>CM068376.1:270816564-272016564 GCA_034769895.1 Magicicada septendecula
AAAATGTACACGTGTTGAAGGGTCATGTGTGTTCAAAAAGATGGAAAGACGGGTTAGAAAATTTCTACGGAGGTGTGATTTGTGTCAGACATCGAAAGTAGTTAACTATCAGCTGGAGGGGAATTAAAGTTCATTAAGTTGAGAGATCTTTCCATTTAGTTGCAGTAGATTTATACGGTCCATTACCAAAGGGTAGAGGGGGGGTAATGTAAGTATTTGTGGTACTTGATACATTTTCGAAATTCGTAAAGCTGTATAGTGTAAAGAGGGCAACGAGCAAAGTTTTAAGTGAAAAGATAAGCGGGATTATATTACCAATGTAGGAAAACCCAAGTAATACTTTCAGATCATGGGATCCAATTCATTAGTGGGAAGTGGCGACAGACTTTAGGTTGGGAAGGCATTATAACTAAACACACAGCGGTGTACCATCCCCAGTCCAATCAGGCGAAAGGGTAATGAGGAGATAGGAAGAATTTTTCGGGCATATTGCTGTGCCAAGCACAGCGAGTGGCTGAGTTTGTAAGCAAAATTGAAGACTGGTTAAACTGTACTACCCATGAGTCCATGGGCTACACGCCATACGAACTGATAAAGGGACGTGCCCACAAAGAATATTAGAGCAGCTTTTTAACTATCCACCTGAGGGTAATACCATAGATATAGACAAAATTGAGACTAGTGAATGAGATTTGTTAACCAAGGGGAGAGAAGGAAACGGCGGCACGACTCGAAAGGTAAATGGACTAAATATGAAGTAGGTCAACTAGTATTGGTCAGAAGGCATTTATCGAACGCACAAGAGAAGGAAATTAGAAAATTCGTTTTATTATATGAGGTCCGTATGAGATAATAGAGGTTAAAATGGACAACGCCTAAGTGTTACAAAATCCGGTAACAAGGAAATAGTGGGTACACATAATGCAACAAATTTAAAAATGTATTGGTCAAGATAAATGTATTACAAATGTATTGTATGTTTTAAATATTTTCAGAAGGGCTCTCCCCTATTTTCGGGCAGTCACGGCCCTCACCAGCCCAGACCGTGGATTTGGCTTTATATGGGCGGAGTATGGTTGAAGTATACCTCAGACATGGGTGGGACAACGATGGTCCTCCTCTACAAAAATTGGTGTACGTAGAAATTTGAAGTGTGAATAATGGGAGGGGGACCCCTAATAATCTAGAGTAGACTTTATGGTCATAGGTGCATCGTGTTGCACAACTCAAGATTCAATATAAAATTTTTTGTATTTCAACAGTATTATAAGTCAAAATTTTTAACTAAGGGCTGTGATTTTCAGTTAAATAAAAAATATATATATACTAAGGTTTCCCGGATATAGTTTTTTTAATGGCACCTGTACACTCCATGGCGAACCCCCAATTTTGCAATAGATTTGTATCGCCATTTTTGTGGTAATTGACAAAATTAAAATTATGCCTTTGTGTAGATGCCAGCTTAAAAGTTTATTAGAATATATATATGTGTGTGTGTGTGTGTGTGTGTGTGTGTGTGTGTGTGTGTGTGTGTCGTGTAGTTACATATTTTGAACTAATAATTATTAACCTGTGAACACCAACAGGCAATTATATTATGCAAATGGAGTAAAGTAATTGTAAACCCACTAAATTATTATATTGTACCCACTATTTTTGATGTTGAGAAAAGACATAGTGATGAGAATGTGACGAAAAATTGTATGGTATTAGTTAACACGGTGTGCGTGTTGTAGGATAAATATAAGTAGTGTCATAAGTTTTTGTTTTACATGTAAATATATCAGCAAAAAGGTGATTCCCCAACTTTCAGGTAGTCACGGCCTCACTGAACCCTGGCCATGGATTTGGCTTATCCGTAACAAGCTATGGGCAAACTTATTGTACCCTGACCATAGTTTATTATTATGAAATTGGTGACCTAGAAATTTGACTAGGGGTGAATAAGGGGAATCTAAATAATTTTGGAACTGTGGCTATACACCTATGGAAGGGTGATAGACCGTTTAAGGGCTTATAGATAATTATTTTACAAAGGTTGCTGATATCCTATATACCAGTAATACCGAATTTTATGTAAGGACGAAGCAAGGATGGGGTAAAATAAAAGAAAAAAATGTTTACTCCCAGCAGCTTCAGTCCTTGTGGAAGCAACTGGGCGAGACAGTCCAGCCATGGGGGGAAACAGAGTAGTGGATAGGTGGTAGCAACATTACAAGCTACGTAAATAAATTTTGTAATTTCAAAATTTGTGTAATGTCAAAATAGGGAGCGGCCTTGAGATTATTATACCAAATTGTAACGAATTAGGTTAAGGGGTTACGAAAGGGGGTCTTAAGAAATGATGTGAGTGGAGAATTTTTAAGATGAATTATAAATAAGTGAAAGTTAATAATTATAATACTGCTAGTAATGGAGTATTGAAGTATATTTTTTTGGTTGTCTATGTATCTGTTGTATTGGATAATTTTCTGTTTTGTATAATCACATTTTGTATTGTATAAAGATGGACATAGTAATTGAATTGGTAATTGAAGTTGAATCTATTTAAAGGAGAAAACTGGAATCTTCAAAATGAAGTCATAGAGAATTATATTTGTAATGAGATTTGGAAATATTTTTGTATTGGAATTAAATTGAGAAAAAGTTGGTTTCTAGTAAAACTTTCAAATGTATGTCAATGTTACATATTCTAAATAAAATATATTATGTTAGTGATATATGGTAGAAGGATAAGGTTATTTGTGCATTAAGAGTTAAGATAAAAAGCCAGTACTTTGATAGAGGCAAACCAGTACGGCTAAGGAGAACCCAAATCGGTTAAGGATATGGAATGGTGAAAGGCCATTTGTTAATGTTTTTACTTGTGATTGTTATAGAATCTGGGTGGTACTGTGGAGGCTGACCTGTGCTGGCCGCCGCATCAGAGCAGGGTCACCTAGTGCCTCTCTGGCGGCTTTCGGCTTTCGGCTTTATGGTGTTGGGATCCTGAGGAAGGAAGTCCAGTACAGTCGTACAGGTGCAGCCACAGACACCTGATTAGGGGGGTGAGTAACCCATGATTTTAATAAGGAAATAAGGGGGTCGTGGCGCCATATCCTAACTGATCCTCTTAGGTTTAGGCAACGAGAGTTTTTATGTTTTTACATAAAACCTCTCATTGGGGGGGGGGGTCTTGTAACGGGACAAACGGGGCTGAACCATTGTTTTTAATAATTTTCAGTAATTAACCATTCTATGTAATACTTTTTTGAAAGCCAGTGTTAGGTACGCATTGGAAGTTAGAACGAAGTATGTGACTCATGTCCCGAGTGCAAAAGACTTTACCCCATATAAGGTGAGGTATTCATCACGTCACGCTTGGATCATGAGAGAGCCACGTGTTTTTCAATGTTACACTGCATTTCCGGGTTCCAGAAACAACTGGAATCTTCTATGTGTAAAGACGAGGGACGAAGTGGATATCTGGTGAAGCCTCGTGGCCGACCCACAAAAGGCTTGTATAGTATACACACCGGCGTGCCCAACTCGCCGCAGTCTGCGGAACACCTTGATACCATACGGTCGTGTTAAAAGTGCCCGCGGGCAAGTAAGGGTAGGCCTACCAAATGTTGTGTGTAGAAGTATAATACAACAGTTAAACATCTTTAATAATGAGAAAAATGTAATAGTGAACAGCATATAACAGTTTGAAACCTTTTCATGGAGTGTTTATAATAAAAACGTGTAATGCATCTGATGGCGTAACAACTGGGATATCATCTACAGCTAAGTACCGAGCTCGACTGGCCAAAATTAAATAAAATACACATCAATTTGTATTATTCTAGAATTAAAATACAAATGTGTGTGTGTGTGTGTGTGTGTGTGTGTGTGTGTGTGTGTGTGTGTGTGTGTGTGTGTGAGAGAGAGAGAGAGAGAGAGAGAGAGAGAGAGAGAGAGAGAGAGAGAGAGAGAGAGAGAGAGAGAGAGAGAGAAGTACTGGTTTGCACAAGTATAATTAGTTCTTTATAATGTTATCTACATGATTTTATGTGTACTCAGCATTCAGTAATTTGTTAATAAAAAGTGAATATGGTAAATATTTTGATTTGCTAGAAATTAAAAAAAAAAAAGATTTTTTTAGTAACATAACCATGTGTTACAGTGGTTATTACGCCAAAACCTAACCTGATTTTCTGTGCTGAAAAGCTCGCCTAATCGAACCTGTGAGATTCTGAATTAAGGGAATTAATTATATTAGCTAAATTGTTTAAGGGGAAGAGTATTATGGTTTCGATGTATGACCTCAAAACATAGTGGCGACCTTGAATTTGGGATCTTCGGAGATAATAAGGTAAATCGTTAAGTCGTAAGTCAGTTTGTCAGAATCGGGGTAAGTAACCGTTTTGTGTAATTGCAATTTGAAAATAATGTTACTCTTTTGTGTGATATGAAACTGATTAACAGTCCAACATATAACGTGGGTGTCAAAGTCATCCATACTTATCTTTGGAATCCAGGAAGCATTATCCTGGAGTAACGTAATGCTTCATGTAAAAAACATAACTTCCTTAATTCCATTATCATAGCAAATTGTCTCCAAAACTAACAACAGGACACGTCATTGAAATGAACTGATTTAACACAAGTCATTTGATTTCCCTTAAAACCAAACTTTGCGGACTCTGGGGTTTGGTCTAATTTGGACTCTTAAATTGTCTTCCTAATTTTTCTTCCTCCTTTGCGATACTTGATATTCCAAGTTGATAAGTTGATTTGAAAGTTGATATTCCAGTTGCCAAAGAAACTCCTTTGAAAATGCTTTTTAATTGGTACATTTGTATTCCTTCAGCTGTTTTTTTCTCATAAAATGTAGGACATAAGAATTATATCCCACACCTGACTGTGGTAAATTTCCTGCCTTTGCTAGTCAACTTGAAGTAGAAGCATTTTAACAAATCTCACTGTTAGGTGATAACACAAATAATTACGAAAACACGTAATTAGAGAACAAAACTTACCAACAGAAATTACACTACAAAGTTAATTAATGATTAAAATGAATAACTGTAAAACAATGATATAATTAATTATAAATTGAAATAATAATAACAAAAGTATGACTGAGACTGGACATAACACAGTAATTAACCATGTAACTAACACATGGCAGCACGCATGTTGGCATCACCTTCAACTTATTCTCTGTTACTCTCCTGCCATTCACAATTTCAAAGTGGGCTCGTCCATGAATAAACTGGTCTCTCCGCATACACCTTTAACTTTTTTGGTTTTGCTATATGTGAAACTGAATTCCTGCGTACGACTGACGAAGTTATGAGAATACTACTATACCAATTATTACCAACTGCCACAACTGCTAATGATAAATCTTACTAGAAGGGCAAGAAAAACCTTAAGAGACACCAGATGGCATGGTTCATGCATAAAATGGTATGAATGGAATAATAAACAATGGCTAAAGAGGTAAGGGAAATGGGGATGGCACACCTACATCTACCTGCATTGGATCCATGGACTTGTGTAGCCAGCATATTGAAACTGCTGAGATGGATTTACACACTACATATTCACAACAATTTCAAAAAGAAAATTATAACCAGTTACAATTTAATTGTAAATCACTTTAATAATAATTGCATAAAATATGTATGTTAAGAATTTAAACAAATTTGCCTGAAGATCAACATCTACATTATGTCCCACAAGTTGTCCAAAAATTCATCAACTACACTACTCAAAGAGTACAACATGAGTATCCTTCTTGTGCTGATTCAACCGAACAGATCCACTTACTTGAATAGTCATTCCTTAATTTTAGACTTTTTTTATAGACGGCTTAACTTTGTCTGGACAATTTTCATGTTTTTAAAGAAATTATCTACTATAATGGTGTAACGAGACAGACCAGGGGGGTTTATTTTAATTCCATCATAAGTGTAATAATCTGTAGTCACCCATACTGAGCCCCGGTTTTATCACAAAAGCTTGACTTTTGTGAACACCCAGTGGTCAGTCTGTTAACAATCCAATGAAGGTGCGACGTAATTTGGAGCATTGGAATGTGTACGAGCACGCGTGTGCCACTTTTAGCAGAGTGAAAAGCACGTACCAGATTTCCTTACCGCTTTCGACGAGATGACGAGAAAAGCTGCGAGACGCTACCCTCCAATCACGAAGCAAGTTGTCGAGCACAGAGAGACGCTAGCCAATTTTGAGACGAGGCAGTTGGTGTTTAACTTCGGAACCGTGCAGATGCGTTAGCGCGCGGTTCACAAAAAACCATACTCAAGACAATGTAAACCAACCGGCCAAGAATACAAAATTATTTAGATTGTGTTAAAAACAGTATGGAGAGTTGAACAAACACTCTGTAAAATCAGTAGGCATCATTCACGTGAACCACGCGGTTCCATGTAATAGTGCTCGCGAGCCAAGATCTAGTAAATTTGTAAAATGTGTTAAATAATAGTAAAAAAAAAAAAATAGTGGAGAGTGCAACAGCAACATCAGAAGGACAGTATCAAAATTACAAAACAATTCAAGTTATCGTTTGGACTTTTAAGTGGAAAACAGTGACGTAACAACGAAGCTCATGTGCAGGATGAGTACTCTTCAAAACTATTAACAATATAGATCATGTAGCGTGTCAATTTTGGGCGTTTTGATTTTTTACCGTATGGGGTAATTATATTTTTTATTTGTTTCATTTTGGGCGGGCTTTTCATAAAATTTTTGGTCAACGTTATTTCCATTGTGAAAGAACCAGTGTTGAGAAACAGTGTTTGGGACAAAGGTGATACGCAATTTCCATTGTGTAACGCGGCGAGCGAAGAATTTACCTCCTTCAAAATTCTCAGAAATCCGTACTTGTGTGGCAGCGCACATACGCAACTGTACAACCACGAGCTCGAGTGACGCGTCCAGCCACAAAACAGGATGTCTTGGGGCGAGTAAAATTCAGCAATGTGCTTTTGAGCGGCAGGAAGTGCTGTTTAAGTCCGGCCTCTCCAATGACGTCAGCCTGTGCCTAATTGAAATCGTTGACCATGTTAACCCAAAAAACTACATGCATGGCATGGAACGAAACTTCGGCGACGAAGATCAAGGCAGTGACTTCCATACCAACTATGAGATCACAATAGCGATACCTGTTACATTATCGTTACCAGTCTACAAGCTGCACTCCCCGGTACCGGGCTGGCCCAAGTAGGCTCGCCATAAAAGTTTGTAATTTATCAGAAAAAAAGTTGTAATTACCGCAAATTGTTATGTGACCGCGGTCAATCCATCTAGGTGGCCGTAATCAAGAGTTTTTTTTCTTCTTTCGGACCATCAAGACAGTGTAACTGAACAATGCGTGTGTGCGGCGACCGCGTGGCCGGCGTTTGGGGTCTGTGGTTTAAATTATAAAATGTTAAGGGCAAAATAAATTAGAATGAATGTGAGAGCGAGCAAAGCTGGGCTGTTTCTGTTTGTGTTTTCTAATTGTGTTTGTGTTTGTAGAAATGATAAGGTAAGCTATAGTTGGTAAGTTCCGTTACAAGGTGCACGAGTTGCACAATATTTGATTACATGTAAATCTATTTGGCAAACAATAATTTCAACGTTTGAGTATTAAAATTATCATTTCTCTTCATAACGATGTGTAGAGTTAGTTATTTCGAGAACCCATGAAACACATGTTTGTATCTAGCGTTCGTACGAAAGGATCCTGGCCCATACAAAACGAAACTTTCCAGGTAGGTGGAAGTTAATATATTATATTATATTAATATATTTAAAATATAATTAATCGTTATTTAACATCTCAATGGCGCCCGAACAGGGACAGTTTTTATTAATTAAAATATTAAAGACCGTACCTATAGCAAAGATAGAAACATGTTTTTGGGGTTAGCGGAATAAAACAAAAGTGCGTTATTAACGCAAAATTGGTTATATAATACATTATATTGATTATATTATATTTGCACAAGTATCAAGTATAAAATAAGAAATCGCAGATAACAATGAATTATCTGACAGTCAGACAGAGAGTCAAGTCAATGCTGACTCCGGTATTCAAATAGAATTAACGCCAATAAATGAGTATAATGCAGAAGAATCTGTTCTTCATACATCGGGAGCAATATCAACTCCTGTAACAAGTAAAGAGAAAGGGTTGTCAGTGGACGATCTATTTAATTTCATGAGAACCATGTCTAGTGACATGAGAACCATGTCTAGTGACATGAGAACCATGTCTAGTGACATGAGAACTATGTCTAGTGATATTAACGTAAAATTCGATGCAATTGACAAAAAATTTGAGAGTCGTTTTAACTCTAGTGACGAAAAATTCGATAAAATAGACCGTCGTTTTGACGTTCAGGATAGCAATTTTAATGTAAAATTCGAACAACAGAATGTTCAATTGCAGCAGAATATAAATGTAAAATCTGATGAGTTGATAAATAATATACAAGACAAGAATGTATGTCTTGAAAATGCCAATGAAATGATAAGAAATAATTCGAATAAAGTAGAATCAAGTACGAGTAATACAAATGAAAATTATAGTGGTAATATTGTGTTAGATAAAGAGCTAACAAGTGATGATGATAATGTAATTGAAAGTATAATATCAGAGAGTACTGATGAGTTTGCAGAATGTAGTGATAATGTAATGTTAATGGGTGTGTATGAGTTAGAAAGAGAGAGAAAAAATAATATAGTGGTAGAATGTGGGCAGAGGGTAAATTTTCCCATTAATTTTTCTGAACCAAGGTGTTCACAAATGTGTTTGCAGGGCAAGAGACCCGTATTAGTAGATGAATTGAAGTGTTTATTGATGTTGTATAATGTTGTACCCTCTGTCTGTAATAATGATGTGGAAGGTATGATTTGGTATTGTGATGAGAGAGATATAAGGGGAGAATTGTATGTTAGTAAAGAAACAGAATTGTATGATTTAAATAGGAAATATAACAAATGGAAAGAAAGTTTAAAAATATATTTGAACAACAATGATTACAATGATTTAATAAAAATAATTAACCCGATAATGAGCGAATTTAATGATGGAGAATTAACAAAAATACCTAATGTAGACCGGTTTCATGAGTATTTGAGTATGATGAATGAGTTTAGTGTTTATGGTTACAACACACAAAACAGTCATTTGTGTGGTAATACAATTGAACGATGCTATGTAAAACCAAGGTTAATCTGGAACGATTGAGGATAAACTATTAAAACAATATAAGACAGTGTAAACATTATGTTTTATGGTTTCTTGACATGGCAAATCTGGACGAATGAAGTGCGGAAAAAACTGAACAATAAATAACAAGAGTTTGTAAATAAAATATAGTGAATTTGTATGTGTGCATGGTGGAAGGTTAAATAGATAATGTGTGTACGTAAGATGATTGTTGTGATAAGAATATTGAAATATTTGCAAGTTAAATAAATATCAGAATTAATTTTGAAAACAGTAATTGACTAATGGTAATTGTTTCGATAACTGCATAATTTATATTGTAAGCCATTAATTAAATTAAACCAATTTGATATGCTTAAATATTTTGATTGCTTGTTTAAATAAATAAAATAATTAAATAAATTTTTTTATGAATTTAATTTATTTTACGAGATGGAAATTTGGTAATGAATGATAAATTATTTAAGTTAAACTAATAAATTTTGTGAAATGTTTACAGGTGGTGATTATGTTTTGGGTGTATATCATGTTAAATGGATCGTAAGTAGAAAAATTTGATAATCATGTATAATAAAAAATGTTTACAGGTGTGATTGAGGTGTTAATGTAATAGTGAGATTTTAATGAAATCATTGTGTTTAATAAATATGATAATTAAAAAAAAATTTTTTAATAATAAATGAAAAGATATATAATGATTATTAATAATAAATTTTGAAAATTTTAAGAAAGTCAAATTGTAAAAGGTTATGAATGAGGTAAATGATTATTGTTGGAAATATTGTATTTTAATGTATAGAAAATTTTTTCAATTAATTAGTTAGTAAGCTGCTATTGCGGGGGTGGCCTGTGCTCCCGTAGGTAGCGAAATGGGTCGGGGGTAACCGAGAGTGTTACCTCCATCGGAGGCCAAAAGGCGAAAATGTGCGGCACACCTTTTTTCGTGGAAGTTAAAATTTACACACTGCTAAACGACCGTGTCGCACATAATAGTAATGGATGTAACAGGCAGTGAAATGCAAGTTTAGATTTCCCCGACTTTTCGGGCGATTACTGCCTTACCAGCACTAATCGTGGATTTGGCTAGCGGCCAGCTATGGTCATATCAAGTCCCTTGACCATAGCTGACTTGAAATTGGTATATATTAGAAATTCAATGGGGGGAGACAATTAGGGGAAATCTGCCGGAACTATGAAACAGCGGCTCCCACTCTGCCCGCTTGGGGGTAGCAAGACAGGTGGTAGACCCGCATTAAGGGTGTGTCATTATGTAACAAGAATATGTTGATATTCGACAATGTTTAAATATAATAGCGGAAGCAAAGACACGGAGAGGTAACACCTGCTCCAAAATATACAGTCTTTGTCGAAGCGCCAGGGCGCCACAGTCCTCCATAATTTGAAATAGTGTGTGTGGCTGGGAGGTGACGCAAAGGAGTCACGAATGTAAATTTTATAACATAAAATCTTTTTATTCAAATTTTGATCAAATAAAACTGCTTGTGCTCTGTTAAATAACTAGTTGCTCAGACACTCAATACAAGGTGTTCATACTATAATTGTAAATGTATTATTTTATTGCTGTACGTTAGATATAGGTGTTGACAAGAATATGTATTTTCATTATGTGTGTATATTTTTTTTCTAAGCCAATAATTAAATCATCTGGCAGGCAGTCAATACAAATTATCAGAATCAGAGAAATGGGAAACAAGAAGGTGAGGAGTAATGATAAATAAATATGTATGTTCCATGTACAAATGCTATAATTTTTATGCGCGTCTCTGATTGCATAAATTAATTGAAATAATAAATCTTGCTTGTTGCCCCGCGTTGGGAAGCCATGTACAAATGTACATGATTATGCGAATTTATTAATTGCATAATCTAATTGAAATTATTAATTAAATAAATTTATCTCTTGGTTACAATTATCTACTAGAATATGCTCTCTCGTGTCACGCGTTGTGGCACCATATACAATATTATATATTTTATGCAAACTTATCTGCATAGATTAGTTAATTGATTTTAATAAGGTAGCAACCCCAAGTTTGGGTGGTCATATACGACTTTATATTTTCTGTGAAGTTATGAGTGTAAATGTTAATTGTTCAAATAACTAAATTACCTTGTTTACAATGATTGACGATTCTCTATCAGCTTGGATAAATGGTTTATTATTGATGCTAAATATATCTGCTCATAGGAACTTCATCATGTTAGGTATGATAATTAATTGTATACTATTCTAAGGAGTTTTCCATGAATGTAGGTTTTTACTACAGATCTTGTTTACTGCTCCAGGACGGGCATACCATATATGATGATACACTCTGATATCACTGAACTTTAATACGTCCCGCGTTCTGGGGCACTATATGTAAACAAGAGTTTTGGGTGAATAACAATTATGTGACTCAGACACTATTAACTTTTGTGAACAATACAAATTTATTATACATTTTCAATGTCATTTAAATTCTGAATAAAGTTAGCGTTTCTATACAACATATTAAATACACAATGTTGTTATATTATCTCTAACGTTTATGAACATCTACAAATCAAGAAAGGTTAATTAATGACTATATAAATTTCAATATATCCTACTCTATGGATTCATATTTCTCAATTTGCGTTACTTAGAGCAATTAAATAAATGTATATTCAACTCAGTGTCGAGTTCTTTTTGAGTGGCAGGACAGTGGCAACCTAATTTAATGGTACGTGAATGATAATAATTTACTTGGTGTTTGTATCCAAATTGCGGTGATTAACTGTGAAGCTCCTCATTCTGCGACGAGGTCCAGGCTGAAGATACGCCAATTAAATTACACTTGACACTCCGTCACGACACTATTTGTTCCACATTTTATTCGGATACTCGCATGAACGATAATGACTGATTGCGTTACCTCGAATATTACTTCATTGTCTAAAACTCTTTTGCATGTAGGTTCTTTGTCACTCTCGATGTACGTGTACAATAGTTTATGCCGCGTTTAACTAGAGCGATTGTACCATTTATAATGTATTCACTATGCAAATATAATTGGTTTTATTTGCATTTCAGTGAGTTAATTCGTGGCACAATCTCACTATATTGTCTCATGTCACTTACGTCACGGTAATGTGGTATTGTCAATACTTTATCACTCGCATTCGATTCATAAAAAACGAGATTTTTATGATCACAAAGTCTGATCGTACTTAACTCGACATTGTCTTAGTATTTAGTCACGGGTTAGTTCTACAGTTTTACATAGTTTCTGATACACTCCCGAACGATCTATCTGCTTGTATCAATACACTTTACTACCGTCAATCTGAAAGACTCTGGCTGATTCATACCGAAATAGAATTGACTGACAAAAATTAGAATACGACCGAACTGAGACTGAACTGAGATTTAAAATAGACTGACCTCTGATTTAAATAGACTGAACTCTTCAAATCGACTGACTGACTGACTGACTTTTTCTTCTCTGCGAACACCTTATTTTATTACTTCAGCAACACGACTCCCTCCACGGATATCATACCCTTACCACAATCACTGTCATGATTGGTTTCTCGCATCAGATTCTGCGAAGGCTCCTCCTAGATACTCTGGCTGGGGTCTCTAGTCTACTTCCCATTAGCTCTTCACCCTTGTCTCCATGTTGACGTCTTCTTAACACCCGCCTTTGCCGAATTCCTTGTTCCTGATAGGTCAGCCAAGACCCCTCTCTAAAAGTCCTGCTGTCCACACCACCTCCCCGTATGACGACGGACCTAATTACACGGTTGTCTGTTACGTGATTGTCTTACGTTCCCTAGTGTCCTTTCCAAGCGATTTCCTTTCCGCACATGTGTGTACCATACCCCGGGTGTGTCGAATCGCCGTATTGTCCTCGACTTCCCTTGTTACGTTCACACGCTGATGGTGGTCATCTTCCAGGAACTAACATCTGTTCTGCAGCCCTATAAGATGCTCCGTATGTCGTGCCAGTAAGAAAGTTGCCCGCTGTGCGGCTATGTATGTTCTTTTGTTCTTAATTGCATCCGCTCTTAGACTGCTTTTGTGGAAATTGTTATGTCCATGTGCAGCCGCTAACTTACGCGTGTATGTCGAAAATGTTGGCGTCCCCTTAGTACACGCTTTGTCGGTAATTGTGACGAAATGACACAGTCTTTTGTTTCTTTGTTATCGTCGCCACTTGCGCTTATGTCGTTCATCTACGTCCAACATCTGCTGTGTGCCAAGGCGTTGTCTTTCTTAAGTCATTGTCTAACGGCGGCCGTTTGGCTATAACATGCATCACTCTTGACAGTTGACGCCCGCTACAGTGCCGTTTACTCAAAAAAAATTCTCTACTGTAATTGCTTTACAGAGTCCCCAATTTGGGTTCATTGATGAGTCCCAAATCAAGGAATCGCAAATTAATGCCCTTGCTGAAGTTTCATCAATGGCCATTCTTCATTGAAAAGAGTGTAGTCACCAAAGATCATCTTCCACATGAAAGAGTGTAGTGTCACTTACCCTTTCCTTCCCCCATTTTCAACACTGTCTGTCATTATTACACCACTGTCGTTCATAACCTCGATACTGAATTTATTGCTCGCTTGTTTGAGATTATGAATCCATTTACAGATTTTCTATTACTTAAATGGTTAAGTTAATATTCATTTACATGTTCTATATCTACAAAATTCCTTCCTTTTAAGTAAATAAAGTAAAAAAAATGTTCTTTTGTTGCTAACTAGTTATTACACATTTTTTCTTCGTTAATTTTTTTAATATGCATTACTCCTAAATAATCTACTGGCTAAAATTTACATTTTGTTGACAAGCGTTCTACCAACTTGGTTACAACAAAAGAAAACACAATAAGCTTAAGTATAAATATCTTGATAACCTATTCACTCCAATTATCCTTGGTTAGATTTTCCAAAGATTATATTACAATTTGATTTACGCTAAAATTTACACATATAAGCATTACTAATGTACTTCTTATACGTATCAAAAAAAATTTTCTTCCCCTAAAATTCAACAATTTCTCAACAAAATCTCATTTCAATTGAACAAAACCTTATTTACATTCCCCTTTTATTTGAACTTAACAACTACCACACTATAATTCTCATCAAAGTTTTTACGATTACACAATTTATAATAAATGATTTTTCTTATTGTACATTCTTGTAATTTATTACTGCTTGTTGTACATTCCAATAATTTATAGCTAATTATTTCATATGATTAAGTAACAAACCTTTCTTACTGTCTTCTATCGATTTCTATCTTATCACGTACATTATTCAAAATTTTACCATGAAACAAGACAATTTAAATTTTTACAAATTAGTCTATGATTTCACTACTAATTATAACACAATGACATAGTTCTTGATTTAATTACAAAGACAATTCTATCTCTTAGCTAAGCAAACTGGAATGGTTTGTTTTATTACCGTTAGAGGCTTTACGCATTCCTCTCACTTCTCCCCACTTAGCCGTTGAGTAATTTGCCTTTTCCTTCCTTTATGTAACATAAACACACGTCTTGTCCTTAAATAATTTGATGTATTATTTATCATGTTGATTTCTTTCTTTAATCTCTTTCCTTCCGGGAATGATATGCTTTTAATTGTCTTATGTTAAATTTGCCGCGGATCTTCTGTTCATCGCTGCATTCAACCAAGATATATGTAGCTTCCCCTAAGACCTGTTTCACCTTATAGGGCCCACAATACAATTCACAAAATTTGTCAATTTTCTTCTGCATGGCATCCGATTGGCAATATGTCCTTACCAATACTAGATCTCCCATTTTAAATTTGGTAATTTTGTTATCCTCGTTCGTTTTCTTTGCGTGTTTCTCTCTCTTCAGCTTCATCTTCACAAAGATTTGGTGGTTGTCCGTCATACTATGTTCATGTATTTCTTGGTTTAAGTATTTTTCCCAAACGCGTGCTGGTCTCCTACCGAACTGCGCTTCGTATGGTGTTATTTCTATGGTGTCGTGATACGTTTCATTAATGCAGCTTCCTATTGTTGTAATAAAACGTGACCACTTAGTGTGTTGTTCGCCGACGAATATACGGAACATGTTTCCTAATTGTCGATTAATACGTTCGGCAAGGTTGGCGCACGGGTTGCGAATGGCAGTGTACTTCGGTTGTATTTGAAGTTCACTCAATCCTTTCACCCATTGTTTCGATGTAAACTGCGTCGCATTGTCCGTTAATATTGCTTTCGGTTTTACAACTTCTTCGATGTATTGTCGGACTCTCCTGATAGTTGCGGCCGTTGTTGCCCTTCTCAACGTGTATAACTTCACGTATTTTGTAAAGTTATCAACCATGACGAAGATGTATTTTACGCCACCCGTCGATACTGGTAACGGTCCGTAATAATCACCGCTAATGAGTTCTCCTTTCTCTGATGGTAAAATTGGTATCGTTCCGCCAAACAGATTCTTATTTTGGCTATCCTTGCAACGTTGACATTTGTCACAAGTTTTTACGTACTCTTTAATTTTCCTTGACATTTTGTCAAATGTGAAACTCTCCTGTAACAGTTTGGTACATTTCTTACCTCCTAAATGGCCGTACATCTGGTGTATTTCGGAGATGATTATGTCCGTAATACTCTCTGGCACGTATAATTTCCATTTGTTCTTACACTTCCTATACAACTTGTTATCAATATACTTATAAAACTTACACATATCATTTTCATTACCATTATTTAGATTATCTATAATAGATCCCAATTTCGTATCCTCCTTCTGGAATTTTCCTATGTCTCTTATCATACTACATACGTCTTTCTTCATTTTTATAGTTACCTGATTTATCTGATATTCGAAGTTCTCATCAACTTGGTCCTCTTCCGTTGCGTTTTCTGGATACCGGCTGAGTATGTCGGCCACTACATTCTCTTTACCTTTACAGTGAAGGATGTTAAAGTTATATTCTTGTATGGATAGGATCCACCTAGTTATCCTGGAGTTGTTTAGATGGCATTTATGCATGAAAGTGAGTGCTTTATTATCAGTTATAATCGTTAATGGTTGACCCAAGATATATATTCGAAACTTCTCTAAACACCTGACAATGCTTAATAGTTCTTTTTCAGTCGTGAAATAGTTCTTTTCCGCACCCTTAAAAGTTTTACTTGTGTAGGCAATAACACCCACATTCCCCTCTTCATCCAACTGATACAGTTGTCCACCATAGGCGTATTTACTCGCATCGCATTGAAGAAAATATCGTTGGTTGATTTTCGGAAATTTTAATATAACCGTCTCAATAAATAAATCCTTTACTTCCTTGAAGCATCGATCTAGTTCTGATGTCCAAATAAACCTTTTATTTTTTTTCAATAAATCCAGTAATGGTTGAATCGTTTCTGCGTACTTAGCAGTAAATCTATTATAAAAGTTGGTCAATCCTAAGAATCCTTTCAATTGCCTGCTTCTGGTTCCTCGGAACTGGGAAATTTCTGATCGCAGCAGCCTTTCTTCTGTTGCTTGTACTCCTTCCGTAGTTAAGCGATACCCTAGATAGGCGATTTCTTGACGAAAGAATTGCGATTTATCGAGGTTAATCGTTAGGTTTGCTCTGCGTAGATTGCTTAATAATAAATTTAAATGTACCAGATGCGTCTTGATGTCGTTCGAGTAACAAAGACAGTCGTCAACATAGATGATTGTGTTTTCCTTCACCGGATCTTCAAGTGCCATGTCTAGTCCTCTCGTCAGAGCGGCAGAACTGGTGCTTAATCCGAATGGTGTTACCGTATATCTATAACATTTCCCCTCATACATGAAAGCGGTGTAATCGCGAAAACATTCCCTTAGTGGCACCTGCCAAAAACTGCTGGTTAAATCCACTGTGGACAGGTACTTCATTCTTCCACACCTTGCTAATATCTCTTGAATAGGAGTTGGTCCTTCATAGTCGGGAATGGTAACACTATTGATTTTTCGTGCGTCCAAACAAAGCCTGACGTTTCCGTCTTTCTTTATTACGGCGACTATTGGATTAATAAATGGGCTATTTCCCCTCTCAATTACACCGTGTTTCAACATTTTGTTGATTTCGGCATCAACTCTTTGCTTGTATGCAAGTGGAATTGGCCACCCGCGTTGGAAATAAGGCGTGTTGTCCATTACTTTAAATTCATGTTGATAGCATTCCATTCTCCCTGGACTCTCCCGAAATAAACTTTTATTATTCATTAAGACCTCTCTCAGATTTTCTAACGTTTCCTCATCCACACCTGTTATGTTGTCCACTTTCGCGTTTATTTTCTTCTCGATTTCATCCTCTTCTTCTGCTTCTACTACTTCCATGTGTACAATGGGTATGCTGACACTTTGTTCTTCCTCTCTTCCTCTAAATTCGACGACTCCCTTTTCCACGTCAATCAAACAGCTTTCATCTTTCATAAAGCTAATACCTAATATACAATTTCTAATTAAATTTGGAATAATTAAAAATACACAGTCTATCTTGATATCACTAATGTAAATGTCACATAAGATTTGTTTCCGTATTAGCTTAGACTTACTACCTACTGCACTAATAATCAGTGTATTAGTCATGCTTAATTCCTCATAAGGTTCTAAATAATGTTTATTTTGGTTGAACCATTCTTCTGACAACGCATTAATCGCGCTCCCTGTATCCAATAAGGCAAGGACCGTAATATTATTATTGAACTTAATTAATATTTCTGGACACTTAGAAATCCGTTGTTCGAATCTTAATTCATCTTCATAAGTTAATTCATTTCTAAGATCTGGTAATAGTATGTTAGTTTCGTGAAGTCGGTTCTTAGTCAGTACATCGGCTATCTCATTGTATTGTAGGGTTAATTTTTTTTTTTTTCTTTATCTACGTCGTTCCCCTTACCAGTCGAGGTTGACGCACCGTTGTTTACAAATTCCAAGGAATTTATGGGCTGTCGGTTAGTGTGTCGTCCAAACCCCTTAACGTTGTGACCGTTTTCACTTTCTTTGTTCGGCACGTGCTGTTTTTGCTTCCAGCTGACACCCTTATTGTGAAATGGTTGGGGTGTGTTTGTTGCTTCTCCCACACCTCGGGCATTCACCTTCTCGTGACTCCCTACAAAGTCATTACCTCTGGTTGTTCGCTGATTAATCGTGGCGTACTATGCAATCAATGATTCAAGGTTTTGGATAGAATTAATCCCCCTTGTCACCACAGTAATTTCAATATTCTTACCAAAATGGCGCGCTATCTTTTTGATTAACTGACGATCAGTGATTGCTGGCTTTAATTGGCGGCTTTCAAGTATCTTGCGCTCCATATACTGTATTGCGCTCAGATTGCCCTTCCAATTAAACCGGCCAAATTCTAGGCTGTCCCTGACTGCGTCCTGTCTTTCTTCTCCCCAATACTTTTGTGTGAAGATGTCTTTAAATTCATCAAAATTGCGGATTTGGTCTCGTATCACCCTCCACCAAATCGCGGCGTCTGCTTCTAGATGTTGACCGATCCATTTGACATCGTCACTTGGGTAGAATGTGTTCTGGATTTCGGTCAGTTCTTTGAGAAATTCGATGGGATATCGGTCCGTGCCGTTGTATTTTAATTCGTTGTTATGCGGCCCACCTGTTCTTGCGGTCGATCCGACTTCTGCGTTGGCTAATTGACGCTGTAGTCGTTCTTGGCCTTCTTTAACTTTGGCGATGTGGTTTCTTAATTCTTCTAGCCGTGTCTCCTTCTCTTTATCTGTCTCACTGATTTTCTGTACAGCCGATCGTTGTCTGTCGTCTACCTCTACGATCTTCTGTTTTAACGAGTTCACTGCTTCTCCTTGTTCTGACCGTAGTCGTTCTACGTTGTTCATGACAACTCCTTTCAATTCTTCATTCCTGCTGTTGGTTTCTTGAATATGTGTGTCTATTTTGTTATTTATTTGGTCTACTGTCTTCTGTGTATTATTAATTGCTTCTTGCCATTCTTGTCGGTCCTTCTCTCTCAATTCTTTACTTTCTTTGGTATGTCTTGTTAATTCATTCTTCAACTCTTTCATTCCACGTTCATTCTTTTTCTGTAGCTCGCTAATTTTCTCTTCCCATTTCTTGGTGTGTTCTTGCAATTCTACTTTTATTTTTCCAATCTGTTCTTCATTATGTCGTTTCAATTCCTCGCCTAGTTTATTCTGTTTCTCACTTATTTTTTCGCTCATTTCTTCATTCTGTTGTTTAATGAACTCGAGCAATAACTGAAAGTTCATCTCGCGAGGTACTAACGATTGTCCCCCCGCCCTTGTAGTCTCGTCGGCGCTGGTGATTTCACTCTGCGTCGTATCTTCCTCACGTCCTTCGACGTCTAGCTGGTTGTTTACGTCGAACTCCATACTATCTGAGTTATTGGTTGTCATTTTCGCGCGACTACGCGTAATCATTCAAGTATGCTTAACTAAGACTATTTCTACTACTGACTTACTGTCTAACAATTGCTTATAGCCACTGCCTGTCCTCAGCCTACTCACTAATAATATTTATTATTAATTATTCGAGCAATCGCTTCGTGCAATCGCGTTGGGCGCCATATACAAATGCTATAATTTTTATGCGCGTCTCTGATTGCATAAATTAATTGAAATAATAAATCTTGATTGTTGCCCCGCGTTGGGAAGCCATGTACAAATGTACATGATTATGCGAATTTATTAATTGCATAATCTAATTGAAATTATTAATTAAATAAATTTATCTCTTGGTTACAATTATCTACTAGAATATGCTCTCTCGTGTCACGCGTTGTGGCACCATATACAATATTATATATTTTATGCAAACTTATCTGCATAGATTAGTTAATTGATTTTAATAAGGTAGCAACCCCAAGTTTGGGTGGTCATATACGACTTTATATTTTCTGTGAAGTTATGAGTGTAAATGTTAATTGTTCAAATAACTAAATTACCTTGTTTACAATGATTGACGATTCTCTATCAGCTTGGATAAATGGTTTATTATTGATGCTAAATATATCTGCTCATAGGAACTTCATCATGTTAGGTATGATAATTAATTGTATACTATTCTAAGGAGTTTTCCATGAATGTAGGTTTTTACTACAGATCTTGTTTACTGCTCCAGGACGGGCATACCATATATGATGATACACTCTGATATCACTGAACTTTAATACGTCCCGCGTTCTGGGGCACTATATGTAAACAAGAGTTTTGGGTGAATAACAATTATGTGACTCAGACACTATTAACTTTTGTGAACAATACAAATTTATTATACATTTTCAATGTCATTTAAATTCTGAATAAAGTTAGCGTTTCTATACAACATATTAAATACACAATGTTGTTATATTATCTCTAACGTTTATGAACATCTACAAATCAAGAAAGGTTAATTAATGACTATATAAATTTCAATATATCCTACTCTATGGATTCATATTTCTCAATTTGCGTTACTTAGAGCAATTAAATAAATGTATATTCAACTCAGTGTCGAGTTCTTTTTGAGTGGCAGGACAGTGGCAACCTAATTTAATGGTACGTGAATGATAATAATTTACTTGGTGTTTGTATCCAAATTGCGGTGATTAACTGCGAAGCTCCTCATTCTGCGACGAGGTCCAGGCTGAAGATACGCCAATTAAATTACACTTGACACTCCGTCACGACACTATTTGTTCCACATTTTATTTGGATACTCGCATGAACGATAATGACTGATTGCGTTACCTCGAATATTACTTCATTGTCTAAAACTCTTTTGCGTGTAGGTTCTTTGTCACTCTCAATGTACGTGTACAATAGTTTATGCCGCGTTTAACTAGAGCGATTGTACCATTTATAATGTATTCACTATGCAAATATAATTGGTTTTATTTGGATTTCAGTGAGTTAATTCGTGGCACAATCTCACTATATTGTCTCATGTCACTTACGTCACGGTAATGTGGTATTGTCAATACTTTATCACTCGCATTCGATTCATAAAAAACGAGATTTTTATGATTACAAAGTCTGATCGTACTTAACTCGACATTGTCTTAGTATTTAGTCACGGGTTAGTTCTACAGTTTTACATAGTTTCTGATACACTCCCGAACGATCTCTCTGCTTGTATCAATACACTTTACTACCGTCCATCTGAAAGACTCTGGCTGATTTATACCGAAATAGAATTGACTGACAAAAATTAGAATACGACCGAACTAAGACTGAACTGAGATTTAAAATAGACTGACCTCTGATTTAAATAGACTGAACTCTCCAAATCGACTGACTGACTGACTGACTGACTTTTTCTTCTCTGCGAACACCTTATTTTATTACTTCAGCAACACGACTCCCTCCACGGATATCATACCCTTACCACAATCACTGTCATGATTGGTTTCTCGCATCAGATTCTGCGAAGGCTCCTCCTAGATACTCTGGCTGGGGTCTCTAGTCTACTTTCCATTAGCTCTTCACCCTTGTCTCCATGTTGACGTCTTCTTAACACCCGCCTTTGCCGAATTCCTTGTTCCTGATAGGTCAGCCAAGACCCCTCTCTAAAAGTCCTGCTGTCCACACCACCTCCCCGTATGACGACGGACCTAATTACACGGTTGTCTGTTACGTGATTGTCTTACGTTCCCTAGTGTCCTTTCCAAGCGATTTCCTTTCCGCACATGTGTGTACCATACCCCGGGTGTGTCGAATCGCCGTATTGTCCTCGACTTCCCTTGTTACGTTCACACGCTGATGGTGGTCATCTTCCAGGAACTAACATCTGTTCTGCAGCCCTATAAGATGCTCCGTATGTCGTGCCAGTAAGCAAGTTGCCCGCTGTGCGGCTATGTATGTTCTTTTGTTCTTAATTGCATCCGCTCTTAGACTGCTTTTGTGGAAATTGTTATGTCCATGTGCAGCCGCTAACTCACGCGTGTATGTCGAAAATGTTGGCGTCCCCTTAGTACACGCTTTGTCGGTAATTGTGACGAAATGACACAGTCTTTTGTTTCTTTGTTATCGTCGCCACTTGCGCTTATGTCGTTCATCTACGTCCAACATCTGCTGTGTGCCAAGGCGTTGTCTTTCTTAAGTCATTGTCTAATGGCGGCCGTTTGGCTATAACATGCATCACTCTTGACAGTTGACGCCCGCTACAGTGCCGTTTACTCAAAAAAATTCTCTACTGTAATTGCTTTACACATGTAACCTGTTCAAATTTGAGATGTGTTTTCATTATGTTAGGATATCAGCTGATCAGCAATAACATGTCACTGGTATGTTAGTTACAAATGTTTTAAGTAATTAATGTTTTAATGTATCACAGATAGTTTAAAGTAATGGGAAAAATAATTTGACGAAAGGAGAAATAAAGTAACAATTGTCAGAGTTAACCAAAAATAGTTTTTGGGTGATGCGTAATTTATGGGACACATATATCTGTCCAAGTTAAAATCAAAATTGAAGTTAAAGAAATAATAGAGATGGAGATAATGTAATATTGTTTTGAAGTAATGTAGGTTATAGAAGTTTGAGAAGTATTGATGTTGACACAGTGGTAATGGAGACTTTATGCAGATTTTGAGTGATATATTTATGTTTATAATTAATGATGTTATTTTGTTGTATTTGTAGTAAGGTAATGAGATTGAGATTTTTGGGGATGGCAATTTTGTATTAGAGGGTAGTGTAATGTAGGAGTTCGCAACTTAATGATATGTTGGGACGGGGATTAGGACCGATTTAGTGAGGAGGGGCCGCCTTAGGTAGCATCCAGGCCGCCAAATAAGGGAATTGAGTTTTTGGGGGTGGGGAAACACGTATCCTAAGTACAAAGGGTTAGAGAGTATTTTTTTATATATATTGAGAGAAGGTGGCGATTTGAGTTTAATGATAGGTTGGGGTTAGAGTGTCTTGATTAGCAAAGATTTTGGTAGAGATGGGTGTCAGGGTAGTTGAAGCTGTGAGTTAGAGTTAAAGGGAGAAAGATTATAAAATATATGTATACAGATCTAGTACAGTCAATGAGAATAAATAATTCACATCACCCACAGTAGATTAAAGTAAGATTGTTGAATAAAGAGAGAGATTTATGATAAAGAATATAAAAATTTTATTTTCGAAACCAGTGACAGAATTTGGAAATCATGTAAAATTAAGAATTGTTTATTTTAAATAATTTAAATGTCAATTTGATTATTATGTTAATATTTTGTTTATTTTAAATGTGCTATTGTATTGTTTTGTGTTTCAAATTAGGTTGTTACAGATGTTTAATGTAGGTGCAGAAAGTACACATAACATATGTAGGTCAAGGGTTCTGGAACTTGACCTAGTTTCGATCAGCTGATGAGGTCATATGCCTACTAAGCCTGTATAGTAGGAAGTCAATTTAATTTGTTATTTTAATCAATTCAAATAAATGTTAAACAATTATATATATAAATGAATCATTTTAATAAAATTTAAATTTTTTTGAATTTTAAAATTTTTGGAAATTTTAATTTTTCGAAAAAAAAAAACTTGATTTTTCGCCTGCCAGCGGAGGAATATTTTAGGTAATGATTATTTTATTATGTGTGTACTTAGCATGTTTATTTTTATTGTTTGATTGTATTGCATTGTACTGTTAGACTATAAGTGATTACCTGTTAGGTTAATGATGTGTTTTGAAATGTTTAACTTAAATCATTTTAAAGAAAACAGAAAACAAGGAAGAGAATTTTTGAGTATATTATTTTGAATTTTGAATTTTTTAAATGTTTCATAAATGTTAAAAGAATTTTTTAATTTTACTATGTGTATGTCAACATGTAATGTGAGTGTGTGTGAGCCCAGTATTTGCTAAGGGCAGCCCAGCTTTCATACAAGGGGATCCATATCGGCTGAGGATCTGGCAGAATCTGAGCCAGGGATTGAGGATTTTGGGGGGTAGCATGTTAGAAGGTGAGGTGCTCTGTGGTACTTGTCGGTTCGATTTCTCGGTGTTGGGATCTCTTACGGAGAAGTCCAGTGATCTCGTTCAGATGAGTCCATAGTCGCTGAGCCAGGGGGGTCGTGTACCCATGCAGGTTAAGAACAAGGGGGTTGTTGTCACCAGTTCCTCACTGGTCCTCTTCGGGGTTTATCGATGAGATTTCTTCTGTTGTGAACAGCAGAATTCTCATCGAGGGGGTATTGTGGCGTGTCAATTTTGGGCGTTTTGATTTTTTACCGTATGGGGTAATTATATTTTTTATTTGTTTCATTTTGGGCGGGCTTTTCATAAAATTTTTGGTCAACGTTATTTCCATTGTGAAAGAACCAGTGTTTGGGACAAAGGCGATACGCAATTTCCATTGTGTAACGCGGCAAGCGAAGAATTTACCTCCTTCAAAATTCTCAGAAATCCGTACTTGTGTGGCAGCGCACATACGCAACTGTACAACCACGAGCTCGAGTGACGCGTCCAGCCACAAAACAGGATGTCTTGGGGCGAGTAAAATTCAGCAATGTGCTTTTGAGCAGCAGGAAGTGCTGTTTAAGTCCGGCCTCTCCAATGATGTCAGCCTGTGCCTAATTGAAATCGTTGACCATGTTAACCCAAAAAACTACATGCATGGCATGGAACGAAACTTCGGCGACGAAGATCAAGGCAGTGACTTCCATACCAACTATGAGATCACAATAGCGATACCTGTTACATTATCGTTACCAGTCTACAAGCTGCACTCCCCGGTACCGGGCTGGCCCAAGTAGGCTCGCCATAAAAGTTTGTAATTTATCAGAAAAAAAGTTGTAATTACCGCAAATTGTTATGTGACCGCGGTCAATCCATCTAGGTGGCCGTAATCAAGAGTTTTTTTTCTTCTTTCGGACCATAAAGACAGTGTAACTGAACAATGCTTGTGTGCGGCGACCGCGTGGCCGGCGTTTGGGGTCTGTGGTTTAAATTATAAAATGTTAAGGGCAAAATAAATTAGAATGAATGTGAGAGCGAGCAAAGCTGGGCTGTTTCTGTTTGTGTTTTCTAATTGTGTTTGTGTTTGTAGAAATGATAAGGTAAGCTATAGTTGGTAAGTTCCGTTACAAGGTGCACGAGTTGCACAATATTTGATTACATGTAAATCTATTTGGCAAACAATAATTTCAACGTTTGAGTATTAAAATTATCAATTCTCTTCATAACGATGTGTAGAGTTAGTTATTTCGAGAACCCATGAAACACATGTTTGTATCTAGCGTTCGTACGAAAGGATCCTGGCCCATACAAAACGAAACTTTCCAGGTAGGTGGAAGTTAATATATTATATTATATTAATATATTTAAAATATAATTAATCGTTATTTAACATCTCAATCAATTATACGCAGACCCACTAAAATATGTCAAAGCTAAAGAGATCTCTAATTTAGGGGGGTGACAAGTATGAGAGAGAGTGAACGAAGTACAGGATCGCCTTTTATTAGATATATATAGTGTATAAATAAGTTGAATAATATTTGTTTTTCAAAGACGTGTAAGAGATAGGGCAAAACAATTTTTATAACGGATGCAAAGAGTAAGAAAGTAAAAGTTATTTGGAATAGAGCCTATGCTATAAATAAGTTAACCAGTGCTTTTGGGAGATGTATAAGAAATAAGAAGAAATAGCTTTTTGTAAAGAACTCAGAGAGTGAAAGAAAGTATGTTAGAGTTATTTTTAAATAAACGAGTTTGTTTAATGTGGTAAATGAGAGTTAATATTTATTACGTAACAAAACCCAGTAACCATTTTTACAGGCCACGAGTTCGTATATAGAACCCTGGATCCACGTGAAGGTAAGAACTATAAGTAAATGTGGGAAATTGAGTTTTGGGTGGGTTTTATGTTTTAAATATTTATTAAATAATTCGAAATGTTACAATCGGTATGGCACACTATAACCCATCCACAATTATCACACTAAATTTTCAGGTTGTAATTCACTTCATAACTATTACTGCATATTTAAAAATAAATAAATAAACAAATAAATAAAAATACCACGCATTCTAAAGCTGCATTAGTAACTCATAAACTTGAACAACTAACATTAGAATAGAACTGAATAGAACATCTTAAAAACACACTTGCGTGCATGCACACATATACAATCAAGTATCAAGTAATAATACCAGTGGAAACAAACGCTGGTTGCCTTTTGCTAAATTACTCAAACCACAGCACTTGGGCTCAGTGAACAAGGTGAGTGAACTTTCTTCCAAAGTAAGTCAACTATCATACATAGAGAATGTTTATTATATAGTTTACACTGTTTGCGAGACAAAGAGGAGGTAAAACGTTATTTTCAGTTTAGAGACATCGATAAAAATAAAACCTAATACAGTACAAATGGAACAAAACACATAAGTACATTCAATAGGTTTTATGCATTCAACAAACCAAACTCCCATCTGAGTTGTAACGGGGCAATTTGAGGGATATATATTTTTTTTATTTCGTTTAATAACAATATTGAGACTGATCTGTTTGGACACCCTTTATGGCCACCAAGACCACTAATACTTGTTTGGACATCCTGTATACAATCCCGTACCAGTCCGTGCTTGGTACAAAGGATAACAACATAGGAATGCGGCTGGGAGTGCGCGCTCGTGTGCTGATGTCTATAATCTCAATCTCAAAATCATTGCCAGAAGTACCCACCACGTGAATAATCCACTGGTCACGTGGGTGAAATTAACCAATCAGCAATCGGGCGTACGGAAGTGGTGAGGACAGACGCTTGGAAAAAAAAGCGTCTTTGTCATTCAGCAAACCTGCGAGCCGTCCGGCTCTAGTGTGTACACGCGTGTCAAGAAAATTATTTTGCTTGTAAATGTGCATTTAACAAAACTTAACCAGTAGAAAATGTGATTAATAGAACACGGAACTTAATTGAAATCTTTTAAAAAGTAAAGCAGTGACAGTTTCCGGACACAAAGTAGTGAAAAATGCAGGGAGCAACACGTGGCCGATAATGACGACTCTTCAACACGTAACTGTATCAAAAAATCTATGATGTCAATATTAGAATATAGAGCTCTATTTTTTTGAAGAAAACAAAATTTTTTAAGAATGTTTGTGTGCGTGAGCAGGCTGGGCGGCCTAATTAATTCATTTACATGGTTAGGGTATAAGATTTAGCGTTAAGCATTTTAACAAATTTGAGTTCCTGTACAATGTGAGTAAAATTAAACATATACAATGGGGATTACCTATTAAATTTCAAATTGCTGGCCATGTAATGTAAAATAAATTGTTTGATACTATTTACATGTTGAAGTAGATATAATAAAACAGGGTTAATTTCACATATCAAGATGTATTGGTTATTTCTCTCTGCTAATGAATACACCAGACGAGACCCTGGAAGTTTTACGAAAGGTAGGTGTTACCATTAAATACAATATTTATTATGTCATTAATCTGTATTGCTTTAATTGATGCCCTAAAAAGGGACAAAATTCAATATTAATAATTTAAATTTTAACTCGTAATGTTTTAAATGGCGCCCGTTTAACAGTGACTTTGTAAATTAAATTAAATTAATTTACAAACTGGTCGAAAATGGCAGAGGGAAATAAGAATGCAACTTTGTGTGAAGAAGAATCTATTTTAAATGTTACACAAGACAATTTAATATCGACAAATATTAACGAGAGCGTAGACAATACGGCAGACGAAATAGCAATTGAGACAGCAGATGCTAAGAGAAGCAGAATCGACAACGTAGACGTACTTAATCAATTAGCATTATTTATGGAAATGATGAGTAGTAAATTTGACCGACAAAACACGAATTTGAATGAGTTTAGAACGGACGTAAATGATAAACTTGACAAACAAGATGAGAAAATGAAAACAGAAAATAATAATTTAAAATCTGAACTCAAATCAGAAATAAATGCTGTAAATATTAAACTTACTGATTTAAATAATGAGTTCATGAATGTAAGGAGCGAATTGAGAGTGAGTGAAATAAATATGAATGACAAATTAGAAAGTATGAATAAAACTATTGCGTGCATGAGAGGTGAGATAATTATAAATATAAATAATATTCAAGACGAAATAAACGAAAGTAGAACGCGGAAGGAGAAGTTAGAAAATAACACAGTTACGAATGATTGTGACAAAATAACAGACGACCAGAGTAATAATAAAATAACAAATAATTACGAAAATGAATTAACAACCGATAGTAGTAAGATAGTTGAAAACGAAATATATAAAAATAATACAGTGAAAATAATTAGCGATCATAATAATATAGAAACAGTGAGAGAGAGTGAGAGAATAGAGTTCAGTATTTGTAAGTTACGGAGAGAGTATGAAGAGAATGATTTTGTGAATATAGGGCAGAGGGTAAATTTTCCCCAGTTTTATGGTAAACTAAGCTGGTTACAAATGTTTTTGAAGGGCAAGAGTCCCTTACAAGAAAGCGATGTATATCTAAATAATTTTTTAATTTTTAGTAGGCGTTTTTATGAGTCAATACCCTCTGTACGGAATGATAGCAAAAGCATGAATTGGTGTTATGATGGTGAGAGAGATTTAGAGAGAGAGTTGTGTGTTGATAGAGAGATAGAATTATATAAGTTGAAGAGAAATTATGAAGAGTTGAAAGAGAGGTTAGAATGGAAGGAAATAGATGATATGAAAAGCTTACCTGTTGAAAGAGAGATAAATAAATATTTTGATAATACCATTGTAAATAATAATAATTTACCTTATGTTGTAATGAGTGTAGTAGAAGAATATGATGAGAAAATAACTAACTTTAGATTGAATGTAACTACTGATGGAGACTGGACAGAAATAAATAGCGTTGACTTGGTTTATGATAAAATAATTATAATGGGAAGTAACCCTATATATGATTATTGTGGTAAAATGAATAAACTAAAATTTTATGGTTATTACACACAGGATAGCCATACGATGTGCGTAAATAAAATTGAAAAATGTTATGTGAAACCCAGACTATTATTTGATGATGGAGGCTGAGCATAAACTTAATAAATGGACATTTTAAATATTCTGATTTATGGTTCTGATCTTGCTGCTTTTGAAAAAGAGGTGTGATAAAACTGAACAATTAATGACGAATAATTTGTAAATAATTGATAGTAAAATTAATTGTGTGTATTGTAAAATATGTTATGTAAACCATGTGTAGGTAGTAGAAATTGTGGTGATAATGATAATAATATTTTTGCAGTCTAAATAAATAACAAAAATAATTTGGAAGAGGATAACAAATGAATTGTAATTATTGTAATTGGTGAAAGTAATTAAAATGTTATGTTTTTAATAATTGATTTAATTAAAATAATTTGAGATGTTTAAATATTTTTGATTGATTTAAATGTTATATAATTTAAATTTTCTAATGATTTTAAATTATTTTATGAGATGTGAATTTGATAATAATCAATAAATAAATAAATGTTAAATTGTTTAGTATGGAATAACATTGTTGTTAAAATGTTGCAGAAGGTACAGGGAGTTACTGATATTTATATTTGTGTGCTTACTGTAAGTATAAATTTTACAATACAAGTTAAATAGAATAAAATGTTTACAGGTATTGAAAAAATTTTAAATTCAATGATGAAACTATTTTGAGATAATTGTACTAAATAGAAACCATCCTCAAAAGGTAATAATAACTGAAATATGAGATAAAACAAATGTTAATAATAAATTTGAAATTTTTTGAGGAATCTAATTGTAGTGAGTGAGAAATAATGAAATGATGTTATGTGGAAGATTTAATTTAGTTATTAAGTGGCTAGTACAGTGGGGGCATGTGCCACTGTACGTAGCGGTAAGGGTTGGTGGTGACCGAGAGTGTTACCTCCATCGGAGGCCAAAACGGCGCAAAATACACGGCACACCTTTTTATATAATTTTATATTATATCCTGATAGATTGCCGTGCCGTGTATAATAATGATGATGATAACATGCCTGAAATTAGAGTTGATTTCCCCGACTTTTCGGGCGATTACTGCCTTACCAGCACTAATCGTGGTTTTGGCTAGCAGTCAGCTATGGCCATAAATTAAGAACCTTGACCATAGCTGGCTTGAAACTGGTTTATATTTGAAATTGATGGGGGGTGAATTTAGGGGAATCCCCGGAAATTATGGAACAGCGGCTGCCACTCTGTTCAAGTAGGAACAGCAAGGCCAGGTGGTAGACCCGTTTTAAGGGCGTATGAATTTGTAACAAGTGATATGATGATATCAAAATAATTTCCAATGTAACGCTGAAGCAAGGACACGGAGATGTTAAATTCCTCCACCTATGCCGTCCTTGTGGAAGCACATGGGCGCAACAGTCCACCATAAAAAAATAATTGTGTGTGTGGCAGGGTGGTTGCTCAGGGTAGCAACGAATGAAAATTTTGTAACTTAATGATTATGACTCGCTCTTGCAGTAATTAAAGAATTGTAGTTTGATTTGACAAATAGGTGCATCAGATGTTTATCATATTGTATTTAGTATGTCTTATTGTGTTTTATTTTATTATGTTAGGATATAAGGTTTGTCAACGTGTAATGTATTTCACATGACGTAAAATTTTGAAATGGGTCTATAGTAAGGTCGTTCACCTTGCTAATAAAATCAACTGATCAGCTGTAGTGTATCACTTATAAATGATTTGAAAATTTCTCAATGGAGTTACATATTTGAATATAATTAAACAATTGATTGGTACAAGTGATAAATTTTAATAGAAGCTGAAACCAATTAAAGCTATAAAATGTGTGATTTTGATTAATTTAAATGTCAGTTTTATTGTTAATTGTAATAATACTATGTCAATTTTAAATGTCATATTTTATTATGTTATTGTGTTCAAAGATAAAAAATTTTAAAGATGTCTTATGTATTTTACGAACATATGTAGGTCAAGGTCGTTGACTTGACCCAGAGAGATCAGCTGATGGTTGATGTTACAAACTAGACCAGGTTTTGGCAATTGCTTGATGCAAATTTTGTCGTGTAATTGATTTAAATAATTTTAAATCTTTTTTCCGAAATGGGAAAAAAAATTTTTTTTTTTATTTTATGCCTGCCATATAGGTGATGTTTGAATTGCAAGTGTATTATTGTTTATGTGTATTACTAGTGTTTTTTATTGAATTGTATTGTTTAGTATGTATGTATAATCAAAGGTTGGGATAAATGAGTTCATGTTTAGTTAGATGTTCAATTTATTTGTTTTTCTGATTATGAATAATAGTGAAGAGAATTAATAGAGTGATGAATTCATGTAACAGATTTTTTTTGATTTTAGGAGGTCATTTAAATGGGTTTGATTTAGCAATAAATATTTTGAAGTTGAAAGATGTATTAATAAGTATATGTATGCGCCCAGTACTTGCTAAAGGCAGCCCAGTGTGCATGATAAGGGGGAACATATCGGTTGAGGATCTGGCATGGTATAAGGCCAAGGGTTGGATTTTGGGGGTTGGCATGTTAAAAGGTTAGGTGCGCTGTGGTGCGTGTCTGTTCGATTTTATGGTGTTGGGATCTCGGATAGAGAAGTCCAGTAATATCGTTCAGGTGCGGCCATGGTCTCCGAGCTAGGGGGGTAGTTTACCCATGATGTGTAAGAACTGATGGGGGGTTGTTGGCACCATATCCTCACCGATCCTCTTAGGGGTTTAGCAATGAGATTTCTTCTGTTTCGGCAGAAAATCTCTCATTGGGGGGTATTGTAACGGGGCAATTTGAGGGATATATATTTTTTTTATTTCGTTTAATAACAATATTGAGACTGATCTGTTTGGACACCCTTTACGGCCACCGAGACCACTAATACTTGTTTGGACACCCTGTATACAATCCCGTACCAGTCCGTGCTTGGTACAAAGGATAACAACATAGGAATCCGGCTGGGAGTGCGCGCTCGTGTGCTAATGTCTACAATCTCAAACTCAAAATCATTGCCAGAAGTATCCACCATGTGAATAAGCCACTGGTCACGTGGGTGAAATTAACCAATCAGCAATCGGGCGGACGGAAGTGGTGAGGACAGACGCTTGGAAAAAAAAGCGTCTTTGTCGTTCAGCAAACCTGCGAGCCGTCCGGCTCTAGTGTGTACACGCGTGTCAAGAAAATTATTTTGCTTGTAAATGTGCATTTAACAAAACTTAACCAGTAGAAAATATGATTAATAGAACACGGAACTTAATTGAAATCTTTTAAAAAGTAAAGCAGTGACAGTTTCCGGACACAAAGTAGTGAAAAATGCAGGGAGCAACACGTGGCCGATAATGACGACTCTTCAACACGTAACTGTATCAAAAAATCTATGATGTCAATATTAGAATATAGAGCTCTATTTTTTTTTGAAGAAAACAAAATTTTTTAAGAATGTTTGTGTGCGTGAGCAGGCTGGGCGGCCTAATTAATTCATTTACATGGTTAGGGTATAAGATTTAGCGTTAAGCATTTTAACAAATTTGAGTTCCTGTACAATGTGAGTAAAATTAAACATATACAATGGGGATTACCTATTAAATTTCAAATTGCTGGCCATGTAATGTAAAATAAATTGTTTGATACTATTTACATGTTGAAGTAGATATAATAAAACAGGGTTAATTTCACATATCAAGATGTATTGGTTATTTCTCTCTGCTAATGAATACACCAGACGAGACCCTGGAAGTTTTACGAAAGGTAGGTGTTACCATAAAATACAATATTTATTATGTCATTAATCTGTATTGCTTTAATTGATGCCCTAAAAAGGGACAAAATTCAATATTAATAATTTAATTTAACTCGTAATGTTTTAGAGTGTTTTCAATAGGAAACTGAATCTATATTCCAGAGGATCCCAACCGGTGGTACCCCAACCGCAGAGGGATCCAAGGTGGTACATGAGAAGACCTAGCTAGGAAAACAATATTTACTTTAAAAAAATAAATAAATAAAAATTTATGTTAAAACAACAATGAATTTTCATCGGACATTATTTAAAACGATTACCCTTATAAAAGCACAACCTAAAGTCTTTTGAAAAAACGTACTTTATTTTAGCATAGAACCAACCTGAAATTAATTTTTAAAATCAGTTCCCGTTGTGCAAATTCTATTTATTAGACTTAAATAATTATACATTACTACGGATAATATGATATACTGTTAATGTTGTATCAATTTTTTTATTGAGAAACCCTCAATAACCTTTCTTTAAGCTCTAGTGTTCCTTGAAATGAATATGGAAGACCAAAGTGGTACGCGGGTCCGGAAAGGTTGGGAACCACTAGTATATTCCACTGTACTCATTTTCCATTATTTGTTGGTGTCTTCAACAGGCTTAAAGTTTTACCATGTAGTTTCCATGTAAAGTACAAAAATCCATAATAGTTGGCAAGCCTACAATGGGGACCCAACAGGCAACAAATTATGATGAAGTCAAAAGAATGGGAAACATTGGCGAAGAGCCTTGGATTTGTATGTTTATTGTGTCTACACTCACTGTGAATTTAATACCATAACAGTTCTCAACCTGATACACAAACAGATTTGGAAAAAGTTCTTTATTTTTCTTATTGTAATGTTTTGCAGTAAAAGGTTTTGAACAAAGAAAACTATTCCGAAAGAGTGTTTAAAGATAATTAATATTGATATTTATAAACTTATCCCTAAATCCATGTATTTACTTCGACATATCAATATACTCACGGAGGTTCTGTCCTAGTCCAGATGACGGAATATGGACCAGTCTGGTAAATCGGATGGTCTTTAGAGCCTTTTTGACCTATTACTGGCGCAATTTCAACTTTACTATCCCAGCGTGCTTTAAGCACCCACCGTGCTTCCCCATCCTTATCAAATACACATCCTGTAACCTAAAAAGCAAAACCATATTTTTATAAAATGGAAACAAGAACACAAACAGGTAGCAATACATTTGAGTTACAGAATCCATTAAAGAAACTACTGAATAAAAACACACACACACACACACACACACACACACACACACACACACATTTTACTTATACAGCCATCTTATCTAGCAGTCTAATACAATCTAACAGTAATCAATTTAATAACAGATTGATTAGACGTTAACAGAATTTCCACTTTCATTTAACAGACTACACTGACAGCAGGGAGTGTGAGGCAGACAGTCTCTGTTGCATTCTTTCCTTTATAGATTGCCATTTACTTTTCCTCACACATCACCAATAGCCATAACATTTATTTTCAATCTAACATACTTACTACTTTTTACTGCATGCATTATTATTTTTTAATACTGTTGCGAAATCTCATAAACAGACAAAACTGAACAGAACCCAGAACGCACATCATATTCTCCACAAAACATAAAACACACACTTTCTTGTATTTGTAATACAAATACTTCAAATAATTACTATTACCTTCCTGTGTGAGTCACTAGTGAAGTAACTGTACTGCATATAATTGAGATGACACTTTGATCCATCCTTATGATTAACAATATCTGTATCACCATGCTGATCAACCCATAACTTTCCGACTATAATATTATGAACACTAGTAGTCACTTTCTTCCAAGTATAATGGTTACCTAAATGAAGAATAATCTTTGCTGTATTATCATCTTCACTACAACACTACCATCAGAATGTAAAAAATATGGATGTCTTTAGACAAATGACACTTAATATTTAAATTACTGTTATACATAAAAGCTTCATAACTAAATGACTACAGATATTTGTATGATATCTAGTACTCAATTATATGCTCTTTAGTCTCCTCAATATTATAAAACAGAATCACTGAACATTCAAATTACATGGCCCTTTTTTTCTTATAACCTTCAAATATAAAGTAGAAAACGCTCTTTTTATTAAAAAAATGAGCAGTTTATAATGAACAGAAATATTTCTGGTGGGCCCCCATGGAACATCAGTATGAGACCATAACAGGCACACGAGAAAAAGGTCAGTCAGTGGCCTTGCTATGGTCATGAATTTGGTGGCCACATTAACTGTAGGGCTCTGATTGTTGTGGTTCAGGTGCTAATGCTGTTATCTGCAAAAAAAAAAAAAAAATTCTACTGTGACAGAAATAATTAGTTCAGACCACATGTAAATCATACTTGCATACGTGCAAAACTAAGAATAAAGTAAGAGTTGCTTTTTTGCTTTTATTCTTGGACACAGTTACTTATCGCATCCGTACAGTTCTTATATACTTTTCCAACAGAGGAAAAATCATCATAGCTCTCTGCAAAACATCCTTGTTCTCAAATTTTGGAGGAAGTACATTTACATCAGTTAATTTACGTGATCTGTGCTTTATGTAGGTACATTTTTTAAGAGGTTATAAGGAGTTCTCTGGAATTCAATTGCACAACCATTAGTTTACTGAAATCTAACTTCAACACACTTTGAATAAGCCCACAAGACCCAAAATCAAGAACTTGGGAGAATCTGGGTTCTCTGAATTACACACTTCTTTTGAATTATTCATAAAATTTCCAATTATCTGTATGGGCCCATTTGTACTTTTCAGTAATAATTTATGCACTACGCTTGTAATTAATCTCCTGAGGGGCACTAAGAAAGTTGGAAGTGTCTTCAGAATGGATATCTCCAAGAAAACAGAATTCAGGTACCGAATTTTCACTGTATTATGAGATGTATCCCAAAATCAGAAACTTATTAAGGAACTCAGTCTATAAAAGTAGAGGCATAAAAAGATAATAAAGGCCTTACAGGAATGCCCTGTTTTAACTATGTTTAAACATGTGAATGGAGGCGATGTAATGTTAAAAATAAAGAAAATATAGTAGACTCTCGACTATCCAGTTCGCAACTATCCGGCCTATTTTTTTAACCTACGTGCCGTGTGCAAAACAAGTTGCGACATGAAAAGCGCGGATTTCCCCCCGCCCTGCTATGTGCTCTTTGTTTCGTCAGTTATGTATCAGATGTCCACAAGTATGGAATAAGTTTCCCACTGTTCCTGGTTACATTCGTAAATTGTTTTTTGGTGTGGTTCGTTGTTTTTTTATTGAAGATTACACAATGGGTGATAAACGAAAAAAAGTTGTAGTGACTATGGAGAAGAAACTATGCGCTATAAAACTACTGGACTCTGGGGTAACGGCAAAAACTATTGCTTCGGAGTTAGGAGACTGGAAGAAAAATCGAGCAGAAATTGAAAAATGGTGTGCTGGCCAAGCCAATGGAAGTGGAATGAAAGTAAGAAAAACCATGCTGAAAGGTAAGCATAAAGAAGTTGAGGAAGCTTTATTTTTGTGGCATGAACACTTACGAGGAAAAGGCTTGCCTGTTACTGGGCCGATATTGCAGGAAAGCATTGCAATTTAAGCAACAAATAGAAGGAGAAGATTCAGAACTTACTGCCAGTGATGTATGGTTAGATCGGTGGAAAAAACGATTCGGCATACGCCAGATTACTGGCGATCGCCAGATTAGGCTTTATCTGCTGATAAAGAGGCTGTACCTTTGTTCAAAGACTATCTTTTTAAGCTTATTGAAAAGGAGGGAATTTCTGGGAAGCAGTAGTACAACTGTGATGAGACTGATTTAAATTATAAGATGCTCCCTAGGAAAACGCTTGCATCAAAAAAAGAAGCACCTGCACCAGGATAAAAGAAAAGCAAGGAACGAGTCACCATCTTGGCTTGCAGTAATGCAACCGGCAACCACAAGCTTAGGTTGACTTTAATAGCAAAATCAAAGTAACCTAGAGATTTTAAGAAACTGGAAAATCAGGAATCACTACCCCTACATTACACACATCAAAGGAAAGCATGGACGAATTCAGAAATCTTTAAAACCTGGTTCCAAAATGAATTCGTACCGACTGTAGAAAAATATTTGAAAGACAACAATTTGCCGAGAACAGCTGTAATAATTCTTGACAACGCACCTTCACATCCGGCCACTGACGAACTCACAGATGGAGACATCACAGCTTTATTTTTACCAGGTACTGTGACGGCTGTTTGTTAGCCAATGGACCAGGGCGTCCTTGAAATGCTAAAGAAGAAGTATCGCCGGCGTCTTCTCAGTTCGTTGATTAAGCGATAGATAATAATGAAGACTACTCAACCACTCTGAAAAAGACTGACTTAGTAGATGTCATAAGGTGGTTGGCCGCAGCACGGGAAGAGATTCCAAACATATCACTTGTAAGGTCTTGAAAAATTCTTTTGGACCATGAAGGTGGACATTTCAACCTTGAACCCGTGTGTGAAACTGAAGTGGAAGATGAAAACGATAAACTTGTTTCATTGCTGGAAAAAGTACCATGCTGTGACTATGTCAATGCAGAGGACATTTGAGAATGGATGGCAAACGACGAAGTTGATAAAATAACTGACAACGATACTGTGGAAATGGTGACACAGGGAGAAGAAATAGAAGAAGAGGAGGAGGAGGAGACATCTTTAGATGACAGGAAAAATCTCATCCCACATTCGGAAGGGTTCAAGACGATTGAGGCAGCCCTGCAGTACATTAGTCTGCAGGAGGGACCGACGCCAGTTGATATCATCTGGTTGCGCAAGTGGAGGGACATTGTGTCGCGGAAGAGGGCTAAAAGGGAGAAGCAGTCATCTATCAAGGACTTTTTCAAAAACTAAAAACTGTAAGTTTTGACTCTTTTATCTTAGGCCTACCTTTTCACATATGTGTATCAATGAATAGTAAAATAAGTTTAAATAATTTTTTTAAGAATTAGCCCTATGTTTTACGTTAATGTTTTGTTTATTTTAAAATTAGGAAACCAAGAGATCGAACAAGTCAAACAGTTTTGTTACCTGGGAAGTATGGTCACCACGGAGGGAGGAACCATAGAGGATATAGGAAATAGAATAAATAAGGCTAAAGGAGCATTTGCAATGCTGAGACCAATCTGGAAATCAAGGGAACTTAACACCAATACCAAACTACGCATCTTCAATACAAATGTCAAGTCGGTACTGCTCTATGGGTGTGAAACTTGGAAGACTAACAAACAACTGATTAGCAGACTCCAAACATTCGTGAACAGAAGTTTGCGGAATATCCTGAGGATATGGTGGCCACAAGTTATGTCCAATGAAGAGCTGTGGAGAAGAACCCATCAAACACCCATTGACATTGAGATGCGTCATAGGAAATGGAAGTGGATTGGGCATACATTACGACGAGATGGAGACAACATAGCAAGACAAGCCCTGGAATGGAACCCACAAGGTAGCAGGAGAAGAGGCAGACCAAGGAACACATGGAGGAGGAGTGTAATAGCGGAAGGGATGGAGAAAGGAGGGAAGACCTGGCCCGAGATCAAGACAATGGCGCGGAACAGAGTCCGGTGGCGGAAGTTCATTGATGCCCTATGCTTCACTTAGGAGATGCAGGAATAATGATGATAATGATGATTATTTTAAAATTGTATGTATTCATACTGTACAGTGTACATCATTTTATGTTTCCTGCAATTAAGTTGGACATTATAAAATTTATCTTAAAATCTGTATACAATATTTTTATTCTTGGACTTCCTTTTTCTGTAATAAATTTTTAAAACATACAGTACAGTACATAACACATATTTATAAAGTACTGCCCTGTACTAAGAGGTCAGAAAATATGAATAAGACCGGGCTTTGGTATAAAAAGTGTGTTTTTAATGGTGTGGATGGGGCAAGAAGTGAGTAGTTATAGAACTCTGGCCTATCCGACGTTTTCGTTATCCGGCCTGCCCTTCCACCACATTAGGCCGGATAGTCGGGAGCCTACTGTATCACTTTAAAATAATGTTCCAATCACTTCAAAAATGTCACTTATTTTGATGTTAATAATAATATTCTATTGTAGTTTATTCATTGTTCATAGCCTAAATATAGCCTAAAATATGGTATCTTTGGGCTATGAAAAATGAAGACACTACAATAGAAGATTGAGATTATAGGTACCATTAGTAAGCAATAAGTGTCCGTATATTATAATACATCACATTATCATTAGACGTTAATAAGTTATGATCCTAATTTTACAATGAAATCAGTTTTTGTAAACAAGTCATTATAGTAATATTACCTGAATTATATATGGAACAGTTATGTGACATACTCAAAACTACCAAAATATGACACCTGTTATAGATATTACAGTATATAAATTACTTAAACATTATTATGTTAAAGAGTGAATGTGCAAACTGACTTTTCTAGCATAGCTTTTTTTTGTGTGGTTAGTTTTTAAATTTTTCAAAAACCTTAACTTTCTTTCACGTTAATAAACAACCAAGCTGCTTTCTGACTTACTATATAATAAAATGTGTCTACTCCCAAATTTTTATACCTATACCTTCACACAGTTCTTGAAAAACTATGAATACAAACTTTGGTCTAGGCACCATTTCAGATAAACAAGATTACAAGATTACCATTTCAGTTTAAACAATCTGATGAAAAATTAAAAGGAAATTCCTTAAATTTGAAGAGAATAGGTTCAAATGCTGCTAAATTAAAAAATATAAACATAATGTTTAGCGTCTGAATTCTGTATATACTTGTGTATATACATGGTTTAAGTACAGATTATATTCCAGTGAATTTTATTATTTACAAATAGTCTACACTAGTAAACTAACTTTTCCTTATATAACAATAATCTTCTTTTTTAAATTTGAAAAATGGATGTTAGCTATCATTGATACATTTTTTTAATAGCACTACTACAAATCAGTAGTGTCTTCCAAATCAGAAGCGTAAAATCCATATAAATTTCTCTTTTGTAAGAAATTTGCAAAAGTAAATCTTATGAAACAAAACTTGTATAAAATGAACTTTTTGCATTACTTTTCATTTTAAACAATTTTTTTTTAAATTAAATCTTTAACGCTTACCGCAAATCGAGTGGAACTGTTTGGTTTATGACTGAGTGTGAATGTTAGAAAAAATGAATTGTGTTAAAAGCTGAGTTCTATTAATGAGAGGTTCTATAATCATTAATGGAAATTCAATATAGTAACTCATCTTATTCTGAGTTGTGTATTGATTGGGGTTTGTAAAATAGAAGAATATCCTTTTTTTGAATACACTGTTTTATTACTACACAAAGTAAATAACCACTTTTTCATTGCACTATTATATTACAAGAAAATTAAAACACATTACTGCCTAACATTAAAGTTTCACATGTTTTGTCTTAAACATTCGTTCTGCAAATTTTTGTATTCTTGTAACGTTCTTGCAGAACTATTTTTGACCTGTTGTACACACAGAAGTGCAAAAAACACTGTTTTACAAGTTTTGGTACCATAGAATAGGAAGCGACAGTAAATTATTAAGAAAAGAACATGATGTCCAAAAGCTGTAATATACACTTTAAGTATAGCAGAAAAGATTCTTGTTTCAATCACATACAGGAGAGTGGAAAACACAAACAAAATAAATCCAAAGAAAAGGAAACTGTGAATTATAAATTTGAATTATGAATTATAAATTATTGTCCATATTTCATATTATATTAATTTTCTTATAATTTTAGCATGATGTAGTTTTTTTTTTTTACCTGCAGAATTTCACTCTGCTATGACTAAGCTACTTATACAATTTTCCCGTAAATTTATTTATCATTTTTAAGGGCTCCTATGAATTTTCTATGATCAATGGATGAGATCAGCTGGTCTAGTACTGGGAGAAAACAAAACGAATACAGTTCTAATAAAACTAATAGGAAGAAAACGGAGACTATTAAACTTGAAGCTGGGAAATACACAATTAAATTCCAGCACTATAATTACTATACCTAACTGAGTGACCTTCACGAGTCATGTTCTAACGATAAGACTGCAGCCACTAGTACATCACTGTCATGGCTAACGTCCAATGTTGGAGGGCCAAGACAAAGCAGGTGACTGGTGCTTGTAAATAAGGTTTTAACTATTTTAACACATGAACGGAGGCCATGTGAGTAATATTAAAAATAAAGAAAATATCACTTTAAAATAATGTTCCAATCACTTCAAATACAAGCACCACAAGATAACACATACACATAAAAGTGTCATGTCTCTTCAGGAGAGGAAGTACAGCCTTGAACAGTAGCAGATTTGAACTTGTATAAAGATAGATGGACTTATCCCCTCATAACAAATATAGAAATATGGATAAATAGATTTCATAGCATGTTGAAACTTTCACTTGATGCAGCTTTTGTTGGGGCATGGATACTTCCGAGCTCATTTGGAAAATTTTCGACATGAGCACAGAGCTGCTCATGCTATCAATATGTGACTGATGTTTTTCCTCAATTATTCCATTTGAATGAGGCAATATGAAGAGGTTACGCACTATTCTTACAGCAACCATTAACAGTAAATATAAGGATAGATGGGCTCATACCCTCATAGCAAATACAGAAATATGGGTAAGTAGATTTCATGGAGGGTATTACTTTTACTTGTTGAAGCTTTCAAGATGTGATTGACGATGTGGACACATGTTCTTCAATTACCCCTACTCAAATGAGGCACAATGAAAAGTTCAGGCACTATTCCCATAGCAACCATTGAGTCTCAAAGGTACTGTGGGGAGTAGTGACTTTACTCCAATTCTGATTAAGGAGCTCCAGTGTACAGAAAGGCTATGAAGGAGTCCCTAGGGAGCCACTGGCATTACAGTGAGACACATACATTAAAGAGGAAGTTTTTAGTGGGAAGACTTGTCTGGGGAGTCTTTGACAAGAAGTATGGTTTCCTTAGTATCCAAACAGAAATACAAGTAATTTTTACCGGACTCTGGAAATTCTAAATGTGCTGTGCCAAGAGGACTAACTTGAAGATATTTGCCTCGGAACTTCGAACTCATTGTAAATTCTTGCCAACATCTCCACCGTTTTCCTTCACAATATTGAGCTACCATTGGTGGATGATGAGACACCTGCAATGCAAACAAAGCTTATCAGTCAATGGCTTGTCCACACTGAATGCATGTCAATAATATACTATGTTTAACACATTCCATGTTAATATGATACTGTAACAGTACGTCTGCGTACGTTACTGTGCATTATCGCAGTTAGTTAAAAAACTGCTAAAATATTATGAATAATTAATATTGTCAATATTTTAAAAAAATGTGTATTGAAAGCTGTAAGTAACCAGTGAACAGGAACACCGAATGTACAGGACGGAACAGGTACATCACGCCACACACAAGCTAAGAGTGTGTATAGTGTAAGTGATATGTGTGTGTGAAACAAGTAGAAACCGCCATAGCGTCACTCCTGAATATATGTGAATTAAATAACTAGTTTATTTAAATTTTGGTAAGTGCGCACGTTATTAACAATATAAAGACGCACACATGTGCAAAATTTAGTGTGAAACAAATAATACATTTTTATGCAGTGTAAATAAAAGTGAATAGTACCCAGAATAATTATTAAAGTATGAAAAACTGTTAACATACAATTATACATAAAAAAATTACCGATCGTTTGAACATCGTGTAATAACCAAAAGACTTCGCATGTTGCGAATAAAATTAAAATAAGTACGAAAAATAACCGAATCTGTAAAGGGATGCTTGACAAACTATAACAATATAAATCATGCACAGAGTTGTTGAAACATGATTTTTGCGCCCGACAGTATAAATAAGCGAGGATCGCAAGCCTCGACCCTCAGTCTACTCAAAACATCTGCAGCCGAAGGCTATGGCTGACTGAGTAGCATCCAAGGTCGATACCCGAGCAGTATGGAGATAACACCGTACGAGTCATCTGAGTGCTGAATGGACCAGGAGGACCGGACGACGGACACCAGGAGGACCGGATGATAACGAAGGATCGACACAGGACACAGCACTCAGGATTATGGCGAGGAATCACTGAGTATCACTGCATAAACAATAAGGTGACATGAATCCATTTTACTTGTCAACAAACGAGTCATAAAAAAAAACTAATTCTGTAAATAATAATTGTAAAATCTAAATCGTTAAATTGTAGTAATAGATCACACGAGTTAAACTTATTTAACATTTACAAAATTATTATTTTCTGGAAGTTGTAACGTTTTATAAATGTTTACTTAATTTGAAATTTGATATTTACTGAATATGACATTCATATTTACATGCACAAAGGAAAGCAAAGCAATAATAATAAAAAAATATGCAATTTAAAAGGAAAACAATCTGAGCAAGACGAGAGCACATTTTTATATTATAAAAACTTATATTTATTCATGTTTATATACACATGACAATTTATATTTTGTGTATTAGATTTATGAATATTTATGTTAATGTTATTTGTATAGTTACAATAATTATGTGTATGCTGAGCACACACAAAAGAAAAAACACATTATGGGAATAATAATGACAAAATTTTAATTCGTAATTTTGAAATTTTATTCAATAAATTTTTGAATTATTTTACAAACTCAATATGATATAAGAAGAGTTATTATTATTTAAAAAACACACCATACACCTTTTCTCGTACATAGCACAAAAACATTATAATACTGAATATCAACTTTAGGAATTAAGTCCAATAATTGGTATGTGTCAATACCTGGCAATCAAATAAGTCTGAATTGTTGATTTGCAATAATTAACCTTAATACAAAATTGTTTCAAATATACAAATACAATGTATAGTTCTAAGGAATTCTGTAATAGAACTTTGCGTTAGCCTGGAAATATTTTCACTTATTTAAATGTAAAATTTACAAAGACACAACACTACGAACTACTCTACATTATGAAATTTAAAAATATTAATGATCTGGTTAATAACTACCTCACATTTTACTGCTAATATCACAAATTCTAAAATAATTCAAGCATATAAATGAGGAATATTCTGAACTACAAAAAATTAACTATTTTATTTTTGTTTATTGAAGTGAGAGTGTTTTTGTGATAGTTATGTCTGTAGTTATTCCAAGAAGAGAAATAGTAGAGCACTTGGTCCTCTGTTCAACTATAAAATTACAATTTTCAACGATAACATATTTAATATGTGCAATTTCATAAAATCCTCTGTCTTAATGGTAGATTATCAATATTTTCCACAATGTCTAGTATGAAGTGTTTAAAAAATGTGTTAATAGCCAGAAGTAAATACAGAATAGAATTAATTACCAACAGCAAATATAATACCTGCTCTGAGATACACCTCCAACCAAGATCTGCGGTGCGATCACATTCGTATGTTTCTCCTAATAACGGATTAAAAGGCTTGCCAGTTCGATATGCTGTTGTTGAGTAACTTGACACAGTAAAGGCTGCAACATGAGCCATCTGTTCATTTGGATTGGTAAGTGTTGCTGCATGGTCCAATAAATTTGCATATTCAAAATCTTCGACCAATCGTTGTAACATTGATAATGGCTCTGAAAAGTTTACCTGCAAAAAAAACTTTCTTCACACAAAATTCATAACAAAATTATATTGTTTCCATTCAACTAGAAGAATTTATATAAAAAATTTTACACCTATGTGTAAGAGGAAAATACTACATAAATTGTTCCTGAACACCAGTTAACAATTTGGGATCTCTGCTTGACTTATGCTCGTCTCCCTCATTGTGGACTATGTCAGAACACCGCTTGCTTCCATTTTTATAACATTCTATATTGCATCTGAGGTAGGAGATTTGTTCAGTGTCTACAGTTATATTCGTTTGTTCTGTTAGTTCCAAAATCAGCGCCTCTCAATAATGAATGTGAAAGCTGATATTTATGTGCTTGATATTTTATCTGTAGCAAGAACAGCAACGTAGTGAGAACACACATGAAACAAGTATCTTGATGATACTGAAATAACTGATATTCTAAATACTGATTAAAATTCCAATAACCCTGATGGTACAAAGATCCAGCATATTCTGAAAATGATAATTCAGGTAACACACTTTTTTTAATATTAGCCTTGCATAATTTTATAAAATATTTCTCCTACTCTATTTTCGTTGTTTTTGTGCTGTAAATGTTATACATTTTTCTTTATGTGGACTTTACAAAGCTTTCCTTATCGAATTATATTTTTATTTTCTTTACATAAGGTAGTAAAAAATACTACAAAATACGCCCAATAGAATTTCTTTTTCCTACCACATTATAAGCATGCTTACAAGAAATATAGTTTCATTGTCAGTTTTCGCTTGTATTTGACAGTTTTATATTCTCGTAATATCAGTGAATATCACTTATATTCATGACGTTTTTTTATATACTAGTGTATTTATTATAATATACACATTCGTGTTTGTAGGTGGCAGTCCTGATGACTGCGAGACAAACGATTGATCAATACATGGCGATTCTGTCCAGATTAACTTCCAAGTCACAGTTTCTGACACTGACAATGGTAAGTTGCTACCTTAAATGTTATTTTTCAATATCTTCTGTGTAATATTTAGATTTAAATCAAAACTGAACTTTATCTCTCTATGCAGAGCCCTGTTCAGCTTCAAGTTTTACTCTGACCTACACGAGACCAATAACAGACTTAGCCAATGGATGGACTGATCTTGATAGTATCTCCAACTTCCAGTTTTTACACACAATGTTTTCTTCATGAGCCATTAAACAACAGTAGTGACACATATAAATGTTTTTTATTTTTGCATTGAAGTAATAACCAAAAACTAACATGTATGGTGAGTGCTGAAATGATGAACTGGGAAGGGATGATAAAGTCCAATTCAATGTAGAATAAGTGGAACTATATCAGAAATATAATTTTTTCCTATTACAGTGCACTAGCATTTAGTTAAAAAACACAATTTACCAGCTACTGGTCCACAAATCTAATTTTAGGTTCTACTTTTGCTGCCAAACTGCTGACCGGTGACAAGTTTAGGCCCATTTTATTCAGGGTATGTTGTAATTATAATGCAATATACATTCCTGTAGGGTAGTAAAATCATGACCCCTTCACAAGATTAGACGATTTTGTATGAATTTCTTGGCCATTTTGTACCACTTTGGCTTTGGCTCTATTCCTATCTGATAATTCTTTGACAGCTGACAAAGGAATATACTTTTTACTTTTTATGGGTGACTAAAATAAAAAGTTTATATAAAAAAATGAACCAACTTAATATGGCACCAAATTGTACACAGTTACTGATACAATAGGTGGATTTCATCACAACCAGAGCTTATAAAGATTATCTCTATGAGGGTCATATGATATTGTATCAAATTCTGTCTGAGACTTTCACGGCTAGCTTCAATGTTATTACAACTTCGGCTTGCCAGGCTGTATGGGCATGTCCAAGGTTGTTTCGGCCATGCCTTCGACGGCCATCTTCAGTGCAGAAGGCTGCAACAAACTGACCAAGATTTCGCAGTCAGTGACCAACTGAACTGTGGTTAAGGCTAGTGGCTGTGAGTAGGACAGCCATGTTTATAAACTTTTTGGAGTCCACATGAAGGTGTTGTCTGACACCACAAGCCAATCACAAGAAAGGCAAATTCTTATTGGTTTGGCACAGCTCGTGTCCAAAGAGCACTTAATGAGAGGGACTCACCCCACCGACTGATTGCAATCAATGCATGTTTCTGAATCTGGACAGACTCCATATGCAAGCGAGAGAAATACGCACTCACCAACGACAGAAGCCTCTTCTCTTCAAAGAGTATGCGATGGTTGGCATTGGTGAGTGCATGCTCCGCTATAGCAGGCTTTTCCGATTGTCTCAAACAACAGTAGCAGCTGTGTTCATCAATGCGGGCACAGACACTGCGTTTCATAGTTCCGATGTACAACTGGCCGCACAAGCAAGGAACTCCATACGCTCCACACAATGAGAGCGGGCTCCTGATGTCCTTCACTGGTCTCAGAAACTGTTGGATTGTTTTGGTCGGCTTGAAGATTGGTCTCATGCTGCACTGGCTCAGCAACCTACCAATACAATAAGTTACTCCATGGACATAGGGCAACACAGCAAAGCCAACATTCTCCTGAGACACCAACGACTCCACCGATCTTCTCGCCCAAACTGTACATCTCACCTACCTGATGGAATATCCGTTTGCCTGCAGTGCTTGCTCGAATATTTATATTTTGGATATGTGAGTATTTAGGTCTGTGAACCCTGGTATTTCATCGAGGAGGAGAAATTATTGTTAAGGAGGTAGAACTTCTTGCATAGGGACCGTTTATATTTTAATACGTACTAAATTGAGTGTGCGATGGTTTTATTAATTTTTTGTATCTACTCGTTTTTTGGGCTAAATTTATTTAAAATATACCAAAATGTGACGAATTAAAATACTGTTACTACTGCGTACATCTTGTAAACTTATCTAGTACTTCATTTTCATTGGTTGAGGTTTTCAAGCCGCGTAATAGTAGCAAACGTAAAACCCATAAGCACAATGTATTTCTTTATCTCGCCCATTGTCTCATCCGACTGTGGAACCAAGAATAGAGTACAACATACATAAAACTGATCATGGTAATCAGTTTCTTTCATAGTATGCCTTTGATAAAAAAATTACGTGGGGGAAAACAGTTTTTCATTTATTCCTCCTACAGAATACCAATTGCTACTATAGGAAAAAAAAGAAACAAAAACTCACAAGAGTATGCAAAGTGTAAAGAGGTAAAAGAATACATAAAAAGCACATATTTTTGTATATCTGTTGGTGTTAGACTTTCTGTTCCAGCGTGTTTACGAATATTCCATAGAAAAACAAAACATTAATCGTCAAGTGTAATGGTATAAACAGTTTACAAACATCCAAAAGAATATTACTTACTTTACTTACCCTGTTTACCGCGAACTTTCTTACGCACTTACCTTAAAACTCCATCAGAAGATTCCAAACAGACCTCAAGATCGCCACCATATTTTGTAGAGCAAATATGGAAACTATTACATTTTTCCCCAAAAGAAATAATTTAGATAATTTATCTCCCTTAATTCAGAAACTTTCACAGGCTCGTTTAGGCGAGATTTTGACACAGAAAATAGGTTAGGTTTTGGCATAATAACTACTCTTAACTTATGGTTATGATGCTAACAAATCTTACTTATTATTCTCTTAATGAACAATTAATTTCTTTGTCTTTTCAAAATAATACAGAACTACTCTTGTATAAGAGTACTGAGTTACTGTGTAAGTAATCATTACTTAGACATCTTTTACTATAAACCAGTACTTCTGTTTTTTTTTCTCTTTATACTTTCACACTCTCTCTCACTCTCTTTACAAATCTTTCTGACCCCCGTGTATTGAGCTCATTATTATTATTTATTATGTATACTTTTGCCAATTGGTCTTTTCTTTTGACTTATCTGAATTCAGTATCCATAGTTACACCACCTGTCGTTTTCCACTTTTTCACTTAATTTTCACTCCGACCAAATTAAACTGTTATTTAATTGTCACTGCTGTTTTTCTTCACCATTTAACAACTGTTGTTACATTTTGTACTCTTTGGTAGGCCTATTATTACATTTTCGGCCTACCAAACAAAATGCTCTCGTGGCCACGCTTCACTTACGTCTGCTCTGTCTCATGAGTTGTGCTGAACTGCCGATCTTAGATGGCGTGGTGACGCTATTCGGGCTTTGTACGTATTCACCACGAGGTTCCAACCGGATATCCACCTCGCCTCCTGCCTTCACTTATCGAAGATTCGAGACGTCTCTAGAATACGGAAATTCGTCATAACATTGAAAGCACGTGGCTCTCTCATGATCCCAGCGTGGCGTCAGAAATTAAAGAAATACCTCACCTTATACGGTAACGTCGGATCCCCTTCGGATGGCAGTGGATGCGTCATATACGCTTTGTCACCCTACCCATGCTTCTCTAACACTGGCTTTCACAAAAGTATTGCACAGAATGGTCAATTATTGAAAATGATTAAAACAATGGTTCAACCCATTTTGTCCCGTTACACAAGTTAAAAAATAATAACTTTCTCTACTCTGTTTTTATTATAGTTTATTTTGTATCCAGTAATTAATTTTAAATGTTATACGAAACAAATCTGATGAAGGGCATTAGTTTTAAAAATACAGATGTCAAACTATTTTGAAATATAAAAGTGTATTTTATTGCTAAAAATTCTTATTATAACACATATGTGTGCACGTTACATGCCATTACTTACAGGAAGAAATGGGCTATCACATGAAATAAAGAAAAAGTGATTACTGGTAATGGATAAAAGGTAATACAACTCCAAAGTTATACAAAACGTCAAGTCCACAGGGGCCACACAATAACTAAATTTAGAAGAGCACAAAGTATTAAGAAAATATTAACAGCTTTTTCTGTTTGAGAGCATCAGGATTTGTGGAGTTTTACAAAATAGATGCAAAGGGACTATGTTTCAAAACAAAGCCATACATTTATAGTAAAGATGATTATTTTAAACTTACAGGCATTGGGATTTTTGACAGTTCCTTTCCAATACAGTTTTTCATTATGCTCCACAAACTGAGTGAACAGTTGGGTCTGTCTGGAACTCTGTTTCGTCTATTTCCAGGCTTTCCAATACTCCTTGCTAAAGCAACATTGGCTTCTACAGACTGTGGTGTTTCTTCTGCCCTTCCTTCGCGTTCTTCCTCTTCACGTTCAATTCCAAATGAGCATCCAGCTCTTAGCCTCTGAAAACAATATAAATATTATCCATTAATTATAATATTATGCATTATTATTCTCCTCACTCTAAAAAACTGTAAACTCTTCAGCAAGAGAAACTCCAATTGAGTTCAGTTCATTAATCCACAACATGCATTACTAAAGAAATGCTTTATGTAACTGTCAGTAGTAAATTTTGTATTCATTATTACTGGTGTCATTAAATACACAAATTCTCTTTTAACATAATATATTTTAATCTAACATAATTAAAAATCCCGATTAAATAAACTGCTTACTTGAATTTCATCCCTTTGCACTTATACACAGCCCTATACACTACTGGATCTGAAATCCATTGTTTTATGTATTGTTTTATGACAATAATTGTTTTATGTATACTGTTTACCTGGAATTTAATAATGGGCTGTTTTTCTTTTTCAATTCTCTATTTCATTGAAAAAAAAAACATACTTCATACTTCATTCAGAAGCCACTGGTAACAGTGAGATCCAGGATAGTCCTGCAGTGCATTGAATTCCGAGGAATCCTCTCAGTTTTATCTTCCATGAATATGTTGGCCTTGGAATGTTATTTTGTGTTTAAAATTAAATGTGTTTAAGACTTACACAACAAAATGGATTTTGTTAACCTTGTATGTATAACATAAACGTATTAAATTTTATTGATACATAATTTATAATTTCTCCACATCTGATAAAATATTTTTCACAACCCTTATGGGATGATAATTTTACTATAAAAAAGCAGACATGAAAACTATTTCTATGGATACTAAGATATAAATTTTAGATTGTCATGATACTGAAGAATTAGTACGAATAAAGGTACAGAGGAACTGGTTTGAACAAAGGTACATGAAGAATCAAATGAAAATCTATTACAAAATCTGTGCTCTATGGAACATAACACATATTTTGTTAAAGTGAAGATGGACAATGGCACTACTGATGTACATGAAAGATAACTTGCAAAAATAAAACCTGTGAACGCAAATGCCATCTAACATATGGAATTAAGAACTTATATGCAGATGCAAAAAATGGAATGAGATCAGCTCAGCTAATCACAAAAATTATAAATCTTCTGAAAGTACACGTCGGCTTATAGGAACTTCACCAAGACAAGCTTTTCGCAATATAAAATAAAAACCGGTTCTTCTGTCTGCAGATAACCTGGCTGGTAAAGAATTTTGTCCAAAATAACAGAGCATATTGGAAACATTCATCAACAAATTTGGAAAATTGAAACTGATCTATGGAAGAACATTCTGATTACACATCATAATTTACAAAAATATTTTAATTAAGAAAGTTGTGTTAGTGGTTATAATCACAAACAGAATTAACACTGTTGCACATCACTATAGAAAAATTATTCTGATTAGCGCTTTCAAGCTTCACAGCTCATCGTAAGATCGGAAAAAAATATTTTGGTAGCTTTACAGCAGCTAAGGATTGTGTAATATTTTGTAGCAATGCTTCACAAGATTGTAAAAATCACATGCTGTTAATCAATCAATTCCTAACACTATGAATGATGCCATGAATGGTGTAGATTTTAATAAAATGTCAAGTTTTCTGAATAGCACACAAAAGAAGTATGTATAGACTAGTTGCATAAATGTTTCTTCGTTCTAGATGTTCAACAACATTATTTTAAGGAAAACAATTTCAAATTTCAAATTCTATTGATTATATGCAATCTGGATAGCTATGGCCACTGTCTCTGGCTCTCATTTGGACTGTCTCTGGCTATGGTGTTTTGGAATACTCAATTGTGAAATTTTGTTTTCTGGTATATAATATGACACCCTTAATAAACTAACTCAGGAGATTATGCACATTTACAAAAAATACAAATACTCCCAATATATTTTTAATATATTACACAAGGAAAAAACATTGACAATTGATATGTGGAAGAGATTTTCTGTTTAGACTGTTTCAAATATGTTGGATAACTTTTGGCAATTAACCAACATCCTTATATGATGACAAAAAGCAATTTTACTAAAATGTTTGGAAGGTCAAGATTCTGTATCTAAAAATTTGATGTTCTCTAATGTTAAGTTTTTGCAAATACAGATCTTGGTGAAGGATTCAACAAGTTATTGTTTACAGAAATTAATAAATTGCTGATTGATAGTTTCATTAATGAAGATGAAATAATACAACCTTTGTGCTCAAATAAATAAATAAATGAGTTTTAAGAACTCTGACAGCATTTGAATTTGATTTTCATCCTTTTATCAATCTTTATATTTTTTCACATCCGTATTTTTACATGACTTTTATCTGCAAGGTTTTTTTTAGTAAAAACACAACAGAGTTCACTCTTACTGCAACTATAGTTCTACATATTGCAATGTGACAGATATTCACACCATATGTGAATGCTGAATGCATGAAGCATAATTATGACCAGCCGTATTAGGTGTCTGGAACAATTAGGGTGTGACTGACATAAAAAGTATTGTTTATAGATTAAGAATAATACTATAAATTAGTTATAAGACAATATAAAGACTACGAAACTGTAATATGGTGCTTGAGCGAAGTGTTGTGTTGTGCGCGTATCAGAAGGAGGTGTGAACAGTGTTGTAATTAGCCAATTGGTAAACATGCAACAAGTTGTGCATGTCGACATGCGTATGAGTTACAATTTATTGCAATTACAAAATATTAAAAGGTCAATTTAATTGATTCGTATGTAAGTGAAAACTTATGTTCTAAATGTAAGTGAAAACTTATGTTCTAGAAGAATCCGGGAAAACGGAGGTCCAGTCTTAAGCACGTGGCATTTCCAGAATATTCCTACACTTACATGTTTTGTATAGGAAATACGTCTATACACAGGATGACCGTGACGTCACCTTATAACGATGCGGTTTCAGTTTAGGAAGAGAGGGGAGTCTTCATGTAGCACTTGTCAAGAGCGGTTGCAGAGAGAGTTCCTCGCATAGTCCAACACCCATTCCAGGCAGTCCTTGGGGCCCGTAGACGTCGAGGGAGCAGCGAGTTTCGGCAGGGAGGTAAAGCCGGGGGTATTAGAGATTGTCTGTTACCATTGCTGAAATTTGATTGCTGACCGAGACGGTTGAGGCGGACACCGAGACACGGAGCGATTCCTGGATGCAGCGCCTGGAGTGTAGGACACAGACGACGGATTGTTGGAGACCAGAAACGAGATATTCAACCGGGACAACCAGGAAGGCGTCAATTCAGAAAAGCAATTCTTAGAACTAAATTTGTTTTAAAATAACAAAAAAAAACTTTCAAAAAAACTTTTGAACTTTTCAATCAAGTAATCAATCATTATGAAACTACATAAAAATTCCACAGCCATCAAACTGAGGAAAAAGGCACACAAACACAACATCACATTTGTAAAAGCAGACAAAGGCAACACGACTCTAATCATCTCTACAGACATCCTACACAAAAAAGTACAAAACTTCATGGAACAGAACAACATCACAGAACTAAAACACGACCCCACCGACAGATACCAAAACACAGTAAAACAACTAGTCAACAAAGCCAAACACATAATGACACACAAACAAAAGCCCTACATGAAACAAATCCGACCATCAGCCCCTACCCTCCAAGCGTTTCCCAAAATCCATAAAGAATATATTCCGATCCGCCCCATTATCAACTACCATAATGCCCCTGCACACAAACTCGTAAAACATCTAGACAAAATTATCAGACAACACACACAACTAGACAACAACATTGCAGTAAAAAACAACACAGACCTAGTAACAAAAATAAAAGACATACACATCCCCCATAATGCCACATTAGCCTCCTTTGACATTAAAAACCTGTACACAAACATCCCCATCTCTGAAACAATCATAATCCTACAAAACAAACTCAAACAGAACAACACACCAGACAAACTTATCAACGAAATAACAGAAACTCTGAACATTATCACAAAACAAAACTACTTTACTTATAACAATAAATATTACACACAGTATGATGGTCTACCCATGGGCTTCCCCATATCCAGCATTCTAGCAGAAGTCTTCCTCCAACACTTAGAAAAAACAAAAATACTCACAAACAATGACAGACACTCACATAAAATACTATATTGGCACAGATACGTTGCTGACATTCTAATACTATACAGGGGAAACAAAAGACAATGTGAACAGTTACTAACGCACATAAACAAAATACATAAAAACATAACCTTTACTGCTGAATACGAACACAACAATACCATAAACTTCTTAGACCTCTCCATCACAAAACTTGAACACAGGCACAAATTCAGCATATATAGAAAACCGACTACAACTGACACACTAATACACAACTCCTCCAATCACCCAATACAATAAACTAGCTGCCTTCAGAACCATGATACAGAGACTTCACAACATCCCCCTAGATGAAAAAGACTACAGAGACGAACTAAACACGATAAAATATCTAGCAGAATCTAACGGATACTACAGAACAATAGTCAATAAACTCCTACACAAAAAACAAAACAAACAACAGACAAAGACAGAAAACAACAAATTCATAACACTAACATACATCAACAAACAAACTGAAAAAATAGCCCACAAATTCAAAAAAGCAGGATACAGAATCGCTTACAAAACTACTAACAAAACAGAACACACACTATCAAAACACACACACAAAGCACAAAACAAATTCGATCTACCTGGTGTTTAAAAACTAAATTGCTCAAATTGCAACAAATTCTACATAGGCCAGACAGGACGTAGCTTCAAACAGACATACATTGAACACACAAAGGCACCCCACTCCACTACAGAATCCACCTTTGCAAACCACCTCATTGAAGCAAACCACACATACAAAAACATCGACAATAACATAACACGTACACACAAAAGGCCGAAAACTAGACACTCTAGAACAATTGGAAATATACAAACACACAAAAACAAATAAAAACGACATCATAAACGAACAGACACAATTCAAATCGCACACATTACTCGAACATATCTCACCTCACACACACAACATCGATCTTTCGAAATTCGATTCCGTCGCCCACAACAGGACGGACAGCGCTACCAGCGGCAACCTCTGAAGAAGCTTTTTAAAAGTGAAACCAGTTCAGGTTGTATAAGGTAAAACTTTATGTTTTTACTCATAAAAAACTTTGTGTTCCGAGTCGTTAATGTAATAGTTGTATTTAGTCAAGTAACAGACACGTCACGGACAACGAAATCCATGAATTATAATTATTCACAAAAGGCTAGTGCTAATTAATAATAGTTAATAATAGTTATTGTAATAAACTGCATAAATAAGAACATTAATACCAAAATTTATCAATAAAAAAAAAATGGCAGATCAGGCTGACATTGCGCGTATGTTGCAGGAATTAATGAAAAATAATAATGAACTTAAAGTTGAAATGCAAAAACGCGATGCCAAAAATAAAAAGCGTGACGAACAACTTAAAGATGTATTGCTAAAAAATAATGATGAACTTAAAGCTGAATTTAAAAATGTCATACAAGCAGAAAACACCAAAATTTATAAATCGTTAACAGAACACATGGAGCTATGTAAAACCCAAATCAAAAACACAAGAACTGAGCTGTTATCGTGCATTGATCAATTACATGACCATGTAGAAACCCGATTTACAGAACAACATAATACCATTAAAAGTTGTCAAGACCGCATACAATCTAATACACAACTAATAAACCAGCAGAAGACAGAGTTAGAACGGAAAATAGATGAAAGAATTAATCAAGTTAAAAGAGATGTAGTAGGTCGTGTAAACCCCGCCATATGTTTCTACAAACACACTGAAGACACTAGTAACCAACCTAAATTTTGGGGTGATGGAAATCCGATTCAATTTATACGAGATTTTGAATGTGGGATGGACTCAGTGGGTGACCAATTAAATGACTCGGATAAAATTGAATGGGTTGTGCGTAAACTGAACGGTTCTGCAGCATTATGGTACTCTATAGTTCATGATAATATTAAGACGTATGACGAATTTATTAAATGCTTTGAGAATCGGTATTGGAACGAACATGTACAACGCAAAGTCCGATATAGGCTCGAGTTTGGCAGATTTACTCCCGGAAAACTCACACGTGAGCAATATGTAATAATAAAGTAAATCACTAGAATTAAACATCTTAGACCGGAACTATCAGAGGAAGAATTAGTCCATAAATTAAGCTATCATTTTGATGTAAATATCCGTACAGCCATATTAACACGAGGGATAAATACACTTGAAGCATTATTAAACATGTTGACACAATGGGAGGATGTAATGCCATCAGCAAAAGTTCAGTACACATCTGACACTCCTAAGCCATCATATAAATCGGATACAGCGTTTAATAAAGATAAAACCTCGGGGGGGGTGATAAAAACAAATTTACAGGGAAACCTAAGAGAATCCAATCCATTAATGAAGTTAAAAACATAGAGAATAATAATAAGTACTCACTTACAGTATCAGAAGCTGTGGATGCTGATAAAAAAAATGTGGAAAATGTCACATGGGAGCGGCGTGCCTAAAAAAGCAGCCAAAAGCACTCATCCATAAACATCACTTTAGCACTAGCACGGATCTGGATAAAGATAATAAGGTCACTACATGTCGTAACACTAAGTATAGTAATAAAATAGTTAATTGTGAGGATACTTGTTTCAAAATAAGTGGTTATCCATGTGATTTGCGGGAAGCATTGTTAAAAAGCGACAAGGATAACTCTGAAAATTTTGAACGTAACGCTGCGTGTCCTACACTTAATGCATACATATAAACGTCAAAACACACATTTTAATTGACACAGGAGCAGAAATATCCGCGATTAGTGAAAATTTTATTAAAAGAAATAATAAATATTTTTAAAACACTGCAATATTACCCACGAATAAGTTACAGATTCAGACGGCAGATAAAAATAAAACAGCTGCCACTGGAAATATATATATTATGTTAAAATACGATGAACTGGAAGTGAATATTCCGTTAATAATAATAAAGAAATTAATTTGTAATGTAGTGCTTGGGGTAGACGTTTTAACGAAATTTCACGCCCAGATCGGTTTGACTAACGGTATCATGCATTGGACTATAAACGGACGTACATATCAGCTGTTCCTTAATGATAAGAAAGTAAACAAAGGCGATCGACCTACTTATACTCCGATTGAGATGCAACGGCCCAACATAGCGATTAAAACTGAGTATACCGAGGATATTAAGAATAATTTAAATCCGCAGCAATCTAAAGAATTAAATAACTTGTTAAAGAAACATTCACACGTATTTTGCGAGTGGCCTAAAGTCACAAATGTGTATACGCACAAGATTGAGGTGACTGAGGAATCTAACTTCGTACGTCGTACTTACCCCATCCCAAAGGATGTTATATCAACAGCAAGTTGATGCTGAGATACAGCAAATGTTAAAAAATAAGATCACTGAACAGTTGAAAAGCGATTTCCTAAACCCTGTCATTAAAAAGAAAACGGGGGATATCCGGCTATATAAGAAATTTAAACATCACTAAGAAAATGACTGTGCTCCAAATGCTGATAGCTTATTTATTAAGTGCCAAGGTGTTCAATACATGACGCAGCTTGACCTTACCAACAGTTTCTGGCAGATTCCTTTGGATGAGGAGAGTCGGAAATATACTGAATTCCTCTATAAAAACAAAAGCTACCAATTTAAAGTCGCACCATTCGGACTTGTGACAAGTCTAGCTGCAAGTATTAAATGTTTAGAGCTAGCACTTGGCCTCGAGGTAGAGGAATTTGTCAACATTTTTGTGGATGACATCCTAGTCGTGTCTAAATCGTTCAAGGAACACTTAGAACACCTCGACATAGTGTTGAATAAGCTCCAGAATGCTAACGTAGTTTTGAAGCAATCTAAATGTGAATTTATTAAATCTGAAATTAAATTCTTGGGGCATGTCATAAATGCGGACGGTATTAGCACGGATCCAGAGAAAGTAGATAGTACTGTTAAGTTCCCAACACCTAAAAAGGTTAAAGTTGTTAGAGCTTTTCTCAGGTTAACTGGATACTATCGTCGTTTCTCGACGAATTATTCTAAAACAATAACAACTTTATTAGAATTACTTAAAAAGGGGTATAAGTGGAAGTGGGAAGATCAACATCAAATTGCATTTGAGAATATTAAGGACCTATTTAAAAATATTCACTTGTTTCATCCGAATGACGAAGGAACTTATGTTTTGCAAACCGATGCTAGTGATACCGCTATCGGTGCTATGTTATATCAGCATGACACTACGCGAGAACATCGTGTCATCTTGTATATAAACCGTACACTTAAGGGCGCCGAGAAAAACTATTTTACATCAGAAAAGGAAATATTGGCAGTTATCTATGCTTTGAATAAATTCCGATACTATCTATATGGCACACACTTCGAGATTCATACAGATAACCAAGCATTATCCTTTCTTCTAAAATGTAGACTAACCAATGCCCGGATGACTCGCTGGATAATAACGATTCAGGAATATGACTTTACCATAAGATATATTAAAGCTAGTAATAACAAAATAGCGGATACACTGAGTAGGTACGCTCCTGAATTTGTTGAAGAGCATGAGTCTGATCCTAATAACATGAGAATATTAGCTCTGCAATACGAGATAACGCCAGAGTTACATCAGCAGTTAGCTAATGTCCATTTAGAACAAAACACCGACCCTAACATCAGGAAAATAAAAACAAGTATACTCTGTAAAGATAAGCCGGGGTACTGTTGTAGTAACGATATCTTATATAAATTGATGGAGGAAAAATGTAAAATTGCTCTTCCTATTAGTATGTTAGAGCAAATAACATGGGTATGCCATGAAACTTGGCACACACTGGTCCATATCGGTATTACTTAGCACTCAAGGAGGACTTTGTGTGTAACAATATGGTGCGGAGAATTCGAAATACTTTGAAGACATGCCATGAGTGTCAAACTGCAAAATCTCCAAATATGTACACCTATATTGAGCAGCAGGGAATTGTCACTCAAGGGTGTAACGGTACAGAATTGTATGATAGAAAGAGACGGTAAAGATTCAATTCAGATTTGAAAGCAGTCAGTATTCACCTGTGAGGTGCCCCTTGTAACCAGCAACATACAGTCTCATCATAAACTGCTGATGTCTGGACTGCCCAGCTCAGACGTATTACGCAACAGCTCTGCCAGCAGTCTTTGTGAATCACAGTAAGAGCTTTGACACCCTAGTGTTTGCATCAGACAGAAGCAGTATACCGTTCTACAAGTTAAACGGTGGCCTCGGGTGCAAAATAGGCCGAAAATGTTATAATCAGCCTATCCAATAAACTCTATAAAAGTGAGAACGAAGTAAGCGGTCAACTACCCGACGAAAAAAATTATATGGTCAATTGAATTAAAAAGACAGTGAAGTATATGATCCTAACCATTCAATAACAGTGTCACAATTAAACAGTGAAAACAAATTTACGGTGTGTCAACCAAACAGAGCGAATGCATAGCAATAGTGCAACAGCAGAGATCATCTCTCGTTAAGTATCGATTGACTTTCCATTATAAAATTATGTTAAATTTTTTGAAGTATAATCCATCACAGATAAAGGGTTAAACAAGATTAATTAATAAGAGATCTCTAAGAGAAAGGGGTTTTTATAAAATAAAGAAAGGGGGAAAAATATAAAAGTAGTACTGGTTCATTAAATAGAAGTCATTATAGTTAATTCAGAAATAGTTAAGGAGAGTTTTTTTATGTATACTTGTTTTTGATTGATAATTATTTGTAATTTATTGGTAACAGCAAGCAAAGGTAGAGCCATAGACAATACAATAACCTGTTGTATTATGAGTGCTTAATAAAAAAGAAAGATAATTTGTTAGAATCCGAAAATTGTTGTGTTAGCGTAATTATTGCGTAACTCAAATCCAGATAATCCTTTCTGCAGCTGTGTTCGTCTGTAAAACCCTGGAGAAGAACCCTAAGGTAAGAGTTTATTAATAATTGATAGAAACTAAATTGTTTCAGTGGCCCCCGAACAGTGACGGCAAGTGTAATTTTTCATTACATTCGCCAGACCTAATTAAGCTGCAGAACGGGTTATTTCAGAATGAGGGCTTATATATAATTAATGTAAGAGGTTGATAATTGTGTAGAGCAGTAAATTAATACTGAATACGTATAAGATTAAAATTTCTATGTAACATTCCATAAATAAGACAAAAATGGCAGGAAATAATGAAAGTACTATAAGTGAAATTACCAATCTTGATGAATCAGCTGTTATAAATAGCCCCGAAGTACATTCAACACCCAATGTGGGTCAGGACAATAAAAGGGACAAACTAAATGTTACAGATGAAATAAATATTACAGATGATTCGGGGATTCAAATAACCCCAATATTAACTAACAAAAGTAATCAATCTGACAATACTGAGATGATGAGGATGATGCAGTTGCTGTTAAAAATAGATAGTAAGTGTGACAAACAAAATGAAAATTTGAATAATAAATTTGATGAGTTGAAAAGCGAAATACACGAACAAAAAATCAAATGCGAAAACAATTTCAGTAAGTTAAAAAACCATATTAATGAAATTAATAAGCATTTAGAAAAAACCAATGAAATATTAGAAACTAACTTTAACAGATTAGAACAGAGTATTGAGAAAGTAGTAGAGTCGGTAGAGGAACAAATTAAAAGTAAAGCAAATCAAATAATTAATAACAAGGTAAGTGATGACTGTAAAACAAGTGAGAATTATAATGATATGTATAAAAACGTGGTATTAGAGAGTAAGGTGATTAATGTTGAAAGTGATAAGGAAGATTTTGTTGAAGTAGAATTTAGTAACGAAGTGTTGTTAGCGAGTGCTGATGAGAGTGAGAGAGAGCGTGAAGAGAGTTTAGGTGAATATGAAGGGCAAAGGGCAAATTTTCCCTGTAGTATAAGTGGAGTAAAAACTCCACATGTGTCTTATAAGGACAGAGTTTCCTCCGGTAGTGGTGTGGAAGATGAGGTGTCTTCGTATGGTCCCTTAGTTTTTTGTGATTTATCTGGTAAAGCTAGTACGTATTTGAGTGATTTTGTGGTGCCCTTTGCATGGAATGAGATAGTTCAGGGGGGTTCTGAGAAGTATTGTGAGAGAGAGAGAGAGAGAGAGAGAGAGAGTAGTAGAATTATTTACGTTGAGAAGTAGTTATAATGAATGGAAAGAGAGGTTAGAGTTGAAGGATATAGACGATATGAAATGCTTGCCTGGTGAAATGAAGATTGATGATACTGTTGTAGATAATATACGCTTACTTGATGATGTAATTTATATAGTAGAGGAGTATAATGATAAAAGAATTTACCTTATGTTGAACAAAAATACTGACGGAGACAGAACTGAAATTACCAATGTAGACGGGTTTTATGAATTAATAGGTAATAATGGTGTTAAATACTATGTTGATAATAATCTTTACAATAATAATAATAATAATAGTGTAATGAGTGTGAGTAAGGACGATAATTATTACATAAAAGTAAGACTAATACATGATGACGGAGGGTTGATAAAAAACTTAGTGAATGGAAATTTTAAATATTTTAGTTTATGGTTATGACCTTGCTAACTTATGAAATGAGGTGTGGTAAACAGAAAAATAATGACAGAATTGTAAATAAATTTATAGTGAAATTAATTGTGTCTAGGGTGTAAAATGTATTTAATGCAAACAATGTGTGTATGTAGTAAAGATGAATGTTATAATAATAATAATATTTGATTTTACTAAATAATTAACAGGAGGTAATAAGGAATTTTATTTTGGAATGGGGTGTGTCTATATTAAAAGTGTTTTAAATAAGGTAACTAAAGCTAAGTTGTTTTGAGTGGAGGTGGAATTAAAGTAATGTAAAAGGTAAATTTTATTAATGAAGTAAAATTAAATTTGATTTGAATTGTAACAGATAGTAATTGATTAATATGTCAACACTATAAGATTTATAGAAACTGAAAAGTGAAGGAGGTGATAGTGTGGTGATGTAATCTGGAATGTTGAGACTGAGTCTGTTTATAAAACCAGTCTGGCACACAACTGTTGATATAAACAGGTAGATTCTTTGTTTCATGCTTGAGTTGACAACAACAAGAATGTTGTAGTTTGATGAATCAGTGCTATGAGTAAATCCTATTATGAAATAAAAGATATGCAAGATATGTTGAAATGAAGGTAAATTTTGTTTGAATAACATAAGGAAATGATGTAGTGTTTTGATTGTAATGCAATTAATATTTTTGTTTTGAACAAATGAGATTGATCTAATGAGTTGAGGAATTAAATTAAATTAAATTGGTAATTAAATTAATTGAATAGGTGGATTTTAATAATGAATTTAAACTTATTCTGATTTGAATTCTGACTGTAATCATAAAATAAATAATAACTGATGAATTAAAATGTTCATTTAAAATTGAATACTGAAGTAAATCTTTGGGTAAAAAAAAAAAAAATTGTTTGGGGTTAATCAATGTGCTATTTTGGAGGGGTAATAATGTATTGTGAACATTATTCAATTTGTATGATTTAGCTGTAAGTATACCGTAAGTTTATATGTCCAGGTGGACATTGTATTTTATGAATTTATTTTTGACTTGTAATGAATAAGGTAGTAATGTTTTGTTTATAACTCATGGTAATGCCCATTTGGAATGGACAACTAAACTAAATGAATAACCAGTACTTTGTATAAACATGAACCAGTGCATTGCAATTAATGAACCAGTACGGCTAAGAGGAAACGAATCAGTGTGGGATATGGAGTAATGGAAGGCCGTTTGTTAATTTTTTAATTGGATGTTTCAGAGTCAGGTGATACTGTGGCGGGTATCTGCACGATCTTATGGTGTTGGGATCTCGAGCAGAGAAGTCCAGTAAGGTCGGATGGATGAGGCCGCAGCCACCGGACTGAGGGGGTTGTCGGCGCCATATCTTCACTGATCCTCTTAGGTTTTAGGCAATGAGAGTTTTTACGCTTCGGCGTAAAACCTCTCGTTGGGGGGGGGGGGTATTGTAATGGTACAGAATTGTATGATAGAAAGAGACAGTAAAGATTCAATTCAGATTTGAAAGCAGTCAGTAGTCACCTGTGAGGTGCCCCTTGTAACCAGCAACATACAGCGTCATCATAAATTGTTGATGTCTGGACTGCCCAGCTCAGACGTATTACGCAACAGCTCTGCCAGCAGTCTTTGTGAATCACAGTAAGAGCTTTGACACCCTAGTGTTTGCATCAGACAGACGCAGTATACCGTTCTACAAGTTAAACGGTGGCCTCGGGTGCAAGATAGGCCGAAAATGTTATAATCAGCCTATCCGATAAACTCTATAAAAGTGAGAACGAAGTAAGCGGTCAACTACCCGACGAAAAAAATTATATGGTCAACTGAATTAAAAAAACAGTGAAGTATGTGATCCTAACCATTCAATAACAGTGTCACAATTAAACAGTGAAAACAAATTTACGGTGTGTCAACCAAACAGAGCGAATGCATAGCAATAGTGCAACAGCGGAGATCATCTCTCGTTAAGTATCGATTGACTTTCCATTATAAAATTATGTTAAATTTTTTGAAGTATAATCCATCATAGATAAAGGGTTAAACAAGATTAATTAATAAGAGATCTCTAAGGGAAAGGGGTTTTTATAAAATAAAGAAAGGGGGAAAAATATAAAAGTAGTACTGGTTCATTAAATAGAAGTCATTATAGTTAATTCAGAAATAGTTAAGGAGAGTTTTTTGATGTATACTTGTTTTTGACTGATAATTATTTGTAATTTATTGGTAACAGCAAGCAAAGGTAGAGCCATAAACAATACAATAACCTGTTGTATTATGAGTGCTTAATAAAAAAGAAAGATAATTTGTTAGAATCCAAAAATTGTTGTGTTAGCGTAATTATTGCGTAACTCAAATCCAGATAATCCTTTCTGCAGCTGTGTTCGTCTGTAAAACCCTGGAGAAGAACCCTAAGGTAAGAGTTTATTAATAATTAATAGAAATTAAATTGTTTCAAGGGAAAGGTGAGTTACTGTGTGTTGATTTCTTAGGTCCACTTCCGCGAGGTCTTCGCAGATTGAGGCACCTGATTGTATGCATCGACGCCTTCACCAAAAATGTCAGACTATACCCTGTAACCTGACCAACAACCAAAGCGGTGTTAGCGGCTATTCTCAAAAAATATATCCCAGAAAATGGAACCGTTAAGAGGATACTTAGTGACCAAGGAAAGCAGTTCCAGAACGTGCTGTGGTCTACTACCCTTGAAAGGAATGGTATCCAACCTATCCTTACGGCTATTCAGCAACCCCAGGGTAACCTTGCCGAAAGAGTAAACAAGGAGCTGGGACGACTGTTTCGGACTTACTGTCATGACTCACAAAACATGTGGCCAAATTATATACGGTTCTTCGAGCAGTCACTTAATGAGAACTATAACACCACTACGGGCTTTACGCTTAAAGAGCTGCAGTCAGGGAAGCAACCTACCAGATTTTGGGAGAGGTATAGAAAAAAACTGGAGACAGAACCTACCGCTACCGTTGCACATAAAACAGAACATCGCCAAAACATGGATAGAGGAAACAGCTGATCAACGGGCACGGTGTTCAATGACACTCATAAAACTCTGAAGCTTCAGGAAGGAGAAATGGTCCTTCTTAAGGCAAATCCTGTAGGCCGATCTGAAGACAACACTTCAGCTAAGTTCTTTAGATTGTTTAACGGTCCATATAAATTGAGAGAACGGGTTGGCAGGAATACTTTCATTGTTGTGGATGAAAATCAAAACAAATTTAGAGGAAAATATCATGGCACATCATTGAGGAAATATTACCCTCGTGAGCTACCGAATCCAAGACCCTGGAATATCAAAGTAAGACCCTGAGAATAATAATAATGACAGAATGCACATGCAATAGTTATACCTTTGAGATACGCAACTCACTTATGGAAAACCATAATGTATGATTGGCTGGACATTATATTGGCTGGGTGATAATATGGAAACCACTGTACATATTTGCCACATTGCATAGTATGAATATAAGATATGAAGTGAAGGATTAATTATGTTTTAGTTTATTGAAATTTATTGTATTGGTTATGTTATGTTTTGGGTTATATCATTTGTTTGGGATGTTGAACTGGGAGAATGTTTTAAGTTTGTAAAAAAAAAAAGGAAAAAAAAATAATTTTCAAGGAAAATAAATTTTTTTTTATTAACCTGGAGGTTTATGCAATGTGACAGACATTCACACCATATGTGAATGCATGAAGCATAATTATGACCAGCCGTATTAGGTGTCCAGGACAATTGGGGTGTGATTGACATAAAAAGTATTTCCTTAAATTTTTAGTGACCGTCAATCAGTGAATGTTTTAGTGGATAGTTAGTGAGGATCGGTCAATAATACAACTTTTAGTAATTTTGCGTCGACGTTTCGACAATATTTATTGTCATCTTCAGGACCTGTGTATGAAATACAATAGAAATATCAAACATAACGAAACAATTAAATATTTGGGTGAACGTGTTGGTGATGTGAGTGTGTGCGTGTGTATGTATGTATCATTTTTTATGTGAAGACTTATGATAGTTTGTTTACATCTTCAAATTATCTTTAAGAAAGCGAGCAAATTATAGTATGAGAGAACTTAATTTATACAGTATTACAATTTAAATTACTAAATATAATGTTATTTTAATTCATTAAACAGTTAATTAATGTTGTTTAATTGATTAAAATAACATTATATTTAGTAATTTAAATTGTAATACTGTATAAATTAAGTTCTCTCATACTATAATTTGCTCGCTTTCTTAAAGATAATTTGAAGATGTAAACAAACTATCATAAGTCTTCACATAAAAAATGATACATACATACACACGCACACACTCACATCACTAACACGTTCACCCAAATATTTAATTGTTTCGTTATGTTTGATATTTCTATTGTATTTCATACACAGGTCCTGAAGATGACAATAAACATTGTCGAAACGTCGACGCAAAATTACTAAAAGTTGTATTATTGACCGATCCTCACTAACTATCCACTAAAACATAAAAAGTATTGTTTATAGATTAAGAATAACACTATAAATTAGTTATAAGACAATATAAAGACTATGAAACTGTAGTATGGTGCTTGAGCGAAGTGTTGTGTTGTGCGCGTATCAGAAGGAGGTATAAACAGTGTTGTAATTAGCCAATTGGTAAACATGCAACAAGTTGTGCGTGCGTATGAGTTACAATTTATTGCAATTACAAAATATTAAAAGGTCAATTTAATTGATTCGTATGTAAGTGAAAACTTATGTTCTAGAAGAATCCGGGAAAACGGAGGTCCAGTCTTAAGCACGTGGCATTTCCAGAATATTCCTACATTTAACATGTGTTGTATAGGAAATACGTCTATACACAGGACGACCATGACGTCACCTTATAACGATGCGGTTTCAGTTTAGGAAGAGAGGGGAGTCTTCATGTAGCACTCGTCGAGAGCAGTTGCAGAGAAAGTTCCTCGCATAGTACAACACCCATTCCAGGCAGTCCTTGGGGCCCTTAGACGTCGAGGGAGCAGCGAGTTTCGGCAGGGAGGTTAAGCCCGGAGTACGAGATTTTCTGTTACCGTTGCTGAACTTCGATTGCTGACCGAGGCGGCTGAGGCAGACACCGAGACACGGAACGATTCCTGGATGCAGCGGCTGGAGCGTAGGACAAAGACGACGGATTGGTGGAGACCAGAAACGAGATATTCGACTGGGACAACCAGGAAGACATCAATTCAGGAAAGCAATTCTTAGAACTAAATTTGTTTTAAAATAATAAAAAAAAAAACTTTCAAAGAAAACTTTTGAACTTTTCAATACAAGTACAGTAATATTAAATAGACATGAAGCAACACGCAGGTTGTAGTGGGGAGAAGTCAGGAGCGGTGGAAGCCACGAGAGAGGAAAATGTCTACTAATGCAGTTGAAAATATCGACCCTATCTCTCAATTGTGAATGAGACGCATGTGTGAGATGAGTAATCTATTCTGAGACGGATTAACATTTTATACTTATTGTGCCGAAGTTACGCACCTTTAATTAAAGATGAAAGAAAAGTAAAATTTACGTTTTTCCCTGTAAAAGTACTAAAATTTAAAAACTGATATCGCTTATAATGACAGCTGAAATAAAGCAGTTATACTGCCTTGTCGATTCACAACAATTTACTTTTTATTATTTTTATAACTTTATTTACTTAATTTTGTATTGTCTATGCATTCTTATAATGCTTTCAATTGTTTATTTTTAATTTGTAACGTTTTTATGGGTTTATTGTTTTCTACACTTCAATAGCCACATTTTTAACTATATTACCAAATTTACCCAACTAAATTTTATAGCCACACACACACACACACACACACACACACACACACACACACGTAACTTCCTTTTTACTAACTTACCTAACTTTTTACTAACCAATTATTCTTATAATTTTAAAATTGTTTTGTTATTCTTTTAATTGTTTTTAAGGTTTTTACAGTTTAGTACATTTTATATTTAATTCACTACTTTTTTACTAAGTTACTAAATACAGTACAAAAATTAATAAATTAATTACCTTAAATTATCTGCCGTGTGATTTCTTGTGCTTCGTCTATGACGCGTTTCAGAGCATATGCTCCATCATCAGATATTAAAAAGGTAAAACTATCACTCTTGCGAGATCGTTAAGAAGTTAAAATGTCAAAATTCGCATATGAACCGTACGCAGATTTGGGTGCGCACCCGTTCAAGTTCATTCTGCCACTGAGCGGTTGCTACCTTATCGTAGTCCCAGCAAGCAGACTCAAGGCGGTATCGTACAATCGGTTGGATACAAAGTTCAGGTGGTCATTTAACACGATATCGCGACTCCTTGGGTTTGCATATGCACTGTAAATTTCAAATTCCTCCAAGGCATTCATGAAACGGCCCTTCTTACACACATGTAACGGTATTAAATTGGAACTAAAATCTGTGTAATTATGATGGTGTGAAGTCAGGTGTCGGGCGTAATTTGATTTGATGTTGTCAATATTTCTTATTTTCTTAGGTAAATGTTCTCGAAATCGTTTAAGGAAACCTCTCCCAGTCTGTCCAATATAGAAGCACTCGCAATCATTGCATGTTAACTTATATATGCCAGTTTTTTCTTCTGGAGGCATGTGTTTTTTCGGTTTGAGAATATCCAGTAACTTATTATTAGTCCTGAATGAAATAGTGAAACTATTATTATTCAATATTGAAGACAAAACCTTAGGCATAAAGCTAGTGTAATTAGTAGATATAAAATTTTTTTGCGTGTTGTTGTTTATTCGGGGTTTAAGCATTCTTTTTTCATGTTTTCTCAACAGTTTGTCAATGGTTAAACTATTGTAACCATTGGCAACTGCGATATATTTTATGACATTTAGCTCATCACGAAAGTCATTATCATCCAAAGGAATTGTCAATAATCTATGAATGAAACTATTGTACGCTGCCATTTTATGTGAAAGAGGAATACACGCAGACTCTCATCATCCTCTTTCACATAAAATGGCAGCGTACAATAGTTTCATTCATAGATTATTGACAATTCCTTTGGATGATAATGACTTTCGTGATGAGCTAAATGTCATAAAATATATCGCAGTTGCCAATGGTTACAATAGTTTAACCATTGACAAACTGTTGAGAAAACATGAAAAAAGAATGCTTAAACCCCGAATAAACAACAACACGCAAAAAAATTTTATATCTACTAATTACACTAGCTTTATGCCTAAGGTTTTGTCTTCAATATTGAATAATAATAGTTTCACTATTTCATTCAGGACTAATAATAAGTTACTGGATATTCTCAAACCGAAAAAACACACGCCTCCAGAAGAAAAAACTGGCATATATAAGTTAACATGCAATGATTGCGAGTGCTTCTACATTGGACAGACTGGGAGAGGTTTCCTTAAACGATTTCGAGAACATTTACCTAAGAAAATAAGAAATATTGACAACATCAAATCAAATTACGCCCGACACCTGACTTCATACAATCATAATTACACAGATTTTAGTTCCAATTTAATACTGTTACATGTGTGTAAGAAGGGCCGTTTCATGAATGCCTTGGAGGAATTTGAAATTTACAGTGCATATGCAAACCCAAGGAGTCGCAATATCGTGTTAAATGACCACCTGAACTTTGTATCCAACCGATTGTACGATACCGCCTTGAGTCTGCTTACTGGGACTACAATAAGGTAGCAACCGCTCAGTGGCAGAATGAACTTGAACGGGTGCGCACCCAAATCTGCGTACGGTTCATATGCGAATTTTGACATTTTAACTTCTTAATGATCTTGCAAGAGTGATAGTTTTACCTTTTTAATATCTAATGATGGAGCATATGCTCTGAAACGCGTCATAGACGAAGCACAAGAAATCACACGGCGGATAATTTAAGGTAATTAATTTATTAATTCGTACAAGTGATTTGGTTACCATATTAAACATGAATATTACAGTACAAAAAATTTGTTTTTAGGTAAGTTTTGATTTCGATTACGACACAACCAGACAGTAAACGTGGACATTTTTTAAGACGAAACAAGCGTCAGACACAACAGAAAGAGACAATGTAATAAAGCTTTCAACAGTTATAAAATGTTTAATACTGCCATTATTTTGTAAACAGTGACTTGGTGTGTTGTGTCTGCTGCAATGTTTCTCCAAAGTCGAGCCTAGACATCAACAATAGTTGTACATTTTGGAATGTGTACACTTTGTGTACATGTTAAGATCATGAAAAAACGTAGTAATATATGATCCACATTGCTCTGGCATCTTAATTTGTTTGAGTAAGTAACATCAACAACAGCCTCGCATGTGAAATGACTGCATGTGTTTTTTTTTTAAACAAGCAGATGTAAACTATCCATAAATAACAGGAGAGACAATATTAATGCAACAATTACAATGCAATAAACACTACACTTCTGATGAATACTGATGTTTTTTGAAAAATACGCACATAATAATCTCCACAGCCATCTCGGAGGCAACTGAGTTTTGTTTCTCTGCTGACGCATGCGCAATTCGTTACATGCGTTGTTAGCACGAAAAAGGTTGATTCATGTCTTAGTGGACTTTACTGTATCTTTGTAAAAAAAATAAAATAAAAATAATGCAATCATCATGTTGAAAAAAGGTCAATAAATGTATTAACTCACTAATTGAGCATCATTTCTGCAAGTTTGGTCAGCTAACTACCTGTACCTGTTACCTTGCAATATATTGTGAAAAAATCAACATCTGTGACTCAGAAGAGTCTAAAATATGCCATGAACTCAAAAATGGATAAAGACCATTTCCTCCACTCACAAAAACTTAGCCTAAAGCTAAGAAACTTTAATAATAACAGCTGACTATACCAGGATACCCAACTCCTGTGATGGACAGACAGGAGTCAGGGCCAGAAGGAACAATAAAAACAATACTTAAGCAAACACTGTTTTATTAAATATTAAATCATTGATTGTTCATAAATATTAAGGCCATAAATTGTTCAGATTTTTATTTAATAACTGAAATGTGAATAAACAACTTATAACTTACAAAAATAACTTAAAATATACTTTACAAAAGCCTAATACTAATTAACATTTAAAAACAAGTGATTACATCAGTTCAGTTTCTAGCTTTGGTGAAGTGAATATATACTGACAAAAGTTACAAAAGTACCATATTTTTTGCCGTATATAATGTATAAATTTATGTTATTATCTTTGCTTCTGTTACAAACAGAGTATTCATTTTTTTTACACAGTGTTAGACCAATACTTAAGGGAATTAACTGTGGCAGTTTGGTGTGCCAGATTTTTTTTAAGATGAGGAATAAGCTGAATACAATTTTATCGCCCAAAAATCAGATTATCATTTGAATTATTTATTAATATTTATAAGGAAAGTAGTTAATATACTATATTATAATAAAATATCCTGTATCACCATCTTGTGCCTTAAAGAAAAAAATGAGGAAAAGGATGAAAACAAATCACAGCCACTACAAAGAAAGCAAAACTCCCCTGGGTCCTTTCACACATACCATTGTAATTAATACTGGTTCCTAAAGGGTTAAGTCCACGGGCGGCAACCTATGGCATGCGGGGCTGTTTACTGTGGCACACCGGACGATTTTCAAAAATATGTAAAGTAAATATATAAGCATACAATCGTGTTTCTTTACGGTGGCCGCTCCATAGCTGTGCGAAAAGTGGAGGTAGTGGGGAGACTCAGTGTGCTCAGTTGTAACACTTCATTTCAAAAACATCCGTCTTACTGTTGCTACAGCCGGCTTAATGGGTGCCCTTAACTATTTAATTATTACAACTCGGGTTTTACACATTGTTGACATTTCCGGATTTCATTCAACTAACTACTATTTATAATTCTACTCAGTATTACTCGAAATTGTATCAAATATCTATTTGTAATACCACAACAATGTTATATGTTACATAATGTAAATAATAAATAATTACTAGTATAAAGCAAGCAAGTGGAATACTAATTAAAGAAATAGAGAAATATAAATTTAAAATGACCAGAAATATGCTTTATGCAAGTGCTGCTAAAATAGGACCTAAACGAAAAATTGGGTAACAGATACATAACCACACATAAAAATATGCATACTTTATATAAAATATCACACAAAATCGAGCCCATTAATTTTTCTTGCATTTAATACAATTATTAATACAAATTTGAAAATTAATATGTAAGTACTGAATGTAAGTAACTTATAAAGAAGTATATACAAAGTCAGAATGAACTGGGAATTCAGTATCATTCTGCAAGTCCGGCAATGTTTCTCTGTCCAAAATTGCTTCAACACCGGAGATAGCTGCCATCATCTGAAGAAGATTCAACGCTTAATAGGTCGTCGTCGTCGTCATTGTCATCGTCATCATCATCTTCACCTAAGTTAATTACAAGCCTATCTTGCATTTCATCTATTAATACCAAATACCTCTTTCCAAATATACGACTTCAATTTTAATTACATGTTCACACACTGATGTCTATTGTTGTTTTTCTGTTGATTGGCATGCTTGCCTAGTTAAATCTATTATGTTTTTATTACCGAAAGTGGTGTTGTTTTTTGCAACAGAGTGTTTAAGTTGAGCCCAAATACGTTCTATGGGGTTTAGGTCAGGATGATACGGAGGTAGACGAATAACAGTGTGGCCGTGATTTCCTAAAATACTATCTATTTTATAGGGTTTTTCTAACGGTCTATTTATTTTTACTAACTTATATAGCTCTGGTTTAAACATATTTGGTGTAAAAGGAATTTTTTTATTAGATAACCACTGCATTTACTCACTTTTTGAAGAATTTGATGTGGGACATTTTTCAGATTGGTAATTGTGGTATGGTGCATTATCTAATACTAACAGTTTTTTGGTAATCCCGGAATTAGCTTTTCAACTAACCATTTCTCAAAATTTGTACTATTAGTATCCCCATGATAATCTCATGTTTTGTGTCCCGATTTAAAAACCAATAAGGCACCATCGATGAACCCTTGATACCCGCGTGAACTATTATGAATATGTCTCCTTTATTTAACGGTACACTCGCTCCTTCACCACTTTCGTCATACCACGACTTTTTTACTGTATGAGACGTGTGTATATACGTCTCATCTGTGTAAACGATTGGCTGCTTTTCTGTCCTGAATTTTTTTATTTTCCTACGGTATTCAATTTTTTATGCCCTTATCTCTTGACGTTCATTTAATACACTTCTATTATTTCTAATCTTCTTCCACTTAAACCCTAAGTTTATAATAACTTTCCTTAAACATGATAAGCTACCTTGAAAGTTTACACTAGACTTAAGAAGTTGATGAAGTTTTCGTAGCGTAGGACATACTTTTGTGTCATCATAAAATTGTAAATTGTTCGTCTTATTACACATTTATCAAAATCATCAATAGATTTTGTTGACCTCTTTCTTTCTTTACGAGGTGTTATAAAGTGTGGCGACTGTCCACTTTCTATTGTTATCCCCTCACTTTTAATACGGCGGATCGTTCTTTCGAGAAACTCATGTTGCTGACGCTATTCGTTTTTGAACCAACCTTTTTTAGTGGAATACTAATTCCATTTTTTTCACCTTCCACAAATTTACACACATAAGAAATGACTTCCCGAGGTTGGCTATGCACAATCATTTACCTAACTTCGATTTAATAGGAGGCATTTTTTCTGATTACGTAATGAAATAAAATGTACTGTAAAAGTAACAATACTTTAAGCAAAATAAAATTTAGTTTAACTTAACGTATTATCTGAAAACACAACCACAGACAATATTAAATGAAATTTAAAATGTAATTAGATTAATTAGCACACGTCAAAGTCCCAAACTAAACACTAGTAACAACCACACACAATATTAAATGAAATTTATAATGTAATTAGATTATTTAGCACACGTCACAGTCCCAAACTAAACACTAGTAACGATACAAACTAAATAATTAAATGAAATACAGGCCTACATGGTAAATGTTTTTGAAAACGCATCAACACTTATGCACTCAGTGAGACATGCCGTTACACTGATAAAAAACAGGGTTCTGCGCACACTGTTTTCACCAAGGTTGGCGGCCACCATAAAGTACACAAGTAGTAACATGTAATATGTAAAGTAATATATAAAGTACGTGAATGTTTTAACAAAATATAGATGTGCGAAAAAAATAAGAATGAGTATATGAGTATCTTACTTTATGTAGGCATAATAGTAATCAAATTTACAGCGATATATGAATATCTGATGCAGCAGAATACGTAGAGCTGAGTGAGACATGACCCTGGCCAGACATTTGGTGCTGGTTGCTTTCTCCCTAGCCCCCACTACCAAAACGAAGTATGGTGGTGTTGTGTTCCTATAGCGTGATAAGGTGCTGTTACGCAGACTTTCATAAAATGACAACCTTGACAATCAACCTTGGCTTTCAAAAAGCAAAAATTTGACATTCACCGTTTTCTGGAGTGTTGGACACATGAGTATGGGTTCGTCCAACAAAAGGACCATGCCATTTGTGTTTTGTGTTACGAAACTGTCGTGTGCCGTACATCAAGTGTACAAAGACACTACCATACTAGGCATTTGTCTGCGTTTAAAACCCAAGATGAGAAAAGTGAGGCCATTAAAAGAGCTGTTGCTCATTACAAGAAGGAAACTGGCATTTTTACTCAAGTGACTGGAACCAAAATAAAAGTACTGAATGTAGTTACAATATTGCTCATTGCTTGGCTTCGACAGGTAAATCATTTACTGATGGTGAATTCATTACAGAAACTTTCTTGAATAATGGTGAAATTTTATTTAACGACTTGCCAAACAAAGAAACAATACTATCTCTAATTTGAGAAATTCCTGACTATGCCCGGTCAATCAAAAGACGTATTTGTGAATTAGCAGAAAACATATGGATAAGCACAAAATCGGTCTACAACAAGCTGCTGTGTTTAGTGTCGCGCTTGACGAGAGTGTTGACATAAATGACGTTGCTCGTCTAGCCGCCGTTTCATGGCATTGTGACAATAATTCAGTCTTTGAAGAACTATGTTGCTTGTTACCGTTAGATGGTAACTCCAAGGGCGAAGATATTTTGACTGCATTTGTAAAATTTTGAAAAAAACAACATTGATATTAAAAAGATTTTCTGTGTTACAACTGACAGTGCCCCTGCAATGATAGGGAGAAATAAAGGCTTCGTCAAGTTGCTTGAGGATCGTATTGGACGTAAAGTACTGAAATTTCACTCTATAATCCACCAGGAATCATGTGCAAAGATATCATCATTGACTTCTGTAATGTCTACTGTTGTGAAAATTGTAAATTTCATTGTTAGTCGTTCTTCATTAACTCACAGGCAATTCAAAATGCTTTTGGAGGAAATGGAAAGTTAGTATAGTGACCTACCAATGCACAGCAATGTTCACTGGCTTAGTTGAGCCCAGGTGTTAAACAGATTTGTATCATGCCTAGAAGTAATTAAGACATTTCTCAGTGAAAAAGAACAACAATACCCAGAACTGACTGACAAAGACTGGTTGTGTAAACTTCCGTTTCTGACTGACATTACAACACATCTGAACAATTTAAATTTACTTTTATAAGGAGGTCAAACTGTCCATCAACTTTTTGAATGATGGCAAGGATTTATGTCAAAATTAGATGTATTTTACTGTGACATCATAACAAAGATTTTAAAATATTTTCCCAATGTCAAGGCTCATCTGAATAGTTTCAACATCAATGAACATGAACTTCAGACTTATATTGAAATGCTCAAAGATGAGTTTACCAGAACAGGCCAAGATTTTAAATTCCACAGATCCTTATTTTCATTCTTAATCAAGTCTAATTTAATTGATTTAGCAACCACAACATTTGACTTATCCTTTTTTGAGCAGTTGGACGTTGAGAATTTTAAAATGCAACATATCGAGTTCAAAACATACCAATTATGGACAACAAAATTTGTAGAGTTGCGAAAAATTCTGGAAGAAAACTGCTCGAATAAGGTGGCTGCCATCTTTAACTGCTGGACATCTCTTTTTGGATCATTTATCTGCTTGAAGAAAGTTGTATTTGCTCTGCTTTCAGCATTTGGGTCAATATACACGTGTGAACAGGTTTTTCACACTTAAAAGCTGTTTTGAATTCACACAAAAGTCGGTTAACAACTGCACATTCTGAAGCTTGTGTAAAGTTGAAAGTGACCAAGTACATATCTGATACTGAGCAACTAACCAAGGAAACTAACTAAGCAAGGACAAGGATCACATTAAAGTGGAACAGAACACTTTATTATTGTCTGTTTAGTTTAGTAATTTATTACTACTGATTTTCAATTAAATATTAATCATTTTTGTTTTACTAAAAATAGTTAAAAGTTATTTCAGACTAAATATTAAAACTAAATTTTCATAATTTTTTCTGTTACTGTGATTACTAAACCTTTATGTTTATGTGAACCAGTCACGAATAAAATGTGTTAAAGCTGAATTTATGAAGATTTTTATTTCAATAATTAATTTAAACATATATTTTTTATTTTTTAAGATTTGGGAATACTTAAAGTTCAAATGTTTTTTCTGTGGTACAGGAACCATAGACATAATATGTAGAAGAGTCCTCACACTGTTTTAATTTAGGCTTCCTTCAAAAAAGCGTAGGAACATATTTTTTCAGTATGTAATAGAAACAGATAGTGTTTGAGTTGGTTCGGTACGCTGAATAGTATTTTGTACTGTCTTCGGCACATCACTACTAAAAGGCTGCCGACCCTGGGTTAAGTCATGATAAGTTTTATCTGCGTGAATAATGTTTTGTAAACTAAACTTTTCATTTTGTAACTATTTTGAGTTTTTCTTTGTAATACTCCCTTTGTCGCTTGTCAAATTTCTTGTTTCGTCAGTCTCATACTTGTCTAAAATGTTTTTTTCAAGGCAATGAACTAGGAAGAACTGTGATGGTTTTACCTACATCGGATTCGCCTGGAACCTAATTATCAACATGCCACTGGGACATCTTGGTTTATTACACCAGCATCATACTGCATTACCCCTGTGCAAAATAGTTACACATTGGATAAAAATATGGACTACACTCTTATTTAAACATTTATTGCCACTATTTTACATAGGAATAATTAAACTTAAAACTTGAGAGTAAGATCTACTGACTTGTTGCGTCTACTTAAACAATCGGGCATCTCACACTATACTACGTCAAGTATGTATTTATCAGTAACTATTTGCCTCCTTACTGTCTTATTTATTTTTATTCAATGTATTCAAATTTATTGTTTTAACTCCAACAGTATTATTGTATGTGCGTGCGTGAGTGCACACGCACGTGTGTTTGTGTGTGTGTGTGTGGGCAGCATGTTTGTAGCTGTAGTATATATAACCTTGTTATAGTGTAGTACTGTTGTATTTAAGCGACAAATACAATTTAGTGGTTAAGTCTAACTTATGCTAAACTTGTGTTGCTACCACTAATACTCACTTACACTTCCATGAGCGCTTTCAAGTGAGTATTAGTGGTAGCAACACAAGTTTAGCATAAGTTACTGTTGTATTTGTAACAAAATCATCTTCACTGATATTTGTCATTGTCATTTATATGACAAATTTTTTTTTATTTAAGAAAAATTCAAACTTTTTACTGTGTTTTCAAAATAAATTGTCTTAATGATTTTTATGATTACTACTGTTACTATTACCATGTTTGTTACCTATGTTAAATGTACAAAGCAAGTATAACCACTGTAATTATGTCGAAGACATAGTTTAAAAAAAATTACATGGAATTCTGGCCACAGTGGGATCAGTATCACCCTTCATTGCTGAAAACAGTTGTTTCTCCCGTTAACTAATTTTATTTGAATTTGAGCCATACACTGAAAAGACGTTTGTGAATTGTATGCATAATTTACTAATTACTCAGTCCTTTAAAACCGAGAAAAATTTTTTAATAAAATTTTCTCATGTTCAATGATGTTTTTAATAAAAAACAAATTAACCAAATTATAATTATAATTAACTAAATTATAAACAATTTAACTGTAACATACAATTCATAATTGTAAAATCAAAGCAGGATTGGAATGTAAATAATAATTCATTTTAACTGATATTTTGCACTGTTTTCATACCAATCACTTTCCACCATTTTACCAAGCAAAACAGTGAATTAATTACTGAAATGGAAAAATTATTGTTGATCTGATTATAACATCAGCATAAGCATTCTTATTAACCCAACTTTCATACAGAATACAGCCCTTTGTCCTTTCATCAATTTCAACAGTTTAAAAAGTGCATATTAGCACGTTTTCAAATGAAGAACAGCCTTTCTGTTGAAGCCAATTATTGCAAGTGTATTCCGTTTCTTAGCATCTGCTATCAAAAAATATTCACCCCTTTGTATTGTTGTAATCATAAGTCTGAATACTGTTGTTCTGTTTTAAAGTAGATCATTTAAAATATAAACTTTGTTAAACTGATTACACTATAAACAGTGCTAAGTATTATTCAATGTCTTTATGATAAAACAATAATGAAGTTTTTAGTTTTTAGTGACTATTCCAATTTTAATTTTTCTCAAAACCTATATCAACATCAAATTCATAGAAAAGTGCACATTAGGACTTTATATTAACACAAATAACACATATTTTTACCATACCATTAACCACTCAGAATTTTTAAAATATGCAGAAGAAATAATCATACTTCTGGGGGACAAAGTTACTCGCGTCCGCAGCATCCTTAAGCTGTATGTGTCCCTTGGGTGGTGCTAAATGAGTAACAGTGCTGGCAGATCTGGCATCCAAAGCCAAAATATGAAAAAAATTACAAACAAAACTGTTCTTATGATGGCAAAACAGACAGTGACAACTCTGAACATTCTCCAGTGGAATGCAGGAGGCATTTCTTCTACAAAAATGGCAGAACTAAAAAAGATAGTTAACCAAAATAAAGTGGATATTCTTATAATTAACGAAGCCAACATCACGGCAGAAAACACCCAATATTACAACATCCCATACTACACAGCATACACACTCTTCAAGGCAAGACAAATAGCTAGTGGAATACTTGTATCAGTCAGAAATTCCCTAAAATCAGAATTCAAGACCATAAAAGGAACTCATGATACCGCAGAAATAGTGAGGTTGACAACTTGGGAAGGAATTAAGAAATTTACAATATACGGCATATACAGCCCACCTAGAAACAAAAACTTGTGCCTGGATATACTTGACATCTCCCCACCCACTATCATAGTAGGAGACTTTAACGCCACCTCCCCGAATTGGGGATACAAATATTATAACCAAGCAGGAAGAACTGTTGAAGAATTTCTCAACAGCCATAACTTGGAGCTGTTGTACAAAAAAGAAGATAAAAAGACATTCCTACATTATACAGGAGACTCCACAAACTCTGACCTTGCTATGGTATCCTCTGATCTCTACGATAACAGTAAACAACAAGTACTGGAAGACTTACGAGGAAACCATCGAGCTCTGCTACTATCTATCTCGTTAAAGGTCCCTAATGGAAAACCAATCACCCGTACTACATGGAACTTCAAGAAGGCCGATTGGAAGAAGTTTCAGGAACAGGTGGCGACTAAATCAAGTTCAATTAAAAGAGAAGAAACACCCCATTTAATTCTCAGAAATCTGTGCAACTACATCCAACAGAGTGCAAAGAACAATATCCCCAGAAGGAAACAGTACAATTACAAACCCTTTTGGACGAGTGAACTAGCCCAACAAAAACAGATCAGGACCAAGCTAGAAAGAAAACCGAAAAAACAAAAACACAGGAAGATTTCAAAATATGGAGAAGAGAAAGTACCAAAATGAAGCAGCAGGTGGCGAAGGCAAAAAGAGATTCTTGGAACAAATTCTTAAAAACATTGAATTATAGAACAGATGGAGGAAAGGCACATAAATTTATAAGTAGACTAAACAACAAACATCCAGAAAACCAATCCCAACCATTTAAAATTCAAAACAAGGAGATTACAGACGACAGTAAAATAGCAAATTATTTTAACGCCCACTTTTGCAATGCCCATAAACTGTCACACAAACTTAAAAAACAAGAAAAACACATCAGGAACAAAACAACAAATAACAACGATGGACTGAGGCAGATTTTCACCCGAGATTTTACAGAAGAGGAGTTGAAAGAGGCAATCAGTAACACCAAGAAGAGAAAACAACTAGGACCAGACATCTTCGCAGAATTTATTCATAATTTGGGACCAAAAGCCCTTACGACATTACTATTGGTATATAATAAACTTTGGAACTCCAGAGATAGCCTGCCTGATGAATGGAGGAAATCAATAATATTCCCCATATTAAAACCTGGCAAACCAGCAAACATTCTAAGTTCATACAGACCTATAGCATTAACATCTGTACTAGCAAAAATCCAGGAGAGAATGATCTCAGCCAGACTGTGCTGGTATCTAGAAAACCAAAATCTGCTTACAGAAGAACAAGCAGGCTTCCGTCAAAATCGCTCTACAACATACCAACTGATAAAACTCTCTCAAGAGATAAAAGCAGCATTTAACCGAAATGAAAGTACCCTGGCAGTGTTCATCGATTTTAGTGGAGCATACGATTCTGTGTGGAGAACTAGACTCATTGAAAAACTAAAAGACATCAATATAGAGGGAAACATGCTGTCTTGGCTTTCAAGATTTCTGGACCAGAGATGGGCCAGAGTCAAATTCGGTGAATCCTTCTCCAAATACAAACAGACAAAATTAGGTCTACCCCAAGTATCAGTACTGAGCACCACACTCTTCAATGTTTTCATAAATGACCTCCCAAAAATTACAAAAGATAAAAATGTCAAAATGGGAATGTTCGCTGATGACGTAGTCATTTGGACCTCAGCCAAAAACAATGCCAAGCAGCAGAATATATTAGAACAAAGAATGAAAGAAACCTTGGACTCCTTGCACAACTGGGCCTCTGAGAACAACATGAAAATTAACATCTCAAAGACTGCTTACCAATTTTTCACGATGCGCCATAAAAATGACACTTCAACTTGAAGATCAACAACCTGAACCTTCCCAAAAGCGAATGTACAAAATACTTAGGTGTACACATGGACAACAAACTATCTTGGAAGGACCATATGACAAACATAGCAAATAAAGTCAACCAAAAACTGAGACTTATAAAGCGTCTTGCTGGAGCTACCTGGGGATGTACACAGGACACTCTGAATACCACATACAAAACCTATATAAAACCAGTCATGACATATGGAAGTGAGATACTTGTAACAGCCAGCAACTCTAATCTGAAGACATTGGAAACAACACAAAACAATGCCTTATGGCTGATTAGCGGAAGTGTGAAGACCACACCTGTCCTTTTCCTTCAGTTGTACACAGGCCACTTTTAAAGATCACTTCAGAAATAAATCAACAAGCTGCCATCTCTCTGGCCAAAATAAAAGCCTTACCACAAGCAAAATGGGCAAAAAATAGCCAAGACGGGACACATCTGAAGACCCAGACATTACCAGTTAATACTGCCAACAAGTACTTGACACTGCTGGGCACCACAACTGAAATAGAACCTTTTTGCCCAAAAATTAAACCTACAGAATACCAAACAATCAACACCAATCCCTCTCTTCTGTCTGATATGAAAAAGCAAGATGCACCTTCCCCAATCTTGCACCAAATGGCACTAGCAACCATCAATGAAAGATATCCCCAGGATGAGAACCTTAGAATCTATAGATAGCACTGTAAAATAAACAAAGGATGCAATAAACCTTCTCAGTAAACAAGGGAAGACAATAATTCTCCAGTGGATCCCCTCACATGTAGGAATAAGTGGGAATGAAATGGCCGACCTGCTAGCTAAAAAGGGCACAACATTGCAAGGGAGAAAAACACTACATAGCACAAGAACAATCAAAAGACTTGTTAAAAACAAAACACAAGAGATGTTCACCAATGAGGTGTAACGTGTCAAAATTGGGTAATTGTATTTATTGCATTTCTGGGGTATTTGTATTTTATTTTATTTCCGTTTTCGGGGTTTCATAAAAATGTTGCAAGTTTTAATCCCATTGTGAAAGAACACGTGGAGACGATAACAGTTAGAACAAAGGCAAGACGCAGTATTCCGTTGTGAAATTAGTACCGAGGTATGCACCACCCTAAGTTTTCTCAGAACTGTGCGTGAATGTGACGGCGCACGCACGTGCGACACAGGTATGCGCGCTGGAGTGATGCTCCTTCAGAAAACTCAAAATGGCCTAGAGGGGAATCGTTGCAGTTTCATTACCATGAGGCCGGATACGAAGACCTAAGGACCGCCTCCTGTTGGTGACGTCAGACTAGCAGTGCCTAATATCGTCGGCACTCACTGCAGAAACAATCACTTTATAGCATGTGCTTAGCCAACAAGCTACAGCAACTCAACTTTAAACGGCGACGAAATCCTTTGGTTATGGACAGTAACTTCCTCCTGCTCGCCAAAGACGCCAGCCTAGTCTTACTCTGTTCGTGTCGGTCGACACCAGAGCCAAGTGCGCTCTGCTAAATTTCATCAGTTTTTTTTATCTAAAAGTGGATTAACCGCTTTTAAACAGTGACAGTGGAGTGAGTAATGGACCGGAAAATACCAAAGTCGAGCTCGGACATAATTAAATACAAAATGCAAAATTCATAATTCAAACTACAACCGCGTGCCGGCAGGGAAGGGGGTTTTATCAAAAAATGTTAAGGGGATTTTATATTTGAAATGAAGTTTTTAAAATAATGTATGTGAGTATACGAGTGAAAGGCAGGCTGGGCTATCTTATTAAGAGTGAGTAGTATTAGTTAAGTATATGAAAGTAAAATGTAGGAACAAGAATTACACAACATTTGATGACATGTAAGTAAATGTATTTGGTAAACAAACATTTAAAATTGCAATAGTTGATCATTAAAAAATTAATTATTTCTCTTCATAAAGATGTGTAGAGTTAGTTATTTCGATAACCCATGAAACACATGTTTGTATCTAGCGTTCGTACGAAACAATCCTGGACCCAGATAACCGAAACTTTTAAGGTAGGTGGAAGTGATATTTATGTATTTTATATATTTAAAAGTGTATTTGAACGTCACAATGGCTTCCATAACAGGGACAGTTTTTATTAATTAAAAAATTAAGTAAAGACCGTACCTACAGAAAAGATACAAACATGTTTTTGGGGTTAGCGGAATAAAATAAAAAGTGCGTTATTCACATGAAATTGGCTATACAATATCTTATATATTGAATATATTATATGTAAGCACAAGTATCAAGTATAAAAATAAGAATGTCAGATAGCGAAAATAACGTAAATGACACGACTAGTGTCGAAGTTTTTGACGAGTCAAACATGAGTAGTTTTGAAGTACATTCAACGCCGAATGTAGGTCAAGACGACAAAACTCGGGATACAAGTAGTATGAATGAAGTAGGTAGTACAGATGATTCGGGGATTCAAACAACCCCAATACCGACTAACAAAAATAATCAATCTGAGAATAGTGATGTAATAAGATATTTGTGTGGCATGAATGCAATGTTGTGTGTTAAATTCGATGAGCAGAATGTTAAATTCCATGAGTTGAAAAGCGAAATACATGAACAGAAAATAAAATGCGAAAGCAATTTCAGTGAGTTAAAAAACCATATTAGTGAGATCAATAAATGTTTTGAAAATAATAATGAAATAGTAAGAACTAGTCTGAATAAATTAGAACAGAGTGTGGAGAAAATGGGAGTAGTTGTAATGAATCCAAATAAGCATAATACAAATGAGAATTATAATGACAAGTGTAACAACGTGATACCAGATAAAGAGTTAACAAATGATAACAATAATGTCGAAAATAATGAATGTAATATTGAGAATAGTAGTGTGTTTGAAGAGTCGGTATCAGAGACTGATACGGTAAAAATAAATAATGAGAGTACTAATGAAATTGCAGAATGTAGTGATAAAAATTTTCCCCTTATTATTTATGATGATGATTTAAGGTGTTCACAAGTATTGTTTAAGAAGGGCAAGAGTCCCGTGTTGGTAGATGAATTGAAGTATTTATTTTTGTTGTATAATTTTGTACCCTCTGTCTGGAGTAATTTTGAGAGTGTGATATGGTGTTATAATGAGAGAGACTTAAAGAGAGAATTGTATGCTGAGAAAGAAACAGAATTGTATGAATTGAATAGAAAGTATGACGAGTGGAAAATAAGGTTAGAAGTGTGTCTACATAATAATGATTTAATTGATGAGACAAAAGTAAATAACCCGATAATGAATATAATTACTGATGGAGACTTAACAAATGTACTTAACGTTGACTGGTTTAATGATTATTTTGGTAGAATGAATGAATTTGGTTTTTATGGTTACAACACACAAAACAGTAATTTGTGGGGTAATGAAATTGAACAATGTTATATAAAACCAAGGTTAATCTGGGACGATGGGGGGTAGGCTATAAAACAATAAAAGACAAGTATAAACAATTATGTATTGTGGTTTTGACATGGCAGATTTGGACAATGAAGTGCGGAAAAACTGAACAGTTAATAACAAAAGTTTGTAAATAATTGTAGTAAATTTATTTGTGCACATTGTAGAATGTTAAGTAGACAAGTGTGTGTAGAGGGTTGTAATAATAATAGTAATTGTTGCAATTTAAATAAATATCAAAATCAATTTTGAAGACAGTAACTGATGAGTTGTAATTGTTTTGATAGCTAGGTAATTTGTATTTTCAGTAATTAATTTAATTAAACCAATTTGATGTTTTAAATATTTTGATTGATTGTTTAAATATGAATTAATTAAACTTTCTCATGAATTTAAATTATTTTACGAGATTTGTGAATTTGGTAATTAGATGAGAAATTGTTTGAGTAAACTAACATGTTGTTAAATGTTTCAGAGGTGAGGTGAAAGTATTGGTATGGTGAATATGTTTTGTGTATGTGATTTTAAATGGACTGTAAGTATAGAACTTTTATAGTATGAATCAAGTATAATAGAAAACGTTTACAGGTAACTCAGAGGAAAAGATTGTAATTCAATAATGAAGTGATTTGAAATAATTGTGTTAAATAAAAATGATAATTAAAAATTTAATAATAATTGAAAGATGATATATAATAATTATTAATAATAAATTGCAATAGAGTGTGTGGATGGGAGGTGTCTCAGAGGAGCCACGAATTTAAATTCTATAACATAAAAATTGCTAACTCAAATTTTGGTCCAATAAAAATGCTTCTGTTCTGTTTAAATAACTAGATGCCCATACATTCACTATAAGGTGTTCATTCCATAATTTTAAATGTATTATTTTATTGTTGTAGGTTACATATAAGCATTGATAAAAATATGTGTTTTCATTATGTGTGTATTTTTGAACCTAAGTAAATAATTAAACCGACTGGCAGGCGGTTAACATAAATTATCAGAATCAGAAAAGGGGAAACATGGAGGTTAGCAGTCAGGATTGAGAAAAACATATATTTCATGTAATTTATTCAATTTTGAGATGTGTCTTCATGGTGTTAGGAGATCAGCTGATCAGCAATAAAGGGTCACTGTAAAATTGTTTATAAATGTTCCAGGTAATTGATGTTTAATGCAATGTTTCAATGTATTAAAGATATTGTTTTAAAGTAATGAGAAAAGTAATTTAATAAAGTTAGAAATAAAGTAATAATTTGTGAAACTTAATAAAAGATAGTTTTTGGGGTGATGAGTATTTTATGGGACAAGTAAATCAGTCCATGTCTGAGTTGAAGTGAAAATGGGAATAGAGAGAAAATGTTGTTTTGAGTTAATGTATATTACAGAGTTTTGAGAAGTATTGATGTTGACACAGTAGTTGTGGAGAGTGATATATTGATGTTCATAATTGATGTTGTTATTTTGTTGTAGTTGAAGTGAGGTAATAAGATTGAGATTTTGGGGATGGCAATTTTGTAATAAGGGGATAGTGTAATGTAGGAGTCCGCAACAGCATAATGGTTGGGACGGGATGGGACCGATTTAGTGGGAAGGGACCACCTTGGGTAGAATCCAGGGGCCAGATAAGGGAAATGAGGTTTTGGGGGGGTAAAACACGTATCCTAAGTACAAAGGGTTAGAGAGTATTTTTTTTATATATGTAGAGAGAAGGTGGCGAATTGCGTTTACAGAGGTGTGAAAATTATTAGACTCAAAACAAAAATTTTGTAAATTCCCAGTTTTATTTACTGTAAAAGCTTACATTCTTATGGTATTGAAGTCTTTGAGTGAAGAAATGCTTCTATCATCTTTTGTATTCACCGCCAAGGAGAATTTGCCAATTATGCAAAAGATAAGGGGTTGGCAACACTGCTTAAAGCAATCGGCTGTTTATCTTGTACTGCAAGGTGCATGTTTAATGCTCTCTTTAGTGATTTATTTTCATCAAAAGAAGGACTTTAGGTGAGTTTAATGGGCCATTAACATTAAATAATGAACCTAGAATGTTTATTTGTTATTATTTTCATATTAAACATATATATTTGTATAATATATATTGTATATTTGTATTGTTCTTTTTTTTCTAGATTTTGAGGTTATGGGAAAAACTAGTGATCTTTCACCAAGAAAAGTTGGTGTTACTAAGACATTGCTTGAAGAGAAAAAGTACTCACAGCGAGAAATAGCTAAAAGACTACAAATTTCACAGAAATCTGTAAGCCGTATCAGCCAGGCACTTAAAAATGGGCATGACTACAGTCCTGCAAGACAAGGTAAGTGTGGGCGCAAAAGCAAAGTGACCCAAGAACTCAACGCAAACTTGTCCAGATGGCCAAATACAACCGAAGAGCCACTAGTCAAGATTTAAAAAAGTCCCTGGAGAAGTATGGGGTTGATGTTTGTACTTCCACAGTTAGGAGAAAGCTAATTAATGCAGGTCTTCCAGCGCATCGGCCAAGAAAGAAAGCTAAAATAACACCGGCAATGGCTAAGAAAAGGCTTAACTGGGCCCATGAGGTTAAAACTCACTTTGGAAATGATTGGAGCAAGGTAAAGGATCACAAATTATTAATACCTGATATTTTTGATTTATTTTTTTTGTTTTCTTACACACGCTTCTCGATAAAAAAGAAAATTCTAGAATTTAACTTCTAGAAGTTAACTTCTAACTTCTACCCAAAGACTTATCAACTGTCCATTTCCAAAATCTTTTCATACTCAAATTGTTATTTATTACAGGTCTGCTTTTCTGATGAGTCCATGTTTTCAATATGAGATGAAAGCAGTCAGCATGTGAGAAGATCTCCAAATGAAGAGTTCTCTGAGTCTTGTGTTGCGCAGACTGTGAAACATCCTTCTTCAGTTATGGTGTGGAGTGTCATCTCAGCAAAGGGTACAGGCCGTCTATATATTGTTGAAGGCACAATGAATCAGCATCAGTACAGAAAAGTCTTAGAAACAAGACTTCTTCCCCAATTGAGAAACTGGTTTCCTGACAGAGACTGTGTTTTCATACACGATGGTGCACCTTGTCATAAAGCCAAGTCAGTAACAAAGTTCTTGGCTGAAAACAATGTGCAAACCTTGCCATGGCCTGGGAACAGCCCAGATATGAATCCTATTGAGAATTTATGGGGAATTGTCAAGAAGAGGCTAAAAAAAAATCAACATAACCACTAAGGTTCAACTTATCGAGGAACTCATCAAAATATGGCACCATGATGACGAAATAAAAAACATATGTCCAGTTCTTGTGGAAAGCATGCCGAAGTGGATTGAACTGTTAATAAAGGCTAAAGGCATGCACACAAAATATTAATGTTGTTTTAAGTTGTTCAATAAATGATTTTTTAACCTAAAAACTCTATTTTTTACTGAAAAACCTACCTGAGTCTAATAATTTTCACACCTCTGTAATGATAAGTTGGGGTTAGAGAGTGATTGAGAGATATATTGATAGAGATGGGTGTCATGTTAGTTAAAGTTGATGAGTATTCGAGTCAGAGGGGGAAAGATTATAGATGTATACAGATCAAGTAGTAAATTAGATGAGATAAATATTTAAGCCACCCACAGTAATGTAGAATAAGATTGTCAAGCAAAGAAAGAGATTTGTAATAAGAAAACATAAAATTTTTATTGAGACAAGTGACAAATTTTTGATAGAACTTGGAAATGTAAAGTTAGAAAGCGTTTATCTTGAATAATTTAAATGTCAATTTGCTTATTATTTATAATAATATTTTGTTGTTTTAAATGTTTTATTTTATTATGTTTTGTGTTTCAAGTAAGGATGTTACAGATGTTAAACGTATTTTCAGATAAAACTTGTACATAACATATGTAGGTCAGGGTTGTGGACTTGACCTAGTTGGGACCAGCTGATAATGAGGTCATAGAAATTAATAGTATGGAAGTCAATTCAACTTTTGTTTTTTGATTAATTTAAACAAATTTTAAATAATTTCTATATGTAAAGGAAACATTTTAATAAATTTAAATTTTTTTCTTTGAATTTTAAAATTTTTTGGAAAAAATCTTGATTTTTCGCCTGCCAGCTAATGGATATTTTAAGCCTTGATTATTTTATTGTTTGTGTACTAACCATGTTTATTATTATTGATTTATTGTATTGACTTGTACTGTTAGACTCTAGGTAATCCATGTTAGGTTAAGGATGTTCTTAATTGTAAGAAATGTTTAAATTGATTTATTTTAACTAACAGAAATAACAGAAAAACCTAATGAAGAGAATAATTTAAAATATATACAAAATTTATGATTTGATTTTAAATGAAAACAACCAGAGAGTTGCAATTTAAATAAATATTTAAAGAAATTTTCAGTTCATAATATGTAATGTGAGTGTGTGTGAGCCCAGTATCTGCTAAAGGCAGCCCAGCTTGCGTATAAGGGGAAACATATCGGTGGAGGATCTGGCATAATCTAAGCCAGGGATTGAGGAGTTTTGGGGGTAGCATGTTAGAAGGCGAGGTGCGTTGTGGCACGTGTCTGTTCAATTTTTCGGTGTTGGGATCTCTTACAGAGAAGTCCAGTGATCTCGATCAGGTGCGTCCATAGTCGCCAAGCCAGGGGGGTCGTGTACCCATGAAGAGTAAGAACAAGGGGGTTGTTGGCACCAGTTCCTCACCGGTCATCTTAGGGGTTTTATCAATGAGATTTCTTCTGTTTTGGACAGAAGAATTCTCATTGGGGGGGTATTGTAACGTGTCAAAATTGGGTAATTGTATTTATTGCATTTCTGGGGTATTTGTATTTTATTTTATTTCCATTTTCGGGGTTTCATAAAAATGTTGCAAGTTTTAATCCCATTGTGAAAGAACACGTGGAGACGATAACAGTTAGAACAAAGGCAAGACGCAGTATTCCGTTGTGAAATTAGTACCGAGGTATGCACCACCCTAAGTTTTCTCAGAACTGTGCGTGAATGTGACGGCGCACACACGTGCGACACAGGTATGCGCGCTGGAGTGACGTTCCTTCAGAAAACTCAAAATGGCCTAGAAGGGAATCGTTGCAGTTTCATTTACCATGAGGCCGGATACGAAGACCTAAGGACCGCCTCCTGTTGGTGACGTCAGACTAGCAGTGCCTAATATCGTCGGCACTCACTGCAGAAACAATCACTTTATAGCATGTGCTTAGCCAATAAGCTACAGCAACTCAACTTTAAACGGCGACAAAATCCTTTGGCTATGGACAGTAACTTCCTCCCGCTCGCCAAAGACGCCAGCCTAGTCTTACTCTGTTCGTGTCGGCCGACACCAGAGCCAAGTGCGCTCTGCTAAATTTCATCAGTTTTTTTTTATCTAAAAGTGAATTAACCGCTTTTAAACAGTGACAGTGGAGTGAGTAATGGACCGGAAAATACCAAAGTTGAGCTCGGACATAATTAAATACAAAATGCAAAATTCATAATTCAAACTACAACCGCGTGCCGGCAGGGAAGGGGGTTTTATCAAAAAATGTTAAGGGGATTTTATATTTGAAATGAAGTTTTTAAAATAATGTATGTGAGTATACGAGTGAAAGGCAGGCTGGGCTATCTTATTAAGAGTGAGTAGTATTAGTTAAGTATATGAAAGTAAAATGTAGGAACAAGAATTACACAACATTTGATGACATGTAAGTAAATGTATTTGGTAAACAAAAATTTTAAATTGCAATAGTTGATCATTAAAAAATTAATTATTTCTCTTCATAAAGATGTGTAGAGTTAGTTATTTCGATAACCCATGAAACACATGTTTGTATCTAGCGTTCGTACGAAACAATCCTGGACCCAGATAACCGAAACTTTCAAGGTAGGTGGAAGTGATATTTATGTATTTTATATATTTAAAAGTGTATTTGAACGTCACAGAGGCCAGCCTTGCGTCTAGTGGTAAACGGTGGAAAAACATTGGAAACACTTGGGACAAAAACAAAATATACCCAGAAACCAAGCAGTAGCGAACTTCAGACTCAATACTGGTCACAACTGCCTTGCTGAACACCTCCATCGTATTAAGATCTACAAATCCCACCACTGCACAATCTGTAAGCAGCTGAATACAGTGATGAACAGAGACCATCTTCTTGTATGTTCAGGATTGGATCACTCTTATCAAGAGACAGGGAATCTACCAAAACTTTATTGGGATGCTAGAAGACAAATGGAATAATTCAATGTCCTGCCATTAGAAAACAACATAATCATACTTTGGAGACATGCCGCTGTTTTAAATGTACAACTGCTAAAATATTTTACTAAATATAGTTTGTATTATTAACTAGTAATGAACTTTTCATACCGCTATAAATAATTCAGAAGACTCCAATTCTTCATTTTCGGTATTTGTAAGTGGTGTACTAACTTTAACATACAACACAATTCTAAGCCCGAAAAATTCATCAATGTGAACAACTCATAACATCAAAAATCTTGTTTTAAAAATCACCAGTTAACAGTGCCTAGGGCGCTAAGCTTCTACTGCACAGCTTGCATGTTTTTACGTTCATTAAGTAAGTTGACAACATGAAGTGACTACATTTGCTAACAACTGATAAAAAACAAGTTCAAAATTACAAATATCAAGCCATTTATAAAAATGTAACTAATTTTATGCACAGTTGTACTGTACTTTATACAGATAAAACTGGAGTCTACTATGTTGTTCGTGTACTGACAAACAGAACATCAGGGCAAAATGACTCTCTGTTGAAAAAGAAAGCTAAAATTGTTCCTTAAATGGAATGGTAATGCCATTAATTTTAGGGAATACTTTCTAAACGTTTAGCCTAACCACATAACAGCAAGAGAAATACATTACTTATTTCTACTAAGTAATGTATACCCACTAATAATTTTTTATATAGAAAAATTAATGAAGTGTTTAAAAGCTACAGAATCTACTTAATCATCTGTACCTGTCCTGATGTATTATAAAAATTAAAAAACTAGTTTCCCAAAGTCTCAGCAATTCTGCCATACAAAGAAGTGAATGAGACAGCTGATGAATCTGACTCTGATCAAAACTTTGCAGACCCTGATGAATCGGAGTTCTATAACGATATAATACTATTAGATTATCAAACTGTACTGACCTTATCTATGACATTAACTTTAGGTGTATTTTATTAAACATTTAACCTGGCTCACAAAAAATCATGTGACATGTAAAAAAAGAAAATTCTGTGATAAGTAAAAATATAAAATCAGATTCTCAATTTCATTCCAAGAACTTTTCAAATGACCCAGACAGAATCTATAGCAAGCAAAACTAACATAATGGAGAGGAATACATTTACTGCACTACGTAAAAAGCTTTAATTATAAAAATTTTAACATTTGCCTCTTATAACATTCACTCAGTCTTTAAATTTCATTTTTCATAACACACAATTTCAATATAACAAATCTACACACATTTTTCAAGTTTTGTAAATCTTCACATTTTCTAAGATCCTTGCCAAGCAAAATTAATGTATATTTATTTCCGTTCTTAGTTCAATCCTGATGCAAACAAACCCACATGGCAAATCTGAAATGCTATTGGTCAGGGGTGTTGATATTGTTCACACTGTAATGTGTTAATGCACATGTGCAGAATGTCTGTATAGTCATGTGAGAGTTGTCTTACCACTTAAATCGGGGCACTTCGTTTTAAGACTTCCTCCTTATCCTTGTATTCTGAATCCTACTGAATTAATATGGAGCCATCTGAAAGGATATGTTGCCCATCACAACTCATCATATATAAGCTGCCTGATATAAAACAATTGATACAGAAGAAGTTAAATGAAACAATGGTGAACAAGGACATTATTGTATCGAGCACATAATCAAGAAAGAAGATACGCTCTGGGAACTAGCCCACATTACCAACATTGTTGCGGACAGTCTTATCAATAATAACGCTGACTCAAGTGATGATACAAGTTCCGACACAGGTGTGGGACTGAATTACTCTTTGACAGCAACTGATAATATATAGTGCACTGCTAATTATCACAGCTTATATTTTCGTTTTAAATAAACTTTACTTTTTTGTTTTGTTGTGATTTTTAAATGGTTAATAAAATAAACATTAACTGGTGTTATAAATATTTCACTGTCGGTCTGACACAGTTACAAAAATTTTACTTTGGTCAGGACAAATTATTACAATTTACATGTGTTTATACAGTATCAATACTATATGTACCCTGCCTGTACTCCTTCTGTCAGAGTGACAAGCCTTTAATTCAAGCAGCAAATATTGTTTCAGATGTGCCACCCCTGTTTGTTTATATCAAGATTAAACTAACAACGGAAATAGTATAACCTAGTTTATTAGTTACTTCTACACCACCATCTCAGAAATAAAATAAAAAATTCAATAATTTATCAATTTAAAAATATGTTTTCATTTTCTGTTCACAGGTACACCATTGAAATTATTATTTTAATGTTAGGTTTATTCAAAGAGTCAAGTCTATTATTTTTAACTGTCAAAAACTATACTTATTTCTCACCACCTACAGCAAGAAACGATATCCAGAATTGAAAACAAACTGAAATGTTCAAATCAAAGTGGGTATCAACAAATAATAGACACTAGCAGTCCATTATACTGATATCAATTCTCACTAGAACTTTTACAGCTATAACTACATGTATAGCCTGTATGCCTAATTTGTAGCAAACTATTGTCTTTGTCCCGTAGAAACCTTTTCATAAAAATACATCTATATCATAAATGGTTTCTTTTACCTTAATTGGGAATACACCAGTTGATGTTTCGCTTTGGAATATAACAACTTGAGCTTCTACTGTGTCATCAACATCACTACTTGAGCCAGACGCTTCATCACTACGGGTATCCGTTATCTGAATTAAAAAAATGCTTGATCAACTTCAAAATACTTTTACACATACATACAAAGCAGTAGTGTTTTATAACATTCCTTTAAAACTACAAACAACTCACAGCATAACGATATATTTTCACTTCAAAATAACAAAACAGAGCAGACAAAACTACAGCTCTAATCCAAAAGACGATACTTTTTACAAACAAACAAAAAATTTACTTGTGTGGATATACACACAATCTACACGACATCTTAATAAAAGTTTAGTAATCACGTGCTGACATGAAATAATGAGGATTTCTTGAGTCTCAAGCACAGAGATGCAATGTTTATGTATTTCCTTCTCCTAATTGTTAACCTCTTGATCAGTGACAACTCGGTGTATGTTAGGCCTCTGATAGTGGAATCTTTTTTTAAACTTAGTAAAATATAATTTAATGCAAATTGTCAATTCTAATTAAAGGAAAATTATATATAAATATATAAAAGCATATAAATAGAGTTAAATAGATTGTCTCCACTCTCTAACTCATCAAAAATAAATACTTCGTCTCCCGATTCATAGTTTGTAACAATTCACAAATTTCGGCTTCACTCAAATACTCAAGACTTTTCCAAAGGAAGCTTATCAGAAACACTCCATACTAAATTCAGATTTTATACACAATACAATTTGCATAAAATGAACAATACAAGTTATTTATAAAACATTGTTAACACCTCTACACTTTCATACATTAAGCGTAACATCCAAGCATACTTCAGCACAATGCTCCAAAACATGTGGAACAAAGAAAGCAAATTCGTCACTATAGCCACATGTATTACACTAAAATAGAATGAATACCAAATGTTTTAAAAACAGTTCACTAGAGTGCAGGACAAAAACATTGCAACTAACGCTGTATATCAGCAATACTGAGGCAGCAAAAGTTGAAAACCCACATGTATGTGATTACTGATCAAAGGCATACGGCACCTTTTATACTGTAACAACTGAGAACAAACGAAACAGAAAACTCAGAAGTAAAAAATGTAATATGGTGACGAGGTCAATATGTGTTACTTCATGTCAATCAGAAAAAGGTAACCAACACAAGAGGCATTCAGAAACAAAACAGTAACTCCCATATGGCACCAAGAGGATCAATAAAATTAGTTTTATATGTAACTCAATAATACCAACTGACAACAACAGCGAACACACACACAAAACAGATAAATTATTAGTAAGTAATAAGTAGTGCTTCTGAAAATATGGATTTTAATGATTTTGCTTATCTAAATGTTCAGTGTTTGTATCACTGCACAGGTAGTTGTAATACGTGTACAGGACCTATGTCTTTTGCAAAGAATACAAATGTTTAAATATTATATTTTTCTAAAATTGTGAGTATACATTATGTTTAAACTCTAAACTGTAAATCCACCTCACAGGTGGACACATTTTGTTACTTAAGTATGCAACTATTCTCTTTGTCCAAGAGTCTGATGATCGTGATTCATATATTCCTGATGAAATGAACATCAATGTTCTAACAATGAAATAATCATAATAGTATCAATGATGTGAGTTTGAAACTAAGGAAGTGGCCAAGTGACTGCTCCTGAATGTCATAAAAATGGCCCATTTACCAATTTACTTAAACCAACAACTGACAGCAACTATTGCTTCGCTCTAACTTGGTCCATTAACTACATTCAGGTATTGAGGCTAGCGTTTTCAAAATCTGAATTTCTGGTTTCAGGAAGAGGTTTTCATTAGAAAATGGAAAATCAGAATGAACTGATTAAATTTATCATACATGATTTTACAGAAGGAATTGTAAAGTGTTCTAACAGAAAATTCTATACGTTGGCATGGAAACACAACAGAATGAATCATTTTATCTGGAGGGGAGGGGGGTTAGCCCCTGACACTATTTCAAATTACGGGAACATCTAAATTATTTTCCAAACCGGGTACGCTGGCAGATTAATATTTAGGACTTTCATATACTAGACAAGATTTATTTCCATTACACACATTTTATATAAATATTTTGGTCATTGCAAAACTAAGTACACATCATCAGTTTTACATGGTTTGAGTTGGCAATATGGATTTCACTTTATCTTGGCGGAGACTTGTAAATGCTGGTTCTCACTTTTGACAACTCTTCACCAAGCCATACCGAAATATAAGATCTACATGTCCACTGCCCTCCTTTATTTCATGTGTTATTTAATACTGCCATCTACTGTCAATATTATCAGGTAATGGTATTCCTTTACATCCCTATCCTGACAATGTTGTCTTACCCAGGTGCTCTGCCTTAAAAATGACCAATTTAAACTTCATGCCATCTACTGAAAAGGTAACAATTTATTCTGTATCAATATTATTAGTTCACTTACTAATATAAAGAAGTAAAAAGCTTAGAGAATCTTATTGACAAAATCTTATCAATCCATATGTCTACATCAGAAGTGATGCGTGCAGCATCTTGCTTTAGAATAGAAGAAAAGCTAAAGAAATTATTACTAGCAGCTGTACACTTCACTAAATGTTGAAATTGAATGAACAGAATTATAACATGTGATACTTGGGTTTTATTCATTTAGAAGCTATGGAAGATCTACAAATTCCTTATAACTTTGGAGTTGTCTCAAAATATCTAAATTGTTAATGGTAAGTTAAAAAGTAACAAGTCTTACATACATAAAATGTCTATCTCAGAAGATAAGTCTATATGGTTGAATGTCTATGCTTTTTTCACACAAAAATGTACACAAAGGTGCACATCACTTTTAAGTGCCCAAAACATTACAAACAAAAAATAAAAATCAGCCATTTTATTATTATCATTTTAGATTGTTTAATATATCACTGATATAACAAATTAAAAATTTATTTAATTCAAAATGTTATAAACTTGAAGTGAATATTCATGATACAGATTTGATCAATTACTTTATTTACACAAGAACTGAAACATGATAAGTCAACTATCTATCAGCTTGGCCCACCATTAAGATCAATGTTAATTCAGTAATAATCTTACAACGGTACACAGATTGGCATGCTGTACACTGGAAACAGAATAACTGACACCAAATGAAGTCACCAACCGGACACTAACTTTGGTGGCCTCAAATTGTAGACCATGTACTAGGGTGTTTGCACTATTCTAGCATCTTGCCATGTGTAACACTTGCTGTATCTCATTACCTCTGACACCGTCAGTAATTATCTCCACCACAAATCACATTTGAAAGTCCAGTGCTTCAGGATAGATCAGACTAATTATTATTTCAACACTTGTTTCAAACTCTTGAAACTCTCCCCACAATGTTGCCATCTTCCTCTTAACTGAGTGCAATACAGATCTAGCAAATTTTTATCGCCATACTGAAATTAAGGAGCTTATATCAATTCAGTATAGGTGTTCTGGTATCAGATGGCACTTTCTGTAACAGCTATGCAGTGGGTCCTTTTACAATAAGAACATGTAAAAATGCTTTCTCTTTCTTCATCCAATGATTTGCACAAACAGGCTTCAAATTGCCAAAGATTCATTGCTCAGTGAGTGCTTCCATCAAATGTTGGGGTCTTGACATGAAATGGCCCAATAGTATCATCTGGATCACTAAAAATGACATCTGGATCAGAATCGGATCACTCCCGCTACTTAAAACCAGTGAACATATTTTGTTAAACGGATGAAAGACAGTCATAAATAAAGATGTCTGAAAATAATCCACAAAACATGTTTTTTTTCCAGCACATATACCTTGCTTGTATTCCTATTAAGCCTAAGCTTTAAAACCTACAAATACATTTTGTTAATGTAGTGAACATTTTATTATATTTATATTTTATATAGAGTATGATATTTAATTTCTATTAGTATAGTGTACAGTGCAACAACAAAAATTGTATATCTGAAGTATGTGTATCAGAGAAACGCATAACAGAGAAACTATAAGTACATTGTTTACAACATGTTAACATACTTTAAACACTTTGTGCAGTCTACCTATACCTATGCTGTCATACATTCCATTACATTCCTTTTGTGCATTCAAATATCCAAATTACCCTTAGTCCCAACTAGATCAGTTTGTAACTGACGTTCTACTGTATTTGCGGAAAATATTAGATATCTACTGCCTTCATGAAATTTGGCCTGTACATATCTATGTAAACATACATAAACATAAACACTAGAACTAAATTGTTTGTCACTCTGAGGTATTGTGGTTACAAATTACCTTAAAAAAAGCAATAGTTTGAATTTTTAGTGTTTATTGTATTCATAATAATAAAAAATAAAATGATTTCCTGATTTACAATTGTCACTTTATTTTTAAAAATACCAGGGCGGTGGTGTTTCCATAATGTTTCTGTTTCTTGTCTTTTACTTTTTAAGGTTCAACAAAATATCAATTAACTGTGGTAATGACTGCAAGGATCATGACCAGGGTTGGATTAACCATTAGGCTGACTAGGCTGTAGCCTAGGGCACGACACTTTAGGGGCACAAAATTTTAGCTAACAAAAAGAAATTAAGTAGCCTACCCTTAAGTACAAAGATAGCTTAAGTACCCTTAATAAATCTGTTATAATTCTGTAACTAATTAGTTAATTTTTTCCTTATAAAAGCCATGCAAACTACACATGGTTGAAGGTGTAACTCTAAAACAATCTCTGATAAGTAGCCTCAGCTTCATTCAGCCCCTTGGAAATAAACGTAAGAGTAGCCTATGGGAGGTGAGGGGGGGCTAAAATATAATTAGCCTAGGGCGCCAAAATACCTTAATCCACCCTGATCATGACCAGAAAACAGAGAATCATAGATAACAGAACTGCCGTGTTTTAACAACTACTGACAAGAGCATCAAAAAATTCCAATGGAGAATGCCGTGAGTGTTTCGTTGTGCAAGAGTCATGCTCAGTGACCCAACAGGTAGGGCAAGCATCAACTCTATGAACAATATAGGCACATGTACAAAACATTCCAATGGAGAATGCCGTGAGTGTTTCGTTGTGCAAGAGTCATGCTCAGTGCCGATTCCTGACCCAACAGGTAGGGCAAGCATCAACTCTACGAACAATATAGGCACATGTACATAAAATTCCAATCCTGTAAATTCATTAAAAAATATTTAGATATGCACTTGTTTGTGTTGCCGTGAAAAAAGTATTCACGTGTACTTAGTATGAGGATTAAAAAAGTGGCTCAAGAAATTTCTCATAGCCTCCAATAACTGTTTTTCATAAGAAACATGTGACCGAGTCCATTTTCACCGAGCCGGGACATTGCTAGCGCTCCTAGCGGCTTATAGCACTACTAAAAAGTGTTTGTTTTTTGTGCCTCTGAAAGCCATGTGCTGATGGTTTAGCATTCTTCATAGATACCCGTAAACCATCATACTCATTGGTTAGATTGTTATATAAGTTTGAGTATTTCTAACTGTAGCCTAATGTAAAAAAGAAGCCTGCATAATGAAAGCGTAGTTATGAAATCCTAAATAAATGCTAAGGTTTATGACACTATGGCCAACTCATAGTGCAGCGAATCATTTTTTGAAGTGATTGCTTTGGGGCGGAGCAGTCAGTCAACTGTTAAAACAGTGCCCAGAACTGGAAGCAAAGTGATATTAATTGACTTTGATCAAATCAAGTCATCAATATCATTTTAACTGGAAGACAGGTGACAAATGTGCCACCGATTTGTAAAAGATGAAAGATAAGAAGGCATGTGAAACAGTTTTTAGTGACACCAATAATGTTGGTTACGTAACCATTTATTTACTTTTGCCTGATTTTCTTTGCGCAAGCACTGCTTGCTCTGAGGATTACTCTCTGGCCATGCCTTATACAGTTTGCTGCAGTTGGTTCTTCATTTAAAACATAGATACTATGTTTTGCTCCAACAAATATCATTTGACTAAATAATGTAACACAGTACAACAGCTAACTTGATATAATGGACACACTACACAAATTGTATAACAAATGAAAGAAATTATTTACAATGAGCAATACAGAAGCCTAATTAATTTTAGCTTTTTCTATGATTTTCATAGAATTTCATAGAAATTTTAGGTTTTCCTTATTTATATTCTAACATTTCTGAGAGTAATTTCATTTTATTCTAATAATAAATGTATTCACTCAAAATAATGAGCAAATTCTGCAGCTCTGGGGGCTTACCGATTATAAATAGATTTTGAGTTTTACCAAGAAACTGATTTATTTTAATGGAAAGAAAACTTTTCCATTTTGATGGCATAGAAATCTCTGACAGCATCTCAATAATTGCTCATCCTGTTTAGAGACAATGAATAATAATGTCACATTGTATGGCACACACTTACATGCTGTTGTGTTTATTTGTTGTGCTAACATGTGTATTACTTTTAAGACATAACATGTATATTATATGTTTTGGGTCAGTAAGTATATGTATAGATAGTTCAATTACCAAAATTTCCAACTGTTAAAAGGTCCATTGAACAAAATATATAGAAAAATGTCTAGTATAAGCAGTGTCCAGCTTCCAGAAGATATAGAGCAAGTCTCTGACAATTTGTAATCAACTGCAAGTTATGTAAAATAACTGTAGACAAAAGGGTTAATACAGAGAGGCAGAAGACAAGCTGTATCACCATTTTTCTATCTACTGTCTGGTTGTTTTTTATTTAGTTGCTAAATTATAACAGGGCGTTTTATGTGGTGGGACTCAAAATATTATATGAAAAATGTAACACTGGGTTGCAAAGAATTTATGTGCATGTCTTGGGCCTGGGAGCTGCTTAACATGTGTATATGCCAAATGCATAAATTCGCACACTCGGGAGGGCTGAGTCAGGTGATCTGGGTATGCAGGTGTTCAAAGTTCAAAGTTCCCATGTTAAACTAGAAAGAACCAGTTGATGTAATGTCAGAAGTGTGGGATACCCAAACTTAAAACATCATTTCCTGTTAGACCACCAGACGAAGTACCCGCAAGAAGGCAGTGACTCAATCCCGCCAGCAGTGATCAAATAGGTCTACATTTTTGGACAACTACATTTCTAAAGTCTTGTGGTGGCTGATACAACAGACAGATAAGTAAGAAAATAAACTAATAGTGGTAACATACAGATCAGTGTAGCAAAAGCGAGAAAAAAGAAACTAAAACATAGATATTTTCAATAATGAGGAAACAGGGAAGTGTTAAAAGGAGTTGTACAACATAAAGGGAGGTGGAGAGGGAGAGGGAGGGGAGGGGAGGGGAGGGGATGGATAGAGGGGAGGGGAGGGGTGGGAGGGAGAGGGGGGAGAGAGTTTAAGTACCGATTTACCTCAATTTTTTAATTGTATACAGTTACTGCTTAATACTGTAAACATAAAAACAAACCAGAATGAGGTTATTTTAGTTACACATATTATATGACTATACAGTGTTGATTTTTTAAGCAATTTTTTGAGTTCAACCATTGTATATAATTATGTCAACCCAGGTCATTAATTTTATTTACCCATATAATCTATTATTATAACACAATTTAAATGACTTATAGTTTTGTTTAACTGTTAATATAGAACTAATACATTTGAGGCTATGTACAACTAAATCTTTTGAGGTTACAATGCTTTTCCATAAAAACATAATGGTACAATAAAATTTCATGGATTATATGTTAGCTCTTGTCTTAGAATATATTCAACAATTTTTAATTAGTGCGGCTGCTGTAATTCATTTGCTATTATATTTGGAAGATTATTCTGTGTACTAATATAACAAGAAACAAACATTTTCCATTAATGATAATAAAAATGTATAGTAATACAACTATGAGTTAAGTTTTTCAAATGTCACCTCACCATGTCTCTTCTGTGTTCACTGAGTTCACCTAACATGGCTGTGGGGGGGGGGGATCCTTTTAAGAGAGAGAATCTTGTGTGAAATTTTGTTTAACAGGAATAGTGAATTGGTTACCATATACCAACTTTCAAATATGGATGGCGACCTAGGGTTTTGTATTTTTTTTCCAGGGCTTGTACAGTAGGTTCTGAGACCTTGATGAAAACCTAACCTTATAAAAGGAGTGAAATAAACTATCAATGTCACTTAAACATTTAAAACTTTACAAAATGCTCTTAATAAACGACACATTTACGAGGAAGTTCCCTACCCTCCAACAATGTATACCCAAAAATAATATCAGTTCATTCAAGTCCAATTTCGCATCGCACTTGATGAATTAAACTCATAATTACACCAAGTTTGTGGACAAGATGAAGTGTGTGCACTTCTGCAGCAAAGGTCAATATATGGATGCTTACCGGAGTTTGAAATGTAGGCTTACAAGGCAACCAAGCTTCATAAAGAACAACTGCTTAATGATCAGCTATTGTTTCAATCAAATATCCAATATGACACAGCATTATGAAGAACAACAAGGATGCAAAAACCGATTGACATTATCAGTGAGTTAAATGAACATTGAATGGCTCAACAGTCAGCGTGTTTACTTCATGGATTACAATAATATGATTAATTAATTAATTATATTTTGTCTAAGACGCGTTGGTATTAGATTAAAACTACAAAACAGAGAGGCAGAAGAGAAAAATGAATATGTTTAAGGAATGTAGATATAACTTACAATGTTGTTAAATATCTTAATACCTGGTCTGATTCAAAATGATATTTAGTGCACTTTATTCACACATAATATTTGGCCCACACAAGTCTGTAGACATAAAGTAAGTAAACATCATGTCTTTCATGTGACTAAACGGACTGGATTTTCATGATACATAATTCATTAGTAAACATAATGTAGTGGACCACATGTCAATGAATTAAAATAGTGTTATGACAGCCTAACTGATGGTCGTATGGTACAGTGGAAAACAAAATACAAGACACCAATGAAGTCACTAAAAACCAGATTCAGTCATCACAATTAACAGTTTTCTAATCAACAAGTTATTCAACATGATTATAGTTGTACAACAATACAAGTTAATCTGTCCCCACAAATAATAATGTCAACTATAAAGAATTTCGCACTATCATCACTTTTCGCTAATACACCACTTGAAACGCACTGTGTAAATTGCCCGACAATAACTCAAACCTCACTTCAATAAATCGCCACAAACTGAACTGAGCATCACTGAATACTTATATTTATACCCCGCTGAGATTGAGAATAAACTATATTACGCGTCAACACTACTAGAAAACAGTAGAGCGTAACTGCTTGCAGCCTTGGAACACAGTGCGCGCAGACCGGTGGAGTCTGGAACAGCCTCGGCTGCAGACGTATGGCAATATCACGTAATTGTCCTTCATCTCAAAGTAGCAGCAATATGTACGCACACACACACATTACAGGTGGACTCCTCTGGGATAACCAAAAACATATTGAATGTTCTGTACTGGTGTAACACTGTCCCCTCCTTAAGCCTGTTCGTCCTGAACTGGCAAACCATCTCTGAAGTAATACTTGGTCAGGCGATCTAGGTGGACGACCTTGCGAAGTATAATTCTCCGGTTCTTCGAATTAAGTCTCGCGTGATCCGAACATCAAGTTCCCAGGAATATGAGTCTTCTGCTCAACCACTAGTTTTGCTGGAATAATACCCATTGCGTCATGTACTGATGACCTATACGCCATTAACAGGTCCAAGTCTGATTGGTTCTCGTCAACAACCTCTTGTGTAAATTCATCTTCAGTAATGTTTCCCCCGAGAGCTTCCATTAACTCACGGACAAGCAAGGGTCTTTCCTCGATGCCCACATTTGGTTTTCCATTCACTTCTTTTGTTGTGTTGCACATGGTATTTCCTCTACTCATTCTTCTTCCATTTCCGCTTGACCACACCTGTTGACTTCTTCTTTGGTCAATGCCACTTGCTTGATCTAATGGTTAGCAGGCCCTGTCATTTCAGCCCTGCAAAGCTTTATCTTCTCTTGGCCAACCCTCAGGACGTTTTGTCTTAAGTCCACAATGAATCCGTAGGCATTCATAATGTCCGTAGCATGAATCACTTCATCAACAATATCTCCAATGAGCATTTGGTGGCTAAACTCGAGAAGGCCCAGGCATACACGTACGTCTACCTTTCCTAACACTTTGACGGGGCTTTCAGTCACAGTCTGTATTATACAAGAGCTAATTTGAGGTTGGCAGTTACTGACTAAGTCAGGGCGCACAATGGACACTGTTGTGCCCATGTCAACTGTGAATGATGTTGGTTTACCTTCCGCAAATCCATTAACGATCAAGTTCCCATTGGTCTTAAGTAGTGTGGAAACTTGTGTGCTGTTCTGGAGCTTCATTTCTCCAATTCGTGCGATCACACTCTTCTCTCGGTATTTTCTTCTCCCAACAGTCTACCTGTAGATGACCACGCTTCCCACAGTTGTAACGCTTCGGTCTTCTGTCTTTTTCCCATCGTTCAAATCGTTGCGGCGCTCTTGAGCTTCTGAATTGTTTGTCCGATAACATTGTTTTTCTGCACCCATCATAATGGCAATGTGATACTGGGATCTTCTGACTACAGTGTGATGGCAGTAATGTAGCGGTACGCTGACTTGGCAGCTTCAAAATCGATGGCGTGAACAAGAGCTTCTGAGCTATTTCGGTGTCCTGCCATTTGTAACACTTGCTTAAGTTCACAATCTGCGACACACACACACACACACACACACACACACACACACACATACACACACACACACACACACACACAATCACTTTCTGCTACAGTCCGTTTCTTGATGTATATAATACATTTAATATTTATAAATAAATTTACCTCAAGATATACCTATTTTTTCCTTTTTAGGAACATGTTTCGGGTACCATTTTGTACCCATCCTCAGCCTTCCGGTTTTTGTGACTGGTGAAGTACATATGTGTTGGTTGACTATTATTATTGTGGCTTCCTGTTGGCTTCTGGTACTTCAAATTGGTTTTATTGTGTGTGATTGTGGTGTATGTGTTAGTTTCTTGTGTATTTTCGATGTTGAGTGCTTTGAATATTGTGTCATGTTTTGTATTGATTTGTATTTGTTCAGGTATTAGTTTGTTTTGTGTTTTATGTTTGTATATTTGTAAATTTTCCCAAATGTTCATTATGGTGCCTTTGTGTGGTATATGTTTTATTAGTGTCACATTGGTTATGTCTGGGAATTCATGTCCAGTGTTTATTGCATGTGTGGCTAAATTGGATTTATATATTTCTGGTTTTTTGTATGCGTTTAGGTGTTCAAAATAACGTTTTTTCAGCTGTTTTTTTGTTTGTCCTATGTAACATTTATTGCAATTTTGGCATTCAATTTTGTACATACCGTACCCAAAAAATGGGCCACATTCACATACATAAATAATAAAATGAAAAAACTAACAAAACTATTTAAAAACACAGATATAAAAATAGCATACAAAACTAATAAAAATAATTTACAAAAACTAAACAGCCCACACAATAAAGATAATATAACAACTAACGGTAACAGCTGAGGATGGGTACAAGATGGTACCTGAAACATGTTCCTAATAAGGAAAAAAAAGTATATCTTGAGGTAAATTTATTTATAAATATTAAATGTAATATATACACACACACACACACACACACACACACACACACACACACACACACACACACACACACACACACACACACACATATATATATAACGGATCTTTACAGCTGTCTATGTTTCTCCGTCCCCAACTTCCATTGTAACCAATCGTAGCATGTAAGTTCTTCTAAATTTCCCGCAACCATAGGCTTCCACTATGTCATCTCGTCAACTCCTCCGTGGACGTCCTCTTTTCCTCCTCACTGGTGGTATCCATTCCAGTATTTTTCGGGGCCATCTGTCATATCTTCCATTCTCTTCACATGCCCAAACCAAGTCAATTGTCTTCTTTCTATTTCATCTATTATTGTCCTGTCAGTATTCATCTAGGCTCCAATAGTCTCACTTCTAACCCTGTCTAATTTTGATCTTCTACAACTCCTCCTGAAGAAGTCCATTTCCGCTGCCATCAGTTTTTCTTATTTACGTTTGAAATGTTCCAAACTTCTGCTCCATAAAGGATTACACTTTGCACCATGCATATATATATTGCGACAGTACAAATAAGTGATGTACTGAGCATTGAATATAAAAATTTAAATATACCTAATAAACTGTAAATAATTAATAATGTATTAGAAATAAGCATGTCAGGGATTGCAAGCTTGGCTCAGACAAAAATATGAACAGGTGTTTCGACCTGAATCGACGTGCACACACACACAAATGTAACTGTAAGTGTGTACACCAGTATCTTGCATGTTGTGTGAACGAACGCATGTCTATGCAGGCGAGTTTACCACCCCAAGATGAATAATTGCATAATTACTGTTTTTCCGTAATTATTCATAAACTATAATTAAGAAGTAAAATCCAAAAACACAATAAAATAAGAAGATTAACTGACGTCCGAAACAGCACGAGGAGAAGTTCCAGGGAGAGGGAGAGGGAGAGGGAGAGGGAGGGAGGGAGGGAGGGAGGGAGGGAGAGAGGGAGAGAGAGAGAGAGAGAGAGAGAGAGAGAGAGAGAGAGAGAGAGAGAGAGAGAGAGAGAGAGAGAGAGAGAGAGAGAGAGAGAGAGAGAGAGAGAGAGAGAGAGAGAGAGAGAGAGAGTCAACGCTGGACAAGAGGAGAAGAGAAAGGCGATGCTGGACAAGAGGAGGAAGTCGACGCTGGACAAGAGGAGAAGAGAGAGGCGATGCTGGACAAGAGGAGAAGAGCGAGTAATGCTGAAGTTCGAGACGAGGACGATTACAGAGGGATCCAATGATTGAGTATGATTTCCATGATTCTTATAATGCCAAAGTTCACGAATTTATCTCTAACCATAATATTATACAATTAAAATCTGATCCTACTGATAAATACACCCAAAACCTCAACCAATGTATTAACAAATGTAAGAGTTTGCTCAGTGATAATACACGTCATTATTTGAAGCCAATTAATGCGAAGGCTCCGATATTTATGGGACTCCCCAAAATCCACAAACCACACATACCCATAAGACCGCTGGTTAACTTCACTACAGCCCCCGGTTTCAAAACACCAAAAATTCTTGTAAAACTAATTAAAGACAATTTACAGTTAAAGAATAATCACAGCTTAACAAATAATACTGATTTCATTAATAAGATAAATACCGTTAAATTAAAACCTAATTACAAATTGTTTTCATTTGACATAGTGGATTTATATACAAATATTCCAACTGATGTAACTTTAAAATTATTGAAGGACAATTTACGAATTAATGCTTCCATGAGTGCACAGGCGATAGATGAGTTGATTGACTTGCTTAAAGTCATTTTAAATCAAAATTATTTCACATTCAATGGTTTATTCTATAGCCAAGATGATGGTCCAGCTATGGGCTCACCCCTCTCAGGCCTGATGGCTGACATATACTTAAATTTCTATGAAAATACTTATTTATTAAATAATAACATATATGCTAATAAGATAAAATTGTATTCACGTTACGTAGATGACACGTTCATTATTTTTGACGGAACTTTGAGACAAGTTGACTCCTTCAAAAATCTTTTAAATGAAATCAACAATAATATTCAATTTACTTTAGAGACCGAGCATGATAACTCAATTAACTTTCTAGACCTGACCCTCACTAGACGAATGGACACATTGAAATTTCAATATTTATAGGAAGCCTACTGCCACTAACCATACAATACATGCAGATTCCCACCATCCATATTCTCAAAAAATGGCAGCATATAATAGTTTAATCCATAGATTATTGACAGTCCCCCTTGACAATAATGATTTCCAGACTGAGCTAAATACAATAAGATTTATTGCAGTTTCCAATGGTTACAGTAGTCACATCATTGACAAATTGCTAAAGAAGCATAATAACATTCAACTTAAGCCCCGTCCACTTAATAAAACACCGAAAAAATTTATATCTGCGAAATACACATACATCATGCCAAAAATTTTATCTTCAGTGATGAACAATATTGGTTATACTATGTCTTTTAGAACCAATAATAAACTAATTAATATACTTAGACCTAAACTGCCCTTACCTATTGAAGAAAAAACAGGCATTTATAAACTGGTTTGCAATGATTGTAACAGCTTCTATATAGGTCAGACCGGAAGAGGTTTTTACAAACGCTTCCATGAACACTTACCAAAAAAGACACTTAATTACAATGATATAAAATCTAATTATACTCGTCATCTGACCCAACACAATCACAATTATACAGATTTTAAGTCCAATCTAATGCCTTTGCATATATGCAACAAGGGCCGTTTTATGAATGCCTTGGAGGAGCTGGAAATTTATAATGCATATAATAATGATAGCAGTCGTGATTGTGTTCTGAATGAACAATTGAACTTTGTATCTAACCGCCTGTATGATACTGCTTTGAGACTGCTCAACGAATTCCAATCAGTAGCAGACAACACTTGAACGGGTGCGCACCCTACATCACGTGCACATAATATGCTTGTTTCTGCAATATTATTTTTTGAAAAACGCAGTTTTGTGTGATATTTGTGTTTTTGGTTTTTAATCGTCTGATGATGAGGCATACGCCTTGAAACGCGTAACGTAACCAAGTTTGAGAAGTCACAAGGCATACCGCATACAGGTAATCACTTATTATTACATAAAAGTGACTTGGATACCATACGAAACATGAATGGAAAATAATTGCCATAATTGTTAGAACGACTGATCAAGCGAAAACTTAATGGAGATACAAGGACACAGAAGAAAGCAAGAGTGAAAAGTCAAAAGGGCAGAGACTACTTAGGATTAAAGACTTCGAGAAAAATATCGTTGTTTTCCAAGACAGTTCCTCTGTAACCGATCATGCGACACACTACAAAGCTAAAAGAGTATTCTGTTACGGAAGTGTATTTCAAGAAAGTAGTAGCGATCAGAAAGGTAATGTTAAAGAAATGTAATAAAAGGAAATGAATGTTAATGTATTGTATAAGTAATGTATTAGATAAAGTAATGTCATGTTAAGAAAAGAGTTAAGGAAGATTAGAAGGAGGTAAAGAAGTGTTATGAGTGTCAGACGGCGAAAGGACCAAATTTACACACATACGTAGAAATGCAGAGCATCCAAAAGGAGAACAAGGGAGAGCTAATTGCAGTGGATTTTCTGGGACCACTACCACGATCAAGTCGAGGTGTGAAGCACATATTGGTATGTATCGATGTGTCTTCCAAGGCAGTCCGACTGTACCCAATTATGCGACCCACAACCAAAGTTGCTCTAAAGATGCTACTGCAGAAATATATTCCGTCATATGGAAAAATGAAGAAGGTACTCAGTGATCAAGGTGTACAATTCCAGAGTGAAAAATGGAAGAGGACGTTAAGGGAAAATGGAATACAACCAGCACTCACATCCATAAGACATCCTCAAGGAAACCTTGCTGAGAGAGTTAACAAAGAATCAGGTAAATATTTACGAATATACTGCCATGATCAACACAATAAATGGGCAGAATATTTACCATTTCTTGAAAAAGCCATCAACGAAAATTATAGTGAAGCAACAGGATATACTCCAATGGAATTAGAAGAAGATAAGAAGCCAAACAGATTTTGAAATAAGTATATAAACAAACCTAATAACCAGAATGTACCTGTACCAATAAGTGTGAAAATTGAATACGCAAAGCAACGGATAAGAGAAAGAGGTAACAACAGAGTAGAAAGATTTAATCTAACTCACAAGCTACAACAATTCAACGCGTGGGAGAAAGTGTACTACTCAAAGCTAATCCAGTGGGAAAATGGAGTGATAATACGGCAAAGAAATTCTTCAGACTTTATAATGGACCGTATACGTTAAGACAGCGAGTAGGACAACACACTTTCATCGTATATGATGAGATACAGAAGAAAGAAATTGGTAAATTCCACACAACGTCATTTAGGAAGTTTTACACATGAAAACAACGAGGTCAATGAAACCAGTCAGATCAGCTGTTTGTTGAAGCCACCCTACTACAAGGTCACGAGCAGTGAGCGTATAAAGAGGGGAGGTAAGACATTTGTATACACTCCAATTAAGGGTGAAATGACGAATATTATTCTTTATTATTTGTTACATTTTTTTTACAAGTGTAATAATAATAATAAAAAAATTTTAATAAAATCATAATAAATAAATTTATTAAAATTTTTTTTGTTACCAAGCAGAGGCATAATGCGACAGTACAAATAAGTGATGTACTGAGCATTGAATATAAAAATTTAAATATACCTAATAAACTGTAAATAATTAATAATGTATTAGAAATAAGCATGTCAGGGATTGCAAGCTTGGCTCAGACAAAAATATGAACAGGTGTTTCGACCTGAATCGACGTGCACACACACACAAATGTAACTGTAAGTGTGTACACCAGTATCTTGCATGTGTGTGTGAACGCAGGTCTATGCAGGCGAGTTTACCACCCCAAGATGAATAATTGCATAATTACTGTTTTTCCGTAATTATTCATAAACTATAATTAAGAAGTAAAATTCAAAAACACAATAAAATGTAAGAAAATTTACTAAATACTGTGTACGAAAACCACGTGAAAGTGCCACACCATATGAGTGTAATAGTGAAATACCTGTGTACAAATTGAAAGGGTTAAGTTGCAATGTTCAAAATTACAGTGAACATGTGTTGAAAAAATAGTTATAAGATAAGTATAAGAGTATACTTACAGGACTCTGCAATTCGCAGAAATATAAGAAATAGCGAAATTGACAAAGAGTGGGGGAACTGAACTCAGAGACAGTTTCTGACATGTCGATTTCGTACCACTGCAGATGTTGACCAAGACATGGGTATAAATAGGACACACAAGCTACAGTGGTTCTCTTTCTTAAATCATACACGGTGCAGCGGGAGCTTCTGCCCGTCCGCACAGAATATTTAAATTTCTGAAAAATAGTTTCATCCTTCCAGTTACATACAGTTACGTAACTGGATTGTAAAACAAACAATTTTTAAGCAGTAACAAAAATTACATAAGAAGATCCACATAAGAAGATCAACTGACGTCCGAAACAGCACGAGGAGAAGTTCGAGAGAGAGAGAGAGAGAGGGGGGGGGGGAGGGGGGAGAGGAGAGAGAGAGAGAGAGAGAGAGAGAGAGAGAGAGAGAGAGAGAGAGAGAGAGAGAGAGAGAGAGAGAGAGAGAGAGAGAGAGAGAGAGAGAGAGAGAGTCGACGCTGGACAAGAGGAGGAAGTCGACGCTGGACAAGAGGAGAAGAGAGAGGCGACGCTGGACAAGAGGAGAAGTGCGAGTAATGCTGAAGTTCGAGACGAGGACGATTACAGAGGGATCCAATGATTGAGTATGACTGACGACGATAAGGTGATAAACAACTTATTTATCTTTTAATCGAACAATTTACGTAAAAACAATTAAGGACATTCTTGTTCTATTTAAAAGTAAGAGTCAATGTTTATTGTAAAATTAGAATTAAAATCATAGCTGTTATTGAAATAAGATTAACGTAAACAAGAGCTCAAATTAGTATTGAAATGAAAAGAATACAAAGCATTTAATTAAAAATTAGCGTTTGATATAAATCAGTACTGAGAAACAAAAGATAAATTCAGTAACTATTGATATTTTTGAGTTACATTGCAATATATAAGAAAATATTTAAATATTGATATTTTGAAACACACTAATTGACTAAGTAGTCTGGAAGTGAGATTTTTCGTTAATACAATAATTAGTAGAATAGAATTTTTAGTCAGTAAGGATGTATATAGCATAAGCCTTACGGCATAATAACGAATGTTTTAAGTCGAAGTAAGTGCCATGTGCACAAATTTTAATAATATCAAATAAATTTGAAATACCGTTACAAGTTACATAGAGTTCTTATTACCTGAAACCCAAATTAAATGTTATATTGTTACATAATTTGTCGCTCTTGAACGTGAGGCCACACATGCCTATTTTTATGTATATCGTATCGTTGCATAAGAAATATCGCTTCCAACGTGGGGCATCACAAATGTAAATTATATTATATTTGCAACGTTATATCGTTGTATAAGTTGGCATCCCAAAGAACGTGGGGCTCCGCAAACACAAATTTATATTATATTTACTTATGCAGTTGTATTGTTGTAATATATATATATATATATATATATATATATATATATACAGGATCATGATAAGCGATGAACTGTGTCTTGTGCATGGATAACAAACATTCTCCTGTTTAAATATGTCTCTTGTTCAAATTGTTTTTTTTTTTAGCTATAGTTTTTGTGTTGTATTACCGATAAGAATTTAGAATAGGTCAAACTCTTAAAAATTTTATTCGTCATTTTTCTATGTAATTGTTTGTTGAAGTGTGCGTGGGTGCGCGTGTTATTAACGTTTTTCTATTGTGTCCGTTATAATTATCCGATTTACATGAGACTTGAACAAAACATAAAATTTAAAATTAGCTACAATTTCCCTATGTTCTGTGATCTTCAAATAACTGTTAAATGTGATTTTCTGTTATATGAAATCTCTATTTAAAACTCACTCAAGCGTGAAGTAATAAAATCCCAGATAATTATCTGTGCAGGCCTTGCCAATTCCATACAAAGTGTTGCATAAAGATCTATTCGTGCCGTGTGCATATTATCATGTGACCGATAATTGGCCAATTAGAACGCAGTAAAATCATTGAAAATTGTCTGTTGCCATGTGCAGATCAAAGGAGTTCATCTTGAGCATTCGTCTAGTAAACGTGCGGTCCGCGTTGAAGAAGTTTCTCTTGCATGAACACGTAAACTGTGCAAAAGGTGTACGAAAACTTGGAACTCTGTGTGAGTTATCCTACAGACCCAAGTAATTCAGTTTTAATAATATAATTGTGAATTTCAAGTATCCGTGTTAGTCAAGATATCCTCATAGGGAGTTCTACCGACCGCGGTAGAGCTGGTCATGCGAGGACACTTGAATACGAGCAGGAAGGTGTACACCTATACACCGCTTTTCATTAAACACCCACGTTACACCTTGAGATACGTAAATAAGTTAAACAATATTAAAACATTTGTAAAAAAAAAACCCTTTAACAATCAATAATCAGTGTTATCGCAGCGAGGCAGTGTTGCAGTTCGACAAGCAAGTTCAGCGTGTTTATCATCAGGACATCAGCCCAGCAGAATCCACGAGGGAAGGACACGAGAGATATACGCATCGGCTTCAGCCATCTCGCCGCATCAAATCGGAATATCTTCACTCAAGTAACAAATTCAGATCTGAACTTTATATAAACTGTTTTCAAACAATATTTCAAAATTCATAACATTTGTGTATGTTTAAAAATATATCGTATGAACTAGTATTCAATTTGTGTGCAATAAATAATTATAATACCACCATTATAGACTTGTTGATTTATAAAACACACACTTTAATCCTGTGCGCAAGAATTAATTCAATTGTGTTGTCGCATAGTATTAAATGGCGCTAGCCAACTAGGGGCACGATTAATTAATTTAGTAATTTAAGTAATATTTCTAAATTTTGTATAAACTAATTTTGTGAACTTTTATTTGTGTGTGTTGTTCATTTCTTTATCTGAGAATATATATCTTATGTTTGCGTATTCTCGAGTATATGTTATATGAACAGTTTATCAGTAGTGTATTGGAGGTTGAATTATTATTTTTTTATGTTAGAATAACTTTGTTTACATTTTATGCTATTGGACTGCATACTTTAAACTGTATAATCTGAACATTCTTAACAACAATAATCCAGTGATAATAATAGTTGACGTTCCGATAAATAAGGAAATTTTAATATTTGTAAGATTTATAATATAAATTGTCAAAATGACCGAATCTCAAACTCCACTCCAGCAATGGATATACAAACAACATTGGCCGCAATTATGGCTAATATGCAAACGATGCGCGAGGACGCGATTAAACAGAACAAAGCACTTCGCGATGAAAATAAAAAAATCTATACCGCGGTGCACGACCAGGCCAAACAGAACAAGCAACTGCTGGAAGCCACGGAAAAACGGATTGGCGAGAAGGTGGAGGTAATCCACGCCGACATTGAATCTGTACTTAAAGTTAAATTTGTTGGAAAAGCTGTGTTAGACACAGTTGAAAATGTAAATGAAATTACAGCTGCTACTGAATTAGACTTGTCTGTTGAAAATATTGTACCTTGTGATAATTCTGAAGTACCAAATGTTCTTGTGGAACATACTCTCAAAGAAAGTAATATGAAAGGTAACCAAGATGTTAAAACTGAAGGACTAACGGAGAACAGTAGCATAGTAGATGAAATTGAAAGTGATTATGCAGAAACAACACAATTAGTGCCTAGTAACTCATCTCCCTGTAAAGTCAAGTGTCTTGATTCTGTGTCAAATGCTAGTGAAGATAACAAATGTGAAATTAGAAGTAACAACACTACAAGTCCAGAACATACTTTAGTTAATTGGTGTGATGAGGTGATAGTTTATAATGTAACAGAGAACAGGGCTCTTATAGAAGCTGCATATTCTGAACATGTTGACAGCCAAAACAGTGGCAATAATAATAGTGAACCACCGCGTAAACAATTCCAGCCTCAAACACAACAACAACAAAGTAAAAATAAAACAACTTTTCAGAATTTTAATACACATAAAGTATCAGCTATTACTGAAGTAAATTCAAATGAAGAGCAACAAAAGAAACGAGTAAGGTTGCGCGGTGTGAGTCCGTGCAACAAAGTAAAAAGCACACATAAAATTACAAATAAAGGAAACAATAACAAAAAGCAGTTCAATCGATCTAATGTTAGTAAGTCTAATTATAAGGATGTCTACGTTGTGTCAGGCCTATATGCTGCTAAAATTAGAGACGATTTAGTTTATAGTAACTGTAGGGATAAGTGGGTGGAAAATATTGATTTTGCTAACAGAACGCTGAAATGTACCATCCAAGACAAGTTACACACAATTAAACTCGGGTGCATGCACGACAATAGCGAGCACTGTCAAAGCTCGGGTCGGATACTCAAGCCACACATTAATTACGTTGATACGATAACGGACAACAAGCTGACCCACAACAGTCAGATAACCCAAGATAAACAAAGGCAGTTAGACGAAGTTTTAAATAATTGGCAAATTTCACGCTTCATCACTAAGGAAATAGTATGTTAAAGATGATTAAGGGAATATACCAGGGGATATCGGATGTATGAATGTGTAACACCAATGTAAAATGTGTCATAGTAAGAGTACATGCTCATGTTGAATAAGTCTGTGAATGAATGGTTGTATACAATAGAGATAGTGAATGACGTCAAAAGTGTACGCTTATCTGTGTTTGGATTGTAAATGCCAACCACGTGTAAATGTTTATGTTTACCTGTCAATGTTAACCACGTGTATATGTTTATGTTTATCTGACAAGATGACAGTTATGGAAGGCGAGAATTTGAAGTTGTTTATTTAGTTTGGGTTTGAATTATTAGGTTAATGTTTTACTATTTTATTATTAGGACTTGGGCATTGTATTATTATAAAAAAAAAAATTGGAAGTTTAAAATTTTTTTCATGTGGTGGGGGTTAATCCTGCGATAGAACACAGGATCATGATAAGCGATGAACTGTGTCTTATGCATGGATGGCGAACATTCTCCTGTTTAAATTTGTCTCTTGTTCAAATTGTTTTTTTTTCTATAGTTTTTGTATTGTATTACCAATAAGAATTTAGAATAGGTCAAACTCTTAAAAATTGTATTTGTCATTTTTCTATGTAATGTGTTTGTGAAAGTGTGCGCGGGTGCGCGAGTTATTAACGTTTTTCTATTGTGTCCGTTATATTTATCCGATTTACATGAGACTTGCACAAGACATAAAATTTAAAATTAGCTACAATTTCCCTATGTTCTGTGATCTTCAAATAACTGTTAAATGTGATTATATAATAACTGTTATATGAAATCTCTATTTAAAACTCACTCAAATGTGAAGTAATAAAATCCATGCAAAGCGTTGCATGAAGATCTATTCGTGCCGTGTGCATATTATCATGTGACCGATAATTGGCCAATTAGAACGCAGTAAAATCATTGAAAATTGTCTGTCGCCATGTGCAGATCAAAGGAGTTCATCTTGAGCATTCGTCTAGTAAATGTGCGGTCCACATTCAAGAAGTTTCTCTTGCGTGAACACGTAAACTGTGCAAAAGGTGTACGAAAACTTGGAACTCTGTGTGAGTTATCCTACAGACCCAAGTAATTCAGTTTTAATAATATAATTGTGAATTTCACGTATCCGTGTTAGTCAAGATATCCTCATAAGAAGTTCTACCGACCTCGGTAGAGCTGGTGATGCGAGGACACTTGAATACGAGCCGGAAGGTGTACGCCTATACACCGCTTTTCATTAAACACCCACGTTACACCTTGAGATACGTTTAAAACATTTGTAAAAAAAAACCCCTTTAACAATCAATAATCAGTGTTATCGCAGCGAGGCAGTGTTGCAGTTCGACAAGCAAGTTCAGCGTGTTTATCATCATGACATCAGCCCAGCAGAATCCACGAGGGAAGGACACGAGAGATATACGCATCGCCTTCAGCCATCTCGCCGCATCAAATTGGAATATCTTCACTCAAGTAACAAATTCAGATCTGAACTTTATATAAACTGTTTTCAAACAATATTTCAAAATTCATAACATTTGTGTATGTTTAAAAATATATCGTATGAACTAGTATTCAATTTGTGTGCAATAAATAATTATAATACCTCCAATATAGACTTGTTAATTTATAAAACACACACTTTAATTCTGTGCGCAAGAATTAATTCAATTGTGTTGTCGCTATATATATATATATATATATATATATATATATATATATATTTCCAATCACTTTCTGCTACAGTTCGTTTCTTGATATATATTTTGCAACAGTACAAATATATAGGGTACTGTGCAGTGCACAAAGTAATTTAAATAGTAATGAAAATAAATAAAATAATGCATTTTTTGTAATAATAATAATTCAGCCTGCGATCTGAATGGTAAAAGGAACATCTAACTTTCATGCTGGAACAGGTGAATAAGGCAGCTGCCCTCTGTATGTGTGTACACACATAACAAGCGTGTGTGTGTGTGTGTGTGTGTGTGTGTGTGTGTGTGCGCGCGTGCTACCTGTCCGTTCATGAAAGCGCCACCCTTTCAGGAATGATATAAATTATTTGCATTTATTTAATTTATAATACTTGTGTGCATAGTAGCGAAAAACTGGATACACCAAAATGTGTATTTAAAGAACACTAATAAGTGTATAAAAAATAGTGCAAAACGAATAAAAGTGTAAATCTTAGGAAGTTAAAAATCAATAGTAATTATGTTAATGAATATAAAGAAAAATGGTTTGTGCATGATGAACACCTATAAATTACCGACCGAGTGAATATCGGGTAATGTGCAAAAGACTTCGCAATTCGCAAAGACGAGCAAATTAAGTGACTAGAAAGCGTGGGTTAGGAGTGATGCTCTTGACAAAATCAAACCTGCAGAATATTGTCGAGACATGATTTTGGCACCCTGGATATAAATACGGGGGACGCGCTAACATCATTCTCTTTCTCGTTCAATCATCGTGGCATCCGGAGGCTATGCCCTGCAACTAGAGCTATTTTCTCAATCAACCATAGTCACAGCAGGAGACTCTACTCAAAAACTAGAACTTCTGTAGCTGATCTACTACCATGGCAGCCAGAGAATCTACTTAGAAACAACGACAGTAGATCAACCACAAGCAGCAGCCAGGGACTTCCAGACTACACATCCGTTCGAGTGAGCAGTTGGAACCGGAGGCCATGACAAGGAACGAGGGTGCAGCAGAGTACGAGAATCCAGTAATCCAGAGTACGAGAATCCAGCGGACGAGGGACTACAAGACTACAAGACTCCAGGACTACCAGACCTCAGGAATCCAGGACGATAAAGAAGCATCCATATCAAGGACCGAAGAGGACACACTACAGATGTACCACAAATAATAAGGTGACAAATAAACATGCATTTTAAAAACCAAGACGTAATCAAAAGACTTTAAATAACAAAGAAAAAAATAGACAATTCAATTAAAATATGAATCAAGAAATTGTATAGCTGTAAATATGTTCTGGTACAATAAGTAAGGTAATATGTAAGACTCTTTAATGATAATAGTTAGCAGTAACTGTAATTTGAAATCTATAATTTTTAGTAGTTAAATTGATGTCATTAGAAAATTATAGAAAGCAATGCATATGCAGAAATAAAGAAAAAAAGAGCTGAGATAATTAAAAGATTAGATAATCAATATAATATAAATGAGCTAGCTGAGAGCAATATAAAAAATTGTATAACAATGTATTAGAATATAAGATTATATAATATGTTTGTGTGTAATATAAGATTACGAATTACACGTAATAAGTACGTGAAAATAATAATCATTTTGAATCGCAAAATAAATAAGAAATGTGTTTGTAATATAAGATTACGAATTACACGTAATAATTATGTGAAAATAGTAATGATTTTTAATCACCAAACAAATAAGAAATGCTATTAATAAATAAATTTAAATGGGTTTAAACAATTTTACAGTGTTATGATTATTACGATTACACCCTTCACACATACACACACACGCGCGCGCGGCGCGCGCGTCGCGCACAAATTTAATGTGTCGTCGTGTTACATAAAGATTTGTCGCAAAAATAAATTAAACACATTAAACTCGTTGTAGTGTTGTAATATGTGTGTGTGTGTGTTTCTTTGTATTTCTTGTTATACTTCTTTCCCATAGAAGAGAATTCAGCATTCTTCTAACGGTTCACCCCTTGTTAACACGTTCTTGAATTTCATCTTTGCTCCTTCCCTGTTTGTTGAAAATAACGACTAAGTATTTACTTTTTTCAATGCCTTTTATCCTGTCCACATCCAATTTTAAGTCCTTAACTTCTTCGTTGCCCACTATCAGGTACTCACATTTTGCCATGTTCATCGTCAAACCAGCTGTGTCATATTCTTCTTTTAACTTTCAGACCATATACTCGAGGTCTTCGTCATCCTCTGCTACCACAATCTGGTCATCAGCAAAATATAGAGTGAACAGATTGTCATCTCCTACTCTCAGCCCCATGCTTTTACACTTCTTTGTCCATCTTACTAGAGATCTGTCTAAGTATATTTTAAAGAGAGTAGGGGACAAGCAGCATCCTTGTCTTACACCTTTTGTAGTTTTGAATGGGAGAGTGAGTTTGTTTCCCAGTTTGACCCTGGTGATATTTTGTTGATAGTATCTTCTGGTGGCTGCAATCAAATTTGCATTTATGTTCAAATGTTCCATCTCCTTCCATAACTGTGAGACTGGGACACTATCGTATGCCTTTTCTAAATCTATTAAAGCTATATGTGTTTCTCTATTATGCTGTACTCTCTTTTCAACTGCTATTTGATTGTAAAGATGTTGTCTACCATGGATCACCCCACTCTAAAACCTGATTGTTCTTCGGGCTGTTTGGTCTTGATGTCTTCTTCAATTAAGTTTTTCAAAATCCTTGAATATATTCTCCCGATGATCGGGATCACAGCAATTCCTCTGCAATTTCTAGGGTCCAACTTTGAACCCTTCTTATGGACTGGTGAGATATACGATGTTCACCACCCCACTGGCACTTCTCCATTTAGGCATCTTTCGAATAGTTTTCTGAGCACTTCAAACAGCTTGGGGGGCCCATTGTGATGATTTAAATAATAAATAAATTTAAAAAAAAATTAATAATAAAAATATTAAAAAAAACGGAAAGTAAGTAAGTACTTATATCGCACGATTAAACCAAATACCCCTGAATTAACACATAATAGTAATGAAAATTAAATTAAGAAAATCTAACTAAATAAGTAATTAAAATCTGAATGTAAAAGTTAAGAATAATACAGTTAACCCTTTAGTAAATTTATCATGCGTTGACCTGTCTATTCCGGACACAACGTGCATACCGAACCGGCAGTAAATTAGTAATATCTGTAAATCGTAATATAAATAATTAATAATTTAAAGTCACAAGTAGTAGTTATAATAATCCCTGTAAACAAGATAAGTCTAGATAGTTTATTTTGTCATACTATAAGAATGTATTATTAATAAAGAGTTGGAACTATATTATGGCGGAGTACTCACTCCGCGTCGTCACAATCGACCTGTTGTAACAATGCAAGAGTAACGATGCGGCTTTCAGACTGTAAACACCTCCAAGCGAGGGCTCTTCATAAAATGTTTTATTTTTTTGATTTTTAATTGAGTGTTAGCTTCCACTAAAAGCGTGGAGAGCTAGTTATATATTGAAGATGTAGTGAGGAATTTGTTAGAAAGTGTGATAATGTAAAAAGAATTAGTATATAAGGTGATGTCTCAAGTTAATTAAAAAACGAACTCTCGAATATTGTTCGAGTCATGTAATTCAGATATTAATGTAAAAAGAAGATGCAAACTCCAGTACTACGGTGCCAGTAAATATGACGTGCACAACTGCAGATAGGGACGACTACCACCTAAACAACACTTACCAGAACCGCTGAGGATCAGCACGACTTCACGCAGCATAACATCCATCTCCTCGTTAATACACCCAGAGGACTTTCACCGGAAACACTACCCAGATGACTACCCCGACTAACAGAGTACCGAAGATTCACGCCCCAGGACACGGACAGAAAAAGCGTATCTAAAAGGTGACTCGGTAGCTCGTCTACCGAGAATTATGTACATTTAAAACATAAGTTTTCATACATGCCAAAGACTTTTAAAAAGACAATCTCTAAGCATTAAGTTTTAGTAAAATGTAACCAGTAATTTCTAAAATCATACGTTGTAACATTACTCTTGAGATATAACTTTTAATCCCTTAACTAAATAATACCATTCTTCAAATGGTGTTCATGTAACAATGCAACCTTCTTGATAAGTAAAATAAATTTCAGACGTCTTTGCTAGATTTAAAGAGACTCGGATCCAAGGTAAAATACATGATCTGTTTGATCGTCTGTTTGACAGAAAACCCCTTTTAACGATTTCAGTAAGAGAAAATTTTTATGTAATGGGATCTATATATATATATATCATTTGTTAATAAAGAGATGTCATCTTGTTACATATTGAAGTGAGTGCATAAATCAGTTAAATTACCTTCCCTTGTGTCCTATAATTAGAGTAATTATTTTTGTTCAAGTGTTGTGTTGATTTTCAGTTTGTTACAACGTAGGCAGCCTGTATAATTGGCTAGCGTCAATTATCATGGGTTCCCTGGATTTATAACGTAGCCCGGAACGTAATACCATGTCTAACTAATTCTGGGTTTATTCCTTTCGGACCTGGGGATTTCCTCAATTTTGTACCTTTATTGCCTCTTGAACTTCTTCAATACTTAGTGTAATTTCTACAGATACTTTTATTTCATGTTCGTTAACAATGAAAAATTATTGACAGTCAATAACAATGTGACTGTCAGGCAGTGCGCACTGTCTTCGTTAGCTGTGTGTGTACGGTGTTTTAATTATGTCATTTGTAACAGTTGTGTTTGTTTTATTCGTTAGTGTGTGTATGTGTTTTTTAATAATTTCACCGACGACTCCTATATATTAGGAAGAAGTTTTACCTGATGATGGGAATTTAATTCCCGACACATATAGTGGAATATTTAACTACAAGATCGCCTGACGGATCAAATTACGGTATAATTTCAAATTAATTGAATCTTATAAACGATCTGGAGACCATTTATATGATGACTTATGGATGTCTTTGTGAGCATAGAAGGTATTCATTATTTTCAATTCATATTGTTCTCTCACCATTGTTATTAACTGTCTCTTCTCTGTGTCTGCCAACTACTTTACTGTTTCTTTGTTTTCTGACTCTTGCATTAAGATCTCCTGCAAGGATTATTTTGTGACTGTTTGGGATGTCCTCTATGACTTCTCTCAGAGATTCTTCAAAATTGTCTTTGGTTTGAACTGTGGCGTCCTCAGTTAAAGCATATATGCCAGTGATTGTAATAACTCTGCCTTTTAACTGAATTGTCATTTTTAAAAACCTTTCCCATGATTTTACCCGATTCCGGTATTTTTTATAAATAAATATGGATACCCCTCCATGGGCTCTTTGATCTTTCTTTACACCCGAAAAGAAGTGTATGTACTCTTTTAGATTTTCATTCCCATTTCCTTTTTTCTTCGTTTCTAAGAGGACAATAATATCTATTATCTGTTTCAGGCATTCTTGTAGTATTTCTTGCTGTTTATTTCTGATTCCTTGAATGTTCCATATAGCCAAACTCAAAGTCCATTTCCATTGCTGTGTTCGTCTACCAAAATCCCTGTCCACCATCCGAGGCTTGTTTTTGTTGGGTTTGTTAGCATCTAATGGCTTTTACAAGTGTAGGTTGCTGGCCTAACAACTCAACCCCCAACCTGGAGGGCCAGGGTTTGATTTCCGAGTGTCTTTCTCTTACGTAGGTTGCCTTCCCTGCGGCTAAGGAGCCCTACCTGCCCCGCCTGTTGATGCCGCGGGAGATATTTTATTTCCCTCCTACCCGCTGATTTAGCAAGAACCAGATCGGTTAGGGCACTCCCCTATCCGCCACCTGGGGACACGCCCTCTAGGGGTTACAGGCTCCCCCGAGGGCACAATCTGCGATGCCATCAATAAATGTCCACAAACCTCATTCGAAAATCTTCTGATGCTTCAGAATATGCCAATCTAATCAGTCTGTTAATACTTCTTTCAAACTCTTGAAGACTCTCCCTGGAATGTTATCGTCTTGTTCTCAACTGAGCGTACTATACATCTCACCAATTTTTATCACCATACTGTAATTCTAGATCTTTAATCAATTCGTCATAGACATTCTGGCTGTCAGGTGCCACTTTCTGTAGTACCTCTGCGGCAGGTCCTTTTAATGTGAGAACGAGTGAAACTGCCTTGTCTTTCTCTGTCCAATTATTTGCGCATGCAGCAGCTTCAAATTGGCGAAGGTATGTCACCCAGTGACTGCTTCCGTCAAAGGTTGGAGCTTTGACATGAACGGCTTCAGCTGCAGGCGAAGTGACTTTCTCTGTTGTGTTATTTTCCATGTCTTTTTCTGTCTTTACCATTGGTATAGTCTGTTCAGAATTTTGTTTTGGTTGTATCTTCATAACTGCTCAAATTCACTCTTAATCTGATTCATACTTACAACTGAGTCTTCTATTTTTGTTGACATAGCTTCTTCCACACTCATGACAGATTTTTCTACTTCATCTATTTTATTTGACATGGATTCTTCTACTTCAGATATTCTAGTATTCTGGTACTTGTGCTCACCTCGTAATTCACTCAGTCACCACGTAGGAGACTAAATTCTGAGGTAGTATGTTCTTGCATCTGTTTCTGATGGCTTCAAAAAGACCTTTTTATCTGCTTCCTGCTTACACTCTTCTTTCTGTTGACCTTCCAACTCGAGCAACACTGCTTTTAGTCTTTCTTTTGTTTCCAGCAGGAGGGTTTTCTGTCTCTCTTCCGCTTTCTCATCTTGTCGTTTTTCTGTCTTCTCTTTTCCGTCGGCATTCTTCTCTTGTCTCTTCCGCCTCTTGTTGTCGTTCTCATTTTTGTTGTTCCTGTGTCTGCTGCAGCAGCACTTGGAAAGCTTCCACCATCTGACTGGCATCCACTGTTTACTGATTAACTCATTGTCGTATGGTACAGTAGAAAACAAAATACAAGACACCAATGAAGTCACTAAAAACCAGATTTAATTATCAAATTAACAGTTTGTAATCAACAAGTTATTCAACAAGATTATACTTGTGCAATAATTCAAGTTAATCTGTCCACACAAATAATAACATCAACTATAAAGAATTTCGCACTATCATCACTTTTCACCAATACACCACTTGAAACGCACTGTATAAATCACCCGACAATAACTCAAACCTCACTTGAATAAATCGCCACTTAAACTGAATTGACCGTCGCTGAATCCTTACATTTATACCCCGCTGAGATTCCAGAATAATCTATATTATGCGTCGACACTACTAGAAAACACTAGAGCATAATTTCTTGCGACCTTGAACACAGTGCACTCGGACCGGTGGAGTCTGGAATAGCCTCGACTGTGGACGCGTGACAAGTGTCACGTAATTGTCCTTCATCTCAAAGTAGCAGCAATATGCACGCACACGCGCACGTGCACACACACACACACACACACACACTACAGCCGGACTCCTGTGGGATAGCCGAGAAACACGTAGAATCTTCTGTAATGATGTAACAATATTAAACATTATGTCACCGGACATTATTTTTTTGGATCCATTTACTGTGTAGCATATTATGAATACATAACATGTGTATTATGAAATATATAATGTACGTATTACACAAAACATAATGTGCATATTACACGGCAAGTACGCTACGCAAATCTCATTACAAATCTTTATACATACCTGAGATGGTTTGTTAAGAGGTAATGATGGTCGTCTGGATGACGTAGGTATTTTCAGTGCAAAATCTGCGGTTATCAAGTGAGTTTCCTCACTCTGTGCATCATAGAATTCTGAACTCTCATCATCATCATCTGGAGATGGTGTACAACCTGTACACATTGAGACAAATCATTGTTTGCAATTACTAAAATGTAACTTTACTTTAGCTAAGAAATTTTACAGTAATAAAACATATTTATTACCATTTTTCTAAACTTCAAAACATCCCCCAAAAAAAGAAGTCAAATTTGTACATAATTTTATCAAAACAATTTATATTGCTGACTGCCATATATACCTTCAAATCTGATAAATGTGATAATACTGTAACACTGCCAATAAAAGCTATAAATTTAGGATAGAAATAAGTAATTAAATTTACACCCTTATTGTTTCCAATATCTACTTATGATTTACAATACGGAACACAATATTTTTTTTTTACACTAAACACATATTTGAGCAAAGACCTCTGTTATTTTTGCCAATTTCCAGATTATTCAAAGTTATCCCTATATTATTAACGATCTCCACATGACAGGCTGTCAGCCTCTCCTTCCCCTGTATTTGATAAAAATTTGGTAATCAACTTAATCCACCCATAGTTCTTCAATTTAGCAATACGTTCTGCCCAATACCACTTTAATCTCGTAACCAATACCACTACATCAGTCATTTGAGTTACAATAGAAACCCAATTATCTATCACAGATTGGGACCAAGGCAGTGATGGGTACGAAAATAGACACATCATAGAAGACCCTCCCCTCTGCCCTCAATATAGATCTACTAAAATCGAAAAATATTTACTGTATATTGTAGTGTAATTCCTTCTACACTGACTAATGAAAAATAAAATAATTCCTGGATTTTGTTGTCCATGACGTGTACGTTGATTGACTAATTATAAATATATTATTACTGACTCGGATCACTAATTTTTTTATTGGTTAAAATGGTAAACTTTTACCTTGTAGCTTGAACTAGTCTTTGCTTATTACAATCTTCATCACAGGCTGCCATTAGAAGCACTGTCTGCCTTGCTCTTGGTGACGGTGCAGTCGTTAGTTTGCAAAGGTGGATTCGATGGTGGAGTGTAGTGTCTTTGTGTGTCCAATGTATCTCTGTTTGAAGCTATGTCCTGTCTGGCCTATGTAGAATTTCTTACATCCTAAGCAGTTTAGTTTGTATACACCAGGTAAACCAAATTTTTGTTGTTCTTTGTGTGTGGTTTTTGACAGTGTGTGTTCTGTTTGTTTGTAGTTCTGTATGCAAACCACCTCATTGAAGCAAACCACACATACACAAACATAAACACCAACATGGAACTTCTACACGTACACACAAAAGGCTGAAAACTAGACACGCTTTACAAACTACAAATATACAAACACACAAAAACAACATCCTAAATAATCAGACAAAATTTACATCACACATACTATTTGAACATATCACACCGCACACACACAACATTGATATTTCGAATGACGGCACTGTCACCAAGAACAAGACAGACAGCGCTCCTAGCGCCAGCCTCTGATGAAGCTTGTAATAAGTGAAAACTAGTTCACGATACAAGGTCAAAATTTACCATTTTTACCAACAAAAAATTAGTGATCCAAGTCAGTAGTGATATATTTATAATTAAATAAAATAAATATGCAATCCTGTATAAACAACAAACAGGAATGTAAATTTATATAGAAAACCACTGATAATTACAGATAAGTACAGAAAGAAAAAGTAATAATTTTACAGGTCGTTACATTTATTGTTTAAAAAAGTCTGTCATTTCCCTTAATATTTTCTGGGGCTTCTTTAAGCTGACATTTCCCTCATATGGCTCTGTAAAGCAGCCAACCTCTGAACAGTGATTAATATACATGTCCACTCTGACCATAGTATCTACAGATGGATGTCTCTGGCCGAAATAGACTTCAAACACCCATAATACTCAAACAGGCAGAACGACTTTTTCAGTAATATGACAACTTCAATAGTCTGACATATAACAGAAACTGATGGTTAAAATGGTAATATATATAATAGAGTTTTATTTTGTATGGTAGCTCTAATTTTATTAATCCATTTATTTCTTAACATGCTCAGTCCCATGGTTGTTTGAGCAGAATTTAACCCTAAAGCTCATTTATGTGCTCCACATGCAGAAGAAGTATTCTGGAATTAAAAACTCTACTTCTATATAAAAATTCAGATTACAATGTTACTGCCACAGATAAAATCTACAGCCACATAACAATGTTTCTGCCTCACGATTCATTCTTCTAATTATTTTCTTGGTCATCCAAACATCCAACATAATTGTAACTGCCCTAACTCTACATAAACAGCTCCCTTTACCCATTCTAAAATTTTATGTCCTACAATTATTATTAGAGCCTTGTCTCCATTAGTAATTAACTTAATTGCACCTGGATTTATAACTAATCCCCACTTCAGCTCCCTTCACACACAGGTTCTTCAAATTAGAGATAGTTACTCTTTTCTTGAAGCTATTAGGACAATTTAAGATAACAAAGCTACAATTTCATCTAATAATATCAGTGTTTATTACAGTCTGTAGTTAATCTTGATAGTCTGAACCATGGTAAACTGAATTTCACCCTAAGAAATTATACTAAATTTAAGAGTGTAACACATAAAACTAAAATGCAGACATATATAAATAGAAAATAAGCAAGTTAATTAGTAAAATATAAAATAATGTATAATATAAGAATTATTTAACAGTTACAAACTATAGACAGCAAAATAAATTGACAGTTAAAAATTTGCAAATTTGCTTTTCTTATCATGTCTGGTTAGCAGGTTGTAACGGGGCAAAAAGGGGTATTATTTTTTATTGTAATTTCATTCCGTTTATTTCAATTTATATGGGACCAAAACAGCGAATCACATACATAAAACGGTTCAGTGCGTTGGAAGTCGGCGTGGTCAACAACGGTTTAATTCACAGGATTCCAGTGCGCACATGCCTGTGCTTCCATTGGGGAGAAGCGTAAAAAACTTTGTACTTAACAACCAGCCACAATGGAATGCGTCCAGTGTGCGACAACGCAATACAATTCTAAGAATTGTCATACTGTGTGACACGCGCAAACACCTGCGGGGGCGCAACCGACGCCGAGAAGCTGAGACCAACATGGCTAATTTTGTAAAATCTGTTTATCATACGAGCGGGTGACGACGGAAGTCTTGACGAAATCCCGCCTATCTTTGTGACGTAACCAGTGGCAGTGCAATTTCGTCGACGACAAAACCACATTAACAACTCAGGTTCCCAGTGCCTCTACTCACAATTTGCCACAAGAAGGCTGGGAACAGCGACGAAATTTAGTAGCAGGAAAGGCAGTGACGTCCGGCCTCATGTAACACCAGTCGACATACAGCCGCGGCGTCGGCCAGACGCACGCTAAGACTCAAGAATCTGGTAAAGTTTAATTGAAAGTAATAAATTTGCATAAAGAAGTGAACCAGTAGCTAAGAAGGGAGTAAGTGGAGTGACGGCAAAAAATGTAAAAGCGTAGTGAACTATCAACCGTTTGGGACAGAGTGCGGGAATATTACAGGACGCGCCATGCGGTCGGCAGTGACGCTATGGAAACAAGTAACTGTATTCTATTCAATCATTCTTCTTACAAAGGCCTAACTTAAGTAAAAGTGGGGGTTTTATAAATTTGTCTGAATGTGAGAGTGAGGCAAGCTGGGTTCGCCTTGATTCGTAGAATATATATATTAGAATAAGAATATGTTTCAATAAATGTACATGTTTTATCTGTTGTGAAGTTGAGCTAATTGAAATTTTATTTAAAATGAAGTAATGATATAATAAATTCTGAATCCCATCAAACAAATGAGTGTAGCATACGTTTGTTGCGTAACCTTATAATCACTCTTGAATTTCAACGTTCGTGTGATGTACTCTGGGCTGAGAAGAAAATTTTAAGGTAAGTGGAAGATAAATAATTTTTTATAATTTTAAAGTATTAAAATGTAATTAACATCACAAGGTCATATCTAAATTGCAAGATCTCATACTTGTACCTGTAGCAGGAATGCTTCTGACATTCAGAACACAGTATAATTGCATATAATGGGCTTGCCTATCAGCTTGCACAGGCCCTATGTCAGATCAGATTTTCTTCCCCTTCTTCTCATAGGATTAAGCACACTAGGCCCGTTCCAGTACCCACTACTTCCTTGGCCCATCTGCATCTCTTCTTCCTAAAGGTCTATAGTGCTGCCACTGGTAATCTATTCTGTGACATTTGTCGCAGATGGCTACACACCAACTCCTGTTATTGTGACCTTCCTTACACCAAAGATCTTTTTTCCTGTCTAAGAGTGTACAACCTAAAGTACTCTTAACAATCTCATCTCTTCTCATATTGTCTTGAAACTGCCCATGTCACTGATGTACATCACTGCTGGAATAGCCATTTTGTGTTTTATTCCTTTTATGTTAAGCATAATTCACATCCAGGGTAAGAGATATTTCCCTGTACAAACACTGCGTAATATATTATGGAATTCCCTTTGGTTCTAACATTTCCATAGCAAAGGTATATTAACATTAACATTTGTAGATTCAACTTGTATTTTTTTTATATCTACAAAAGTTGAATGGGTTTCCAAATCACTCCCTCCTTTCCACATTATGTGTTTCAGTGTAAATATAGAGCATCGACGCAAGAACTTCCTTTTCTGAAGCCCATCTGCTCTTCTGATATGAGTGTATCTGCTACAACATATTTTAATCTGGCTTTCATCAATCTAACATAGGCCTACAACTTATATACTGTATCCAGGAAATATATATACAATTATTTGAATTTTTTATCTTATTTTTTTTTAATGGACTGCTTTCGCTTTTAACCTATCTGGATACTTCATAAAATTTCCAGCAGATATTAATAAGGTGCAGTATGAACAAATGCAACATTATCACTCCATATTTCAACAATTCCATATTTATACCATTAAAACCAGGTGCCATACAACTCTTTATATCGTTTATAGATGTTGATAATTCTTCTACAGTTATATAGTCCACACCAATGGGATCACACTTTATTTCTATAACCTGATTTTCTTTACCATCGTGCCAGAGTTGAGCATAATATTTTTCCATTCTTCCTCTTGCATGTTTAGAAAAAAAGGTTAAGAGAGTGAGTGTAAGATCAGCACAAACACTAAATATCTTTGGTTAAACGTATGCACATAAGAAAAGTTAAGCCCGTTAAATAAGGTTCACAAAGTTAGTTGTTAATTATTACTTCAATATATGTTACTCCTTCAGTAGTTGATGAACACACTATTGAGCTGAAATACTTGATAACGTCCTCAAAAATATTTTCTACAATAAACATTGATGTTGATGACCTTATCTGTTACAATACTTTGTTATTATTAAATGTTTCTTTAATTTTTAAATGCTGTCAGAACTTTCCCTACGTTTTCTAACACACAGCACATTCTCTATACACAAGAATTTAATTCTGACCTTTGGTAATTAAATTAAATTGAACAATTTCTTTTCATTAAAAAATTTTCTGTCCAGTTACAAAATAGTCCTATGTCATAAACAAAAACTACAAGTCTTGCTACCACAAAGTATACAGTAATATGGAACAATTTATTTTACTAATACTGTTAAAGGTTTATTTTGGCATATACATTTGCATGCAAGAAAAGCACAGTTAAAAATACACACATCCATATATGATGCATGTGTTCATGTAGAATACATAGAAATTTTGTGTGTTTCTATACAAACAGTCTTCTCTTTCGTTGTTTCAGTAGCACAATATTATTGAAAATATTTTAAAATATACCTTCTCTAACTGTTGTTTCTAATGAACCATTACACATTCATGAACACACTCCTGAAAACAAGTTAGTACATTCACATATGCTAATTTACAATCTCATGAACATTTACAGTGATTATCTGTTAAGTTACTCAAGAAAAATGCTTCTAAAAATTCCACTTAAAAAACAACTTTCAGGTAAAGTTTATTATTATTTTATATATTTTGTCACTCAGGCCTCTTCAATTATGCCCATCCACCCAACAAAATAGTCTTTAATGTTTTTATTCCTATTAACAAACAGTTTTCCCATGCTTACGTTTTGCTGTACCTGGACGGGCGGCGGCTATCAGATTTTGCTGATTCTGATGCTCTTTTGCCTCTTGTTCCAAAATCGAATGCTGCCTTGCTAGCTGCTCAACAACTTCTTCTAGTCTTATTCGTTGATCACGTTCATGCTGGAAAGCTTTTTCCCACCTCCTTCCCACTGTCCTACACAATTCCAAGTACTCCGAACAAGTCTAAAAGCATGAAAATCATACACATTTCTAAGCAGTGCTTCTCAACTTATAGAACTAAGGTCCATTTTATAAAATTAATACTTTGTGCAAAAACTTGCAAAAACATCCCGTATATATATATATATATATATATATATATATATATATATATATATATATATATAACTTTTTATAGGTCTAACAATATATTTTAAAAAATTATACTTGATAATCCATACAAAACCAATATTTATCTCTCCCCCTCCCTCTCTCTCACTCTCTGAGATAGATAAAGAGACTAACTTTATTACTTCTGCATCTATTATTTTCTTCTGAGTCCATTAAATGGATACACTTTTACACAAATAAACATAAATATGAAAGCTTCATTTACAGAACAAAACAGAACTCACACAATACTCCTGTTTCAGTCTTTTGTAAAAACAAAAGTTTGGTTAGAAAAAAATGTAATATTTAGTTCTCACATACCAAATCAATTTTGAAATGAAACTGAAATCAACTTATCATATATCATGAATGACACACCAATTTGTGATATAAATATTAATTTATGTGTTCCCTTAACATAATGGGTTTTTATGACTTTGGATGGGCTTTTTTGAATTACTTTCTGATGGAAATATCCAGAATATGCCAGAAAATGGCTGAGATAGTACTTAATACATTAAGTCCTCACTTTTTCCATATTTTGAACTTTCATATATTATATCCCGAGTCTGTGCGCTTCAGATTAATACATACTGTTTCGTGCATGAGGATTGTACACCACTGATAGAGGCAAACAGTCCTTACTTTTACAACAATAATTTTTCCCCTTTTATCTCTGAACAAAGAAATAAGGGTATCTAATCAGTTTCATCATAACAGTTTATTCTTTCCAAAAAATGAAATATGTCTGTCAAGACAATACATTATTGGAATGAGATGTGTTTGGAAAAAATGCATTAGTTGCCCTATACCTCAAAGTGTTTAAAAAAATACATTAGCTTTGTTTCCAGTCAGTACTGTGAAGGATTTAACATTATATGCAATATTAATTTACCATTTATAAAATGCAAAATGTGCAAAATTTTTATACTGGAGTTTTTCAGATGCAATGCTTCTATGGTGCTTCTTTGGGTTTTTGAGATACCATGTAATAGAGAATGGGAGAAAGTTCTAATAATTAAGTATGTTTTATTCACTACCTGGCTTTTAGGGACACTTTAGTATGTTGAACGAACCACTTTGGCCTACCATTGAATGCAATGGAACTGTTTCAATTTCAGTAGACCTTTACTGTGTATGTATAATATAAAATTATTACCGTAACTCTGAAACTGCCATATAATTAATTTTCAAAATGATAAAAACTATTTTTATAATTTATGAGTATACAGTACACAAATGTTAAACATGTTTACTATTTTACTGGTAAAAATTTATGTACAAACTCATTTATACACACAGTTTTTAAAATCATGCATCCATAATGTTATCAATAATTTACTCAAATGTTAAATAAATTAATTAAAAAGTTACATAAATTACAGGCATTAAATAGTTCCTGGTTAAATAGATCAAAATGTTTTAATTTCACATATATTGCCCTAACACAATCATATCTGGTTTACATAATTAAGTCTCTCCTTAAGTTATTATTAACACTTTCAACCTTGGCCATTTCACCATTTCAGCATAGGCATGTCCCAGCAGCCTGGCTGTTTTCCACACACACTGTAGCGGGTCAAATTTTGGGTGTTTTTATTTTCAACAGTATGGGATAATTATATTTTTATTCATTTCATTTTCGGTCGGGAGCCTTATAAAATATGACGAAATAACCGTATTATTGTGCAACGTATTTGTCAGGGTAATAGACCAGAGTTGAGAAACAGCGTTTGGAACAAAGGCGACGCGCAATTTCAGTGGTGTAACACGGTTGAGGAATGCGGCAGAGCATTTGCACCTCCACCAAAATTCTAAGAACTCTGTACATGTGTGTCAACGCTCAAGCGCAACTACACCCGCACGCGCTCAAAGAACGCTCTCGACAAAAAACAAGATGGCCAGAGCGTAAAAAATATTAGTCGTCTTCTCTAAGACCTCACGGAAGGCGCATTAAAACTCCGCCTACTGTTGGTGCCATCAGCGGAACCAAGTCCAATATCGGCCTCTGGACACACACACATACCGGCTTTAATCCATATATAAAGTGGTTACTTCCCAACAAATGAGACCGGAGCGACGAAAGCATAGTGGCAGTGAAACACTGATTCCCGGCAGAAAGTAAAAAGTACCTGTTACATTACCGTGCAGTCTCACAGTTGTATCCACCGGCGCCGGTACAATTAAAGTAGGCTCGTCAACCAAGTTTTACTCTATCAACAGAAGAGGTGTTAATTATGGCCAAAAAGTTTATGTGACCGCGGTCAAGAGAAAATGTAAAGCAACATCAGACATTTTTTGGACACTTTCACACGAAATTAGGAAAGAACAATGGATGTGCGCGAAGACCACGTGGCTGGGGGTCATTTCGTTTATTGAAAGTAAGGGTAGGGGGTTTTAAAAGAGTATGGGGTATTAAAGAAATTAAAATTAAGTTAAGTGAGAATGGCAGGCTGGGCTCTCTTGTAAGTAATAGAAAATAAGAATAGCATATAAGACGTAATGATTACACAACTTGTAAAATCTTAATGTTTTGAAGGTATGTAAAATCTAAATTTGGAGAAAAAGTATCAATTTAAAATCTTTTGAGTAATAAAAGAAAACTAATTTCTCTTCCAAGATGCATTGTATAAGTTCTTCACACAACCTTGAAAATTACGCTTGTATCCCAAAGTTCGTATGAGATCCTGGACCCAAGAACACGCAAAACAGTAAGTGTAAGTTTTTTATTATGGTATAGTTTTTATAAGTTAATTAAATGGTGATAAATACATAAGTTCACAGTGGCGCAGCCGAAAGGGACAGTTTTTATAAGTTAAAAATTTGATGTAAAAACCATACCTACAAATAAGATACAAGCGCAATTGAGAGGTTAAGTGAAAGACGTAAAGTTACGTAAAATAAATAAAAAATATTGGTTCAGACAGATAAGAAATAAATTACATATTTAAAAATATAATAATGGAAAATACAGAGAACGGAGTCGATTTGTCCGACTCGACTGTGATAAGCGAAATAGCTGAATTAAATGAATCAGCTGTGATGAGTAGTCTTGACATACATTCAACACCGAATGTAGGTCAAGACGAGAAAATTATGAATGTAAGCAAAACAAATGAAAAAGATAATACAGAGGATTCAGGGATTCAAGTAACCCCGACCTCAACAAAATACAATAAGATGGATGACGATCTAATGAGTATTTTACTACATCAATTAGAAAAAATGAATAATAAATTTGATAGTCGTTTTGAGGAGCTAAAAAACAAAGTTAACGAAATGAATAAATGTGTAGTAAGTACCCATGAGACAATAATGACTAGTTTAAATAAGTTAGAACAGAAGTTTGAGAAATTAGGTGACAATGTTTTAAATATGACAAAATGTAAAAATGACGAAATAGGGTGAAGAATAATGTAGAAGCAAATGATGAAAATATAATAACAAATAATAACAATAATGTCAAAAATAATGAATTCAATATTGAGAATAATAATGTGTTTGAGAAATTGGTATCAGAAAGTGATATGGAAAAAATAAATAAGGAGAGTATTAATGAAAGTGTAGAATGCAGTGATTATGAGATGTTAATGTGTGTCAGTGAGTTAGAGAGAGAGAGAGAAAAAATAATGTTGTAGTAGAGTGGGGACAGAGGGGAAATTTTCCTTTTATTATATATGATGATTTAATGTGGTCGCAAGAGTTTTTGAAGGGTAAGAGTCCCGTGTTAGTAGAAGATTTGAGTTTATTTTATTTGTATAAGTTTATACCCTCTGTGCGGAATGATTTTATAAGTATGAGATGGTGTTATGATGAGAGTGATTTAAATAGAGAATTGTGTGTTGAGAGAGAGATAGAGTTATATGAAGTAAAGAGAGATTATGATGAGTTGAAAGAAATATTAGAAGTGTATTTGAACAAGAATGATTTAATTGATAATAAAAAAGTAACTAACCCGATATTGGAAATATTTACTGACGGAGATTTAACAGAAATACTTAACGTAGACTTGGTGAATGATTATTATGGTATAACGGATAAATTGAAATTGTTTGGTTATGACACACAAGACAACAGTATGTATGTCAATATAATTGAACAGTGCTATACAAAACCAAGATTAATTTTTGACGATGGAGGGTAGGCTGTAAAACAATAAAAGACAATTAAACATTATGTTTTATGGTTTTTTGACGTGGCAGATTTGGACAGAAGTGTGGAAAAAATGGAATAATAATTAACAAGAGTTGTAAATAAAATATAGTGAATTTATATGTGTGTACGCAAGATGATTGTTGTGATAATAATATTGAAATACTTGCAATTTAAATAAATAAACCAAATTAATTTTGAAAACAAGTAATCAGAGAATTATAATTGTTTGGATGGTAATGAATTCTATATTGTTAATAATTAATTTAATTAAAACAATTTGATATATTTTAAATATTTTAATTGATTATGTAAATGTTGTATAATTAATTTTTTTTTGTAAATTCAGTTTGTTTTACGAGATGGAAATTTGGTAATGAATGATAAATTATTTAATTTAAATTAATAAATTTTGTGAAATGTTTCAGAGATGGTGGTGATTATGTTTTGTGGGCATATCACGTTAAAGGGATTGTAAGTAGAAAAATTTTATAATTATGTGTAATAATTAATCGGATAGTTGTCTGTTAGATAAGCATCGATAAGAATATGTAATTGTATTATGTGTGTATTTGTTTAAGCCAATAAGTAAATCGTCTGGCAGGTTAACATAAGCATCAGAATCAGAAAAAAGGGGAAACAATGAGGTGAGAAGTGAGGATAAATAAAAATAAATATGTATATTCCATGTAAGTTGTTCAATTTTAAGATGTGTTTTTATTATGTTAGGATATCAGCTGATCAGCAAGAACGTCACTGGTATATTGATTTGTAAATGTTACAAGTAATTGATGTTTAATGTACTACAGATATTTTGAAGTAAAGATAAAAAGAATATGAGAAATAAAATAACAACAATTTATGCAAGATAACAAAAGATAGTTTCTGGGTGATAAATATTTAGTGGGACATGTAGATCTGTCCCAATTGAATTCCAAGTGAAGTTGAAATAATGAATATGATGTAATGTTGTTTTTGAGTTAATGTATGTTATAGAATTTGGAGAAGTATTGATGTTGACACGGTAGTTGGGGAGAATAATGGTAGAGTTCTGAATGATATATTTATGTTTATAGTTAATGAGGTTATTTTGTGTAATTGTAGTAATGTAATGAGATTGAGAATTTTGGGGATGGCAATTTTGTAATAGAGGGTAGTGTATTTGGGGAGTCCGCAACAAGGGTTGGGACGGGATAGGGATAGATTTTAGTGGGGAAGGGGCCGCCTTAGGTAGAATCCGGGCCGCCAGATAAGGGAATTGAGTTTTTTGGGGGCGGGGAAACACATATCCTATGTACAAAGGGTTAGAGAGTATTTTATATGTAGAGAAGGTGGCGATTTGTGTTAAATGATAAGTGGGGTTTAGAGTGTCCTGATTAGTAAATATTTTTGATAAAGTTGGGTGTCATGGGAGTTGAGGTTGATTAATAATAGAGTCAGAGGGAGAAAGTTTATATATGTATAGAGATCTAATACAGTAAATGAGAATAAATGAGTTACAACACCCACAGTAATGTAGAATTAAACTGTTAACTAAAGAGAGGAATTTATAATAAAGAATATACAATTGTTTATTTTTTTTCAACCAGTGACAGAATTTTGATAGAAGTGAAAATAATGTAAAGTCAAGAATTGTTTATTTTAAATAATTTAAATGTCCACTTGATTATTATATTAATATTTTGTTTATCTTAAATGTTGTATTTTATTATGTTTTGTATGTCAAGGTAGAATATTACAAATGTTCAATGTGTTTTCAGAACTTACATATAACATATGTAGGTCAAGGGTTTTGGACTTGACCTACTTACGATCAGCTGATGAGGTCATACACCTACTAAGCTTGTAGAGTAGGAATCCAATTTTAATTTGTTTGTTTGATTAATTCAAACCAATATTTGAATAATTTTAATAGATGTTATTTAATAAATAAATTTAATAAAATTTATTAATGAATAAATTTAAATTCTTTTTGTGAATTTTAAAATTTTAAAAAAACTTGATTTTCGCCTGCCAGCGAATGAATATTTTGGATAATGATTGTTTTATTATGTATGTATTAATGATGTTTCTTTTATTGTATTGCATTATATTGGTAGATTATAAGTGATTCTCCTATTAGAATAAGGATGTGTTTATATTCGTAGAAATGTCTAGGTTAAGTCATGTTAAAGAAAAAAAAAAAGAGAAAAAGAGGAAGAGAATTTTTTGATAAACGATTATTTTTTGAATTTTGATTTTTTTAAATTTTTGATAAATTTTACAAGAAATTTTTATTTTTAATGCGTTATGGTAATATGTAATGTTAGTGTGTGTGAGCCCAGTATTTGCTAAAGGCAGCCCAGCTTGCAAAAAGGGGATCCATATCGGCGGAGGAGCTGGAATAATTTTAGCCAGGGATTGAGGATTTTCGGGGGTAGTATGTTAAAAGGCGAGGTGCGCTGTGGTGCGAGTCTGATCGATTTCTCGGTGTTGGGATCTCTTACGGAGAAGTCCAGTGATCTCGTTCAGATGAGTCCATGGTCGCTGAGCCAGGGGGGTCGTGTACCCATGAGATTAAGAACCAAGGGGTTGTTGGCACCAGTTCCTCACCGGTCCTCTTCGGGGTTTTATCGATGAGATTTCTTCTGTTGCGGACAGCAGAATTCTCATCGAGGGGGTATTGTAGCGGGTCAAATTTTGGGTGTTTTTATTTTCAACAGTATGGGATAATTATATTTTTATTCATTTCATTTTCGGTCGGGAGCCTTATAAAATATGACGAAATAACCGTATTATTGTGCAACGTATTTGTCAGGGTAATAGACCAGAGTTGAGAAACAGCGTTTGGAACAAAGGCGACGCGCAATTTCAGTGGTGTAACACGGTTGAGGAATGCGGCAGAGCATTTGCACCTCCACCAAAATTCTAAGAACTCTGTACATGTGTGTCAACGCTCAAGCGCAACTACACCCGCACGCGCTCAAAGAATGCTCTCGACAAAAAACAAGATGGCCAGAGCGTAAAAAATATTAGTCGTCTTCTCTAAGACCTCATGGAAGGCGCATTAAAACTCCGCCTACTGTTGGTGCCATCAGCGGAACCAAGTCCAATATCGGCCTCTGGACACACACACATACCGGCTTTAATCCATATATAAAGTGGTTACTTCCCAACAAATGAGCCCGGAGCGACGAAAGCATAGTGGCAGTGAAACACTGATTCCCGGCAAAAAGTGAAAAGTACCTGTTACATTACAGTGCAGTCTCACAGTTGTATCCACCGGCGCCGGTACAATTAAAGTAGGCTCGTCAACCAAGTTTTACTCTATCAACAGAAGAGGTGTTAATTATGGCCAAAAAGTTTATGTGACCGCGGTCAAGAGAAAATGTAAAGCAACATCAGACATTTTTTGGACACTTTCACACGAAATTAGGAAAGAACAATGGATGTGCGCGAAGACCACGTGGCCGGGGGTCATTTCGTTTATTGAAAGTAAGGGTAGGGGGTTTTAAAAGAGTATGGGGTATTAAAGAAATTAAAATTAAGTTAAGTGAGAATGGCAGGCTGGGCTCTCTTGTAAGTAATAGAAAATAAGAATAGCATATAAGACGTAATGATTACACAACTTGTAAAATCTTAATATTTTGAAGGTATGTAAAATCTAAATTTGGAGAAAAAGTATCAATTTAAAATCTTTTGAGTAATAAAAGAAAACTAATTTCTCTTCCAAGATGCATTGTACAAGTTCTTCACACAACCTTGAAAATTACGCTTTTATCCCAAAGTACGTATGAGATCCTGGACCCAAGAACACGCAAAACAGTAAGTGTAAGTTTTTTTATTATGGTATAGTTTTTATAAGTTAATTAAATGGTGATAAATACGTAATTTCACAACACACACACACACACACACACAGAGAGAGAGAGAGAGAGAGAGAGAGAGAGAGAGAGAGAGAGAGAGAGAGAGAGAGAGAGAGAGAGAGAGAGAGAGAGAGAGAGAGAGAGAGAGAGAGAGAGAGAGAGAGAGAGAGAGAGAGAGAGAGATACAAGCATATGCTGTAATGCACATATATGAAATAAAATAAATACTTAAATTAATTTTAGTAATATGTAATAGATGAGCAGGTGTGAAATTGGAAGCTGGCTTATGAACAGGAAACATCATGCGATTACCGCTGTGAGCGTGTACACAAGTAAATAGAGTGTGTGCGAGAAGCCTGTTCGAGCCTGAAAGTTTGCAGTCTCACCCCAAATAAATGCTAAATTAAGATTTTATTTAATTTTAAGCAAACCATAAATATTAGAAAGAGTGTAAAGACTTCTAAAAATACGTAAAAATCAGCCACATGTGCAGTGCGAATTCTATGTAATTCTGACAATCAGTGCGAATTCTGTGCGATTTTTAAAGCATAGTAATTACAATAATGATGCGATCATTATGATAATTATATATCATATGTGTAATTAAATTAGACAATGTTAGATCACCTTGAAATCCGCATTAAACATTATGATTGGCGAAAAAGTGTGAATATGTGAAATGAGACGAGAGTGGGGGAACAGACGCTGCGGACAGTTTTTGACATGCAGATTCCTGAGCCAACAGGTGTGGTTTTTTTGGTGAATATAAATACGAGCCCAGGAGAGCCAAACTCTCTCTTCTATTAGTCTTCAGTCGTGGAGGTACGCTATGTCCGTCAGAGACACGAATTTTTAATTACTTCAGACAGAGTTAGACGCTATGTCTAACATCGACAAGATTTTTATATTATAAACTGTAAAGTATTTCGGAAAATGTTTTATTTCAAGTAGTAATAAAAAAAGTACCGTAACTAAAATCGTCGGACGTCTACAAACAGTCTACAACTACGAACATCAACTCTAGACAGATGGCGAGAGAACATCAAGCAGAGGAACGATATGCAGAGCAATAGAGACGGTTTATATAACAACAGCAGCCGATCCAGAGCAACACGTCATTCCATTCTACAGCCAGCCGATGGGACCATGAAGAACGAGAGACGGGAGGACGACCAGTGGAACCGGAAAACGCAAGAGGACACCCAGTAGGAGAAGACCGACGGATCACTGGAGAACATGGGACAATTTAAACTTTTTTTTTTTTTTTTTTTTTTTTTTTTTTTTTTTTTTTTTTTTTTTTTTTCCCCCTCCAGAAACGATTAAGACTATAAAATAGGTTATTTACCTTCTGTTGACGTTTCTTAAAATCCTTTTAGGATGACTCGAGTTTCGACACCATTTGGTGTCATCATCAGATCAGAATATGAATTAAGTTAAAACATTTTGATGCATGTGCATCTCGTCAGATATTTAAAAAATTAAAAACAACACATAACATTATATAAAACAATAAATAAACTATATCACAATAAAATAACATTAACAAAAGAATATAAAAACAACGCGGCCGCAAACGAACCTGTACAGGAACGCCCCCACGGTAAGACTAATCAATGCCGGTTTGACCTCGGTTCAATCTTATCGATCTGATATAGCCAATCTCTCGTTCCATAAGATCGATTCTATTAAATAAAACATTATTGTTATGTATTGCTTTTTCATTTAGGACACGATTGTGATCCTTCTTTATGGCTTTGTATATCTCGAATCTTTCAAGGGTGTCCAGCTTTAGTGACTTTTTACATTTATGTAGGATATCTAAATTATCATTGATACTTTTTATATTATGGTTATATGAGCTCAAATGTTCTGCAAACGTAGATCTTGTTACATTTGACTTGGAGCTTGGGATATGTTCTTTATAGCGTAATTTGAAAGAACGACCTGTTTGTCCTATATAGAACTGTGTGCAATCAGAACAATTAAGTCTATATACACCAGTACCATCAAATATATCGGAGGGTATATTTTTGTTAGTGAAAGTAAGTTTTTTCTCAAGTTTATTACTTGCCTTTGAGGCCAATGTAATATTATGCTTTTTTAATAGGTTTTTTAAAGTATGGTATAGATTTTCACCATACTCTATAGCAATGTATTTGTTTCTTTGGATACAACAGTATTTATTGGTTTATTTTGTTTTTTATTAATTAATCTATCTACTATATGACTTTTGTATCCATTGGCCAATGCTATGTGCTTGATAATATTTAGTTCACTGTTATAATCATCTGTAGATAAGGGCAATGCCAGCAATCTATGAATCATACAGTTAAAAAAAGCCATTTTATGTGACATAGGGTGATACGATGAGGCGTGAATAGCATGATCTGTGATAGTTGGTTTTCTGTAAATATTATAGCTAATTTTATTATTTATTTTAGTTAAAGTTAAATCTAAAAAATTAATTTTATTATTCATTTCAGTTTATAATGTGAATTGTAAATTATTTGTAATAGTATCCATATATTTTTTAAGCATTTCTAATTGTCTGCAATTGCCATTGTAAATCATTATTGTGTCATCCACATATCGTCGGTAAAATAAAATTTTTGTATAATGTTTGTTTTTAGTCGATAAAATTTCGTTTGTTTCAATATGATTTAGGTAAATTTCAGCCAGGATGCCTGACAATGGGGATCCCATAGCTAAACCATCCCGTTGTAAATAATATTTGTTTTCGAAAGTAAAGTAATTTTGTTCTAATATTACTTTTGTCAAATTGATTAACTCATCAACTGTTTCATAATTTAATGTGGATTTAGATAGTAATAAATTTTTAGCTATTTCTAACGTTTCGGTAATAGGTATGTTCGTGTATAGATTTACTATGTCGAAAGAGGCGAGAGTGTGTCTCGGCTCGATTGTAATAGTTTTTGTAAGTTCGACCAGTTCTAAGCTGTTTTTCAAGCTATAATTTTTATTAAACGTTATGTGTTGTCTAAAATTTTTTCAAGTTTTTTGGCAATTTTATATGAAGGTGCAGTCATAAAATTAACTAAAGGACGGATAGGCATATTATTTTTATGTATTTTTGGAAGGCCCTTATGGCCTGGGACATGGGACAATCTGCAGAATTGAGGTGACGAAAAACCAATTTGTAATAATAAAAGAATAAAGACATTGAAAGACATTAATAAAAACATTTTAAATTAAAGAAAAACTATGTAGATAGAGATAAGAGAATGTAATTTACTTGTAATCAGAATTTTCTTTAATGATATTTTCTTTAATGATGAACAGTCAATTAAAAAATAATTTAAATCCTTGCTTGGAGAAGTAACAATTGATTTAATAAATTAAATTTTTGTATTGAAAGCACATAAAGTAAAGTAGTTGGAAATATTCAATTAGTTCGTTAAAATGATTATAAAGCCGTAAAAGGTATGTCAAGTATAGAATAATAAGGTAAATATTACCAATTATAAAGCACACATTCAGACTGAGTAGTCGAGAATTTATAATATGACTAAGAAATGTTTTACTTAGAATTGATAATACAGGACATAAGACATAAGATGTAAAATATATTTTTATGATGAATGTATGGCAACCAAAAAACATTGAAACAATAGATAATGAAGTTCTTATGGCGAAGTAAATATTATTATCTTATAATTTTTATTTTTATTTTGTTTGTTTGAATCAATAAATGAAAACATATTACGATTCCTAAAAGGACTACTCTTATTATAATTACACCTGAACTCCAATTATACATATACGGTCTCAGTAATGTTGTATGAATGTAAACACAGCACAAATTAATTTACTATTGTACTTGTACGGTTGTATAAATTTGGCGCTCCAAGATCGTGGAGCTCCACAAATTTAAATTACATTAAATACAACAATATGTATCGTTGTTATATATATATATTTTTGTAATAGTAAGTTTTGTTAAAAACAACAAAAATTACATGTCTAATTAAAGATTGAACCTTATACTTTCATTAAATGATACACTATTTATTTTTTCAGTAGGTGAAATTAATTTTTAGTATCTAGATCAGAAGCATGTTTTTGAAAACTAAAAAAAGTTTTACAAGGTATTTTCACATAATAAATGTGTTTTTATTTGTAACTACTGATACAAAAATTACTTTTCTTACAATATTAAGGCACAGAACATAGTAAAAATCGATATAGTCTACGTGTAATAATCTGCTTTTGTATGGTACAAAATGAAGCAGTCAGGGTAACACAAACCGATATTGCAAGTTTCACAATAATCAGAAAATCACAGAGCAGAAAACTGATTTGTGCTACTATCTTTGTATTCAGTTGGCAACTACAAAGTCCAGTCTACAAGCACACACAACAGAAGCCCATAAATGTTTTGTACAAATGCCGTTAAATGCGTGTGAAGTGACAAACATAAAATTTACGGGCAACGTGTTTTTGAGTAAAATCAAGCACCCATAAATTTTACATGCATCGGGTCGAAAGTGTTAATGCATATGAAACTGCACACAAATCGAAATGTAATATGAGCAAACTGATAATAGCAAATTGTGTTTTTACATTTCAACTGGTTATTAACTGTGAAAAATGTGATATAAAATATATGCTGACACAAATTTATTTCCATGTTGCTCTACATTTCTTCTTATTTTTTCAATACGGTCTTCATTTATTTTCTCATTTTGTTTATGTATTCCAATCGTTATCATTTACTGTACGAACCAACCTAAACATCGCGAAACATGCCCTACAAATCTATTTCTTCTCATAGGGATGTTCTTCTATAAGCTTTATTTTCTGTCGGTCATTCCAGAACCTCTTCAATTCACTTAATTCTATGGGTTTATCCTTTATGGAGTCCTATTGTTCAGGTCCCCTCCTATTTAACTGCTGCAATATACATATTGAAACAAAACACAGGATGATGATCTGTATTAAGTATATCAGAGCATGGATGACGAACATTAACAGGTTTCAAATGGATTTATACAATTTTATGTCGATTAGCTGTAAGTTTTGTATTTAGTGATGGATAACGACTTATATCAAATTCTTCGTACAATTTTGTTCTTTTATGTCATGTACTTGGTGTGTGAAATTATGCGCACGTGCGCGTGTGATAAACCTTATTCGCTATATCTTCCGTGTTAATTAACCCATCAGCTTGAAACTTGGAAAGTGAATTAGTTAGGGAAATAGCTACATTTTCTATATACTCTGTTGTTCTCAGCTATTTTATAAATATGGTTTTTTAATAGTTGAAACCTCAACTTTTTACTCTTATCTAGGGAAGAGTAATAAAATTTTGAGATTAAAACTATGCAGGCTCTCGCCAAATTATACAAAGATTTGCCTGCAACCCGTATATCATTTGTTCTATCAACCACATGGACTGCTGATTGACCAATCAGAAACCCCTAATTTCAGTAAGATCCGTACGTCGTATGGCATGCATCGGGGCAGTTCATCGATAGCATTTGCCTAGTGAACGTGTGTTCCTCTACAAGAGTTTTTCTTGTATGAACTAGTATAAATCGAAAGTTACGCTAAAACTTGGAACTGTTTTCGAGTTATTCGTTAATAACCAAGCTGGTGAACAACCATATTATTATTATTATTATTATTATATAAAGTGCTTTTCGCGTGAGTGGAAGATATCCGCATAGGAAGATTTACTGACCACGGTAAATCTATAGCTTCGCGGAACACTTCAAGATTTGCTGGAAGGTGTAAGCCCAATACACCGCTTTTTAAATATTATTCATTATCACCCTGAGATTTAATAATCAATAACGTTTTAAAAGAAAAATAACTTATTGCGAGCGAGAACGATAACAAATTCTGAGAGTGACAATTGGTGTATGTGAAATCTGCTTTGGTGTTATCAGTGTTCGACGGACTCATCATCAGAGAGCGGAAAGGAGAGAGAGTGGAGGCGAGACGCGCAGAGGAATTGCAGCAGGGCCGCAGGGAGTGAGGACATCACGCCAAGAAATAAGGATTTCGACAAACAAGTAAAACTGATCTAAATCGAACTATATAAACTCTAGTACAACAAATATAAAATCTCCATGACATTTATGTAAATCAAAATATATCGTATAAACTATCATTTCTTGTGTCCTAATAAATAATTCTTCATTACCTCCAATATAGACTTGTTTGTAAGTTATTTACACACACAATATCCTATGCGAAAATACTGAGTTGTATTATTGCAATATATATGTCAGTACGCCTTGAAAAATTCCAGGATTACAGAACAAAACATCGGCAATACAAGCATTACATACACGGATGTACCCAAAAACCTGCTACAACATATATATAATTTAAAAAAATTCTTTTTAACCAACGCCAATAAAATATTTCATATGCCATATTATTTTATATACTATAATATTTTATAGTATAGTATATATTTCTGAACTTTGAATATTTGTTTGTGGGTGAAAACTGAATAAATTTTACTTAAGCCTGAGTTAACTTTCGGTGGTTCTGAAGTTTCTTCAGAGGCTGCTCCTAGGAGTGCTATCTGTTCTGATGCTGCAGAATGTGGCACTGTTGTCTGAATTAGTTATTATAAGATCACTGCTATAGGTAATAATGATTCAAACTCTGTTCACTTTTGAAGTTGTTTTTGTCTGTTTACATAATGTGAGTTCTTAAAGGATTCTCTAGTTTTAGTACATTTGTGTTTGTGTTGAGATTTTCACGTAGCTATTCATATTTGTATATATGTGATCTGTTTCAACAAGGCAGTATGCAAAAGTAAAGGTTCATCTTACAAACTTTCACACACACAAAACAAAAGTGTGTAACATTTGCTGTAACAGTGGTGGAATGAAGTGTTTTCGTATATTCTTCATATTGTTCTATGACCTGTTTGGCCAATATAGAATTTGTTATAAGTTTGAGTAGTATAGTTTGTAAATACAAAGTAAATGAAATTTGTTTGCCTGTTTGTCTGACTTTTCTGGCATGACAGTGTGTGTTCTGTTTTGTTTGTTGTTCTGTATGCAGTGTTTTAGCCTGCTTTTTGCAATTTGTGGGTAATCTTTACAGTGGGGTTATTAATTTAGGTAAGTATTATGAATTTGCTGCTGTTTTCTGTCTTCTTCTGTGGTTTGCTTCAGATTTTGTGCAAGAGTCCATCTACTACTGTTCTGTAGTATGCCCTTGGAACAGACAGTGCTCCTAGCAGCAGCCTCTGAAGAAGCAAGTACACAAATTAAAGCTACCTTAGGCTCACATAAAACTGAAAATTGAGTTAACTTTTACCTATAATATACTGTTCCAAGGTCAGAAAAATACATTATTTACTATTTTAAATACAACGTAATCCAAGAGAATATTTTACAATCCTCATTACAGTAGCCAACTTATGTTAAATATACTTCCCAATTAATAAAATTTAGTTATTTCCTCTATTTTTATCTCCTATTCTGACATTCCTTTCACTGGTTGTATAACAATATCACCTGCAAATACTGACATATTTTTTTATACCACTGGTAAACTTTGATTTATTCTCCCTAAGTCACTCATTAACACTTTGCACCTTGACTAAACAACATTGGTAACAGACTATGTGTTTATTTTACATGTTCTTTTTTTTGTATCAGCCACTGTGAACTATGTTTGGTTCAACTGGTTCCTCCCTTCTTCTCCTCTCTCTTCCTCCTCTCCCATATCTCCCTCATTCCTTATTGATGTCTCTCCCGCCTTGCATTAGTCCAGAGATGACATCTGTCCTCTTCAAGGGTTTTTCTTGAAAACCTTGAGAATTTTTTAATTTCTTTTTGAATGGTAAGCAAAAAGTGTGTGTGTATTTTTTTCACATGAGCCACTGTGGACTTACATCTTCCTTTACTGATTATTGGTTTTCTTCATCCACCACTAAATTAACATGATCACATTTTAAAGATTACAGAAGAACTACTGAAACTGAATTTCGATCCTAATATTTTTTTAAATTTCATATATCTTTCCCAATTTCCATTATCACAGGTTTTCACATTCAGAAATGCCATATATGCTTCCTTTTTTTACGCCTTTCCTTTATTAAGCCATTACAAGTCAATCTCATGGTTCTCTATTTTGTCTTAAACTACAGTGACCTTCATCAATTTCACCTTCTACTTTGTTTCAGTTCTTCTAGATACTGCATAAAATAGTAAAATGATGATAACAATAATCCTAACAAATATCTTAATGTTTTCTGTGGCACAAAACATTTTGTTGTTTTTAATGTTAAAAGCATTCAATTATGTATGATTTACAAAACAAATTCACCAATCGATATAAATAACCTCTTGGTTCCTACTTGTCCTGTCCATAACTCAACAAGTATAACATCCATCCTTAAGATGAATTAAGAACTGAAGTCTTTCAAAACTCTATCCACTTCTGATCTTCAATGTTGATCCCTCTTTATCGCTGCTAAAAGATCTGCATTTTCATTTTCTATACTGAGTTCTATTTTTCCTTTTCGTAATGAGAGATTCATCTCCTCTCTCTCACATTTTACCTTATTTTCCTCTACTCTTATATCTATTCTGCTTGTAATAATGTGTACTTTATCTCTTTACACTTCTTAAACTTTCCTCTTCTACCTTCCTCAGCTTGTTAGTATTATAATGCATCACCCAATTCTTGTTTCATCTATTCTGCAACTGTAACGTCACTTTCTATTACTTTCAAATGTGTCTATTGCATTTCTTCTTCAGCTTTACAATCAAGTTTTCTTTCTAGTTTAGTTGATTCTTTACTGTCGAGTAATCTTCTGTACATTTGTTGAGACCTCTTTTAACAATCTGTTTGAAATTGGGTAGCATATCACTTTCCCATAATCTAGGCTAATCAGATCTACTTCTAACTTGTTTCTTGGTTATTATTATAAATTTTAATCTGCAGTTCATCATCACTAGTTTGAAATCTAATTCAATGACTGACAAACAAACAACAATAAAGAATAATGACAATAAAGAAGGACATACAAAGAATATGATCACTGCTTTTATACTATTGGAAAATATGTTGCTGCACAAGGAAAACTTAAACAAAACTTCTGCCTGCAGACGACTTGGCAATAATAGAAGATTTGGAAAACACCGACAACATGCACACATTGTATGAAGAGCTTAAGTAGATCAATATGAAGATACAAATGCATGAAACAAAAACTATGATTGTAACACCAAATGATAAAATGCACATCCCCCCGGATCATTAATTGGAGGGATGATAAAATAGATTGAGTGAATAATAAAATATATATGCCCGGTAATTATACAATTCTCCAAAAGTAGTATTTTTTTGAGAAAGAGAAACATGTTGAAAGAAATGAAAGTAGTTGTTAAAAAAAGAAATTACTCTACGACAAATAGACAGAGGTGAATCTTGGAATCTTGCTAAAACAAATACAAGCTGAATAAATGCAATTGAAATGAAATTCCTTAACTCTCGGATGTCTTGGTTTTGTCGAAAAGGACTGATGTCCGATATATCAGATGTTGTTAAAATTGCGGCTGTTTTTACATGAATCGATCCTAAGGGCTGCCAACATGTCAGATGTAAATCAAACATTTGTAGTTTACAATTCAATCATCAGATTGTGGCATTTTCTTTTTTTTTAGCATTTCCATGATACTGAAATGTCATTGTTTGCTTGGTGATGTTCTGCTATCAGCGTTATAGTTGGTTATGTTTACAATGTTTTTATTATTTTATTTTATTTTATAAGTCCTATAAGTGAATAAATATATTTCTACATTTGTCTGGTGTATTTTTAGACGTTTTATGATAAAATATTTGTTTATTTATTTCCGGAAACTGCGTTAAAACTTGGTGTTGCATGAATGTTTACATTTTGCACTATAGACTCTGCGCATTTTACGTTATAGTTTGGAATTCTTAATGTATCATAATAGTAATCACTAATAAAGTGACTAATAGTAATTATATTAGTGTCTTTTAATGGATCTTCGGTAAAACGTTTAGTTAGAAACTTCGTGAAGTGACATTATGTAAAAGTTCTTCATTCAAAGATATGGAATAATTGGCAAATTCATCAATTTTTGGAAATTACATAAAATCATTTATACAATTTATAACTCACAAAAATAACTTGAAATATACTTACAAAAGCTGAATATTTATTAACATACCAAAATAAGTAACATCAGTTCAATTTCTAGCTTTGATGATGTATATATACACCTACAAAAGTTACAAAATTAGCATATATTTTGCCGCATGTAGTACATAAATTTATGTTAGTATTTTTGTTTCTGTTAGAGAGTATTCATATTTTGCACAGAATTATAACAATAATTAAGCAAATTAACTATGGCAGTTTGGTGTGCCAGACTTTTTCTATAAGATGAGAAACAAGTTGAATACAATTTTATCACCCAAAAACACATCATTTTAATAATGTATTAACATTTTTATATATAAAATAATTAATATATATTTTATAATGACTTTACTTCAAGATGTTTTCTCTCTATTTGGAACATGTTTCGGGAAGCCTTGTGTTCCCATCCTCAGCCTTCCTGATTTTGAACCTTGTGAGGTATTTGTGTGTTGGCTGGTTGTTGCTTTGGTTTCCTGTTGGTCTCTGGTGCTTTAAATTGGTATTATTGTGTGTGATTGTGGTGTATATATTAGTATTTTGTGTATTTTCTATGTTGAGTGCTTTGAAAATTGTGTCATGTTTTGTATTGATTTGTGTTTGTTCAGGTATTAGTTTGTTTTGTGTTTTATGTTTGTATATTTGTAAATTTTCCCAAATGTTCATTATGGTCCCTTTGTGTGGTATGTGTTTTATTAGTGTCATATTGGTTATGTCTGGGAATTCATGTCCAGTGTTTATTGCATGTGTGGCCAAATTAGATTTATATATTTCTGGTCTTTGTATCCATTTAGGTGTTCAAAATAACGTTTTTCAGCTGTCTTTTTGTTTGTCCTATGTAACATTTATTGCATTCTTGGCATTCAATTTTGTATATACCGTTGATTGTTGTATTATCTTTGTTGTGTGGGTTATTTAGTTCTTGTAAATTATTTTTATTAGTTTTGTATGCTATTTTGATATCTGTGTTTTTAAATAGTTTTATTAGCTTTGTCATTTTATTATTTATGTGTGAATGTGGCCCATTTTTTATTGTTGTTATTATTTATGTGTTGTTCATTTTGATTAATTCTTTATTGTTCAGTTTTTATTTTATATTTGATTTTATTTTCTATTTTGTTTACAGTATTTTTATTGTATCTATTTTCATAAGCAATTTGGTATATTATATTTCTTTCTTTATCTGTTTCTTGTTTGTTTAGGGGAATTTTGTACATTCTGTTAAATAGTGAATAGAATGCTGCCATTTTATGTTGTGGTGGGTGGTCAGAATGGTGAGGTATAATGATGTTAGTAGAAGTTGGTTTCCTGTATATTGCATATTGTATGTGGTTGTTGTTTCTTGTGATGGTTATGTCTAAATAGTTGATTTTGTTGTGTTTTTCTTTTTCTTCTGTAAATTGTATTTTTGGATGTATGTTATTGATTTGTTTTAATATGTTCTCTGCATTTGTGTTTTTGTTATATAAAATAAAATGTATCAAATAACAAAAACACAAATGCAGAGAACATATTAAAACAAATCAATAACATACATCCAAAAATACAATTCACAAAAGAAAAAGAAAAACACAACAAAATCAACTATTTAGACATAACCATCACAAGAAACAACAACCACATACAATATGCAATATACAGAAAACCAACTTCTACTAACATCATTATACCTAACCATTCTGACCACCCACTACAACATAAAATGCCAGCATTCTATTCACTATTTAACACAATGTACAAAATTCCCCTAAACAAACAAGATACAGACAAAGAAAGAAATATAATATAACAAATTGCTTATGAAAATGGATACAATAAAAATAGGCTACTGTAAACAAAATAGAAAATAAAATCAAATATAAAATACAAACTGAACAATAAAGAATTAATCAAAATGAACAACACATAAATAACAACAACAATAAAAAATGGGCCACATTCACACATAAATAATAAAATGACAAAGCTAACAAAATTATTTAAAAACACAGATATCAAAATAGCATACAGAACTAATAAAATAATTTACAAAAACTAAATAACCCACACATCAAATACAGTACAACAACCAACAGTATATACAACATTGAATGCCAAGAATGCAATAAATGTTACATAGGACAAACAAAAAAAAAACAGCTGAAAAAACATTATTTTGAACTCCTAAATGCATACAAAAATCCAGAAATATATAAATCTAATTTGGCCACACATGCAATAAACACTGGACATGAATTCCCAGACATAACCAATATGACACTAATAAAACACATACCACACAAAGGGACCATAATGAACATTTGGGAAAATTTACAAATACACAAACATAAAACACTCAAGAAACTAATACCTGAACAAATACAAATTAATACAAAACATGACACAATTTTCAAAGCACCCAACATATAAAATACACAAAATACTAATATATACACCACAATCACACACAATAATACCAATTTAAAGCACCAGAGACCAACAGGAAACCAAAGCAACAACCAGCCAACACACAAATACCTAACAAGGTTCAAAATCAGGAAGGCTGAGGATGGGAACACAAGGCTTCCCAAAACATGTTCCAAATAGGGAGAAAAAATCTTGAGGTAAACTCATTATAAAATATATATTATATACATCAAGAAACGAACTGTAGCAGAAAGTGTTTGAAAATAATTAATATATTATACTATATTCTGTATCACTAAATTGTGCCTTAAAAGAAAAACACCATTATACTGAAGTATGTAACATATGTAAAAGCACAAAGGAAAATCACAGTCACTACAAAAATGGTAAAACCGGCCTGGGTCTTTTTGCACGTACCTGTATAAAAATGTTGGTCCTCAAAGGGTTAATAAAACAACGAAAATCAATGAGAAATAGAATCAGAAACAAAGTATTCAGAGAATAGTAGACGACAAAAACTGGTCTTACTTAAGATTCAAGACTTGCAAATTAGGTGGCTGGGTCATAAGTAGAATTCCACAGGGGAGAATTGCTTGAAGACTAAAAGAATCAGGACACAACAAATCAAGAATACAAGAGGCAGACCAGGAAAACTTGACCAGATGAAGTGTGGCAAGCAGATCAATAGAGGAATAATACCAGAACAAATAAATTAATACAAAACATGGAAACACGGGAAAAGAAAATAACTTAGCACTCTACACATTATAGCTGAAAGAAATTAAGAGTACATGTTTATTACGTCTAGTTTATTGTTTGTTACTTGAATAACGGCAGAGCTCAGCAACATTTATCACACACAACAGCAGTAAGAAAATAAAAATTATGAAATTATGATTTTTTTACAAAACTTTAGCCACTAATATCTGAACAAAATGCAGACGTACACAAACTGCAAATGTATACAAACTTAATTTGATTACACAAACTGCTTTGACCATAAACTGAAAGGAAAATAAACTAAATACTGAAATGTTTTCAGTCATTAATTATACAATAACACAAACTATAATTATTTACATCACAACAACAACAGCACTATTTGCAGATTTAATACATTTGAAAAACAAATGTCTTATTAGTCACTGTGCATGATAAAATATACAGTTCATTAAATGGATAGACAACTAGTGAAAAAACTATCATGTACCATAATAAACATTAGGTGTAACACCTTAAAGCAGTTCTGGAGGGTTCTTGAAATGCTGCTGCTATAGATTCTCCATATATTTAAACATTTAAATAGCTGATTAATATTACTTGACTTTCTCTAAAATGCTTAATATTTATTTACTGTATAGCAAAACTAATACTGAAACTGTCTTCTGTAACATCAACTACTCTTCAAAAATCTTCTGAAAACTCAATCACTCAAAGATTGGAATCGTGTACGGATAAGAGATTTTAATGGCCTGAACAAAGGAAATAAAATGCATATGGAAGTCATGAAACCAGCAAAAGTCATTGCTACAGTCACATACTACGTGCTCTCTATCAAAAACGAGCAAATAAAACTGCATTTCTTTGCATGTAATATATGAAAACATCACACACAATATGAAAAGAATGTCCTACAAGCAGAATAAGTCCCCAATATGTTCCACTTACCATGGGATTATACTCAGTCTCTTGGACAGAAGCCTTTGCCCAACACTGGAAGGCTTCACACACACACACACACACACACACACACACACACACACACACACACACACACACACACACACACACACACACACACACACACACACACACACACACACACACACACACACACACACACACACACATTTATAACTATCACATAAATTAATCTGACAGCCACTTTATATTAGACTATTATGTTCAAATGTGGTCCTTAAAATTAATATAATGTAATTACCAACAATAGTAATTAGTTAATAAAAATTCATATATGCTGTTAGTACTGACTGTTTATCTTGTCATAATTATTATTTTAAAATCTATTTTTAAGGAAAAAATTTAAGGATAAACTTTACCAGCAAATAAAATTTTATTTAACAAATTCAGTGTTGTGACTGAAGTGACATTTAGTTTGGGTCTTTGCACCTATGAAGTATTCTTAACAGTAACACCAAATAAACAAAACAGAAGATAATCACTGTTATTCAGTTATGGTGATAGTAGTCATATATCAATTTACTATATGTAATTTAATCCACAAAACTGTTAACAGACAGCTTAATACAAGTTTGTATATAATAAGAAGATTAAATTTATGGAAACACAACCCTACATAAGAATGGAAATTCAATTGGGAATTAGTTTTCTATTTATTGCAAGAAACATTAAGTACTAAATGATTTATTTATTTAATCAGCACAAAAATAAAGCAACAAATGCAAAATATTCATTCTCCTCTCCCAAACCCTCACAAATACCATCAGACTGATTCATACCTCACTAGTAAAATCATGTAGCAACAAACCCAAGAAATTTCACCCAAACTGTTAGACACAAAACGCATGCAAAATATTAGCTTATCAATAGAAGAAAAAAAAAGAAAGAACTCAGTAAATAAGTGAATGAAGAGGATGTATCAACAAGACTATCAGTAAATAAAAACAGAATCCCAGAATTTATATCTACTCTTAGGAAGGAACAAGACAAGTTTATACTGTACATTTATCATTGCATTGGACGTTATTCTGAAGAGCGTAGCCTTCTCATTGATGGATCTAATTTTTGTCGAAAGATCTTTTGGCAGCTCTTGCGTCGTTGTTGCATCAAGTGATTCAAGTTCTGAAAGGGCCCTCTGAAGTCCAGTTCCGTGTTTAGTTATAAGGTCATTACAAGTATTCAGATCTTCTAAACGGCTGCCTAGTGGTTTAAGAACAGTTGCTATCTCGCATTTGTGTGTAGCGTCAAAGTCTTCGTCTTCATCTTCTACAACAAAATTATCAACATTTAACATAAACACAAGTTACTGATACTGAAGTATTTACTTTATTTTAAAATTGTGCTGAATATGTAATCAAAAGAAATTATCAAATTCTGGAATGCAAATTTAATAAAGTATCAATATATTAGGTTCTAAATAAAGGTTCAAAATAACGGTTCTAACCAACTACACAAATGTATTAACTCAGGGCACCAATAAATCATACTTACAATTTAAAAAAAAAAAAAATGTAGAAATGTAGTATCTTATCTGCTTCACTAAAAAAAAAACTTTAAACATCTTACATGTATAATAGACAATATTCTATAATTATCTAGGAAGACAGAAAGATAACACAACTACAAAAGTATCTATTAATTTGATATTATTTAATGTACTACACACAAAACAAAATCTGTGCAACCACTGAGAGCTTATATCAACAATTCATTTTTACTCAATTACTTGCAGGTTGTATAATCAAAAACCTTAAATAACACACACCACAACTACAGATAATAAGTTCCACTTGTTTCCATTATGATAAAATTCCTCAATTCCACCAAATCATTCAATAATCATATTGTTATCTACAGTGCAAAATGAACGCACACTTTCCACCTGTGTATAACCAAAACTTCAAAAACAAATGTAATTCATATACAAACCAGTAAGCGTATCACAGATTAGAATTTTTAAAACAACTTTAACACACAAACACACACATGCACAATTTATTGTTTATTATATTTCTACCTGACGCAGTCAAATCAACTTATTGATTAGGCACATGCCTACTAAAAATTATGGATTTGCATAAAAAAACTTAACAGGAACAATAGGATCTAATAAACATTTGTTTAAGTATTGTTAACGATGGTCTACTTGATCGTCGTAGGTACAGTGGAAACAAAATACAAGACACCAATTAAATCACTAATCACCAGCTTTAATTTTCACAATTACACAGTTTGTAATTAACTCGTACAATATTTTCAGTTAGATTTGTCAACACAAAATAACAATGTCTATTAATGTCACACAATTATTAACACAATACTACTTCACTTCGACACAATACTACTTCACTTCGACACACTCAATCCGCACTACCGAAAATCGCTCATGTTACTGAACTGACAATCCGCCTACTATGACTTTATATAGGCCCCGGAGAGATGCAGTACAGCTTTGCCTCCTTACTGCACGCCAGCGGATTCATGCTTATCTTAAGTGTTCCTGGAACTCACTAGAACCTCCTACGTGAATGACACAATACAAGCCACACTGGACGGGGGGAGTGGAGAATGTTCTGGATTGTTCGGTATGCTTCTCGTAACACTGCCCCCTCCTTAAGCCTGTTCATCCCGAACTGGCAAACCGTCTCTGAAGTAACACTTGACCAGGCGATCTAGGTGGAAGTCCTTGTGAAAGATAATTCTCCCGTCCTTTGAATTCGGTCTCGTGTAATCCGAACATCAAGTTCCCAGGAAAATCAGTCTTCCACTCAACCGCTAGCTTTGCTGGAATCACTCCCGTTGCGTCATGTATTGATGACCTAAACACCACTGGCTGATCCAAGTCTGATTGGTTCTCGTCAACAACCTCCTGTGTAACTTCATCTTCAGCAACTTTTCCCCAGGGTGCTTCTTATTAACTCAGGAACAAACAAAGGGTTTTCTTTGACATCCATAGTTGGCTTTCCAGTCACTTCTTTTGCTGTTTCATGTATTTGTACTTCCTCTGCTAGTTCTTCTTCCATTTCCGCCTGGAATAGGAAAGGTTCCTCTTGACCAGACCTGTTGACTTCTTCTTCGACCAATTCCACTTGCTTAATCAAAAGGTTGGTAGACCTTGTCATTTAGCCATGCAAAGCTTTATCTTCTCTTGGCCAACCTTCAGGACATTCTCTCTTAAGTCCACAACGAATCCGTAGGCATTCATAATGTCCGTGCCATGAATCACTTCATCGACAATGTCTGCAACGAGCATTTGGTGGCTAAACTCGAGATGACCCTGGCATACGCGTACGTCTATCTTTCCTAACACATTGACGGGGCTTCCAGTCACAGTCTGTATTGTACAAGAGCTAATTTGAGGCCGTCGGTTTCTAATTAAGTCAGGGCGCACAATAGACACTGTAGCGCCCGTGTCAAGTGTAAATGATGTTCGTTTACCTTCCACAAACCCATTAACGATCAGGTGTCCACTAATCTTATGTAGCGTGGAAACTGTGTGCTGTTTTAGAGCTTTATTTCTCCAATTGATGTGATCGCTCTCTTCTCTTGGCATTTTATTCTTCCAGCAGTATACCTGTAGATGACCACGTTTCCCACAGTTGTAACACTTCGGTCTTCTGTCTTTATCCTTTGGTTCGAAAGATCATTGTGGCGCTGCTGACTTCTTAAACTGTTGTTCTTGAATTGTCTCTTTATTCTGCCCGTTATGATGATACTGTGATATTGGATCCGTTTGGCTACAAAGTGATGGCATACTTTGATTAACATAGGTCGCCAACTTGGCAGCTTCAAAACGGAGAGCATGAACAAGAGCGTCTGATTTATTATCATGCCGTGCCATTCTTAACACTTGTTGTAATTGACTATCTGATACCGTCAATACACATAATGAGAGAAATCCACTTCCAGAAGTCCTCCTATTCTTCAGGATAAGCCAATCTCGTCAGTCGGTCGACATTTGCTTCAAACTCCTGGAGGGTTTCTCCGGAATGCTGTCACCTCACTTTAAGTTGTTCACGGTACACTTCGCACAAATGCTTGTCACCATACCGTAATTCCACAGCCTTTGTTAATTCGGCATAGATGTTCTGATTTTCACGTGGCACTTTCTGTATTAATTCTGTGGCAGGCCCTTTTAAAGCAAGAATTAGTGAAAGTCCTTTCTCTTCTTCCGTCCATTTATTTAAGCGAGCGGCAGCTTCAAGTTGGCGAATATAAGTTGCCCAATGAGTGCTTCCATCAAATGTTGGGGCCTTTGCGTAAACTGGCCATACTACAGTTAGATTTCTCTGATATTTTGAATCTTCTTCAGCATTTATTATGTCTTTTATTACAAACTATTTCTTTTACTAAATGCTCGACTTCCTTTTTAATTTGTTTTATTGAATTTTTAATAGAATCTTCAAAACTTGACATACTTGTTTTCATGGTTGACACAGATTTTTGAACTTCAGATATTCTGTAAACTTGTTTGTTCAGCTCACCTCGTAACAGGACGAATTTTGCAGTGATATCATCTTGTACGAATGCCTTAACTTCGTCTGATTGACAACTAAATTCTTCTTTTTGTCGTCTCTCTGGTGTTTCATTTTCACGCTTATGTTTTTCTTTTAGTCATTGTTCCATTAGTGCTTTCTGTCGTTCATCTGCCGCTTCTCTTTCCTGACTGCGTTTCTCATCATGTTGTTTTTGTACTTCTGCTGCCTCTTGTCGGAATCTTTCTTCTGCTTCTTCTGCCTCCTGGCGGCGGCGTTCCTCGATCTGCAGTAGCATTGCTTTGAATGATTCTATCATCTGACTGGTATCCATTCTTCTTTTTTTTCAACTACCACTAACACCACTCTTCTATGAAGTGTCCTCTGTTTCCACTGTTAACCATTCTATCCCAGTTCTGATACCACTGTTATGATGGTCTACTTGATCATCGTAGGTACAGTGGAAACAAAATATAAGACACCAATTAAATCAACAATCATCAGCTTTAATTTTCACAATTACACAGTTTGTAATTAACTCGTACAATATTTCCAGTTAGATTTGTCCACACTCAATAACAATGTCTATTAATGTCACACAATTATTAACACAATACTACTTCACTTCGACACACTCAATCCGCACTAGTGAAAATCGCTAATGTTACTGAACTGACAATCCGCTTGCTATGACTTTATATAGGCCCCGGAGAGGTGCAGTACAGCTTTGTCTCCTTACTGCATGCCAGCGGACTAATGCTTATCTTATAAGTGTTCCTGGAACTCACTAAAACCTCCTACGTGAATGATGCAACACAGGCCACACTGGACGGGGGAGTTGAGTTCTGGATTGTTCGATATGCTTCTCGTAACAGTATGAAAAAAATAAGAACCTCAAGAGCCCTATTGAATTCAGTGAGAGTACTTAAGTAATGGCCAGCAAATGTGCTGGAAAACAGGATTTTGCAAGATAAGACAGTCTGCAGTAATTACTATTTTATATAAACTTTTGCTTATCTAACTCTTTATCACTTGACAGGTAAACTCAGTGATGGATTATCCATAACGCTAGGGTATGCTGCAGCACCAGGCACCAGGGCCTCAGCTGTCAGAGGAGGCAATATTCAGCTGAATTGCCTAAGCGAAGCAAAGCTTATGATCACATTATGCAATTGTTTGGTTATCTTACCCAGTTATTAACCATGGAGAGTGTCAAGTTGGAAAATCAAGCGAAAGCTCTTATAGAAGTTTACTCGAACGATTTGAAAAATGATCTTCTAATAGAATTGAAGCACTTTGTGCCACTAGTAAAATTTCAAAAAAGAAGTTTTTTTTATCATTTGATTGAAGATGATAGATTCCATGATACTACAGTTTGTCCGCTCAAAGTATTAAACTGGATTATTAATTGTAAAATGATTTATGTATTTCTGAATGTATGCATTGCTTATCATCTGCTTCTGACGATTCCAATAGCTAACTGTGAATCTGAAAGATCATTTTCTGTATTAAAACGCATTAAAGAAATGTGGAGTTCAACTATGGGAGATGAGAGATTACCTTTGTTAGCAAGGTTGAAAGCAATTTAGACTTGAATTGCTCGATTTAGAAGAAAGTACACAAGACATCGTTAAGGCAAAAAACAGATCGATACTATTTTCTAAGCTTAACTACTACTATGCTCATTGTAATCATTATTTGCCTAAATATTTGTTGTAATTTGAGAGTATAATAAAATAATTGTTTAATTATTTATTATTGTCTGAAGGACAGATTTCATCAGTAACAAAGACCACCAAATGAAACTCTACAATACACTGGGTGAGACTAGAATACGTTAATGCAGTGAGAAGAGCATTTGAAGAAATCCATAGGCCAACAAATGGAGGAATTGGCCAAGAATGCATGGCACAAATGAGTTTCACACAACGACAAGCTCGTGCAAAACATGGAAAGAAGTAAATTCAAAATCAGACAAGGTGGTCAGATTGTTACGTTATATATGTATTGAAACACACACATATAACACATTGTTTTCTAAATTAATTAAATGGTGGCTAATATCCATTGTACAAACTTGAATCGAAATAATCTGTCACTGACACTGTTGGAGATTAATTTCCATGAATTAATTTTATTAACTACATTCTTATTGAGACTGGCTGTTCTAAACTGTTTAATTAGACATTAATAGTCATAAACTATCATAATATAAACAAGAGTGGTAACATATTTCAGTATCAACAAATGGTTTTTATTTCATTATAATTATCTTTTACTGTTGAAAAGGAATAAAATTATGTTTTTACATCTTTGAATTGCTTCAGTTAAAAAATATACAAAAACAATCATATTTAATATAATATTTGTGAATCATATATGTGTAAAACGTATATTCACATTCTATTCCATAATAAATACTCTTTGTCCTTTAAACAGATTATAAATTTATTTTAAAATCTTCAGTTAATGTCTTTTCTTAACACGATGGACAAACATTATGTATTTTTGAATTGAAACACACACACACACACATCCAGGAAGTGCTAATAACAATCAGATATAAGTAAGTGGCATATAATAACTACTATAATAATAAACTTTATACATCAATACTCTCATTTAACAGTAAAAGTGACACATTTTGCAGAATCAAAGTACAAAATAGCTTTTTTGTGATTTACTGTAGATGCAGAGTTCATGGTACTTCTCCACTGTAGAAAAATAAAACACATAAACACATGATGCCTATACCACTTTTTTAATGAGATGGCAGCATTTACCATCATCATCCGCATAAATTAACATATTAAATTAAGCGACCAATTCATCGCTTACCGAATGTATTATTTAAATGGTTCATCAAATCACGACAGTACTGAGCAGATGCACCATCATTCAAAAACCACATCTGCACTCTATCTGCAAGTGGAATATCTTCCAAGAGTTCCATCAGAGTCGTTTGCAGAAATTGTAAGTATTGTCTTCCATTAAGCCTTGGTGGTAAGAAAAACGGGCCTAAGAGATTATCACCCAGAAGACTGCACCACACATTAAATGAAAAAGTATGTTGGTCATGTCTTGGGGGCAGTCTTGTGGGTTTTTGTCTGCCCAAATGTAGGTGTTTCGAACGTTTACAATGCCATTCCTGTAAATTGTAACACTTTTCTGGCGCATTTTGGTCTGATTTGTTTTTAATTAAAGTCAAATTTCTCAAATTTGTCCTTACTTTTAATAGACATTATACATATCAGTTTTCTCATAATTAAATTCTCTACAAAGTTAGTTAGACATTTTTATTTGTTTATTAGCAAAGTAACGAAGTTATTTTATCCCAAATCTAAAAATGTGTGTTTTCCATTCCACTTTTTTGTGTTTTTACCCAGTTTTTCTTAAAAACTAATTAAGATAGAGGTCTAGAACCTCTTTTATTCAATTTTTCAGATCAAAAACTATAAGAAGCCACCAAATGTACCCTTCACTTTATACCCCATGGATTTCAGTATGGCGTCATTTTACCGTGGGACCAGAAATCAGGGCGAACTGGTTCGCGAGCCGTAACTCGCTAACGAACCGTTTTCGGACCTATGTTTATATGAACTTTTTTTCTTATTTTTACATGTAGAATGAGCTCCTAAAGTTTATGCGTTTCTTCGTGAATCACCCTGTTTTTTTATCTCTAAACATACATTCAGGAATAACATCGTTGAAAGTATAAACAAGGTTAAAAAATACTTGAGAGAAATAAATTTGAAATAAAAGATTGTATGTATATTTATACAAATATAATCATCAGCCTAAATAATTTCAACTTATAAAATACAACACTAAAAAAAAAGTAGTAACTTTTACTATTGCATTTAGTACTTTTACTATTTTATTTATTAAGCTGATGTTATTTGTATATTTGTTACTTTAAACTTATGATGGCAGTAAGCGTCACTGGAACATATTGTTACGACATTACAGAACAGTCTACGTGTTTGTCGAATGTGCCAGAATAATCTCACTCTGTGTGTGGCATACGTGACTCTAGACACATTTGCGAGAGTTTTCTCGAAACCGCCAGCCGCGCAGACTGTGTCAAGGCCGCAATTAATTAAGTAGTACACACTGGCGCTAAGACGTAGTTTGGAAAGTTCTGGTCTGTGAGCGGAGGTATAAATACGTGGCGGCAGTGGCCTTAAGTTTCAGTATTAGTTGGGATATATTTACAGTGCGGTCCGAGTTTATTGTCGGGTGATTACAAGTGATTATCTGGCGATATTACTGTGCGCGTTCAAGTGGTTATTGTTTAAGTGTTGTGTTTTATAATCGGACGGTATATTGTAATACAATTGTGTTTTAATATTAGTTGACATTTATTTGCGTGTGAACAATTTTTATTTGATTTGTTATAAGAGACTGTGTTGTTAATTACAAACTAACTGTGAAAATTAAAGCTGGTGATTAGTGACTTAATTGGTGTCTTGTACTTATTTTGTTTTCCACTGTACCTACGACGATCCGTCGTAACAATATAACTCAATATAACCTAATAACAATAACTCAATAAAAAAGTAGTATCATCATGATTAATTTTTTAAAATAACATTTGTAATGAAAAGTGTCACCGACACAAACTGAATGATAATAGAAAACTACATGTATCTTCAGCTTTATTTGATAAACTTAGCGATATCATTTTACCAGTTTACACTATTGACATTTGTAACAGTTTTATTTTTAAATAAATGAATTCCTTTATCCAGATACATAGAAGAAAATGCATCTACATAAAACTCATTTAAAGTCAACATATAATTAATACATGCAAACATGCTAATCATACCATGCGGTATCTGTGTTGGACCAGGGTTGCCACTCATTGGAACCTTCATTAATTTTCTAATAATCTGAGATTTGGTGTGTATTTTTATAGTAATCTCAAACAGCATGGACGTATATAAGGGGGGGGTTTAGGGGGTTCAAACCCCCCCATCGAAAAAATAAATTTACACTAGATAGAATGAATTTGTTCACAGAAAAACTTCATTCTTTTGAGTATTAAACATTTCTTGAGATTTTGGGATATCTTATCCCAATTAACAACTTACCTGCTGTAAATATTGATTAGAACTCTTTACATAATAGAAATAAACTAAATTTCAAGTGTATTTTTAAAAGATTAAAGTCAATATGAGGTTATGGAGCCAAATTAAAAGCTTTCTAAGATATTGGTACGAGGACGAGTTACGAGTTGTATCATCTGGCAACAGTGGCAACCTTGGAGGGGGATTTTTTGTGAGTCAGTGTGCCGCGTGCAGTTCTCGCGTCATTACGTGTGCTTTGTCAGGTAAAATTACGTGTTGTGTGATATTGCTGATTGGCAGATTGGAGGTAAGTTTCCAAATGCTTTTATGAAATTGCTACTAAGTAATAGTAAATAGTATAGTAGTAAATAATTAATCTATTAATATATCACCAACTTAATAAATACCAATACTTTCGGTATTAGACAAGCATAAATATTTGCGAATTCTTTATAAATGAAATTGTCTGTAGGCTATAGTTAAATAGTAATTTATAATTGATATAAATACATTGATATAATTGATACTATTGAACAATAATACTTTCGTTTATTAATTTTTTTTATTTGACATTTAACAAAATATTTCTGTAACATGATTTTAAGTTAATTTTTACATTAAACAAAATAAGAAACTTTTTGAAAAATGAACAAGTTGTGACAGTACAAAAAGTCCTGTTGTCATAATTATGGGATTAAGGGATTTCGTATTGTATTTTTATTATATTTGTGAATGTCAACCATGGTTAGGTCAGTTTTACCCATGTCCAAAGAAACAACGCATATTCAACAAGAGTGGAATGATTCCAAGGTCACCGGCTGACGTGTGAAACCGAACACATACAATGGCGGTATAAGTGAAGACAAACTCTAAATATAAAATCTCATTGGTCCACAATGTGTGTCGTCATTAATAAATGATAATGACGTATCAACAATAACGTATAAAGCAAGGCGTTGGCCGTAGAAACAAAAGACGGTGACGTCAGATATACTACTACATACGCAGATTTTGCGTATAAACCGTTCTCAGTCTGCATTACCAACTCAGAGCGTACACACGTTCATTTGTGTGCTGGTCAGTTATTGCCAGCAAAGGTGTTGAAATATTGTAAAAATGTAATCACACAATGTAACTAGCTTCAGTGAACAGTTTAAATGAAGTAATCTAAATTCAGTGCACTCAGAAACAGACAGATCACAAAGTTCGGCCGAACATCCGCCGCCAATCATGGAAAACGTCTGAGGAACGCCATCACCACTACAACTCAGGGAAGTCCTTTTAAATATTCAAAATTCTAAATAGTCACATGAGCTCAGAAATATTATTAATCCGAAATGTAATCACAATCAACGTATGAAATGTGCGAGTGAGAGAGTGAGAGTGAATGGTTGCCGGCATTTAAAAAAAATAATCTGAGGCGTTGGTTCGTGTTATACACATATTTTAGTTAATGAGTATAACGAACAAGTAAATTTGAATTCAATACTGCAGTTTTAAAATACATTTGTTTGAAAGATTAAAATCCAGAATAAAGCAAATGCTATATAGAGGTTAAAGCATGGTAAAAAGGCGGAAGTCATGAAGCCGCCATTTTGATAATTGTTTAGATGAGAGATGACTCCAATTGTTCACAACATTTGAATATTGAAAATAAAATAAATCATAGATTGTTTAACTACATGTTGTACAAATGGTTATTTCGAAAAACCCGACTACCTCTGCCTTTCGCTTAACGAAGCCCTGGACCCGAAAGATAAAATTAATGGTGATAATAAAGCCACATGTTTACACCGGATGTGTGGTGAGTACTGTTTTATTTAGAATAAAAAACATAAAAAATAGTTTATTATATTTGTATATAAGGTCCGAGAGTTAACAGATGTCGCCCAGAACTAGGGACTATTTATTTGTAAATATTTCGTAAGTTAATAGATGTCGCCCAGAACTAGGGACTTATTATTTGTATAATGTTAAAGAAAGTTAACAAAGTAAACGTTAAAGTTGCTACGTATTTACAAAAAGAACTCTAAATTGTAAATGTAGATATTTAAAAATTAGTGTTTTAAAATTAAAAAAATATACGCACAATGTACCGTAATGTACCGTATGGGTTACAGGAAGGCAACAGTTAGTCGATGACTCATCAGTCCCAACTGTCAATAGCAAACTAATTTTAATATTACTACTCTCTAATTTTTTGACTAATTTAGGTTTAGAGAGTATGGTTCTTTACACATGAAATGTATTGTTTTAGCTAACGAAAAATGAAGCGCATGTTGCAGCAATCTCTCTTGGGATTCTTTCCGAAAAAAGAGAAAACACTTGACGGTTTAAGTGAGAAGGAGGAAAGCATAACCACTCCGCCTGTGGAATATAATCCAGATGTTCCAGGCCCCTCAACGAGTACCAGCAGTGAAACAGGCCTTGGTAAGTAACTAGACTCTTGCTGAGCCGGCCCTTTGTAATCCGGCCGCTGATTGCGTATTTTAATTTATTTGTATAATTATTTGATTTTATAAGAATGTTTCTCCTAAGTTATTATATGCGAGTTGGTTGAGTTTTAATATGTAGGGCCTATGTATTTTCTACATAGCATAGACATAGAATATATTTGCTAAATTACTTTTTTTAATAAAAAAATCACAGTTTTTTTCATTTATATCTCAGTAATCCGGCACTCTCGCCAATCCGGAATCCCTGCGTGCAAGGAATGGCCGGATTAGTAAGAGTCTAGTGTACCTTTCTTAAGTAAATATCTTTGGAGTGGGGTAGTAGGTAAGCTTTATTATGCTTCATTTAATGCATTAATTTGTCTTTTTGAGCTAGCCTGGCTCCTCCTTCGTTAATACACGAGTACGATATTGGCAAATATTTGTCTTATCCTCCAAGAAATGATGAAGAGAAGTTGAAAGCTTTGAAAGAAACTTGGAACCCTCCAGAGACTTTTAACTTTCCCGTCACTGGTAAAAGAAATCTTTCCTTTCAACGTCATTGGACTACAAAAAATCCATGGTTAGTGTATTCAAATATTGCACAGGGAGCATTATGCAAAATGTGTGTTTTGTTTGGGCGGACGCAAGGTGGTCGCGGTGGTGAAGAACTTGGAGCCTTTGTCGCTAAGCCATTTAATAACTGGAAGAAAGTGCTGGAGAACTTTGATCATCACGGAAATGCCAATTATCTTAAATTTGCCATGGAACGGGCAAAAAATTTCATAAGGGTTATGGAAGGTCAAACGCTTGATGTTATAGAATCAATTAATGTGGAAAATAAAAAAATTGCGGAAGAAAACAGAAAAAGACTTACAGCCATAGTGGACACAATCTTATTTTGTGGGCGGCAGGAAATGTCCTTAAGGGGAAAACAAGACTCTGGTGAAATCGGTATTGCAGAGCCCGCATGTAATGACGGAAATTTCCGAGCACTTCTTCGTTTTCATGCCCGATCTGGCGATGAAGCACTTAAAAATCACCTACTTACTCAAAGCATTCATACACGGGCTATGTACACATCGTCAGGTATCCAAAATGAATTAATTGAATTGTGTGGAAATGCTATTCAAGAGCAACTGATCAAGAGAGTCAAACAGTCTGGCTTCTTTGCTGTACTCGCAGACGAAACCCAAGACATATCGCAGCATGAACAGCTAGCACTGTGCTTGCGTTATGTAGACTGCTCATCTGGAAAGGCTGTTATCCGGGAGGACTTCCTTGAATTTGTCCACGTTGAGGATGTTACAGCACCAGCTTTAGCATCCACGATCATATAAAGACTCAAGTCATTCGGCTTAGATTTGGAGAACTTGGTTGGCCAAGGTTATGATGGAGCCGCTGTCATGAGCGGCCGATTTAGGGGCGTTAGAAGAATAATTATGGACAAATACCCTAGAGCGCTGTTCGTACATTGTGCGGCCCATACCCTAAACTTAGTTTTGGCGCATTCATGTGAGATACATATGATTCGCAATTGCATCGGAACTATAAAAAGTATAATCAACTTCTTTCGACAATCACCACTTCGAGATGGCATTTTAAAGAAAACTGCGGACGAAATTGGAGCGCCTCATTCAACGCTCATCTCGCTTTGTGAGACACGCTGGACTGACAAACACTCAGCCGTCGAAAGGTTTGCTGAGATGTTCCCTGTAGTACTTGCAACACTCCAACCACTCCAAGAAACTGGAAGGGATGTCGCCACCCAAGCATACCAATTGCATGTCTCCATGGAAAGTAATCAATTTATAGTTTCCCTGGTAATTCTAAGAATAGTTTTCTTGTACACAGCAAACCTAAACAAAATACTGCAAAGAGTCAATGTAGATTTAACTAACACTTGCAGTTATGTAAAGACAGTAAAAGCTACCTTACAAAACATCCGTAATGAAAGTGAATTTTCAACCCTTTTTGAGGAAGCAAAACAGTTAAGTCCAAGTGACATAATTGTTCCAAGAGTGACTGGAAGACAAACCAAGCGCAGTAATGTACCAGGGGACTCGGCTGAAGTTTACTATCGACGAAACATATTTTACCCATTTACCGAACATGTAATCACCGAGCTTGATGCTCGCTTTAAACCTCACGAGGAAACAATTGCAGGAATTCAACTGCTTCTACCTGACCGGACCAAAAACGATGAAAAAACAAAAGAAATTTTAAAGAAAATTGGACAAATATTCCTTAATGAAGATGAAGAGAAACGCTTGTTAAGTGAGTATGAGCTCTGGCACAACCACTGGTGCGCACTGGAAAAACCCACCACCGCTTTAGAAGCTATGGATCAGTGTGATGAACTTTTCTTTCCAATCATTAAAAAACTGCTTCAGATCTTAGCCACGCTCCCAGTATCAACTGCGACGCCTGAACGAACTTTTTCTACCCTTAAAAGGCTGAAAACCTACCTAAGGAATAAAATGGGAGATGAGAGACTTATTGGCCTCGCTCTCATGAGCATTCACCGGGATGTGGTGGTGGAACTGGAACCCAACGAAATTGTAAATAGGTTAGCTGAAAGAAGAAAGAGGTTGAACCTAATTATGTAAAACTAAAATACCTTAATAAATTCTTCAATGACATAATTTGTTATTTCTTAAAACAGCCTAAAACCATAACAAAGTACTCATATACTCGGGGAGAGAGAGAGGAGAATTGACAATTTGGTTGGCTATAACCCCCCCCCCCCTAGAAAAGCTATAGATACGCCCGTGTCAAACAGTATTTTCAGATTTCAGGTGCAATAATTTTTTTTTTATAAAAAGGAAATTAATATATTTTTTAATTCTATTGTTCTATTGTTAAACTTTTTCACCTGATTCAACATCCCGGAAAAATGCAAAAATTATACAGGAATCACACAGTATATGATTAATTTTTTTAAACCTATTCAGTGTTAAAACCTATTATGATGTTAAAACACATTACACCTAAATCTAATAACAATTTTGTTATCATACCATTCATAACTTAAATTATAAAACACTATAATACAAAATCAATTTATGCCTGACTATGTTAGTGGACTATGATAGCCTGAAAAGACAAAGTATAATAGAGATAATGGAAGAATTTGGTATGCCAGGGAAACTGGTAAGCTGATAAAAATGCCACTGGAAGGAACACGGAGCAAGGTGCGCATAGAAAGAAAGCTTACAGAAGAATTTGATGTTCAAAAGGGGCTTAGACAAGGAGATGTGCTCGCTACACTTCTGTTTAACTTGGCTCTCGAAAAAGTGGTAAGGCAAATGCCTATAATCCCAGGCGGTATGATATTTAGCAGAGTGCTGCATTGTCTAGCTTTTGCTGATGACATAATATTTATCTCAAGAAGCCAACAAGACCTAAAAGAGGGTTTCTCAGTAAACACAGAAAAGGCTAAATACATGTTAATAGGCAGTAATATACAAGAGAGAAGAGCATCCCTGGTAACTGGAGAACACAAATTTCAAAAGGTTGAAAAATTTATATACCTGGACTCACTGGTTACTGAGGGCAATATTATGGCCAAAGAAATAAAAGAAATGATATCTGCTGGAAACAGATGTTACGTCTCTCTACAAGGAATATTTAAGTGTAAAAAGATAAGCGGAGCAACCAAGATTCGTCTCTATAAAACAGTTCTTAAGCCAATGGCATGTATGGGTCCGAAACTTTGGACAATGACAGTGACAGAGGAAAGAGTGGTTGTGCGGTTGGGAAAGAAAAGTGCTCAGAAGGATATTTGGTGCAGCAGTGAACATCCAAGCAATATGTACAATAAGGACGAGTGTAGAAATCCAGCAAATCTATGGAGAACCAGATATTGTCACTGACATAAAGAAAAGTAGAATCCAGTGGGTAGGACATGTTCAGAGAATGTTAGAGCCATACACATTGAAGAAAATGTTTACGAGGAGGCCTGGTGGAGGAAGAAGGAGGGGCAAGCCAGAAAATGATGGTTGGATGATCTTGATGAAGACCTGAGCAGGCTGGGTGTGAGAAGATGGGGACTAAGCGCAGATGATCGAGACAACTGGAGGCAATTGTCCAGGAGACCAAGGCCAACTGTCCAAGAGCTGTAACGCCAATTAAGAAGATGTTACTGGACACTCATAAATAATTATACAAGACGACATTGATTGAAGACTCATTAAGCACTTGGTGAAACATATAACTGTACTTAGAAAGGTTGAAAAACACAAAACGCTTGGCAGTTTCACAATTTATTGTCTGACAATTGTTTCAGCCTATTAGGCTACTAATATTTAATGCACTTTCACTTGTGAAAAAACTTACTTTTTGTTATTTCCTCAAACGTACGTTTTGGAGTGGTTTACTCCTTCCTAAGTGAGGTATAAATGCGGAATGCGTCAAGGCGTTGGTATTCTGTAATGGTTTTTGGTGACTGGTTGTGTGTGGGAGTGTGTGGAGATGGAAGGGGGTTGGCGCGGGATTCTGAATTGTATGCGTTGTGTATTATTGTGTCGAATAGTGTGTTGGATTTAAATTGTAATTGTTCATTGTATTTGTTTATTAACTCAGGGTTGTATCCATTTTTTATTGCCATGTATTTTATTGTGTTAAGCTCTTCATTGTAGTCTTGTTTATTTAGCGGTATTTTTGTGAGTCTACAGACTCACAATAAAAAGTTAAAGAGCTTAACACAATAAAATACATAGCAATAAAAAATGGATACAACCCTGAGTTAATAAACAAATTACATCAAAAAATCCTATACAAAAACAACAAAACAACAAAAAATACAAACAACACACAAAAAAATTAATACATCACACTCACATACTACAACTCTAACAAACACAAAATTGCCAACACATTCAGAAAACACAATTACAAAATAGCATACAGAACTAACAATACCACCAAGAGACGCATTAACGACACAAACAAAGACACAGACATATACAACAAAACAGGCTGTGCCGTACTTCGTTCGGCGCTCCGTTGTTCATATGCTAAGTTCGGTGGTATGCGCGTATATCATTTCATTTTTAAAAATCGCATGTTCTACCAGTCGTGCACTGCTCTGTATGGTGCATCGTCGCTGTGTAGCGGACTACGTGTTGGTTACGGCGACGAAAATCATGTCAGCCATGGGCCAGTTGTTGCTGCCGTAACCTGTAATAAAAACGAAGTCTCGTGGGTGCAATTCGCCATGCGTTCTCTCTCATTTCTCTGCTGACCTTCTCGGAGAAGTCTTCATTGGTTACGACTGACGGCGCCTGAATCATTCTGCCGGTTGAAGCCCTTTACTATGGACAATAATTTAAAGCTAGCCCCAGGTGCTCGGCCAATGGTGAGATGGGTGTCGGGGTTGGCCTAAGACCTGCCAACCCCTAGTGCACAGAAACTACTTAAGCCTTGAGACGCCGTCAGTCGGGACAGAGATGCAAACTCTTAGAGAAATTCTGCCCCCAGAAATCATCTGTTTCAACTACTGCTCAACCTAGACACATGGCCACCTACTACATTGGACAATTCAGGTGTGATCCATCTCAATTTAATTTAACACCATCATCTACCACAACACGGTGCATCTGCAAACACTCTCAAAAACAGACTTATAAAATCCGCTCAGAACTTGTTTAAAATCTGCAAACACATGTTAGGTTTCGTGCCAGCATGCTCGGACACTGTACATAGATAAACACCTTATGTATATTTAAGACACTCTTACACTATGTAAGGGATTACACATATACAAGTACTTAGATGAACAGCTCTGAGTTCCCTTGGTTCTCGTGTTCAATGTATCAGAGTGTTGATTGTGGCCTGCTTAATCATGTACTTCCATGTGGGCATAATGCAGGACTGGGGCGTTTGAATTTAGTGCCATTATTGAGGCCTTAACAGTAATTATGGATATTTCCCTGAGTTGTTAATCCAGACTGCATGAATCCTGTATTAAATTACAAATTTAATATACATAGTTACTGTATGGTCTCCAGATCACTGTATATGATTAAATAAATAATTACCTTATTTTATCCACTAAGTGATCTTCTTTTTCTAAATTACATGTTTCAGGGCTTATATCCCCATCTTCAGGTAAAAACAAAATCTAGCCTATTGTTAGGGTTTCGTTAAAAAGTTCACAAAGACATAAACACATAACACACTTAAATAAATTAACATAGAACATCGAGTTTGCATCGGAACGCGCTACAACCGAACCAGTGCACTGGCCGAAGTCCGACTTCCAACTGATCCGTACACGCTATTCACGGTTTATTTTCATTGCTGTGTCATATAGTTTATTTGACTTGAATGACAATTGTTCATTAAGTACCTGATTTTTATTCATTCTTAAGGCCTTGTATATTTCAAATTCTTCTAGGGCATCTAGTAGTTGGCCCTTTTACCTATATGTAAAGGTTCCAGATTCTCTTTAAATCCAGTGTATGTATGATTCTCATTTATTAGGTGTTGTGCGTAATGCGATACATTAGTATTGGGGAACTTCTTAGGTAAATGTTCTTTGAATCTCTCGGAAAATTTTCTCCCCGTCTGGCCTATATAGATTTTATCACATTCATTACACCGGATCCTATAAACACCCGAACAATCCTCTAGTAATGCTGTGGTATGAGGCGTAAGTATATTTGTTAATTTGTTCGTGGTCCTGAACGAGACAATAATCCCTAGCTTTTTTAGTTCATTATGTAGTATATTAAGTAGTATGTTCGTATATCTAGCGGCAACATATTGGGTTTTATCTTTAACTTTGTCCGATCGTTTTAATTTATTAGCGTGTTTATATATTATTTTATCAATGATTTTACTATTGTAACCATTCACTATTGCTATATGTTTTATTATATTAATTTCATCGTTATAGTCTTCTATGTCCATCGGTATATTTGTCAATCTATGTGCCAGTGCGTTAAAAGTTGCCATTTTATGTGTATAAGGATGATTGGAACTAGCATGTGTGGCTATATCAGTTGTCGTTGGCTTTCTATATATTTTAAAGCTAAGGAGGTTATTACGTTTATATATGGTTATGTCCAGGAAATTCAACATATTGTTATACTCTACTTCCATTGTGAATTTAATATTACTGTTTATGCCGTTCAAAAAAGTAAGCAATCTGTCTATCTGTCTAAGAGTACCACCAAAAATTAAAAATGTGTCGTCTACGTACTGTGTGTACGAGATGATTTTATTATATAACTTGTTTTTGTCAGAAAGTATGTACTTGTTCTCATAATGATTCATGTAAATTTCCGCTAAAATTCCACTCACCGGTGAACCCATGGCCAGCCCATCTTCTTGGATAAAAAACTTGTTGTCGTGTGTAAAGTAATTCTGTTGTATAACAATTTTCAATAAAAATATAAGTTCATCAATTTGTATCTGTTTTAAGACTTTTGTCTTGATTAAAAGTTTCTCAAGAATGTTTACAGTCTCTAACACGGGTATGTTCGTATACAAATTCACTATGTCCATAGAGATCAGTTTATGGTTAGGCAGTACTTCAATGTTTTTAACTTTGTTTATAAATTCTATTGTTTTTTTTACACTATGTATGTTGTCCATTACTAAGCTGTTTTTGATAATTATTTGTAGCTTTTTGGCTACATTATAGCTTGGGGCAGTTGTATAATTTATTAATGGACGTATTGGTATATTAGGTTTGTGTAACTTTGGTAGTCCTCTGAAAGCAGGCGCTTTCGGATTTATATTTTTGATACGTCGTCTAGTTTGAGCATCGAATAAATTAACACATTTATTCACCGCTGAATTTATGGCTTTTGTATATTTAATGGTGGGGTCATTATTTAGGGTCTTAATATTATTTTTATTTATAAAATCATAGCATTTTCGTGTGTATTCAGTTTTATTGATGATAACTACTGTACTACCTTTATCAGCTTTAGTTATCATTGCGTCAAAATTTTCTAATTTGCGTTTGATGTTCTTCGCGATTTTAATTTCATTACTAGGCCTCATGTTAAGCGCCCTACCCGACTGTAATTTATAGTTGATTGCCACCCGTGTATCGTTCTGTATTTCCTGGTTTTTTATTTGTTTAATGACGGCTTCTGCATTTACGACTTCTCTTATTAACATGTCTTTTCCATAATCAGATAAATTATGCTGTAAACCCTTAGATAATAAACTACATTCTTCATTAGATAGGTCAATGTTAGTGAGGTTAGCTACACGCTTATAAAATTTGTAAAATTGTAAAATTATAAAAATTTGTATAAAGCCCTGAAACATGTTGTAATTTAGAAAAAAGAAGATCACTTAGTGGATAAAATAAGGTAATTATTTATTTAAAAAATACAAATTTAAGTTATCTTGTAATGTGGGGGCAAATCAGTTGCTTTGGGTTGTATGAATTTTCGTCTTTATGGTGACACAAGTATCTGAATTGTAAGTTGGGTATAGTTGTAAAGTTTCTATTATATGATGGGTTATAGCGAGAAGGTTGATGCAGGAATTGAGGTGTGTGTTATATGTGTGTGTAGTACGTGTTTATGTGTAATTCTTAATATAAAAAAAGAAAAGAGAATATAATATAATGTTAATGATGTATAGCACATGTGCTATCAGGACTGTCGGCAGAAATAGTAATTCTAGGCTACCTTGCCATCAAATACTATATGGAATATCATAGATCAAATAGCATGTATCAGATATCAAATATCCAGTGTTATATATTAACTATCATATATTGAATTTCATATATCAAATAATATATATCAAATACTGTATATCAATTATCAAATATCGAATATTAGATGTTAAAATCAAATATCAATCCTTGAGTTGCATTTATTTTTTTTACTAGCCACTGCATTAAGCATTCATGCCTAAATCTATGGTGTTTTACAATAGTTGTACATGCATAATAATTTTATATATATATATATATTTTCTATATAAGTAACTCGATGTTTCTTGCAGTAATTATATAATTTGTGATGTTTTCAATTTTTTTCTTCTGCAAGTAGATAATATTGTATATTCTTTTTAACACCTGACGCACGTTTCACTGAAAAATATCAGTATCATCAGAGGTTTCTAAGTGAATTAATAACAATCGAAATAATTCTGTTAATATAAAATTAACGAATAATCGAATTTGTATCGATTTTAATGTAAAATAAAATAACTGATAATCGATTTAGGTTGATTAGTTAACGATTGTTTTAATGTTTATTTTCTTCAGCAGCTGTTTTCTCGATTATATTTGAAATTTTGTTTATATTTTATTCATTTTTATTTTTATTTTTTAGTAAATTTATAATTTTAAATAGATCGTCATGTTTTGTTTTTATTTGGGTTTGTTCTTTAATTAATAAATTATTGTTATTGTGTTTGTAAATGTTAAGATTTTCCCAAATATTCATTTTTTGACCTTTTTGTATGTTTTTAATTAATTTTATATTTTCAATGTTTGGAAACTGGTGGTTATTATTTAGACAATGTGTGGCTAAATTAGATTTATAAATATTTGGTTTTAAATATGCATTGCGGTGTTGAACGAATCTATCTCGTAGTTTTTTCTTCGTCTGGCCCACGTAAAATTTATTGCAATCTGGACATTCTATTTTATATATTCCATTTTTATTGTGAGTATTGGATTTAGTTATAGGTTTTATTTTATTAAAAATTATATTATCTGTATTATAGGATATTTTTAAATTAGTATCTTTAAATATTTTATTTTGGTTTTGAGTTATATTTCCGTAATAAGTGAAGGTTGTATATTTTATATTATTATTAATAGATGAATTTTTAAATGTAGTGTTTTTTAGGAATTTTATTAGTGATTTTATGTTTAATTTTATTTTCTAATTTATTAATAGTTTTTATTTTGTATCCATTTTTAACTGCTATTTGTTGGATAATTTTTCTTTCTTTGTTTCTTTCTGTGTTATTTAATGGGATCCTAAGCATTCGGTAAATCATGGAATTAAATACTGCCATTTTGTGTTGGGGAGGATGATTAGAAGTATTTGGTATTACTAAGTCAGTTTGAGAAGGTTTCCTGTATATTGCGTATTCAAAATTTATTTCATTTTTCTTTATTGTTAAGTCTAAATAATTTAATTTATTATTAGATTCTTCTTCTAACGTGAATTTTATTTTAGAATGTAAATTATTTATGGAGTTGAGTATTTTATTTATATTTATACCATTGTTTTGGGAAATGTACAGAGTGTCATCAACGTATCTAAAATAACATCCTAATGGGTCGTTTAATTTTATTATATTTTATTTCACTTAGAAACCTCTGATGATACTCATATTTTTCAGTGAAACGTGCGTCAGGTGTTAAAAATAATATACAATATTATCTACTTCCAGAAGAAACAAATTGAAAACATCACAAATTATATATATATATATATATATATTGCAACAGAACACAGGATGATAAGATATGCTGTTTATATCAGAGTACATGAATGACAAGCATTTTCTTGTTTAAATTTGTTTTGTGTAATATTTTGTTTTTTAGTCATACGTTTTGTATTTAAAAAATTATAAGCATATATGTTACACCAAACTCTTCATAAAAAATTGTACTATATTGTCATGTATTTTTTGTATGAAATGGTGCGCGTGTGCGGGTGTGATAATCTGCGATCGATATAGCGGCAGTGGTAGTTAACCGATTTACATGAAAATTTGACAAGGAATTATTTAAATAAATAGCTTCAATTTGTGTATACTCTGAGGTTTGTAATTATTTTAGAAATATGATTTTTTTAAGTAAAGCAAAACTCAAGTGTAACTCTTATCAATGATAGGGTAATAATAATTGTAGATAATTTCCATGCTGGACTATGCAAAATTATACAAAGTTTTTCATGAATTTTGTGTATCTGGTTGTCCCATCAATCATGTGACTTGGGCTTGGCCTATCAAATTACACCAAATTCAGTGAGATTCATACGTTGCAGAGCTAGGCTGAACACAGTCTGTCTGTCGACGTTGCTAGGGGAAGTTGTGCCCGAGTAAGAGAGTTGTTCTCTTACAAATGTAGGAATATTTTATATAAAGTAAACTATAAACCTTGTAATTCTTAACGAAGTTTTGCGGTAAGAACCAAGAGCATAAATAATTAAGTAAAATTTAAAATAAAATTCAGTGCTGTGTCGTGTAAGTTAAGATATCCGCATAGGGAACTTAAAGACACTACAAGATATCGTGGAAGCAGTTAAACATAACTACGAGACTCTGAAATATCGCCGCTGGAGCTGCTTGCTGTACAAGGACGACGAGACGAAGAGGACACCAGGAAGGAGTGAAGCTGTAGAAGAGGACGACGAGACGGGACCGACGAGACGAGAGGAGGACGTTGCAGCAAACAAGTAAAAGCGATTTATATTAATCGAAAAATACAAACAATTTAATATACTATCAATACATGACAATTTAAAAAACATTATACATCTTTATAAACAATATTTGTATGTAATAAATAATATTTCATCTCCTCCATAATAGACTTTTATCGATTTCTACACACTCACAATATCCTTATTAGAATAATAAAGTTTGATCTGTTGCAATATATATATATATATATATATATATATATATATATATATATATATATATATATAGTAACTATCCTTGATTATGTCTTTCTGACAGTGTTATTCTGCCACACGTTGGATGCGTCAATTTTTAATGTTATCGTGTGTACGTCTACCGTTTTATTCTGCAAAATGTGGATAATGTATAATTTGTGTGTAATGAGTGTACGTGTCTTCTCGACCCGTAGTTCAAATGCGTGCAACTTCTGTATATTTCGTTCGTTGCGAACGTACGAATAACCAGGTCTTGATGTTCACTAGGGGTGAGAAAGTCCCGGTGGCGCCAAATTGTTTTCTTAAAACAATTAAAATAAAATTCAAAAACGTATGACCAGCGCAGCTCATGGCGGTTTGAATAATTCAAATATTTCCGCCAGCTAGACCCACTGTAGCACACAGCAGTTCGATGCGTGGGCTGTGTAAATCGTTAGTCATCTGCTAAAATGTACATAGAATATTGTGCACCTCCTAATGAAATTATAACACCGTGGTTACACTCAATACTTACACATTTTTTATTAGTGATTATTATTCATTTAATACAAATTATTCTAATACAAATGCTCCGGTTATTTATATGAGACAATTACAGGGTTTGACAATCGATATTTGAATTGATACCAGACGTTTAATGATGGCGTCTGTTGAAAATCGTATACAAATTATTAATGTCGTTTTCATAGGTTCTTGAGGTTACGTTCAAAGGATTACAAATATTTTAAAAACAATAAAAATACACACCTTTATATCAAGTAAACTTAACTAACATATTGTGTAGGTGTAATTTGTTTAGCGCAGTGTCGTAAAAGTGTTTACAAGTTATGGATCATTAACAACAGTTTATATTGGTTAGTTTATAAATTGTCAGTGACTTAAATTTCTTTTTAATCTCTGAAAGTAATGAATTTCAGTTCAGTGAGATTTCGACCTTTAGTGAGATAATTAACGTGTTTATTTATATATTTCGGGTAATTTAAGAGGTACTTATCACTTCCGTAGTTATGGCGAATTCATACGATCTGTTATTCATGGGTTATACTATAATCTTCTTTAATTTGCTGGGTTCAGGACATCAGGCATCTTTTTCAGTTTAACTGGTAGTAATTGATTTTCTTTTTCCGTTAATTTGGCCTCAACTTCAATAATATGGCTCCAGTCTTTATCTTATATCTTGGTATACACTTATTAATAACTTTTTCTGATATTTGCTATGTTTTAATGGACAATTTTGGTCACTCGAAAATTAGCGTCTATACCATTAAAGCGTCATACATTCAGTAAAAAATCTAACGGTATTTTTGGCTTGTTACTCCACAGTTTCCATGGTAACGTAATTATTCTACCTGGTCGATCTCAAAATAAACCCATTGTTATCAAACCTTGAATTTTTTGTTTAATTTGAATAAATATTTTATAATGGCTATATTTACTTGGGGATAATTTCAATGGTCGTAATCTTTACATAGATGTTCCTATTGTAGCGGGTCATTTTTGGGTGTTTTTATTTTTAACCATTTGGGGCATTATTATATTGTTACTTATTTCGTTTTCGGGCGGACTGGTATAATAAATTTGAAAAAACTGTAATTGTATTGGGCAACGTTATTTAACAAGCAACAGCACGAGGTTGAGAAACAGAGTTTGGAACAAAAGCGACACGCAATTTCAGTGGTGTAACGGCAGAAGAATTTACCTCCACCAAAATTCTAAGAACTCTGTGCATGTGTTTTGACGCCCGTATGCAACTCAGCCGGGCGGGGATCGGCACTGACGCCGTGAGTGACAACGCAGTTGAGACCAACATGGCGCTGGGACGAGAAGTTATTAGTTCTAAGTGACCGGCTACCGGAAAACCAGCGTCAAACTCCGCCTACTGTGAGCGACATCAGCAGAGCAGATGCCAATATCAGCCTCTGGACACACACACATGCCAGTTATAATCCATGCATAAAATGGTTATGCCACCGCAATTAATCACCAACGGCGACTAAAACCGGATGGCCATGACTGCTCATTTCCCGCGACTCGAGGAAAGCACATTGTCCAGTTCGTCACTAACTGTGTCGGCGCCGACACGTGAGCTAAATACGTTCATATAATTTCATCAGTATTCAATAATGAAAGTGAAGTAGTTATTGTCAAAACACAGTGGACATTAAGCAGAGACGCCATATAGTCCACGAGGTACAGAGTACCGCTACAGACGCTTACAGTTTCGTTGCGGACCCGGTTGGTCGATTTTCGTAAATGTAATTAATTCAAGAAGACCGACCGGGACCCGAGGCGATAATCAACGGATCTCAGTTACAAAATTGTTGCAAGTGCGAATCGCAAACAGTTAAATTACGGACATTGGAATCGAATCGGGACAAAACACGTGTTCGGCCGGCCATGCGGTAGTGAACAGTTGTAAAACAATAAAGGAGTTTGTAAAATATAATGGAATGGGAGTAGTGAGTGTGCAATGCTGGGCTGTTCTGTGTTTATGTGTGAAATATATAATTGTTTGTATCTGTATAAAGGATAAGGTAAGCCATAGTCGATAAGGTGCAAGAGTTGCACAACATGTAACACGAAGTTTTATCAATTCAACATTTCTTATTAATAAAAAAATCTAATTTCTCTTCCATATAATTGAGAGTTAAATTCTTTCAATGCCTTATTTCGTTATGTGTATCGTCAGAGTTCGTCGAACGAAATGGGTTAGTCCACACTATGCGATCCGGCCAGATCAAGTTGAAAGGTAAGTGGGAGTTGTAATTTGAATAAATAAAATAATTTTACCAAACCAGAAGATAAGAAAGTTACAATTGGTGCCGTGACCAGGATTTAATATAACTGAAGAGGGGTTATTTTAACACCGGCCTACATCTGACGATGCATAGCGAAGTAGGGTTATGAAAGCAAATTGATTTGGTAAAATATCAGTTTTGAAATAAAATTACTAATTGACAGTTGTTACGTAAGAAAAAATAGATAAAGTAAAAATGTCCGAGAATACAGAAAAAAGTAGTATAATAAATTCAATTATGAGTGAAAGTGGCCTTGAGTCGCAATCGCTGGATGAAAGTGGTATGTTGAGGGGGGAGACGGGTGCTATTACAGAAACAGCTGGCGGCAGTAATGTAATAGTTCATTCCACTCCGATTGCGTCTCAACCACAAGTAAATGAAACAGATGCTGATTCGGGGATCCAGTTGACCCCCGTTTCAACTAAACAAAATAAACAATCAGAGGAAACTGATATAATGAGTTTCTTACGAAAAATGGACAATAAATTAGACCAATTAACTAATGATTTTAATGAACAGAAAATAAAATGCGAACAACAAAATATTCAAAACGAGATCAATTTTAAAGAAATTAAAGTCCAGAATACTCAGTTTCAGCAGAGTATTAATGTACAATTCGATAACCTGAGTAGGGTACTAGACAAACATATTGATGAACGTTGTGAAAATATGAAATTACACCTGTCAGAGTCATTAACTGAGCAATTAGAGTGCCGTGTTTCTGATATTACCAATAATATAACTAATAAAGTAGAGAAACAGATCACGGAACAATATAGTGTCATAAATACAATTGTCGAGAATCAAATAAGTGAGTGTAAAACCAATATTGAATGTAAGGTTGGTTATGCTATGAGCCAGATTGAAAATAATAATAGTAAAATAAGAGAAATAGAACATAATTATAAGATTGAATTTAAGACCATACATGATACAATAAGTGACCTTGAATGTGATAATAACCTTAAATTAATGAATGTTAAAAATGAATTGAGCAAGGCCATCAGCCAACAAGTTAACACTGTTACCGAGCGAGTAATCATGACTCGTGACGTAAGCAGTGAAGTTGAGCTAGAGACATTCAGTTGTGATAACAAAAAAGTACACCCTATGCAGTTCATAAGCAGAGTGAGAGAGTTCAATAAGTTTAGCACTAATAACTGGGAAGTCCAATTATTAAAAATTTTAAAATGCTTCAAAGGTAGTTCGGAGATATGGGCTGAAGTACATAAAACGGAATGGGAGTGTTTTGAAAATTTTGAGTATGCATTTATAAATAAATATTGGTCGGAAGAAGATCAAGAAGTGTTACGAAGTAGAATCATGGGAACAGGGAATTTTGGGGGGCCCAATAATAATATAACAGGGTATGTGATGAAAATATTTAACGAGGCGAAATACTTAGAACCGCCATTGCCATTTAGATCCTTTGTGAGGCATATAAGCAAGCATTTGCCAAGGGAAGTGCAAATAACACTTATGACAAGGGAGGTAGCTAATATTAGCGAGCTAGAAAATATCTTAGATGTGTTTCAGAATATCCGGGACCAAGAATTGAGTCGTCGTCAGAACCAGCAGAATGGAAATAATGGAGGTAATCAGGGACCGCCGAGGGGACCTACAAATGGACCGGCATACCCTAGACGAGAACAAAATAATCGAGGACCCACGTGGACTTGTCCAGCATGTTCACAAGAGAATTATGCGACACAAAATTTTTGTTTTAGATGCAGGAGAGAGAGACCGGGTCAGCGACAGGGACCACCACCCGCTCAGAACCAGCAGGCATACCAACGAAGGGGAGAGGGCCCAGGAGGAGCACAGAGAGGCCAAACTCATGAACCGCGAGGAAACCAGCACGAGCGAGAATACAACCATGCAGTGGCGAGCACCTCTGCGGGAAACTAAGAGGGACAATGGAACACCAGACCCGACCGTTGTCGCCGGAAGTTTCTGGGGTCCAAATGGATGATAGATACCAAAACAACATTGTGATTACAGATTTATCTAAGGAATTATTGGAGGAGGAAGACTTCGAAGCAGTGAGACGGGAGAATGGACTGACTGAGGTGAAAATCAACATAGAAGGTAAGGAGATTAAAACTTTAATCGATACGGGTAGCGAAATCTCTGTTATTTCTGAAATTTCTGAACATGTATTAGATGAATTAAAAGAAATAAATAAAAATATTCCATCTTTACCAGTAGCGGGGGTGACGATTGTAGGTATTACGGGAGTTAGAAGTAAGAGAGTCACGAAACAAGTACAGTTAAACATGATAATTAACGGGGTAGGGTATGATAATACATTTCTAGTTGTACGGGGACTAAATCTTGAGGTGATACTGGGAAATGATTTTTTGATTAAACATAAGGCGTTGATTGATTTTCATAAACGGGTATTAGAATTAAATAATGAAGGGGAACCAGTCCGTATTAATTTTGAACGGGTGTTAGATGCGGTAAGAATTTCAGGGGTAAGGGTGATACACAATCGGAATGATAAACAAGACATGGAAATTAGTATGAATGTATGTAGTGAGAGTAAGATAGAGTATGAGGAGAATGGGGATCACTTATGGAATGAAAGAGCACTGAAATTTTGTAGCGAGGGTGGCGTGATAGGGAGTCCTCAACGTGAATCGTTGTGGCGGGTAGTAGAGAATTTTAGAGATGTGTTTGCCGATATACCAGGGAGGGCAAAAAATTATGAATGCGAGTTAAAGGTAAGGGAACACGCACCCTATGTGCAAAGAAGTTATCCGGTGCCATATGCGAAGAGAAGAGCGGTTCAGCTGGAGTTAGAGAAAATGTTAGAGGGAGATATAATTGAGCGATCTGTGTCACCATATTCCAACCCCTTAGTAGTCGTGATTAAAAAAGATGGTAGAGTTAGGTTATGTTTAGATGCCCGCAAAATCAATCAAATAATTATTCCAGACCGGGAGTCACCTGAAGCTATTGAAGAAATATTTCAGAAGTTTAGCGGTGTACAATATATGACCTCTTTAGACCTAACCGCCGGGTATTGGCAAGTTCCATTGGCAGCAAATAGTAGAAAATATACAGCTTTTTTATTCAATGGAAAGAATTACCAATTTAAGAGACTACCGTTCGGTTTGAACACAAGTGTAGCTAGCTTTATCAAGTGTCTGGACGAAATTTTGCAACCACACAACTTAGATTTTTTAACTATTTACGTTGATGACATTTTAATAGCATCCAGAACATTTGAAGAGCATGTAGAGCATTTGGAATATGTTTTGGGGAAGTTATATCAGGGAGGTTTGACAGTGAATTGGGACAAATCGAAATTTTTGCAAACTGAGATACATTTTTTAGGTTTCATCATAACACCTACAGGAATACGTGCCAATCCGGATAAAGTAGAATCCATCCTGAAGTTCCCGGAGCCCAAAAATATAAAACAATTGCAAAGTTTTCTTGGTCTTTGTAATTTTTACAGGAAGTTTCAGAGGAACTACGCACAGACGACGGCCCGACTCAGCGCAGTGTTACAGAAGAACAAGCAATGGAGATGGGGCGATAACGAAAGAGCGACGTTTAATGACATCAAAATTAAGTTCACAGACATGATACTAATGAACCATCCCAATTTTAATGACAAATTTTATTTGCAGACAGACGCTAGTAACATAGCATTGGGAGCGGAGCTTTACCAAGAGGACGAGGCAAAAGAGCATAAAACCATCGCCTTCGCCAGCCGGACGTTGCTGGCCGCAGAGCGCAATTACACTACCACCGAAAAGGAGCTCCTCAGTATAGTGTTCGCTGTGAGGAAGTTCCGAACGTATCTGCTGGGTAACAGAACTATCATCAGGACGGACCATAAAGCGCTGTCGTTCCTGAATACTTGTAAACTCACACACAGCCGGATAACCAGGTGGGTGTTAGCTCTTCAAGAGTATAATTTTTCTTGGGAATACATTAAGGGTGTAGAGAACAGGGTGCCCGACACACTATCACGAGTAGACACAAATAGAAATAGAACAGGGAGAGATATTAAAGAGATAGAAATTTATAGATTATCCCGGGAAGATAAACTTTTTGGGGAAGAATTAAAAGATATAAATGTAATGCAAAGAGCTGATAATAAATAAAATAAAATAATTACTAGTATAGAATCAGATGTAGATGAGTTTGGGTATAAACAATATTTTCAAGTGTTTAAAGGGAGTTTGTTTAAAAAAGTAGAGGGGAGAGAGAGAGAGATTGGAGGTTAGTCATACCTGAAGGGTTGATAGAGAAAATAGTGTGGGACTGTCACTTTAGATATGGGCATTTTGGGGCATGGAAGTGTGTGAATGTATTAAAGGAATCTTGTTTATTTAAGAACATGGAGAAACGAGTCCGAAGAATACTTAGAGTTTGTGAGTTATGTCAGAAATCCAAAGTTGTAAATTATAGGTTAGAGGGAGAACTAAATTATATTAAGGTAGAAAAACCATTCGATTTAGTAGCTGTAGATTTGTACGGCCCATTGCCGAAAGGTAGGGGTGGAGTGATGCATATTTTTGTTGTACTTGACACTTTTTCCAAATATGTCAGACTATATAGCGTGAAGCGAGCAACGAGCAAGGTGCTGAGCGAGAAGATCACACGCGACTACATGATCAACGTGGGAAAGCCGAAGGTGATATTATCCGACCATGGGCCGCAGTTCATCAGCGGAAGATGGCGCCAGACTCTTGGATGGGAAGGTATCATCCCAAAACACACCGCAGTATATCACCCGCAGTCCAATCAGGCGGAGAGAGTCATGAGGGAGTTGGGAAGAATTTTTCGAACATACTGCCACGCCAAACATAGCGAGTGGCCATTCTATGTGCAGAAGATTGAAAACTGGCTAAACTGCACCACCCACGAGTCGACGGGGTTCACGCCTTACGAGTTGATAAGAGGAAAGCGCCCACAGAGGATTTTGGAACAATTAATTGAATATCCACCGGAAACCAACACTATTAGCAACGATGTTAAACTTAGACTAGCGAATGAGAGTTTGTTGACGAAGGGAGAGAGGAGAAAACAGCGCCATGATAGGAAAGGTAAGTGGACGAAGTATGAGATTGGTCAGCTGGTGTTGATACGACGACATGACTTGTCAAGTGCACAAGACAAGGAGATCAAGAAGTTTTTCTTATTGTACGAGGGGCCGTACGAGGTAGTAGAAATAAAAATGAGAAATTCATATGTGTTACAGAATAGAGAAACCAGGGAGATAGTAGGTACGCACAATGCGACAAATTTGAAATTATTTTGGTCAGCATAAGTATTTTGTTAATTTGTAAAGGTATGAATGTTATTTAATTATTCTTTTATGTTTTTAGAAAGGCTCCTCCCCCATTTTCGGGCGGCCACGATCTTACCAGTCCTGGCCGTGGAATGCGGAAATCGGAGGCGGGCCATGGTTGGCAGGATCTTCCTTCGGGCAGTGAAAACAACGATGGTCCGGCTCCACCAAAATTGGTACAAAATAGAAATTTAACCACATATATTTGAACGGGGAGGGGGACCCCAAAAGAGGTACGTGACGAATTAAAATTTTTTATACACTCTGGGTACAACAATTTTGAGGTACCTGTCACGTGCCTGCACTGCCTTAGAGTGAATATATATAGAAAAAAAAAAAACACACAAGGTAATGTGATTTAATGGTAGATTAGGGGAACGTGAATTCAAGTATGTTGTCTGCCCATCCCCTATTCCATCTTGGCAAAACCCCCGTTTCAGGCGGGGATACTGACCACTTAGTTATAAATTATAAGTTATAAATTTAAAATGTAAATAAATTTTAGAATTAAGCGACCAAATATAATTGTCAAGTTTTAGTATCAGGGAATGTGGGAACGTTTGGAAACGATGTGTAACAAAACAAAAACTTGTTGTCAATACAAGATGTGGGGATAATTTTGGGGGGTAGTTTGGTGCTCAATGAAGTGATAATAACAATGGAGTGTTGAACGGCATTGGTAGAAAGGTTAATTTCATGTATTAAATAATTAGTTAGTTATTAAGCGGCTATTGTGGGGGTTGCCTGTGCTCTCACAAGTAGCGAAAAGGGTTGGGGGTAGCAGTGAGTGTTACCTACATCGGAGGCCGAGCTGGCGATAAATGTGCGGCACACCTTATCCGTGTAAAATAAAAATTTTACACACATTACTAAATGACAGTGTCGCACATAAAAATATTGATGTTTAACAGGTAGTGAAATTAGAGTTAGATTTCCTCGACTTTTCGGGCGGTTACTGCCTTACCAGCACTAACCGTGGTTTTGGCTAGCGGCCAGCTATGGTCATATCAAGTCCCTTGACCATAGCTGACTTGAAATTGGTATAAATTTGAAATTTAATGGGGGGACAATTAGAGGAAATCTCCGGAACTAGGGAACAGCGGCTGCCACTCTGTTCGCGTAGGAACAGCAGAGCCAGGTGGCAGATCCGTTTTTAAGGGTGCATGATTTTATAACAAGAACATTATGATGTTCACCAATTTAAAACTTAACAGCGGAAGCAGAGACACGGAGAGGTAAAACCCTGCTCCAAAATGTACAGTCTCTGTGGAAGCGAAAGGGCGAGACAGTCCTCCATAATCTGAAATAGTGTGTGTGGCTGGGAGGTGACGTAAAGGAGTCACGAATTTAAAATTTTATGACGTAAAAGTTTTGCTTATTCAAAGTTTAGTCCAAGCAAAAATGCTTGTGCTCTGTCCACATAATTATATGCTCAGACTCGTAAATTAAGGTGTTCATGCTATAGGTTTAAGTGTATTATTTTATTGTTGTCTATTAGATAAGAATATGTAATTTTATTATGTGTGTATTTTTTTTTAAGCCATAAGTAAATCGTCTGGCAGGTTAACATAAGCATCAGAATCAGAGAAATGGGAAACAATGAGGTGAGAAGTGAGAATAAATAAAAATAAATATGTATATTCCATGTAATTTGTTCAATTTTAAGATGTGCTTTTATTATGTTAGGATATCAGCTGATCAGCAATACCATGTCACTGGTATAGTGGTTTGTAAAGGTTACAAGTAATTAATGTTTAGTGTACTACAGACATTTTGAAGTAAAGACAAAAAGAATATGAGAAATAAAATAACAATTTATGCAAATTAATAAAAGATAATTCATGGGTGATAAATGTTTTATGGGACATGCAGACCTGTCCAAGTTGAATTAAAAGTTGAATGTGAAATGATGGAGATGAATATAATGTAATGTTGTTTTTGAGTTAATGTATGTTATAGAATTTGGTGGCTTTATGTAGATTTTGAATGATATATTGTTGTTTTTATAGTTAATGAGGTTATTTTGTGTATTTGTAGTAATGTAATGAGATTGAGATTTTTTGGGGATGGCAATTTTGTATTAGAGGGTAGTGTAGTTGGGGAGTCCGCAACAAGGGTTGGGACGGGAATTGGAATAGATTTTAGTGAGGAGGGGCCGCCTTAGGTAAAATCCGGGGGCCAAATAAGGGAAATGAGTTTTTGGGAAGGAAACACGTATCCTATATATACAAAGGGTTAGCAAGTATTATATATGTAGAGAAGGCGGCGAATTGTGTTAAATGATAAGTTGGGGTTTAGAGTGTCCTGATTAGTAGATATTTTTGGTAGAGATGGGTGTCATGGGAGTTGTAGTTGATGAATATTAGAATCAGAGGGAGAAAGTTTATGTGTATAGAAATATATAGAAATCTCATACAGAAAAACGAGAATAAATAATTTACATCACCCACAGTATATTAAAGTAAGATTGTTGAAAAGAAAGAGGAATTTATAATAAAGAATATATAATTGTTTATTTTTTTCAACCAGTGACAGAATTTTGATAGAATTGAGAATAATGTAAAGTCCAGAATTGTTTACATAATTTAAATGTCAACTTGATTATTATATTGATATTTTGTTTGTTTTAAAGATATTTTGTTTATTATGTTTTGTATTTCAAGGTAGGATATTGAAAATGTTCAAGGTGTTTTCAGAAATCATACATAACATGTGTAGGTCAAGGGTTTTGTACTTGACCTAGTTATGATCAGCTGATGAGTTCATACACCTACTAAGGTTGTGTATAGTAGGAAGCCAATTGTGATTTGTTTGTTTAATTAATTCAAACCAATATTTGAATAGTTTTAATAAATATTTAATAAATAAATTTAATAAAAAATTTAATGAATAAATTTAAATTTTTTTTGAATTTTAAAATTTTTGGAAATTTTAAATTTTTTTTGAAAAAAAAAAAAACTAGATTTTTCACCTGCCAGCGAATGACTATTTTAGATAATGAGTTTTTATTATGTGTGTATTAACCATGTTGCTTTTATTGTATTGCTTTATATTGGTAGGCTATAAATTGTTCTCATGCTAGAGTAAGGATGTATTTGTATTAATAGGAATGTTTAGGTTAAGTCATTTGAAACAAAAATTAGAAAAAAGAGGAAGAGAATTTTTTGATAAACGATTATTTTTTGAATTTTGAATTTTTTAAATTTTTGATAAATGTTAAAAGAAAGTTTTATTCTTATGTGTTATGGTAATATGTAATGTTAGAGTGTGTGAGCCCAGTATTTGCCAAAGGCAGCCCAGCTTGCAAAAAGGGGATCCACATCGGCGGAGGAGCTGGAATAATTTTAGCCAGGGATTGAGGATTTTTGGGGGTAGCATGTTAGAAGGCAAGGTGGGCTATGGTGCGAATCTGATCGATTTCTCGGTGTTGGGATCTCTTACGGAGAAGTCCAGTGATCTCGTTCAGATGAGTCCATGGTCGCTGAGCCAGGGGGGTCGTGTACCCATGTAGATTAAGAACCAGGTGGTTGTTGGCACCAGTTCCTCACCGGTCCTCTTCGGGGTTTATCGATGAGATTTCTTCTGTCATGGACAGCAGAATTCTCATCGAGGGGGTATTGTAGCGGGTCATTTTTGGGTGTTTTTATTTTTAACCATTTGGGGCATTATTATATTGTTACTTATTTCGTTTTCGGGCGGACTGGTATAATAAATTTGAAAAAACTGTAATTGTATTGGGCAACGTTATTTAACAAGCAACAGCACGAGGTTGAGAAACAGAGTTTGGAACAAAAGCGACACGCAATTTCAGTGGTGTAACGGCAAAAGAATTTACCTCCACCAAAATTCTAAGAACTCTGTGCATGTGTTTTGACGCCCGTATGCAACTCAGCCGGGCGGGGATCGGCACTGACGCCGTGAGTGACAACGCAGTTGAGACCAACATGGCGCTGGGACGAGAAGTTATTAGTTCTAAGTGACCGGCTACCGGAAAACCAGCGTCAAACTCCGCCTACTGTGAGCGACATCAGCAGAGCAGATGCCAATATCAGCCTCTGGACACACACACATGCCAGTTATAATCCATGCATAAAATGGTTATGCCACCGCAATTAATCACCAACGGCGACTAAAACCGGATGGCCGTGACTGCTCATTTCCCGCGACTCGAGGAAAGCACATTGTCCAGTTCGTCACTAACTGTGTCGGCGCCGACACGTGAGCTAAATACGTTCATATAATTTCATCAGTATTCAATAATGAAAGTGAAGTAGTTATTGTCAAAACACAGTGGACATTAAGCAGAGACGCCATATAGTCCACGAGGTACAGAGTACCGCTACAGACGCTTACAGTTTCGTTGCGGACCCGGTTGGTCGATTTTCGTAAATGTAATTAATTCAAGAAGACCGACCGGGACCCGAGGCGATAATCAACGGATCTCAGTTACAAAATTGTTGCAAGTGCGAATCGCAAACAGTTAAATTACGGACATTGGAATCGAATCGGGACAAAACACGTGTTCGGCCGGCCATGCGGTAGTGAACAGTTGTAAAACAATAAAGGAGTTTGTAAAATATAATGGAATGGGAGTAGTGAGTGTGCAATGCTGGGCTGTTCTGTGTTTATGTGTGAAATATATAATTGTTTGTATCTGTATAAAGGATAAGGTAAGCCATAGTCGATAAGGTGCAAGAGTTGCACAACATGTAACACGAAGTTTTATCAATTCATCATTTCTTATTAATAAAAAAATCTAATTTCTCTTCCATATAATTGAGAGTTAAATTCTTTCAATGCCTTATTTCGTTATGTGTATCGTCAGAGTTCGTCGAACGAAATGGGTTAGTCCACACTATGCGATCCGGCCAGATCAAGTTGAAAGGTAAGTGGGAGTTGTAATTTGAATAAATAAAATAATTTTACCAAACCAGAAGATAAGAAAGTTACACTATTTTCTTTCAAAGATTAGTTTGATATCTTACAAGATTGGTCTAAGCCATGTATTAATGTTTTAGTCCAAAATGGATAATACTATGCTAATACATAATTTAATTATTTCTAAGTTTTAATATAATTCTGCCATGTTCCCTTTCGTTACACATAATTAATATAATTTGCCTATTATTTCTTATAAAGGTATTGCTATTATTTTCTTTATAAATTCCTTACTTACTTAAAACATACTAACATATTACTGTAAAACTATTTCTTCTGGTAATTATTGCCTTAAACATTATGCCAATAACTTCTTTCTTTAAATTAACAAATGAACAAATTTGGTGAGTGCTATACCTACACCATCTCTTTTATAACAGTAATCATCCTGGTGATTTTTATACTGAGATAATATTTTTTCTGTTTTTTTTTTTTACATTCACAATTATCAGTCTAATATACTTAACTTAGTTGCTCATTTAACATGTGCTTATATTTTGGGTTTGTCACACTTGTTTCACTCTTTTTTCTTAAGACTATATGCTGTTTATTTTATTACACTTATCACTTCACTGTTCGTCTTTGTCACTCCCTACCTATCTCTAATTACCCTTATATTTCTCACGATCTCACTATTATTACAAAGTTTTTGTATCTAATGAGTTCATGTCTTTTTTGGTACCTTCAGATTGTCACATATCATTTTATAATATGCAAACAACATGGTATTGTAAATACCTCTTTCAAATAAAACATAACTTTGTATATATTTTGTCATTAAAGTGATAAAAATTGGTCTGAAATGTCATAATTAGTAATAATAACAACAGTTTAATAATGTTAATATATTGTGTTAATTGAAATCTACTATATCTGTAGCAATAGCAATAATGTTATTGAATAAATAAACTCTCCAACATCTTATACTTTCGAACACATAATACTGTAATAATATACACACTGCTGATATAATCTTAGTAAAAGTTCCAAAGTATATAGTAGGATATACAATTTGTTCTCTGATTGAACCACGCACACATTTCTATTCCCTGTCTGTATGAGTGTAACCTTAAACACAACAGCTGACACATCACCTATAGATAAGGATATACATACAATCATATCTACACATGGTTTTTTACGTATAACAATTGCTGAGATACTGTCATTTACAAGTTACCACTAATAAAAATTTAAACATAACTTATTAACAATAATAAAAAATTATTCTCTTTTAAAACAATCTTGTGAGTTAATTGTTATGGCCATGTAATTTTTTATTTTCTTTTCCTTTTTCTTCACTGTCTTCTTGTCTCGCTTTATTTTGGTTAATATCTGGCCAATCTCTGGGGTTGGGTCAATGTCAGTTGTCTGTCAGTCTAGTTCGTATTTTCTTGTTTTGTGACCACCTTTGGTTGTATTCTTCCACCTTCACTATTGATTATATTTACTACTTTCTTTCTCGTTATCATTTATCTATCAAAATATATTGTTTCTTGGCATTTTTTACATACTTTTTTATATCAAATGTGATCAGGGTTTGCCAATGTTATAATATATATATATATATAATATATATTACCACGCTCCCTTTTATCTAACACAATTATCTAATATTTGTATGTTAGATAAAATGTTACTTACCCGTGATATTACTTTACCTGGGCGCCAGAAGAAATCCTAGATACAAATGACACGGTTTCAGCTTAGCTCAGCGCATGGAGACACTCTTTCTCAGGATTCGTTCAGTGATTGTGGTTTTCAAGGGGAATCGTTACAAATAACACTTTAATATTTGTTTGATTATTTTAATTAACGTTTTAATCAATTATTTTTAAACTTGATTAGGCTAATGGTAGGACTTATTTCTACCCTAACTCTTATAATTACCGAGTGAGTGTGAAAAGTAACGATTAAGACATTCAAACGACCTATGGCTCTTATCTGGTTTAATTAAGAGATTGCTATCTCCCAAACCAGTGCTAAAGAACAGGTCTGCAATAATTTGCACGTCCAATACTACACCTCACTTTCCATTCAACACTCCTATACTATGTTAGAGCTAATCTTATAATTAAAATACAAAGTGTGAAATTCTTAGTGTCTTTTAAAAATTGTTTATTGCTTTTATTATTTGTTTAGTGCTTATTTCATTGATCAATGAATCTATTTCTTACTGTTTGATGCGTTGACCAAAGATAGGAATCTGTAGAGGTCCTCCTTTTGATGGTTTTGCACAGAAGAATTGATGTTGATCAATGCTGTAGAAGATGCCCTGGCAATTACAGATGCTGTAGCCTTCTGTCGCACAGGTCCTTCACGGCTGATGATTAATTAATTAATAATTTAATTAATTAACGTTGTTTTACGCAGCGAGATTTGTTGAACGGTACTAGTTCATCTTCACTGCGGACTACTTCTCGAATTTGATCTTAATTACACTTTTGCGTGATTGAAAAATTTCTGTACGTAAATTATACACGACTAGCGCATTGAAGATCCGAACGAAGAGTGATGCTACCCCTCGCTTTGAGTTGGCGTCAGTTTTAAATACGGAATGCTGATTGGTTGTTCAAATAAATCATGCGTTTTTCCAGTTTTGACAATCTCGAACAGGTCGACGAAACACCCCTTGACAGGTTTGAAACTGCAGAGAATTTCTAGTTAAAATCGTACTTCCTGTGTTTGCAAATCGATTGATTACAGGTATTTGCAAACGTGTTTTCAAAGATCTGACCACAGAATATTGTAGCTTAGGTCTTTATCTGTGTGTGTGTGAAAACACCTAATTCCTACGTAGCATAATTCTCTCGTTATTCCTTTTGGCGTATGTCTTTTTAATTATATTAACTGAGATTGCGGCTACTTATAAAGCTTCACTTGCTGAATACAATGCTGTTTTCAGAATTGCCGTATATTTATTAGTTTTTAAGTTATCACAGGTTGAACTGATAATTTGTATCGAGTAAAATTTCATGTTCGTACTGGTTGCGGATGTCGCTGTGACGAGGTTAGAGTGAGATGGCTGCGATTGTACGCTCTCTCTCTCTTGCTTGCGCTGCTATACTCCCTCCGTCAGACACTTTCATATAATGCTTAGATAAGACGCTAATATGAATCGTTATATATACCCCCACTCGGTATGAAAAAAATTATTTTATAAATCATTAATTTTTTTTCTAATGTACAGTTTTACATTGATGAAAAATTTGCACATATTCTTTCGCACTTTTTCCCGCACAAAACTTGCACTCATACCATTTTCCTTACATCTATCTTATAACTAAAGATTACAATGTTACTTAACCTAACATGGTATATTGGAAATTTATATGACCATTAATATTTTAATCATCATTTTGGCTTAATTAATGTAAATAATTTAAATAACAATACTAACATTTATTTAAATAAAATTTATTATTATTATCATTGACCTTGATTCAAAACAATTATATATTTATTTTATTTGACCATGTTTGACTCACATACCTTATTGGCTCAAACTATTATTTCTTTATGGGTCAATATATTGTTTATTCTTCCTCCTATGGGAACATAGCTTATATAGCTTACCTCCATATATAGAAACTCCTGGTTTGGTGTTGGTAATTGCACTCCTCCAAGCTACACTAATCCTAGGGTCTTGTTCTTGCTGAGTCCCTATTTGCTTAAGTCGTCTAACTACTTCAGGTTTTGTTATATGCTTTACCGCGTAAATACCAATATCATTGCTACTACACTTAATGTTATCTGTTTCCATGTTGTTTTCTAATGGTGGATTTCTACTGAGTACATCTGCTACCAAGTTGTCTTTCGCTTTGCAATATTGTATTTCAAATTGATACTCTTGTATAGCCAAGATCCAACGAGTCAGACGAGCACCTAGCAATTTACACTTTAGTAAAAATACTAACGCCTTATTGTCGGTGATTATAGTAAGTTTAGCACCCAGAATATAACTTCTAAACTTTGACAGGCTATGCACTATCGCTAATAGCTCTTTTTCTGTCGTAAAATAGGTTAATTCTGCCCCTTTAAGTGTGCGACTTACAAATCCTAATACCACTTTTTGGCCCTTCTCATCAATCTGATACAAGTGTGCTCGAATAGCAATATTGCTGGTGTCTGTTTGCAAGTAAAATCTTTCTCCTACCCTTGGATGATTTAATACCACAGTATTTATAAAAAGACTTTTCACTTGTTGCAGTGCTTCATCGTGGTCCTTTGTCCACTTCCATTTAATCCCTTTATTTAACAACTTTAACAATGGAACAGTACTTTCCGCGTATTTACTTGTGAACTTCTGATAGTAGTTAGCTAAACCTAGAAATGACTTTAGCTGCTTACAGTTCTTTATTACACTTACCGACTTCCAATGCTTATATTCTTTAATACTTACATTTATTTTATTTGTATTTATTTCCATCATAATGGTATTTCTTTTAAAATTTATTTCTGCCTTCCATTCAAGTAATGTATCTACCCCAATAATACAATCATGAATGAGTTTCGGGACTATTAGAGCTACAATTTGGGTTTGGTTACCACTTCTACTGACAGGTAAATATATTTGTTCAGTTATCTTTTGCATTTTGGCTCCAGTGGCTCCCTGTACATTACAATGTTTTACGGGTAGTCTGGGACAATTTCGCAACTGACAATTATCTACAAACTTTGAGCTGACACAGGTAACTTCACTGCCAGTGTCTATAAGCGCTCTTACTAGTAGATTACTGATCTTACAAATTATTTCCGGACATTCAGGATAATGGTTTCTACCCACTTCTTGCTCCTCTTTTAACAAGAATTCCCTATCGCTCACTTGTTTTATATTATTAGTTACGTTCTTTTTACCTGTTTTCTTTGGTGATTTCACTGCAGGTAATGGTAGGTTTAGTTTTGTTTCTTTTCTACCTGCAGTGGTTTCCCGTTTCCCGTATTCATTTTACTAGTCGACGGTTGCTGCTCGGTAGAGGTTATAGTTGTTTTACACACTTTATACCCTTTATTTGGTTTGTTTTCTACACTCCTACTTCTACCCTTCTCCAATTCCGGCCGATTTTGGGGTTTATTACCCGGATATGGGGTAAACCTTGTCTCTTTCGGGCGTTCATTGTCTCTCCTCTTAGTTGAGTAGAAAGTTGGTTCTTGATGATCGCCTCTAGAGTAGTTACTCAGCTGATTACTTACACGCTGTAGGTCCCTCTCTAAATCTTGACACTCATCTACAACCATTATGAACTTTTCTAGAGTATCCACTCATCTAGTAGTGGTTGCTACTCTAGTGCGTTCTGAGAAATGACGCGCTAGCTTATATACTAGGTCTCTCTCTTCTATTGGTGGTGTTAGATGCTTGACTTGCGCCATTACGTTAAGCACATAATTGGTGGTTGTCATATTCATTGACGGGTGATACTTACCAAATTCTAGATGATAGCGTACCCTTCTTTGTATCTGAACATTCCAGTACTGAGCAAGGCATTTTTCTCTGAAGTCTGAGTAGGTTTGGACTCTGTCCGAGATGACTTTCCAGCACGTACCTGCCCAATTCTTGAGAAATCGGCCTAACATGTCCTTCTTGTCATCGTCGTCCATCAGTGGATTTACACGAGCTACATAAGCCTCAAACAGCTTTAGGAATTCCACAGGATTCTCATGTGGGTTTCCTGAAAATGCAAGGTTTTCCGGTTCTTCCTTATTGGTGCCGCCACACCTCACTACTTTGGTTTGCTGTGACTTCATTGCTTTAGTCAGGTCCTCCCGCATTACCTTTAATTGCTGTTCCATCTTTTGATGTACTTCGTCACTGTTAGCCTTACTCTCTACCTGTTTCTTAACGTCTTTAATATTTTCTCCCAGTTGGGTACACTCTTCCCTAGTATTCTGGATTTCTTCTTTATTTAGAAGTGTTTGTGTTTTTAATTCAGCTGTTACTTCGCTGAATTGTTGATTAATGAGGGTTACTTTTTGTTCTAACCTTTCATGAAATTCGTTTCTAAACTTCTTTAGTTTTTCGTCTTGACAGCGAAAATTAGTGTTTACTTGTTTTCTAAATATTTCTAACATAGTTTTAACCTCTTCGGTATGCTTATCAAACCTACTATTACTCTCATCTATTTTATTATTAGTACTGTCTAATTTACTAGCTAGATTAGATATTTCTTCATCTATTTTAAATGTAGCTTCTTTACTACTTTGTTCTATTTGGCTAGACAAATTTTCGTTTATTTGTTTCATTTCGCTAGACAAATATTTATTAGTTTGCTCAATTTTATTATTAACATCAGTTATCACTTTTTATTACTTTCTTCTAAACTTTTATTATTTTCTTCAATTTTACTTTCAAGTTTATTATTAGTATCTTTTATTTCGTTAGACAATTGACTACTTGTACTATCAATTTTACTATTTGTATTTTCGATTTTTTTATTTGTATCATCAATTTTACTTTCAATTTTAGTGGTCAACTGCTTAAACATTTGCTCAATTGCTGCCATATCTACTGCTGATGATTTAGACATTTTTTTAAAATGTATTATTATTTTTAACAAATTAATTTATCAATTATTTAACAGTTATTTGTAACCTTGAATTCCACTTCTTTTCTAATCAATTAATATTACAATTTAACTAATCACTTGGGTAAAAGCAACGCCCAATTATATAACTTTCTTTTGTGCTAAATTTGGTGATTTAATCAAGCTTCTTAGTTGGCCGTGCCAAATTTATACAACTTATTTCTATATATAAATTTGGTGATTTACTCGTGCCCCTTAGTTGCGGCGACAAATCTATACCACGCTCCCTTTTATCTAACACAATTATCTAATATTTGTATGTTAGATAAAATGTTACTTACCCGTGATATTACTTTACCTGGGCGCCAGAACAAATCCTAGATACAAATGACACGGTTTCAGCTTAGCTCAGCGCATGGAGACACTCTTTCTCAGGATTCGTTCAGTGATTGTGGTTTTCAAGGGGAATCGTTACAAATAACACTTTAATATTTGTTTGATTATTTTAATTAACGTTTTAATCAATTATTTTTAAACTTGATTAGGCTAATGGTAGGACTTATTTCTACCCTAACACTTATAATTACTGAGTGAGTGTGAAAAGTAACGATTAAGACATTCAAACAACCTATGGCTCTTATCTGGTTTAATTAAGAGATTGCTATCTCCCAAACCAGTGCTAAAGAACAGGTCTGCAATAATTTGCACGTCCAATACTACACCTCACTTTCCATTCAACACTCCTATACTATGTTAGAGCTAATCTTATAATTAAAATACAAAGTGTGAAATTCTTAGTGTCTTTTAAAAATTGTTTATTGCTTTTATTATTTGTTTAGTGCTTATTTCATTGATCAATGAATCTATTTCTTACTGTTTGATGCGTTGACCGAAGATAGGAATCTGTAGAGGTCCTCCTTTTGATGGTTTTGCACAGAATTGATGTTGATCAATGCTGTAGAAGATGCCCTGGCAATTACAGATGCTGTAGCCTTCTGTCGCACAGGTCCTTCACGGCTGATGATTAATTAATTAATAATTTAATTAATTAACATTGTTTTACACAGCGAGATTTGTTGAACGGTACTAGTTCATCTTCACTGCGGACTACTTCTCGAATTTGATCTTAATTACACTTTTGCGTGACTGAAAAATTTCTGTACGTAAATTATACACGACTAGCGCATTGAAGATCCGAACGAAGAGTGATGCTACCCCTCGCTTTGAGTTGGCGTCAGTTTTAAATACGGGATGCTGATTGGTTGTTCAAATAAATCATGCGTTTTTCCAGTTTTGACAATCTCGAACAGGTCGACGAAACACCCCTTGACAGGTTTGAAACTGCAGAGAATTTCTAGTTAAAATCGTACTTCCTGTGTTTGCAAATCGATTGATTACAGGTATTTGCAAACGTGTTTTCAAAGATCTGACCACAGAATATTGTAGCTTAGGTCTTTATCTGTGTGTGTGTGAAAACACCTAATTCCTACGTAGCATAATTCTCTCGTTATTCCTTTTGGCATATGTCTTCCATATAACTTCTCCAATTGTTAATTATATTAACTGAGATTGTGGCTACTTATAAAGCTTCACTTGCTGAATACAATGCTGTTTTCAGAATTGCCGTATATTTATTAGTTTTTAAGTTATCACAGGTTGAACTGATAATTTGTATCGAGTAAAATTTCATGTTCGTACTGGTTGCGGATGTCGCTGTGACGAGGTTAGAGTGAGATGGCTGCGATTGTACGCTCTCTCTCTTGCTTGCGCTGCTATACTCCCTCCGTCAGACACTTTCATATAACGCTCAGATAGGACGCTAATATGAATCGTTATAATATATATACATAACTTCTAATAGTGATGACTGTCATATGCAGAGCAATACATTTTGGTGATTAAAAAGTCTTGCATACATTCACATGATGCTTAGGGCTTGATCAAGGATATATATATATATATATATATATTTGTATTTTAATAGTACCCAGTGGCATTTATATAATTGTACTTCACTCACGCTTATTATATTCAAGGGCGGCCCTAACAGGGAGGCGCTCGGATACTGTCCCCCCTGTGAATATGTTAAGGAGATAACGTATAAATAGATTTATTATCCGGTATATTATACTTCATTTCATATTTTTCAAGGTGATAAAATTATCTTTTTTCAACAGAAAATAAATATTAAGTTCGGCATCAAAACAATATGAATCAGCTGCTAATAACTGTCGTCTATACGGCTTGCACAGGGACAATTGTCAGTAGCCCGGAGGACATTCTGAGACTGCGCCATCCAATACAATGTTGCCAAAGCCTCTTTACTAGGTAAACTAAAAATTCTCCAGGAGCAAAATGACAACATAGCCCAGCTACTCCAACAGGCGTTTCGGACGGCAGCCGAATGTCCAATTCCATTGTACGCATGCATTTACCTGAACTTTTCGCGCCATTCGCCCGAAGCCCGAACATAACCGTATTTTTCACATGTGTTTTCAGTCCGGTTTAGTCAGTGAGTCAGTGTTCATTCGGTGAATCTTCCGGCAGTAACGCATAACATCGTCTTAAATCGGATAACTTTGTTCATGTGAGTGAATGTATTGTTTAAATCACATTATTTCGTGAGACTAATTTGAAATGAATTCTGTCAAGCATTTAAAAAACAATGCTTGTGATTTTGAAACGCGATTGGCAATTAAAAATTTGGGCGCACCAAGACCAATTTTAAATATTTCACAGCCAGATAAGAATGGGAGTAGGGTATTCAACCGAAAGTTTAGTGAAAAACATTATGACTTCGCAAAGTGGTTATGTGGTTGTGATAAAAGTAATGCATTTTTCTGTTTTGTTTGCTTATTATGTTCTCCTCGGGTAGATGCGGCATGGACAATAAATGGTGTTACTGATCTAAAACATTTAAAAGAGAAAGTAGAGAAGAATAGTTCAAGTGAAAAACATTTGAACTATGAAGTAGAATTCTCTCCGTTAGGATCAATCAACATTCAAAGCCAGTTAAATTCAGCCTACAGGCAGTCCATTAAAGAACACAATGAAAATGTTGAGCAGAATCGGTATATTTTAAATCGTATAATAGAGTGTATTAAATTTTGTGGTTCCTTCGAGCTTGCTTTGAGAGGACACGATGAAAGTTCGGATTCGGATAATCCTGGAGTATTTCGTGGACTTGTTGATTTGTTAGGGGAAGTTGATAATATATTTAAAAAACATTTGCTAGAAAAAAAGTCTTTTCAGGGATTGTCAAAGACAATCCAAACTGAATTGTTAGATTCAATGCTAGTTGTAGCTCGTAACTTCATTTTAAAAGAGATGGAACAGGCTGAATTCGTTGCAATACAAGCGGATGAAACCACCGACATTTCAGTGAGAAATCAATTGGTTTTAATTGTCAGGTACACAATCGGTAGCAAAATCTATGAACGATTTTGGGGTTACTTTACCCCGGAATCTCAAAACGCGCAGGGAATTTCAAAGTGCATTTTACAGCAACTCCAATGTTTAAAAATTTCGGAAAAGCCATTGAAATTGATTGCACAGAGTTATGATGGTGCATCTGTCATGTCAGGCAGTGTTAACGGTGTGCAGGCGCTTATAAAACAACATTACCCAAATGCTCACTATATTCACTGCTACGCTCATAAATTAAATCTAGTGATAGCCAAAGCAGCTAGTTGTAATACAGATGTCAGAGTATTTTTTTCTAATTTGGACGGCTTCCCTTCATTTTTTTCCCTGATCTTCAAAAAGGACAGAAGTGCTGAATAGTGTAGTAAAAAAAAGCCTCCCCCGAGGATGCGATACACGTTGGACATTCCACAGTAAAACGGTAACAACAATTCACAATCACAAAGACGATTTGGTGAAATGTTTCGAGCAGATCGTAAGTGATGAAAGCGATGCCAGTACTATTCGAGAAGCATACGGTTTGCTCAATTTGTTGCAAGATGAAAATTTCCTTTTTTGGTTAGATCTTTTCAATAAGATAATGCCTCATGTAGAAATTTTATTTTGTCAAATTCAAAAAAGAGGTATCTATTCTGTTTTTGTCAAAAGTTGTATCGAAATATTTAAAAATATTCAAAATGTACGAGAAGGAATAAATTGATGACTTTGTTTGCACAAAACAAATGAAAAGGAAACGATCTGATGAAAACAAGGTAATGAACGCAAAAGAAATATGCGACATTATTTTGGTGAGTGTAAATGATCGCTTGTCATTTACTGGACATTTATTTTTGGTCTCCCTTTTTGACACAACATTTTTTGAAAAGTATATAATAAATTTTCCAAAATATATTTTTGACGAAGTCCTGCAGCACTATCCTTCTATCGTAGATAATAATAAATTGACTGCTGAACTTAATGTACTTTATAAAAGAGATGATTTTATCCGTGCTCCTGGTACTTCATCGTTGTTGGGTGTAATGATTGAGAATAATTTGTGCGACACATTCTCAGAGACTGTAAAACTGCTGAATATTGTGTGCACAACTCCAATGACGACAGCTGAGAGCGAACAATGTTTTTCTACATTAAAGAAAATTAAAAGTTTTCTGCGTAATACAATGACACAGGATCGCCTAAATTCCCTACCAATGCTTTCAATTGAAAGTTTATTTCTCAATGTGAAAATTTTAATGAACTTGTGATTGATAATTTTGCTTCTGCTAAAACTCGTAAAATGGACTTCTTATTTAAATCGTGCGTCCGTTGAATTATTCTAAAATAACGCATTTTGGAATGTAAATATCAATTATTATTATTATTATTATTTTGTACCAACAGTGTAGTTAGGCCATATAAACTATAAATCATAGCAAACGAATTACAGTATATATTCAATTATATATTAAGTTAGTGAGGCTTTGGTGTTACGTGTCATGGAGACTGATAATGACAGTCAAGGAGTCCTGTGTTCTAATCACCACCGGCGATACAGTGGGTACACAGCCTTCCAGATGTATCTGGAACACTGGAATCATCCTAGGTGAGTACATGTGCACTGTATTTTTTTACATATAGTATTAAAATGATTTAATTTGTAAGAGATTAGATTTACTAGGACCAGATTGTCTAGGGTTACTGACACATTTTTATTATTCTGTAGAGGGGCATTCAGAAACCTTAAAACACAAACGTACTGATACATACTCTTAAATAAACCCACAAAAAATAATGTACCGAGTCTCATATATGATGCTTAAATGAACAAACAAGTAAAACATCCAAGTGTCCTCCCCATGTTTTTTCGCCAGAGCCGTCACTGATTATATTATGTACAGACTGGACATCAAATAAATATAAATTTGTTACTGTTAATAGAGTTGCTTATTTGCAAGTCCTGTCATCCAACCAGTGGACATGTCTGAAATTGTGGCTTGGGTCTTTGCACACTTTAGGCTTCCTCTAGGTTCATTACCTAGTTTTAAATATTATGTCTCTCCCCTTTACAAAAAAATAAAATAAAATAAAACAAAAAAAATTCATAAAACACTTAATAAAATAAAAGGGGGGGGGGGTTTCAAGGCATATATTAATTAAAACTGCAATTATTGTAATAAATTATATATAGGCCAGACAGGAAGATCATTTTACTCCAGATTTTCTGAACACATAAAAGGTTTATCCAATAACAACTTACAATCCACATTTGTCACACACATCCAGACAGAAAACCACAGCTACACCAATATAAAAAACAAGCTTGAAATATTACACTACATACCCAAAAGTCGCAAACTCAACACCGCAGAACAATACGAAATATACAAACACAACAAAACACAACCAAACAACATACTCAATGAACAATTACTATTTAAATCCAACACACTATTCGACACAATAATACACAACGCATACAACTCAGAATCCCGCGCCAACCCCCTTCCATCTCCACACACTACCACACACAACCAGTCACCAAAAAACCATTACAGATTACCAACGCCTTGATGCATTCCGCATTTATACCTCACTGAGGAAGGAGTAAACCACTCCGAAACGTACGTTTGAGGAAATAATAAAAAGTAAGTTTTTTTCACAAGCGAAAGTGCATTAAATATTAATTGTTAAAGTGCTGTGAAAGAAGTGATGATCATTCAAAATAATATTAGGCTACTCTCAAAGAGGTGCTAAGAACAACTAAATACAAAGAATTTGTTAGAGGGTAAACATGTGTTAAGTGTGTGTGTGGGGGGGGGGCTAGTATAGACAAGGTCAAGTGACTGTAAAAAGTAAATACAGTAGACGCCCTCTAGTCCGGCCTCGGTTGGATTGGCCGTCGGATGGTTCGGCCAGCCATACGGTGAGTCACACAGTCTAGACGAGCCTCCATCAACAGGCCCCAACTTGTTGAACGGAAAATATATGTAGCTCAGTTGACTCGCACTTTTGTTCATGTGGGGTGTATGTCTTATGTTGTGAGTTCTGTGTATATAGTCTGTATAAATATATATGTGTATATAGTAATATGTATGTATCTGTGCAAATAGAAACGTTTTCCGACATACGAAAACACACGTTCGTGACTATGGACCAAAAATTACAAGTCCTTCAGCGTCTCGATAAGGGCGAATCGGTCCAGAGTATTAGAGTCCAGTAATATCTCTGTGAGTTTGTAGTAATTTTCCTTGTTTGTTTTTTTACTTGCTACCATGGAGTAAGGTTGAGTAATTATAATTATTAGTAATTTATATATAATGTTGTAACAGGACAAAAGCCTGTTTTCATATTTATGGTACAAAAGGAATTATTTTATTGTATTTTATTGTATTTTGCACACATGTAAATGGGTAGGGCAATTTTCCCTTTGTTTAACGAAAACAACGCAGTTACATCGGTGCGGGACGATTCCAAGGTCAAGCATATGTGACGGTCGACACAAGCTCTTCATATACTTTTCATTGGTCAACAATGCGAGGCGTCATTAAAAAATATAAAGGACGTAACAACAATGATGCAAAACCAGGGCGTTTCCTACTTCGAGACAAAGACAATGACGTCAATGCACACACACTTACGCAAAATGTGCGTAGCATCCAGTCCCATTCTGCTGTACACCATTGTAGTGTGAAGACTTTGTCAATTTTGCTGGCAAAAGTTTAGCCAGCGAAATGAGTTTTTAAAGTCAGTGACAAAATGTAATTCAACAGAATCAGTGCTTGACAATAGTAATGTAGTAAACAATGTAAATTCAGTGGAAAGAGCGACCAGAAAACTTGGTAAATACGTCGAACACCTGGCCGGACGATGAGGAACGTTCACATTGGAAAACACTAATATTCAGGAAAGTCAAAATTGCAGTCATATTTCTTTTAAATACTTGAGCTCAAAACTATTCATATCATAAAATGTACCTGAAATAATATTGTGATGAGAGAGAGTGAGTGAAAGAGAAAGAGTGTATGAAATAATGCCGGCAACAAAACTGAAGCGTTGGGTTGGGTTTAGTATTACATCAGAATAAATCAAATGGAACCATTTAAGTATATTACTCTCTGCAGGGTAAAGAAATTTTCTAGTTATTCAAAGAATATAACGAAGTACTTAAAGTCATGACTAACGAATATAAGAGTAAGCATATGACCGCCATTTTGTTTTGGTCACGATAAAGAAGCCATTGTAATGTATGATGATTTAATTTTGCAAATTCGAAATAATAAAACTAAATTGATTTACCACAATATTGATGTTGATAACTTCATTTCAATCACCAAACTGTCTCTATTTACGCTTAATACGAACTCTGGACCCAGCAAGAAACAAAGATAATTATGCTGACATGTGCTCGGACAATTATGGTAAGTACCATAATTATTGTAAGATTACCATAATAAATAAATACACAAAAATTAGTATAAATTTGTATATTAACAAATGTCGCCCAGAACTAGGGACTTTATATTATTTGTATGTATTGTATATTAACAAATGACGACCCGAACTAGGGACTTACATTTGTATATTAACAAATGTCGCCCAGAACTAGGGATTTATTTATTTGTATAAATTTGTATATTAACAATGTATTGGGTCATTTATTGTATGGATCATTATTAAAGAGCGTTATTTCATCATTATAGCGTATTTTCGGTTCGTCCGGCCATTTTGTAATTCAGCCTAGGATCTGGTCCCGAGGTGGCCGGACGAGAGGGCGTATATACTGTATACTGTACTAGAAATGTAAATTCTAAAATTAACTAAACTAAATAACAGCTTTTAACAGAGGAGATACATAGAATTCTGTCTGTTCATTTGTTACATTTTTGTTATTTTTAATTCCTTTCTTAATAAAAAAAATTTAATTTTTATTTTAGTCAATTTTAGAATTTGCATTCTATTATACTTAGTTTCTTCAGCAACTTGACCTTCTTTCAACTAGCTCCCCCACCCCTCCACCATACACACCAAACACACATATCTACATAATACAAATATCTATATAAGAAAACAAAAAAACACATGTATGCACTGTAAATCGCCAACTGCTCAGTCAACGAACTGAATCCCAAAATAATAAATTAATTATAGAAGTAAATAAATTAAATACGAGTGAATGTGCCATACATGTTCAAAAAAAACTATTATATAACTGTTCAACCAGCATCAACGGCACAACTGAATAAGACGCACACACTTGATACCTAGTTCTCACAAGTCTACCACACACCCTTATGAGGGTGTGGAGGAAGTCGAGGAAGGTGGACACAAAAGGAAGTTTTTTAAGCAATTCCATAGTATAGCAGTATAAAGTCATTTTCTATTTAAAATATTTTATTAATTAGATTTCTGAAACGCTGTATCTTCCTTTTTAAGTGGGACTTACTCCTAATCACCCAGTGGATCCTACTACAGCTTTTTACAATCTTCAATCATTTGAAATATCAAAAATGTTAGTTAGTCTAATAGCCCCTTCTATTTTGGTTTTCATGTCAATCACCTGAAGTTAATAAAGCCACAAACCTCACAAAGACTACTGTTTCTTCACTAAGTGCAATGATTTTGCAAGTAAACGTATAACTTAAGACATGTTGTTTCCTTCCTTTTCTTTTTGTCTAAACAAGTGAATAAACTAGTTATTTATATCAAAATACTTTCTTTATTTTCCCTAATACATAAAATAATAGGAACAAAAAAAACGTGTTCTACTCAAAAGCCTTAAACTGAGCTGCACTGGTATAACTTTTTAAGAAACACACAATCTGTTATATTACTTCAACTAATTAATGACAGTAATATCAAATGTTCATGCCAGTCCAAATTTTCCTCAAAACCCCCCACGTGCACATCATTCCCATAAAAATAAATGTCCACAATATATTACATGCTTAATTCTAAATATCTCAATACTGATTTTAAGAGAATTCGCTCATGTAACCAAGAAAATTCATGTGATAATGTTAACCACAACCTTACTGTCCATCGAATAGCCAAGTTTTACCCAATATCTAAACTCTCAATTTACATGCAGCTATGTTCTTAAAACACAACACCCAGACTCAGGATATCTTAAAACGTATACTTATGAAAAAAATTTCTGTATGTATAATACATATAATATATATATATATATATATTATATATATTTCAATCACTTTCTGCTACAGTCCGTTTCTTGATGTATATAATACATTTAATATTTATACATAATTTACCTGTATAAATATTAAATGTAATATATATATATATATATAATTAATTTAGCATCTTTCTGTAAAACACTAGGAAGTTGTGCTTTACATATATAATGGAAAGAACTGTACTCTCTTTGATCATAGATACTGACATTATGGGCATGACTGTTAGGTTGACATACATAGTAAAAAAAATTCAAGGAGAACAGAGATTAATCTCTGGTTGTACAATAAATAATGACGCCATAAACATAACATTCTTCAAAGATAAAATCTCCGTTTCTTTGTAACTAGTTGCCACTTTAGGGCCACTTTATCAGTTGACTAAAAACCTAAATCAACCAAAAAAACAAAGCTGACATGTGAAATTGAATAAAGAAAGAATTCTCTAAATATATACCACTAAACTAATATATGAATTTCAATTAAAAAAATTAATCACTGAATTCCTATGCACCGCTCATTATAAATGATGGTCTGTAAACTCAAAGAAAATAACACTGAAGACACAGAAGTGCAAACTGAAAATAAATTTAAAAAGATAAAATAGTTAACCTGTGCCAATTGCAATTTCAGTTACAAGTACTGGGTTAGAAAAACATACTACAATGGATTCCGCGTTATAGGGACACATCGAGACTGTATCAAGTTGGCCCAATTAAGCGGCTAGCCCTATTATCCTTCTTGGTACTCCAGTTAGTTTCGCGAGTTTTCGTTGATTAGTGTTAGGCACATCATTTTTATCATGCCAAGTAACTTACTTCCTTCAGCAAAAGTCATGTCATTCCGCGGCATATTGGCAGTTTAATATGAAAGTTGTTTTAAATTTTTGTAGGTCAGAAAATTTATAGACAAACTGACAATTAAATTGGAAAAAGTCCCTATATAATGAAAATTAAAATATTAAAAAAAATCACCACACAATGACAAAACAAAAAAATCCACTATAGCTATAGAGAAATGTGTGCTGTCTGAATGACCTGTGTTGAGAACACCAGGCAGTAGAGGTGGGCCGATATACCTGTAATAGGTATTTTGGAATGATATTTTTGTGGAACGGATGTAACAGTGACTGAAAAGTTGAAATACCTGTTATTCGCGGCGACGCTGTTCCGAGTCGAGACATGCCGCCATCGCTGTTCCGAGTCGAGGCACACCCCCTACGCACGCACACACACACACACACACACACACACACACACACACACACACACACACACAAGTACGCAAGATCACGTAAACGAATATGCCAAGGCCAAATACTAGGCATACAAAAATATCGCTGGAACGCAAGGAACAGCCAGTAACACGTATTTAAAATACTAGGTATCTCAAATACTAGTGGTATCACCGATACACAAGGAACAACGCGTTCCAGAGTAACAGTAGTATTTTAGTAACACCTAATATTTTAGGAACACCTAGTATTTTAGGAACAGGTAGTATCAAGCATATTTCGAATAAGAACTAGTACGAGCCACTTTTTCGTCCTGTATACTTCATTCTGCGCAAAGAGACGGAGCTGTTTTTAATAAAGGAAAAAATTCATCCTGATGTTACATTATTCTCGTGTGATATGCAGATATATAATACAGATTATATGTTAATAAATTATATATTATACTAGTCACCAATTTGTAACTAAAATCGGTTGGTAAAACTTTGTTTTCACTCAAAAAAACTTTGTGTTCCGAGTCGTTAGTGAAATAGTTGTATTTAATTACATTGAGTTATAACCTATAGAGTGGCTGATGTTGATAAGCTTTATTATACTTTTTATTAATGTGATTTTAACTTCACTACACATCTCACGTAAATGATGATATTGTTGTAATGGACATTTATGCACTTTATCTAGTCCTGTTCCTTAAATATCTGTAATGCATTTAATTTACTTTTGTTGTTGCTTATTATTCATAAGTTTTTATTTATGTATTTATATTTATTTTATTACAATTTGTTTTTTTATTTTTATTTGTAAAATGTTGTTTATTCTCATTCACTCTTGTGGCTTACTGTTATGCTTTTATTATACGTTTCTGATGTTTTTTCACATTATTTTTTGTGGTATTACATGTAGGCCTACTCTAAATTATTCAATTGCCCCGAGTTTCGCAACTGATTTGTCTAACCAATGTTAGTTTGTTTACTACTAGTGAAAACTTAAATTGGTATTCCCAAAGGGAGATAGGCCTATAAATTCTCTTGTTTCTTATTTTCATTTAAACAGTAATAGTTTAATAAAGTCACAGTGTAAAGTAACACTGTTAATACTTTTAGTTTCAATTTATTTCTTATAACAAATTATATAGTATAGGTTATATAATATCTTCAAATAAATACACAGCAAGTAAGTTTATTAATAGGTTTATCTAGGTGAAAATAAACCTACTTGCAGTATATTTATTTGAAGATATTACATAGGAGACCTGCAGGAAAGTCAAAACGAGTTACTTACAAAGGATAATATAGGTTATGTATATATAGTATATAATAACAGGTATTTGTACCTGTTATTTTTTTGGAACGGTATTTTCATACCTAGTATTTTAAAATAACAGTTTAGCCCACCTCTACCAAGCAGTCAAATAGACTAAACTGCCTACTACTAGACATAACAATCTTCTTGGCCCTAGTGGTGTCTGTAATTGGTTTATGGTACGTCTCCTCCAAGGTCAAACATAAGAAAGTGCGAAACCAAACCATTAGAGATGGGCTAAACTTGTATTTTAAAATAACACGTACGAAAATACTGTTCCAAAAAATAACAGGTACAAATACCTGTTATTATATACTTATTATACATAACCTATATTATTCCTTTGTAAGTAACTTGTTGAGTTTCCTGCAGGTCTCCTATACAATATCTTCAAATAAATACACTGCAAGTAGGTTTATTTTCACCTAGACAAACCTATTAATAAACCCATTAAAATAAACATACTTGCAGTGTATTTATTTGAAGATATTATATAACCTATATTATATAATTTGTTATAAGAAATAAATTGAAACTAAAGGTATTAGCAGTGTTACTTTACACTGTGACTTTATTAACTATTACTGTTTAAAAGAAAATAAGAAACATTATATATCTCCCTCTGGGAATACTAATTTAAGTTTTCACTAAGAGTAAACAAACTAACATTGGTTAGACAAATCAGTTGCGAAAACTCAGGCAATGAAATTTAGAATAGCACAACAAATAATGTGAAAAAACATAAGAAACATATAATAAAAACATAACAGTAAGCTACAAGAGTGAATGAGAATAAACATGATTTAAACCAATTACCCTTATAAAAACACAACCTAAATAGTTTCTGGTAAAATTTCATTAGATATCTCCCCTTATCTTATTTTATATTCGTATCAGGTAGTGCTCGTAAAGAACGCGGAAGACCAAAGTGGTACGCGGGTCCCGAAAGTTTGGGAACCCCTGCTAGCAGATCAACTGTGCAACTGATAGGTTGATAGGTTGCCTGGCAAAAGCACAAGTTGGGCAAATAATGGAAACTTTGAGCCATATCATAAATCAATCATGAATGTTTTACAGTCTCCAAGAAATTCAGATAAACTTGTTGCTTTCTCTTCTTATTACCTCCTTGTTTTATTGATGGCCTTCTAATAAGTTTAGTAAATTCTTATCTTCATCAGATCCTGTATTTATCTTAGGCTGCAGTTTGACCATTTACACCCAATTGTGTTATCTGTTATGAAGTTTGTTATTTTTATTTCTTTACTAAGTTGAAACTACTATTAGTCAAATGATAAGTAAAGTGATAGACAGAAATTCAAAATCAGCAGTTTAGAGAAAAGAAACATTTACGAAAACACCTTATGTTTTGGGGTAGCCTTATCAGATCAGTAAAGATTTGATGAACAGGACTAGATAAAGTGCATAAATGTCCGTTACAACAATCTCAACACTTACATGAGATGTGCAGTGAAGTTAAAATCACATTAACAAAAAGTAAAATATGGCCCATCAACTATCAGCCACTCTGTAGTTTATAACACAATATATTCATTTTTTCAAAATTTACCAAATTGGTGATTAGTATAATATATAATTTATTATAATCTGTATTATATATTTGCATAACACACGAGAATAAATGTAACATCAGTATGCATTTTTTTCATTTATTAAAAACAGCTTCATCTCTTTGCGCAGAATGAAGTATTCAGCACCAAAAAGTGGCTTCGTACTCGTGTACTCGAAATACTTCTGATTCTCCTAATACATGTTGTACTCATTTACTTGTTGTTCCTTGCGTACCGGTGATATGCCTAGTATTTGTAATACTCGTTTACTTGTTGCTCCTTGTGTACCGGTGATACGCCTAGTATTTGTAGTACTCGTTTACTTGTTACTTGTGTACTCGTTAGTTGTATAGGGGCGTTCTTCAACTCGGAACAGCGAGGCCGCGAATAACAGGTATTTCAACTTTTCAATCACTGTTATATCCGTTCCACAAAAATATCGTTCCAAAATACCTGTTATAGGTATATCAGCCCACCTCTACAAACCATGTCATCAGGTTGTTGACAATAATGTACAAGCACTGTATTCTTATGGTTGTCACCCTCACTAATCTACTCATATAAATTATGTGCTCAACAACAGAAATTGGGTTACTTCTATTTAAGAGGAGAAAAACTGAGCCATTACTGGACCTATTAAGCGAAGCAACTTTCTATGTGTAACCCTGTTTTGTTTTTGTATTTTTAATATTGGCCCAATACGGCTGCTGGATCTAATAACCTGTGGCCCCATTAACCGGAATACTCTGTACTTTCAAAAAACAAGACAATTTTTTACAGAATATTTGAAACTAAGTAATGTATTTGTGTCAAGTTTACTGTTGTAGAATCAGATGAAATATCATTTAATATCAGACCACCTATTTTCCATATTCTGGAGGTTCAAGAACTAAAACTTGACAGACAATTTTAATAAAATATAATTATTTCACTACTGACTCGGAACACAAAGTGTTTTATGGGTAAACACGTAAAAATTTTACCTTATAGCCATAACCGGTTTTCGCTTTTAAAAAGCTTCTTCAGAGGCTGCCGCTGGGTGCACTGCCTGTCTTGTTGTTGGCGACGGTATTGACTTTTGAAAGATCGAAATTGTGTGTGTGGGGTGTGACATGTTCGAATAATGCATGTGATTTGAATTGTGTCTGTTCATTTAGGATGTCGTTTTTATGTGTTTTCGTGTGTTTCTATATTTCCAATTGTTCTAGAGTGTCTAGTTTTCGGCCTTTTGTGTGTACGTGTAGAATGTCCATATTTTTGTATGTGTGGTTTGCTTCAATGAGGTGGTTTGCAAAGGTGGATTCTGTAGTGGAGTGTAGTGCCTTTGTGTGTTCAATGTATCTTTGTTTGAAGCTACGTTCTGTCTGGTCTGTGTAGAATTTGTTGCAGTCTGAGCAATTTAGTTTGTAAACACCAGGTAGATCAAATTTGTTTTGTGCTTTGTGTGTGTTTTGATAGTGTGTGTTCTGTTTTGTTAGTCGTTTTGTAGTACAGAACTTTGTGTTATAAGTTGGTAGTGAAATAATTATATTTAGTTAAAGTAACGGACACATCATGGACAACGAAATCCAAGAATTTTAATCAATTACTGTTGTTTAATTAAATATGGGACATGTTTTGTTTTAAAGCCCTTGACATGTTTCCAATCAATAAGTTTACTTAGTATGTTTATTAAGTAGTGTTTCTTTTGAGTCAAACAATGGATACGTTATACAGGTTGTAACAGTACAGAAGTGTGTGATCCAGTTTTAATTTCAATTCAGTAATTAATAAATTCACTTTCCCCTGTAAGGAGCCCCAAGCAGCAGTGCACATACAGCTAGTCTAAACAATTGCCCAGACGTATTGCGTAACCGCCAGCAGCAGCCTTGTGACACAGTCTACAGTCTGCAGTGTGTCAGTAGAGAGTGAACAACAGACAGCCAGCATCAGACAGTAAAGTTGTAATTTAAAATTAAACAGTGGCCTCGGGCGCAAGATAGGCCGAAAATAATCTAATCGGCCTATCAAGTAAAGTGTTAACGCGCAGTTTGCCAAAAAATGGGCTTGCGAACAATGTAAGCCGACCGATTGAAAAGAATAGTGCTGGTATTTGTGAAACAGCCTTAAAATTTGTGATTGAGAAAATAATCCAAGTTAAACAGTATAAAATCAGTTTTCGGAGTGTTCTACAAACAAAAAGTGCGTAACACGTGGTGGCGGAAATGGTTTCGATATTAAACCTCAAAATATCGTGGCGACCTGGGTAATTTAATAAGGTAAGTTTTACGGGGACTATGACGGTAAGTAAAATTCTGGCAGCGGTGAGTATTATTTTATGATGAGTGTATTATTTAGTTAAAAGGGTAGAAGGCGGAGTACCTTCACAGCGACGCCCCTGCCAGGATGTTCGTATATAAAAAATTATAGGAACTAGACCTGTTTTAAAGCACAGAAAGTAGGATTTGGTAACGGCGTATTTGTAAAATTAATCGTATATAATTACGTTGTAAAAATTAGGTTATGTTTTGGTAGCGTAAATGTTGGGTTTATAAATAAAGTTTGAAGTACGAGTATAAAGATGGGTGAAGTAGGTGAAATGACCGACGAGGAGTGGGGTAAGATAACATACGATAAAGGTAAGATTGTTGAAGTAATAGGGGTAGAAAATAAGGCAGTACATAGGCCTAGTAATGATGAGAGTGTGGTGGTGGTAAATAAAGGTAAAAAGACAAACCAATTTCAAGAAAATAAAGACGATTCGGGAGCAGATAATAAGGTAGGCCCAAGTAACGATGAGATTGAATTTAGCGAGTCAGTTGTCATAGGTGGAGTTCGACGTAATAGCCAATTTGTAAAAGACTTCATGAGTCTGCTAGTTCAAGAGTTTGCTAAGTTGCATGCGAAGTTTGATAAACATTTTGACGAACTAAACACAAAGATGATTAAACAAGACGAAAAGTGGGGAGGAGAGAGATATCAAAAGAGAGTACAGAAGTTGAGTTAACACAGGTAAGTGGTAATAATGTCTTTGATAAGAGTGAAGAAATAATTAACCAGGTGAGTGATAAAGATAATGAGTTAATCAATAATAGTGACAAAATAGTGGAAGAAATATTGTTGAATAGTGGAGATAATTATGATGGTTACAATTCTGAGGTAAGTGGTGAAGTTACTATAATTAGTTCTAACGATGAAATAATTTATGCAAATAAGAATAATGATTGTATAACTGAAAATGGGGTATCAAAAAGTGATGCAGTAGACGATAGTGAAAATGAGAGTGGGAGAGTTCAGTGTGGTTATGAGAGGTATTGTAAAGAAAGAGAGAGAGAAATAAAAATTTTTGAGGTTAATAGAGGGTATGAAATGTTGGTGCAGGTGTTAGATAGGGAGAGAGATGATAAAAGAGAGAGAGAGGAATATCTGAATAACACTGTTATAAATAATGATAAAATAATTGATTTGATATTTAGAAAAACTACTGACGGAGACTGGATAAAATTAATTGATCGTGACAGGTTGTATGAGATAATAAATGGTATGATGATGAACTTAGAAATAATGGGTTATGAAAACAATAATAATAAACTAAAGGTGGACAAAAATCATTTAGTCTATAAATATGTGAGATATCTTTTTGACGATGGAGGCTAGACCATAAAACAATAAAAGACAGTTAAATATTTTGTTTTAAGGATTTTGACTTAGCTGATTTTGACATTGAAGTGTGATATAACTGAATAATTAATGATGACGATTTGTAAATACATGTTTAGCGAAAGTAATTGTATGTATTATAAAATGTTGGATAACCAATGTATGTATGTAGTAGAAATTGTTGTGATGATAATAATAATATTAATATTTTGCAGCCTAAATAAATAACAAAAATTAATTGGGAAGAAGACAATGAATGAGTTGTAGTTTTGCAATGGGTGAAAGTAATTAAAAATGTTGTTTTCAGTAATTGATCTAATTAAAATAATTTGAAATGTTTAAATATTTTGCTTGATGGTTGAACTTTTCTAATGAGTGTAAATTGTTTTATGAGATTTGATATTAATGAATAAATGTTAAATTGTTTGTATGAAATAACATTGCTGTTAAATGTTTCAGAGGTTACGTGGGGATATTGGTGTGTATATTTTGTGCTTGTGCTAGTAGATTGTAAGTATAAAGTTCATAATACCAATTAGACAATATAAAATGCTTACAGGTGTGAAAAGAGTTTAATTCAATAATAAACATGAATTGAGATGACAGCATTAAATAGAAATTGTAATTAAAAAAGAAATAATGAAAGGTGAATTAAAATTATATTAGGTTTGAACTGTAAGAAATAGACATCGATAAATACGTTATCTAAAAGATTTACAAAAATTCGAAGGAAGTATATCTGTTAGTATGATGTAACCAGAATGTTTAGACTATGTGAGTGTTGAGACTGAGAGTGTTTATGTAAACAGGTAGGTTGTGTGACTAATGTTTACAGCCAGATGTGTTGAAGTTGATAACTGTTGCAGTTTGATGAATCAGTACCATTGAGCAGATTCTATTATGAAACAAAAGAAACATCTGATGTGCTGGAGATAATATTTTTTAATCCTTTGTAAAATGTTAGTTAAATAAATAAAGTTGTATCGAACAAATAAGATTGAAATAATGAGGTAATTACCATAATTTAGTCTTGAGATAATAAAATTAAATTAATTTGGTAATTAAATTAATTGGAAACAGGTTTTAATAACAAATTTAAATTTATTCTGATTCAAACTCCAAATGTAATTGTAAAATAAATGAAATATGTACTTTACTTAAATGGGAAATTGAAGGGAATTTTGTATAAATGCTGTCAAAAAATGTTTGGGAACTTAGAGGTGTATACTGCTGTCCAAGTAACTTGTATCAATGCCAATCTATTTATATTTTATATTTTAACTGTAGATTCCCCACCTAAGTGCGGTCATGACCTCACCGGACCATGACCGTGAAAGTAGTTAATTGTGGCAAATCATAAATTTTACTTGATATAACCGGCTTGTGGTTTGTTTTATTTTGTTAACCCGGTGGTTTGTTAGATTTAGTAGGGGGGGTTATTTTTTGGGGAATCTACTTAATTTTGGAACAGGGCTATTTTCACCCAGATAGGGGTGGTAGTCCATTAGGGGTGTATAAATAGAAACTAGTAGGTATAATACCGAATTTTATTGTAACGCCGAAGCAAGGATGGGGGTGGAATAAAAGAAAAAAATGTCCACCCCTTCCGCATCAGTCCTTGTGAAAAGCAACTAGACGCTACAGTCTAGGGGGGGGTAATAGTGAGTGTGGATGGGCGGTGACCCAGTTACAGGTCACGAGGGAGATGTGGGTTACGGCGAGGATGAGGCTGAAAAAGGCCAAGAAGCCTCGCGCAGAACACATTAATATGTAACGGGTATCAGGGGTTAAGGAATAAAAGGGGGGTAGTAAAAGAGAAGAAAAAAAAAAAATTTTTTTGTTTATTCTATATAAATATGAGTAGGCAAGTAAGGATATAATTTGTATTTACTGTGAGTTGATGTTATTTTGTATAATTAATGTGTCATTTTGGCTGGGCAATATTGTACGGGGAATATTATTCAATTTAACTGGAATTTATGTGTACCATTGTAAACCAATATTGTTTTATTAATACTATTGTTTAGGGTCCATAATATAAAATGAGCCAGTACGTTGTCAATGAACCAGTACGGCTAAGAGGAAACGAATCAGTTGTGGGATATGGAGTGATGGAAGGCCGCTTGTCAATTTTTTAAGTCCATGTTATAAAGTCAGGCGATACTGGGTCGGGTATCTGTTCGATTTTTCGGTGTTGGGATCTCGAACAGAGAAGTCCAGTAAGATTGGATGGGTGCTGTCGCAGTCGCCAGACTAGGGGGGTAAGAACCCATGATTTAGTAGAGTGTTCAGGGGGGTTGCGGCGCCATATCCTCACTGATCCTCTTAGGTTTAGGCAATAAGAGTTTGAACGCTCCGGCTTTCAACCTCTTATTGGGGGGGGGGGGTATTGTAACAGTACAGAAGTGTGTGATCCAGTTTTAATTTCAATTCAGTAATTAATAAATTCACTTTCCCCTGTAAGGAGCCCCAAGCAGCAGTGCACATACAGCTAGTCTAAACAATTGCCCAGACGTATTGCGTAACCGCCAGCAGCAGCCTTGTGACACAGTCTACAGTCTGCAGTGTGTCAGTAGAGAGTGAACAACAGACAGCCAGCATCAGACAGTAAAGTTGTAATTTAAAATTAAACAGTGGCCTCGGGCGCAAGATAGGCCGAAAATAATCTAATCGGCCTATTAAGTAAAGTGTTAACGCGCAGTTTGCCAAAAAATGGGCTTGCGAACAATGTAAGCCGACCGATTGAAAAGAATAGTGCTGGTATTTGTGAAACAGCCTTAAAATTTGTGATTGAGAAAATAATCCAAGTTAAACAGTATAAAATCAGTTTTCGGAGTGTTCTACAAACAAAAAGTGCGTAATACGTGGTGGCGGAAATTGTGGATTGCATTGACCAGATGAGTAGCAAACTAAAGAACATAATCAATTGAATAAAATCAAACACCAATTTTAGTAATTTCCTTTGTTATGTATAACGTGTTAAATTTCAAACGAGATCTCTAAGGGAAAAAATTTAGTACTGGTTCATAATAGTTTGTTAGAGGCTAGTTGATTAAGAAATGTTTATTTTATTAATTCATAAAATTTCACCTTAAAATAAATTCAGATTTTATTTAATATAAAGTATGTGTTAGAGTAAGTCATTACGCCATAACCATTTCCTAGTTTTCTGTGCTGACAACTCGTTTAACGTAATTGGGATTCTTCTGATATATAAGGGTGGTCAGATAGCGGGATTATGTTACAATTTTTATAAGGGCAAGAGTGTAATGGTTTTGATATTAAACCTCAAAATATCGTGGCGACCTGGGTAATTTAATAAGGTAAGTTTTACGGGGACTATGACGGTAAGTAAAATTCTGGCAGCGGTGAGTATTATTTTATGATGAGTGTATTATTTAGTTAAAAGGGTAGAAGGCGGAGTACCTTCACAAGGTATGAAAAAAAATACTCTGAACTGCAATTGACTTGATACGTATATAATACAAAGTTAATTTTCAATAAAACAAAATTTCTAAGAGTAAATCCACCTCAAATGAACCAATAAAAAATAAAATTGTCACTGACAATTTCTGTTCTTATTGAATATGTCATTGCTTTCTACATTTTTCTGGGAGTTCAAAACAGGTTTTATTTTTCTTTTACAGTTAATGGGTGTATCTTCTTGGTGGTCATTTTCTTTTGGAAGATCAGCTATTTTCAGATGTTTGTAAAATAACTAATTAATTTTAGAGATATCAGCTTAAAACAAAAAAAAATCTTAATCTGTATTCTTTCTTTCATATTATTAGCATGATTTAGCTAGGTTTCGAGGAAATAGCATAAAACTGGAACTGAAAATTGCATTTTTTACTGTACAAATGAACAACTTTATTCATTTCATTTTGTTTTAATTGTCTCCAAGTCACGTTACTAAATATTTAGAATTAATATTAGGCAATTACCTGTATTAACTTCCGTCTTGTGACTTATTTGGTTTTTTCTTAAAACGACGCGTTTCGAGAATAAATTCTCATCATCAGGTTCAAATTCTATAAAAACAACAAATTCACCCAAAAAGGGTCATCAACTAGTTAAAATACACAAACACAAAAACACCACACATAATTTAACACCGACACAGTCACGGCACAGTCCGATGCGCATCGTCTCGTTGCCAACGACCAACTGTTGCACTTTGTCTTATACGACCGTTATCATTGCCCGCTGACCCATCAATATCGATGGCCGTGTTGTACAGCAGATTCGATCGGAACGAAAGTTTGTCATTAAGTAGCTGGTCCGTTTGTAACTTAGAAGCCCTGTATATCTCATATTCCTCCACAGCGTTCATGTATGCACCCTTTTTTTATTATGAAGCAGTTTAAAGTTTGTGTGGAAGTCTGAGTACTTATGATTATACAGCATTAAATGCTGAGCGTAACTGGATCTAGTTTTCGAGATATCACTTTTGGGCAGGTGTTCTTTAAAACGTTCGGCTGACGGCCTGCCCGTTTGTCCTATATAGAATTTGTCACAGTCATCGCATTCAAGCTTGTACACTCCAGTTTTCTCTTCAGCCGGGATACGAGTTCTTTGTCCCAAACGTTTTTTGATGTTATTTGTGGTTTTAAAGGCCACTGTTATTTTACGTTTTTTCAGCTCATTCTTTACAATGACTGGTAGTACATTCGTGTACTCAGTTACTATAAACTTAGTATCTTCTTTAGATGGGCCAGTTAATCTGCTTTTACTATTGATTTTTACCGAGTGTTTTCTTATAAGCTTGTCTATGATTCCACTGTTATACCCATTGATAGCTATACTTTTGATTATATTAGTCTCTTCCACTCTGTCTTTTTGCTGAAGGGGAATAGCAAGCATTCTATGAACGAACGCGTTGAAGGCTGCCATTTTCTGGGAATATGGGTGGTACGAATCAGCATGAATAGTAATATTCGTGGTAGTGGGCTTTCTATATTTTTTTTTTTAACAACTTTAGAAAGAAAAATTTCATGCAAATAAAGAAGACTCGCCTTTAATACTGTTTTTGTGTGAAGACTCCACACTATTCTGCTTGTTAGTTTGAAGCTTAGCCCAGGAAAAATAGTAAAAAAATTTGACTTTAAAGGAAAAAATTAGATAAAAGCTAGTTTTTTGTACATGTGTTCATTGAACCATAGGTTATACGAAAACAATTAGTCTACCACTTAAATTTGTCCGGGAGTGATTTTACAGGGGTTGAAAGGGGTGAAAAAACGATTTTTTGCATATAACTTAAATTCGAAGTATTTTATCAAAAAATGTTTCAAATAAAAGTTGTAGCTCACAAAATTCCCTACAATTTGGTGGGTATCACATTCCTGTACATCGAAGATTGTTGGAATAGGCCAAATTTACAACATGAAGTATACTGTATTTTTTGTATTTTGTGTGTATTCCATGTGAATGATCGTGTTTTTGTTTTTTTCTTTTTAGAGAGGGTGATGCCTACATAAGCCGAAGCTAGTGCATAGGTAATGAGATGGGAATGACTTGAATGATCAACAAATGCCAGACCTTACCGGGAATCAAACCCTGAACTCTTGGTCTAGAAGCCAGTGCCCTAACCACTAGACCAAACCGGTGGTCAATATTTAACTTAAAATATTGTCTTAGGGTGATTTTTTCCCCAAATTGAAATATATAATTTTTTTTTTTTTTTTGCTGATGCAAATGAAGAATTTTGTCAAAAAAAAGTATCAAATAAAATAGTGTTTCACATTTTTAGTAACAGATACAATGAAGTACAGAAAGAAACTATATAATACAGACCAAATGACCTAAGTATTGGAAAAGTAGAGTAAAAACATTTTTACTTTTTTTAGTAGGAAGGTGCCACTCCCTTCCCTGAATTACTAAGCGTAATTTATGCCAAAAATTCTGTTTCACATAATATACTAACTGGGCACACATATACTCGCGAGTATAGAATACATATATTAGTATCTCTAGCACTTTCAAAAATTATTTTACAAACAATGGTCCAACTGCTCAGTTGTGGATTCAGTATATTAGAAATTTTATAGAAGCTGAAAGAGCAGGAGAGTGGGAAAAACATCTTTATACAGTAAAATTAATGCTGCCTTATTTTCATGCAAGTGGTCACGTGCACTATGCTAAAGCTTGTCAGATTTATTTAAAGCAAATGCTTGAATTACAAAATAGAACGAGTGACTCAGAATTTGATAAATTTACGAAAGGTTATTTTACTGTAAGGTGTAACAAAACATTTTTCAGTGGTACTTGGACCGATATGGTCATAGAACAGACAGCAAATCGAGAATTAAAGTCCAAGGTGGCGTTGTTCACCAAGGATTCACAGAGGAAGTATTAAATTCATATATCACTACCAAATCAGCATTTTCGGATATTTGTCAAGAACTTGAAAATTTTTGCAGTACTACATTTTTCACACCTGAACAACATGTTGAGTTAAGAGAAACTCCAATTTCAAGAAATGATTCAGATGTCAATAAATTGTATGATTGGCTTATTAATCACGACCCGTTTTCAAAAACATAAATCATTACGTCACTCAATACTGGAATTATTGGAAATGATGCTATTAATTGTCACAAATAAAAGGAAATTAGTGAAAACGATATGAAAAAATTGTCTGGGAAACTGTATAAGGACATTGTCATAAAATGTGAAAACAGAGTATGTCTTATAAGTGCCATTAATTCCTCTATAACGGTGCGTGAAAAGGGTACTACTATAGATCCTTTAATTCTCTATCACAGAATTCTGTTGTGCAGAGAACTGAGTGATGATATTTTAGAGTATTTTAAATTTGAAACTGCACCGTACCCAATGTCTCTTTTCACGAACACTGGAATGAAAAAAACACCAAGTCCGCTTTATATGAGTTTAAAAATATTGATGACAATTTACTGAACAAGACAGACATCTACATGGAGGGTATTTGTTGCACAAAGTGAAATGGAATTTTAAGAAAATGCAGTACTTATAAAAAAGTATGCAATATGTACGTGCAATATGTTCCGCATACTTGTAAGCCTGCAGTAATCGTCTTCGATGGATATGATAATCCTGACAGTACAAAAAAATCTGAACAGCAATGTTGATATGCAAACATCAGTCCACAGTTCAGCAAAACGGAAGTAACCCCCCTGTCTGTCGGCCAAGAAAAGGTTTTAGCTAATAGTGAAAATAAAAAACAACTTGTTGAAATGTTGAAACAAATTCGAAGAGCAAAAGTTTGAAGTCATCTGATGACACAGATACACTGATTGTGCATAAACTACCATTCAGAAGCCTCAGAACTTGCAAGTGACAATTGTTGGCCAAGATATTGATTTGCTTATACTTGATTTATATTGATTTTCTTGAAACCAAATATCGGCAAAATTAAGAAAAATTATTTTTGCACAACAATTCACACACGTCAAAAGTTTCATCCTTCTAAAACATGCTCTTAGTGCCTGTGACACAACTAGTTCAGTTCATGGGAAAGGTAAAAAACAATTACTGAAGCTATTGGAGAATAACGGAAATTTGGACAATGCTGTAGCAGTGTTTAATAGTGTGAATTCAAATAAAAGTGAAGTAGAAAAAGGTGGTGAAAAATTATTTCTAATTCTGTATAGTTCAAAAGATGAAAGGCAAACACTAGATGAGTAGAGATTTCAGATGTTTCAGAAATCTCTCAAAAAGGCATCTGCCAAATTAGAGCTGTTACCTCCAAATTAAGCAGCTGCAGCTCAGCATTCCTTTAGAGTTTACTACCAAGTTCAGAAATGGCTAGGCAACCATAAAAGTCCAGAGAAATTGGGATGGAAAAGGAAAAATAATTTTTTGCAGCCCATTAAAACTTCATTAGAACCCGCTCCTGAATCAATTTTGAATTTAAATTCCTGCGGCTGCACAACTGACTGTTCTAAATTTCGTTGTCGCTGCCTAAAATCCAGATTGCAATGCACAGTTATGTGTAAATATTGCCAAGGATCAACATGTCAGAATTGTGAAACACCAGGTTATAATATTAATATTACTGATAGTGAAGAGATTAATATTGATGATAAAAGTGAAAGTGAATTTCTTATTGATGATCTTGAAGAAACAAATGTCAATGATAACAGTGATATTGAAGACTTTTTGTGACTTAAATTTTGATTATAAAAAGACTCTTACAAATGGAAAATCTGACCACATTTTTAAAAATTAGTGTATAATTTTCTTGTAACATTTTTATTGTGTTATTTTTAAGTAATTTCCATTTAATTCAATTTAAATGTATCATCTGATATTTCTGAACAAATTATTTATTCATTTGTAAAAATTTTACTTCATCTTGAGTGTTTGTTTTCGTAAATGTTTTGTGTTGATTCTACCTTCCTTTTGTGTAATTCACAAATCTGATTTCATAAAATGATTGCTTTCTGATTTTGACATTTTATGATAGGTGTTTAATTATGTAATTAATTTTTTTAATTACTATTGTGTATAGTTCAAGTTTAATTGTTTTGTATTTTTACATCATTTTAATTTTAGTCATCAAGTTCACTAAAAACGTTCAGATTTTAAATTCAATAATTATTCCATTTGCTTTTTTTATTTAAACAAGGTTTTATTTATAAAATTTTTGTTTCACTTTGCGATCCTTTTACTACATTATTCTTACTGTTGTTATTATCATTGCAATTTTGTAAATATCAAAAGATACTTTTTCAAAATATTTCACCTGAATTAATAAATTATGTGAACTTATCAACAATGTGTTTTTTCACTTTTTTGTAAATATTCGTCCTCTTAAAAAAAAAAAAACAAACGATCATTCACATGCAAGACACACAAAATACAAAAAAGTACGGTATACTCTAAGTTTTAAATGTGGCCTGTTCCAACAATCTTTGACACCCATCAAATTGTAGGGAATTTTGTGAACTAGACACTTTTAAGTGGTAGACTCATTGGTTTTGTATAATTTATGGTTCAAGGACCATATGTACAAAAAATTAGCTTCATCTAATTTTTTCCTTAAAACTTCCTATTTTTCCTGGGCTAGTTTTTTTTTGTGAGCCATAAATACTGAACTTGCTTAAACTAGTGATTTTTAATTTTTATTATCTCAAAAAGGACAAAAGAAAATTCTGGAATTGTCTAAAAATACTCTTCTAACAACTAATAACTGAAATCCTAAATTTCAATACCGAGACGAAACACTAATGGAAAAATAAAATCCCTTAAAAATTCAAAATAAGACGCTATGAAATCAAACTTTTTCATTAAGAAAACAAAATTTTATGCTTTTGTGTATAATAATTATTTACATCAATTTTCAAGCTACATTTGTCATCCTTAAAATAAGTTATTAAACATGAAATAATAATGTTGTTAAAAGTTATTAAACATACATTTCAAACATTTCAGTTTTTAAACACGTTTACTGCCTGGTAATCCTTATGAAACTACAGAGTCTACATAGATGAGATATATTTTAATTGATATTTATCTGTTATGTTGTAACACTACCAGTAATATTTGTAAGTTCTGTAGAGGTCAACATTCTCAAAACCTTAGACAGTGGTACCCACAATTGTCAGTTTTGAAAGCTGAAATGAAGTATTTGCCCCATGGGGGTGAAAAACTATCAGAAAATCACTGTTTTTCTCACACACATATATTCAGCTTTACCAATTCACCAATTATCATCATAAACATAAGCAACATTTGTCTTGAATCAATGTGTTTGGCAAATAGAGAGTGTCAGAAGTACCGTGTAGTCCTTACAGTTTGAATACACATAGCGACTAATATCTCTTAAAGCTTCAAATATTTTATTTCAGTTTCATTTCATTAGCTTGTATTTCCTCAGATGGTACACAAATGGATGAAGAAATGCCACTGATATTTTCTGAGCAAAATTTGAACAACTCCTCTGCTGAAAGAATTTGATTCGAGGGAGGCCTGTGCAGACTTTTCTTTTTTAATGTAGTTGATTGTTGAAACTTATTCAATTTACTTTTTTAGGCTGGAGATATACCTAAATACCCATAGAGTCAACAGCACCCAAATTTACCACTTGAATCAGCTCCTGAGATATAGTAAGAAAGTCAACATTAATATCTGCTTGATTTTGTTATAAAAGAAATATGTTTTTATTACATACACAATATAATGATTTCACTGGAACTGTATCTTAAGAATAGCTTTAGGTTTTCTTAAGTGTTCAAGTAAAATTTCTCTCAAATGATTCCTTATTGGTTGTTTATGAAACACTGATGTATCACTACACTTTTGTCCAAATGTGTTGTTGATGTTTTGCTATATATTTATTTCTGTATTATTGGCAAACAGAATCAATATTCTCACAAACTCTTATTTTTGGTAAAGTTTGCTGATTTTTCACACACATAACTTACTTTAAAAACTTGTTTGAAAGTAGGCTGATAATGAGTTTTGTGATAAATTTCACTGACAAACAATTCAACAGAACACTCCATTCTGATAATAAGATAATAATAATAATATTTAGCACTTAGCTCTTAAACCATGCTTGCAACTTACACACCACTTATAACATAAAACTTGAACCACACTTCCGAAGAGCCACTAAACAACTAAGCTAGATTTATTGAGTGAGGACTCACCTGTACAGACACGTTTTTTGGGAAGAATTCAAGGTTTACTTTCTGTTATTAATATAATTTAAAACACACTATTTAAAATAATATTTCATTTAATTTAATATTCATATAACTCATAAAAATGAGAAAGTTTTAAATTTGGTTTTATTTTTATTCTATTTGTTTTGGTACCTGAAGATATTTATTATCAAAGGTACTATGCTATTATTTTTATAAATTTTCCTGTGTTTGTAAATTTTGTGAACATCCTTATTAATTTTAAAGTGACTTAAATTATTTTGTTGCTGCTAAATATTTTTAATTTGACCCATTTTGTAGCTCTAATTTTAAAAATTATCAATTTTATTGCCTCTATTGTACGTATAAGTCTGTAATAAGCTGTTTAAGTCTTGATGATGAAATTTTGTATATCAGTTACCAGTTGTTAGAATAGCATTTTTAGACAATTTCAGATGTTTACCTGTGTCCATTTTGATATACTACAAATTTAAAATCACCACTTATAAATTTTATGGCTCAAATTTTATTTCTATTTTATTTTATGGCTCATAAAAAAATAAAAGTCTCTAGCTTCAAACTAATATGACACCATATAACATATATAACATACAACCAGTGTACTATGGAATCTTCACATAAAAACTTATCAAAGGCGAACATTTTCTTTACATTAAATTTTTACTTCTAAAGTTGTTTATTATAACACAACTGTCGGTTCTAGTTTTATGGTATTTCCTCGAAACCCAACTACACTGTGCTAATAACATAAATGAAAGACAGTTTTATACAGTTTAGGAAGGTTTTTGTTTTAGCTGATGCCTTTAAAAATAAAAAAGTTATTTCAGTTTTCTCAAAGCACAAACAATGCTGAATGTAGCCAGTCTTCCAAAACCAAATAACTGCTAAGAAAAAAATCATTCATTATAAAACAAAAATCAAATCTGTTTCAATATTCCACAAAGATGTAGACAACAATGAAATAACATTTAAAAGACAAAAGTGTCAGCAACACCCACTGGTTGATTTGAAATTGATTTACCCATAACCATTTTTTTTACCGTTTCGCTACATATAACAGTTTATCTGTACATTAATTTAGTTGATTGTAAAACTAAGTTGTAAATAATCAATTATACTTGACAATTAACATAAAAATACAAAACAGAGAAAGGGCTAAGAAAATAACTGTCCATCTATTTTATCAAGATGATACATCACGAATGGTATTTATGCAAGAACATCATGTGAAACAGGTCACTTTGAGATGCTTCATTGTGACTTTTACAAACGTTAAGTAACAGTCATCCAAGGAAGAACATAAGTAACTGTGTCCACAAAATTCATGGTTTAATTCCACAACAAAATTTACATGTTCAGACTACAGAATGTATAAATCTGTAATAACTTACTACAGTAGAACCCCTCAAATCGAACCCCAGAAATCCGAAATCCCGGGAAATCCGAACATGATTTTGAAGAAAAACAACATTTGAAAAAAACACAAAGACATAAGAAACACATTTATTATTACATAAAACTATCATATATAACCTAATTTTACGTAAAGAATCACTGAACAATTAATAAAGTATGTACAAGTATTGCTACTTACATAAAACAGGATTGAAATTTAAAAATATTGGAATTAACACTGTATAAAAACAACACGTCATACAGCATTTCATTAAACATCAGAGCTGAATGGCCAAGGAAAAACACAAAAGAAACACACACAAACACTACACTATATTTTTTCACTTAAAATCAGTGATCTTCATCTGGCGAAGTGACATAAACCTTCCCGAGGATGCGATGTTGCGCCAGCGTCGCATAAACATGACATCATTGGGTGTAGCAGCTGCGTGTTGTTCTACGTAGTGCAACGCGATGTCGAGAGCGATGGCAGCGTCAGAATGAGTCATGTTTGTTGAGGCATCTTCTCCCTCGCTATCGCTACCTGATACATTGTCGTGTTGATCCTGGACCACAGACACTCATGCTCGGTGCATTCTTCATTGTCGTCTAGTGCTGCCCACTCCTCCAGACAACCTTTTTCAGCATCCTCACATCCTGGTACTTTTTGAAAGAGATGAAGGAGCTCAGTTTCATCATCTCATGTTGTAAGTGGTGTTTCCACAAATTCGAGGCTGGGCCAAAGCTTCGTCCAAGATCTCTGCAGTAAATTTTTACTGGTATTGTTCCAGGATTCTGCAACCCAGTAAATCACATCTTTTATTGTTATCTTCTTTAGCTTCTCAAGAATAGAAAGAGAACAATCTTCTTCAATAGGAGTTTGCAGAAGCATTTTTCTGTAGCTTAGTTTTATGTTCTGTAGCACACCTTGATCCATAGGCTGCAGCAGCGATGTCACGTTAGGTGGTAGAAAAATTGCTTTTATGTCTCTGCACACCAACTGCATGTCTGAAGGATGTGACGGAGCGTTGTCTATCAAAAGTAGAGCTCGAGGTGGCAGTCCATTTTCTTCATTAAATCTTGTTACGGAAGGAACAAATTTCTTTTCAAACCACTCCTTAAAAAGATTACCAGTCATCCACGCCTTAGTCTGATTTCTGTAATAAACAGGGAGAGAAATCATGTTCATATTTTTAAGGGCTCGTGGCTTGGCAGACTTTCCAGTCACCATTAATGGTAGCTTGTTTGTTCCCGCGGCGTTACTGCAGGCCAAAGCTGTGAGACGCTGTTTGTTCATTTTAAAGCCTGGCGCAAAAGATTCCTCTTTAGAAGCAAGACTTTTAGTGGGAAGTGCTTTAAAATTCAATCCAGTCTCGTCCGCATTATACACTTGCTGGGGCGAGTAATTTTCCGACGAAATCAAATCGGCGAATTCATATAAATATTCTTTTGCAGCAGTATTATCAGCTGATAACTTCTCTCTGCTTATCGTCAGTTGTCTGACTCCATGCCTTCTCTTCCATCGATCCAACCACCCATTGCTAGCAGTAAATGCCAAATCTCCGTTCATTAGTTTGTTCAGCCACAATGCCTTTTCTTGAATTAATGGACCACTAATAGGAACTCCTTTCTGCCTCTCTTGTGTAAACCACAAAAACACTGCTTCGTCAATTTCTTCATTTACAGAAACTTATGCGTGATGGCGCTGTTTCAAAGTTTTTTCACTTGTTGCACTGCAAAACTGTTCAATTTTCGCACGATTCTTTTTCCAGTCACTGATTGTTGCCTTACCAACACCAAATTCAACAGCCAACTTCGTCAAACTTCCCCTTTGTCTAGTCGCATTAACACTTCGAGTTTTTCTTTTAAAGTACAAGAACTATGTTTTCGTTTGCTTGCCATAATTTAAGAAAACTAAAAAACCCGATCTACACTGCTCACTTAAAATGCAAAAACAATAAACCTTAAACGAAAACTCGAACAAACTATGTACACTGGATGGAAACAGTAACAGCAGACAAACGCACAGGACAACAAACGACAGAGGACTAACTGGAATACAAAGATTTCTAGGCCTATTGAAGTAGGACTGGGATATTTTTAGCCACTTCCGCCCGACAGCAACAGTGATTCACTGGCAGTCAAGGTCAGCAACCTCCGGCGGCTTCGTCTCACCCCTACGCAACATTACCGGGCGGCGCGTACACCGTAACTAGTGTTGAGTACTATGTATGCAGATTTTTCAGCTAATCCGAACTTTTCCGAATCCGAACAGACTACAGCCCCAATTAGTTCGGATTTGAGGGGTTCCACTGTATATCTTACCAGGTGTTTACCAACACACATGACCAAATATATTTCAAATAATTCTGTGTATCTACAGACCAGTTCTATATTACAGTTATTTAAAACCTATAAAGTGACAATATTCCACTGTTCCACTTTCTTGAACTGCAGCTTTAATATTTCTGATTTAAAAAACAACTCTTACACAAACACCATTTTGAACTGCATTTAATTTATACTTTTCTTAAATTAGCTTATAACTTTAAAGACAAGATAATGAAATTATAAATTTTGATAAAAAGATCAATTCATATAACAAAATCCTCAATGTGCTTGGTGAAAAATCAGGAAGCTAAAGGCAAAATAACTGTCTCAATTTGAGACCCGCTGACTTGTTATTACGAATGAATGATCTGTCTGTGCATAATCATACATTATAATTTGTCTATTCAAATCACGATTGTACTAGAAAAAATATTTAAATCTACATGTTATCATATTTTCACAACATATTTTACGATGCCACAAGCCATCTAATATTTACATGCCCAAAAAAATGTAACCATTGTTACATACTGCAATTCAAACATTCATGCAGAAAACTTTATAATAACCAATCCAAGGCAAATAACCTTTTGTTATTTTAAGTGGTGAACACTCCTATTAGGAAACATGTGATTACCATAAAACATTATGTGATTACTGGACATCTACAACATCATATGCATACAAACTATTTTTATACTAATTATTTGTGCAACCATGCCCATTGTTTGATATTCTGGGTCATGTGAGTTTTTATGTGACCAATATTGATTATCGAATGCAGAGATTGACTCGTATATCCTGCTGAATGCTCCTGGCACTGTGTTCTATGCATGCCTAGTCGGTCACAATTCAACTGTCAATGCAGCAGCATCAGTGACTTTAAAATATCCTACGAAGTTTGTTTACACATCACAAGTGACATTACAGTTTTAAATATTTTCAAACCATGGCTACTTTGTGTTTTACATGCTGTCACAAAGTAGACACTCTAAGTACACACACTGCAGTGAATCTGAAGGCTTAACATTAGTGAAAGTGAGCAAGGAGATCGGGCATTAATCTAGTTAAAAAGACTGCTCCATTTTTGTATATATGGTTATTTCTATTACTTTGTTCTGGGTTATATCTTTACAGTTTTAGCTTACGTTTCACTAATTCTGGGTATAAATACTTGTATACATTTTCTGAGGAGTAGTTGAAGTACAGAAAATATAATATAATTGTTAATTAACATAACTCTGTCCACAAAACAATTGATCTTTTCATTTCTCTGTATTTAATTATTCATTTTTAATGGTGAACATGCTTTAGATGTATGCCACTCTTTTTCAACAAGAAGTCTCCTTTACTGCTTATTGAAGTAAGAAGGGCAGCTTTATACTTAAAACCTAATGAGTTTAAAATGATTCTTACGCTATGCTCACTACCTTCATTAAAAATAATTTTTCTTCTTCAAGTTTTTTCTAATGTTCTGTGCAGTTCTGTTCAGTTATGCGGAATCATGAGCAACACATTTATCAAAATCATCACTATCAATAACAGGCTTATCACTTTACAATTTTTTAAAGTTCTAACTGAACATTCTGGACTGCTATCCTAACCCATTTTTCTTAGCTTCTTGCAATATTTTTTAAACTAATATCCTTGTAATCCACACATAACGCCTGTACTCAATTGATAATTTTGAATTGGAACAATAAATCCCTCATCACAGTTTCTACTGTTTACTACTGATTACGCATCTTTTTTCATGAAAGCATTAACATTTTTTATTATTAAATAATGATGACAAAACTGAATAAATCCTTGTGTTCTATGTTTGTTAAACAAAATATGTGATTATAAGTATAATACTACTGGCTAAGAACACTAATTTTTTATTGGTAAAAATGTAAAATTTTTACCTTGTAGTCTGAACCAGTTTTCACTTATTACAAGCTTCATCGGAGGCTCCAATATGTGCTTTCATTTGGAAATACTCAAAATACATATTTTCTTGTAAAAATATTGCTATGCTGTAGAAACAGATACTACTGGATTGCTACTGACTACATGACGCTTTGCACAGCAGAATTACATAACGGTCTAGGTCATTCGAGATGTTCTAGGCTCTTCCAGACATTACTTGACAAATTCTACCAGCATCCAGGCCTGCTACGTCACTACAATGCAAGACAGCCATCGTATAAATACTGCATATCAAAATGGAGGTGACATTTCCTGTAGTGTTTTGGACACATTTAACTTGAATTTTTGTATTAGAGTGCCTTTGATGATTTCTAAACGTTGTCTGTTTCCAGTTGTAATTAGTGACTTCATCTGATGTCAGTTACTCTGTTTCCATTGTACTGACTATCTATGTAACTGTCATAACAACATGTACTTATGTAAAAATACTAGCCCTCTAATTATTATAAACAAAATGGGGCTTGGGTGAACAGGAATTTTTTTTAAAACAGTTCATGAAAAAACGTCCCATGTGTTCATAAATACCTAAATACGAAAGGCTTCATCAAAAGTAGTCGCATTACTAGGTGTTAACACTTTTAGCATAATGAAAAATTTGTAGTATCCAACATCAGCAACATTAACCAATGAATCATGGAGAGATTTCCAATTCGACACAAAACTCTTCATCTACCTTACTTTCAAATATAACTTTAGGGGCAATTCTACAGTTCACAAGGTCTCAGAATCTGAGGATAAAGTGAAAGCTAGTACTTTTAGGGATATATGGAAAAAAATAGTTTCAGAAATGAATAAAGAGGAATATGAAGTTACATTCACTGGCAAAATTATTCCTTCTACTGTGTAAACTAGAACATGAGAAGTGCCTCGTGATGAAAAAGTTGACAGTGATAACATAATAAAATGGCTGGAACACGACAAAAATTATCACTTTTTTTAATGAGTTACATATTATTAAACATATTGTGGAAACATTAGAAAAGGAAATAACCACAGTCATAACGAAATGGAATATACTGAGCACAGTAAGCAATGGCACAGAACTCAGCAGGTAGAAATATTGCTCAGCTATCTTGAGCTATCTTTGTTTTGCAACATTCATGTGTTAAACTATATACCACATTTTTGCATAAATATAAGGATAATTTTACAGAAAAAAGTACAAATTGGAAGTATATGAAATATATGAAATTTACATTTTAAATATGAAACTGATTATGTAGAGAAGTGGTTCATTAAAAATATAAAAGACACATAGTTAACCAAGTTGATTTATTTTAAACAAACAAAATAAAATTACAATGGTCCTTTTTAAAATTTACAACTTATATTACCAAAATTCAGAGAATTTAAGGCACTTCATTATAAACATTGTAAGAACACTGCCAGAGTGCGCTTTGAATCAAAAGGCAGTAATGAAAAGACAGGTATGAAATTGTGTGTTACGTAACAATCTCAGAAAGCTGAGCTGTCCGTATGGTTTGACCCTTTAACATTTCAACAGTAACAAGAAAGTGTTCCTACTTTTTTTCTTTAATAAATTGGGCGAGCTAGTTTTCTATCTCTAGTTTTCTAACTTTTATATTTACTAGAGAAAGAGCACCAATCATAAGTACTACAATTCAATTTTTTTCTTTTTTTTTCAATAGCTGAAAATTAGATTCCAGTGTACTAAATTTATGCAATGCAGTCTGATTACCATTTCTTCTTCATATTTTTCCTACCCTTTAACATTTCAATAGTAACAAGAAAGTGTCCCTACTTTTTTTCTTTAATAAATTGGACAAACTAGTTTTCTAACTTTTGTATTTACCAGAGAAAGAGCACCAATCATAAGTACTACAATTCAATTTTTTTCAATAGCTGAAAATTAGATTCCAGTGTACTAAATTTATGGAATGCAGTCTGATTACCATTTCTTCTTCATATTTTTCCTAAATATGTATTAAATAAAATACATTTTTTCCTTCTACACAATTGAATTTTGCTGTGTATGAGGAACTAATGTTTTATTTATTTTAAAAACTGGAATAACAAAGTGCTGCAGAAATGACAGACTACAGTAACCAAATAGGTTGCTGTAACAGAGTAATAAGCATAAGTATATAACAACTATAGCCCACTTCCTAACATACTTTTGTTTATACAAAGGTATTCACGTGTTTTTTTTGTACCATTGATGATATAAATTATACTATTCACGAATAACATGCCACACATTTTTTACAAGAAAATCTGAGGAAAAACTGCGCCTGTACATGTGAAAATATGGTATTTCTTCATATTTTGAATTAACACTGTTGCACACCACTATAGAAAAATTATTCCGATTAGCGTGTTCAAGCTTCATAGCTCATCATCAGATCGGAAATAACAATAATGGAACTAGACAACTTCTTTATACCCCCACTTGCCTTACAGTGCGTACACAAGCTTTAAATTAAACACACTTTCTGGCTATTAGTAACTGGCGAATTCAGTCACCCGTGTCGGTACTTTTACATATCTTACTATACCATCAATCTCTCTCTCTCTCTCTCTCTCTCTCTCTCTCTCTCTCTCTCTCTCTCTCTCTCTCTCTCTCTCTCTCTCAGTCTCTCTCTCTCTCTCTCTCTCTCTCTGTGTGTGTGTGTGTGTGTGTGTGTGTGTGTGTGTGTGTGTGTGTGTGTGTGTGTGTGTGTGTGTGTGTGTGTGTGTGTGTGTGTGTGTGTGTGAGAGAGAGAGAGAGAGAGAGAGAGAGAGAGAGAGAGAGAGAGAGAGAGAGAGAGAGAGACGGTGCTTGTTTTGTGTGTACATTCTTTTTAATACCTAATGTTACGTTACGTTTTAAAACATTTCTCATTCATACTTTTAACTGTAAATTCCTCTTCAGCACAGTTTTAGAATGTGATATATTGTCAAACCTTCCCTCTTTCTTTCAATAATACAACGCAAACAACAATATAGTTAAGCACCCTTTTCGGCCTATCACTACCTATGGGCGAGGTCACTCACCCTTATTTCACAAACATTCCATGTTTGCTATTTACTTTCTTCCTTAATGGTCTCTAACCGCCGGCTACCTTTTACTTCTTAATTTGATTATAAAATATTTCTTCATTTACAAATTTAGTTTTAGTATTCATTAAATTATCTAACCCTTTCTCTTTCTTTCAATATTTCTAACTCCCTCTCTAAGCCTTCTTTCGACTGTGTTACTCACTACTTTTAAAGTTTTATAGTTTTCTAGAGGGTTAACAAATTTATGGTTCTCTTCTACGAAATGTCTTACATATAACGAATTTGTTATTCTATTACCTTCTCCATGTTTATGGTCAGATAACCTGCATTCGAATTTTCGTCCTCTCTCACCTAGGTACACTCTGTTGCATTCTTTACATTTTAATTTATAAACTCCGCTTCTCTGTAAGATTGGGATTTGTTCTACATTTTTATTCCTTATCTTATCAAAACTGTTTCACATTTTTTAAGTGCTACATCTACTCTGTATTTTTTAAAACATTGTATAATTTTTCTGGTATCTGATCCTATGTATGTCAATGACCCTGCATATTTCTTTTGTTTTGGTCCACTTTTAGCTTTCTTCATGTTAATATTTTCCATAACTTTATCCAATATTATAGTTATTGTTCTTTACAATTCTCTTCATCTTCTTTATCTCCCTATCTTTTGTTTCTGTCTCCTTTAAGAACTTTTGAGCTCTATAGCAAAATGAATTGATTAAACACCATTTTATATCTATAAGGGCAGTAAGATTCTTTCGGTATAATTATATCAGAATACGATTCTTTCCTAAATATATCAAATTGTAGTTTTTCATTATTTTTAATTTCTATGTTTAAATCTTAAGTAATTTATTTTCTTACCTCCTATCTCTTCTTTAAACGGCAAGTTTTTACCCTTATTATTGTATTTATTTATAAACGCACGCACTTCTATACTTCCTTCCCAAATTACCAATACATCGTCAATGTAACTAGTCCATAATTTTATACTTTTTTTGTACCTAGTGGAATTCAGTAGTTGCTTTCCAAAATCGTTCATATATATTTCTGCAAGAATAGGGGATAATGAAGATTCCATGGGTAATCCTTTTTTCTGTATATAAAACTTGTTATTAAATCTAAAACAGTTTTGACTTAGAAATTCTTTTACTACTTTAACAAATTGTTTTATTACTTGTATTCTCCCAAACAATTTTTGTTTATTAGCTTACTAACTTTATTCACTGTAATATTAGTGAACATGTCTTTAACATCCAACGATATCAGCTTTGCATTTTCATTTATTTTAATATTTTCTAGTTTTTCAATCAGTTTTACATTATTTTCTACGTTATATTTTATCCCAAATTCATATTTCTCTTTCAATATTCTCCTGACTTCTTCTGATAATTTATAAACTGGTGCACTAATAAAAGAAACAATCGGTCTAATTAGTTTTCCTTCTTTATTTAGTTTAACCTGACATTTAAAAGTTGGTGCTGCTGGATTACTTTTCATTAATGTTTTTTTCTTTTTTCTTCTATAAATATTATTTGTTTCATCATTTATTTTATCTTTGACTGATACTTACTTGTATAATCATACCTGATTTCTTCATATAGTCCTTCACTTATGCTTCGGTTTTCTTTATGTATGCGTCCTTTTTCAGTAGCACCATTGTATTTCCTTTGTCTGCCTTCGTAACTATAATATCATTCTTTTTGATTTTGTTTTTTACTTTAATTATGGTTGAGCCAATTTTCTGTTAATTTCTTGAGTTATACAAATTGTTCTTAAATATTTTATCTACTACGTTACCAACTTCCCACCTTATTCGATTTTTATCATTTTCATTTTCTAGTTTTTGTCTGATGCTTATGCATTCAATAATAGTTTTTTCTTGATTTAATTCTGGCAGCAGTGAGTATTTTAGTAAGTTTTTTCTTGATTTAATTCTTGCAGCAGTGAGTATTTTAGTCTATTTGTAAATAAAAGGATTCTAATTATCTAGACTGATGTCTACAAGACTGAATCAGGATCATCAAAAATCAGATAATTAGGGAAGGCTAATGTTGTTAAAATTTGATCCCGGGCTGTTTGGCTGTGGTCAAGTGCTATACTTGCTGTCACATAGCTTGTTGATGACTTCTTACGTTAGCTGAAAGCTCAAAATTGTACTGATGATGCCTGTCAATGGCAAGGCCGAAACGTCTGCTAGCAAGTACAGCACTGGACCACGGCCAAGTAAGCCTTAGATGTTACTTAGGGAAGGCTAATATTTTGTCCCTTACATGTTGTATCTCGCTCATTAATCTTTAATATTCAATTAAAATGTTTAATCTTTCCTAACTACAAAATAAATTTATGTCAGTAAAATTTAAAAATGTATGTAGTACAGTGCCAAATAGTAAATAGAACAATAAAAAAAAAAAATTAGAAAAATCTAAAAAACTAAAGCTTTTATATATAAGTCACCAAAAACTGCTTACAACACTCCATTAAAACACTATTAATGACAGTGTATAACAAATATTAACCCACAAAAATTGTACAAACATTCAAAAGAAGCCTGTCTATATTCCTATTAATGTGTTTCCATAATTTATTTCAGCAGTTAGTATTATAAATACACGATGTAAGCCTAATTATGCGCAATTCTAAAAATTACAAATCATGCAAAATGCATCAATTTAATGACAAAAGTCATGTAGTAGTAAGATGTTTTTCTCGCATTTAAATAGATTTCCTGTTAATGCGCAGCAAATTCTACAGATGTATTGTGGCCAGACATATTCTAATTCTGGCCACTTTTATTGAAATAGTTCAATGCACACAGAGGCTAAAATTTCAACCGTAAATAAATGACTATAAATAATTACCAGATTTTGTTTGCTTTAATATCCATTTAATTTACCTCAGCTATAAACTTATTCCGTTATATTAAATAAGCTTCTGCTTTATGTGACCTATACAGTATATTAGAAAGTGAAATTAACAAATGGTAAACAGAACAAAATTTGGGTTTAAAGGAAGACGAAATTGTGTACACAACAGAATTATGTATGTCCATAAAAATATTCCAAGGCACTGCCTTCAAGGTGGTCAAATTTCTAACTAATTTGCCTCAGTACTTTAGAAATCCACCTACTGTGAATGCAACAAATTTTTAACAAAACATGCTCTAAATGAATTCTTATTAGTTATATACAAGCAACTTATACACTCATATCACTACAGAATGTTATAAAAAAAAAAATTGAACGGGCACAATACATTCTACAAAATTTTGTAATAATTATGTAAGTCTGTCAGATATGAATAAAATATTTTTGTGTCAACATCACGTGTTACCCAGTATGCCTACTCAGCATAGAATCATACTTCAGTTTCTCTGACAAGCAGTGAAGTTACTGTCTTCATACTTTTAAGGAAACATTAGTGTTTATAAAAAGTGTAGCTATTAGTTTCGCAGTTTTCTGCTATGTTTTAAGGTTTTTGGAGTGACACAGATCAGTCTGGAGTGTCTTCTTCTATGACATCAATAGAAAGCAGACTCATACAGTCAGAGTCAGAAACGAATTTACAAACATGAATAAGTTTATGAATAAAGAAGAAATATATATAGAAATATATATGAACGCCCTTGAAGAGTGCGGAATTTATAAAGCGTATAATAATACTGATACCAAGCCGCGTGTTTTAAATGATCAACTGCTTTTCAAGTCAAATGTATTGTACGACACTGCCTTGCGTTATTGTCGTGGTGGGAGCCAGACGTAATTCAGTGCGTGGTCAGTCACCGTACGATGTACATCGTTTAACCGTCGCGCTCGTTTCAAACATTTAAGTATTGTGATTTTGTTTCATATTGGATTTTAATATTTTAATTATTTGACAACTGTATCAACGTTAAATGATACACGAACATTTTAAGTCCTGAGGATGGGACAAGTGTCCCGAAACATGTTAACTTTATAGTGAAGACGTTGTTTCAAAAAGCCGCAGACGGTAAGTTGCAATATATTTGATTGAACAACACGTGGCTTGGTACTAACAAATTTGTGATTTATTCCTTTTAAACATAAAGAAGAAACTAATATATAAGAAATTACAGGAATGGATAGCTCAGATGTGCGGCATGTCTCATCTAAGTAATGTTTTTAAAATTATAAAAGAACCATCAGCATGTAGAGGATATATAAAATTTTCTAGCATTCCCCATTAAAAAATATGCAACAATAAAAAAAATATTCAAAAACAATATTTAAAAATGTTGTTTATAATTGAGCTTTTTCCAAATCACAACACTAAAAAACTATAGTGCTACTGCATTCATCAAAAAGTATATTTATAATTCATTATTTTATCTCAATAAAATGCATCAGTCATTGCCATGTTTCCTTCACTACATAGTCCATTGTTTTTGTCTGTCTTCTACACTTGATTTCATAATACAAATTTGAACTGACTTGTACAACCAGAAAACAACTAACCTGAAGCAATGCACACGTAACAAGAAACATGTAATAAATGCACAGATAGTGTTCATTATAAGACAAGACTTCTTGCAGTGAAAGAGGATTTATGCTGTCTTTTAATATCCTAATGACTGTCTCAGTTTTCCTTACGATCTGCACCTTCCATCTGTCTATAATATTGATGCTATTATGAGATTCACTGTCATAATAAATGATATATTCTTATTACTTAAAAAAACAACAACAACAAAAACTGTAGCCAATATACTCACTGTACGTGATGTCATTATCAAAAATATAATTTTACATTATAAAGTACAGACGACAAACATCAAGTAAGTTTTGGATCACTGTAACTTGTAATATAGTGACCCAAAAACTTTAAGTTATATCTGATAGAACTCTATGCAAAGTCTACTGCAGTACACAATGAAAACACCACTGTCATATCGGACAAACAACAATAAGCAACAAACATCCAATTGTACTTATAAAACCAAATCAAATATTTACAAACTAAACTAGTATAATCACAATATACAGCCACAACTGGATATTTCTATAAAATAAAACATGAAAATTTAATCAACACTTGGTAATGAAAGGAATAAAAGTAAATATATATGAGCTTACATTATGGACACAAAAAAAAAAACATAAAACTAATTCACAGATACAAAACATAATTCTATTTCCCAATTACACACAGATGAGAAAACAAAATCAGAACAAAAAACAACAAGACAAGTACTTACAACAAAAAAAAGAACTCAAGGAGAAAATATTTAATTATTTGAACTATAGGACAGATGAAGATGAAGCCACAATCAAGCTCTGAATTATGACAAGCATGAAATAAAGGTAATTTTTGAAGTATAATGCTAATAAAATTATAATATTATATATTATTATATAAAATATGTGTTTACAACTTGTCTGTGTTTTACTGATTTAATGAATTAACAGATATACACATGCTGATCTGTAGATTACCACAACATCATTAGCATCTGACTGTCCGTTGATGAACAAATTCCTCTGCAGTTATTCTACAAAAATTTCCTCCAGAGCAGATCGTGTCCAATTCACTATACAACAGTGACCAGTCATCTTTCTACTTTAAAAATAACCTTTGTTGTTGTCTCTTTATTTGTTTTTGGCTTCCAATCTAGTAAAATTCTTCTCACCGAATGTCCTCTCCATATCTATTTTCCTTCTCAATTCTGTTCATGATATTATAAAATCTACTTTGCCTGCATATTCGCTTTATGGCTTTCCTGTCCATCTTTGTTATTCTAACACAGCTCTGTCTTTACCCTTCATTTATTCACTGTCCATGTTTTCAGTCTGTAAGACATAACAGGAAGCTTACATTGATTAAAGATTTCCCTTTTAATTAGTATACCATTTGTGTAAGTGACATGACAACCATTTACATGACACCACACACCAAGACTGGATGTGTATGTGTAAATGCTTTGCCATCAGAGATGCGAGGAGTGCATTACCTATATGCTGAGACTGCAGGTTACATGCCTATTTGCAAACAAATTTACATAGCCACTCCAACCTCTAATGCATAAATTTTCATTGGACAGTTTCATAATGAAGTGAACTCAGTTATGATTATTAATTAAAAGATAGATACTTATAGAAAAATTAAGTACGGCATACTCCTAGGGCACTTTGGAAAAATTCATCAAATTGTACAGAAATTACCTTTGCATGTGGTAAGTGAAATTTGATGATTACTGAAAAACAAAATTAAAAAAAAAACTGGACATACAAAAACTTGCTTGGAAACAGCAACTACAATAAATAATACCAGCAATTAACAGCAACTGCAATTACAATACCAACAAATGCCATCTTAGAAAGACATTACTATACTCTATGCTAATAGTTGGTTTATCAGTAAAGCTTTCCTCCTACCCAGTGGAAATTCCACATGCCACTCAAAAACGTGTAAATATAAGACTACACATGCCAGATCTGCAAATCTGGCAGACAGGACTGGAGTGTTGGTTTTCTGCATCACTCGCTTGGAGTCTATGCTCCAGTATCCTGCTCTGGTGCAACACACTGACTCAGCAAACCAAAACTGGCATGTCAAACCATACATGTAAGTAGAACTATTCATTTCCTACCATAACTCTTACAAATTTTGTAATGTTGTTTGTGTTTCCCAAATCACAATAAAGCTTCATGCTCCAGTCTTATATGCATACAAATGAACATAGGAATGATAACATGCTTCAGCACATCTCCATAAGTTACGGCCCGTATTTCTGAATACAGCAATGCTTTTCCAGCTTGGTAAGCTTCATATCAACAATATGAACTGCCACTAATTACCTATGCCTGTCCTGTTTGGAGATACTTGGCCAACTGTCATAAAAAGTCATTCCAGAGCATGTACACGCATATATACACAGTTAACTGTAATGAAAAATACTAAAAAATCTTTGAAACTTACTACAGATAATTCACACTAAAACATAAATGATCAATTTCAAAAAATTCACTACTCGATGGTACAGTTCCAGAGAATACTAGAATGATAAGAATATTCTCATGTTTCTTCTTCAATATGATTTAATTCTTTGAAAAGAAAATCCTGTTATTTAACTCTCTGACTTTATTTTTATATTTTATTTGACTTACCTTTAAACTCTGGTTAACGTTTATGCTTTGTTTACATGTTGATTTCACTACGTGGCGTTGTTGCCAACATAACATTTTTTCGTTCGGGTCCGGATCCTTTAAGCGAGCACAGAGACTGAATGGTTTTTAGAAATAACATACTCTGATATTACTATTGAAAATTGTTGTTTTAATTGTCGAAATTTTAAACATTTGAAAATACAAAACAAAAACAAGATGGACTCTTGTTCCTTTTCCAAACACAAAAAACAAAATGGCTGCGAATTACTTTCGCTATACCAGCCTTAAGTGTGCCACAATTACATAATACATATTTTATCTTTAAGTTATTATAAAATGAATCTAAAACATACTGCAGTTTACTCTTTTACATAGTTACGTTTTCTATATCATGTAACATAAACCAATGCTTCGTGATTTTATTCTATGCATATACCGGTATACATGCACCCAAGCTCACACACACACGTTCCCATACAAATTATTCCAATGGTACATTTTGAATAAATTTTAATTGAGCTCAAAATTACAAAGGGTATTTGACTGAAATCTTGAAATGTCTACTTTCCTGAATTTGGATGAGTGCTGACTGAGTCAGTCGTCCCTCATTGCTAAACCGGTGTTCTGCCAAATTATTGACTGTCTCTGTGTTTATACTGCTTCCACTGATTCTACGTTACATCTTTATACTGTTGATTGTAAATAGTTTACTTTTACACTTTAATTACATTTTTTAACTACTTTTTATATGTTTGCTGGCCAGCAATTTGTATCACGTGCAGCTCGCACAAGGAGCACAAGGTAACTGGGAAAGACAATATGGCGTATTTTCCCCAAGTGGAAGGGTTACTGCGTCATCGAATCTATTGTTTTCTGGCGATGACGTCCTTGTTTTACGGTGCAGTTATTATGTTTGGCATTATTATGATGACGTTTCTAGTGGTCTGGTCGTTGTTAGCAGACTCGCTGTCGTGGGTCACGTACACCATTTGACCTTGACGCCAACTCGTCTTGACATACTGCGTTGTTTCATAGTTGGAAAATTTTACCCTCACATATTCGATTACATTGAATTTACAATAAAATTATATTTGTCATGTACCCACAAATTTCCTATACGGAACTACTGTACCGTTACAATCCAGTACAATTTCGGTAGTCAGAAACGCACAACCACTGTACTACTGAATTACCGGATTCCTGGAGAAAGGTTAAATAAGTTGTTAAGCTGTCCTAAACTACTTCATATCATTCAGCACTTATTATCTTTGTAATAATGACTGTACTGTACATAAATACTGTATTACTGTATTATATGTACACAAATGTGAACTGTTCTGTTCCTCTGACGCTATAGCTAACGATGCGCGTTGGCCTCCCTAACACCTCCAACCACGTCGGTCCTCCAGCCTCCACCTCCAATCACCAATACCCATCCTCCTGAGGTCATCTACGTCCTGTAGCCACCTTCTTCTAGCTCTTCCTTTCCTTCTTTGCCATCTATTGTCCCTCTAAGAATTACTTTGGGCATTCTGTTGTCCTCCATGCGCATCACATGACCCAACCAGCTGATCCTCATAGATTTGATGAACCTCACCATAGCAATTCCTCCAATTCCCTATTGTTCCGTATACACCTTCAACAAAGTTTCTTGAAATATGTACAATGTGAAGATGTCTTCAGCAAGTATACTGTTTTTTTTTTTCTTTTACAACATGTGCTGAAGGCATTCAACAGGTCGTGGTGTTATACTATATAGGTAATTGGTGACACTCTTGTCTCCTGCTCATTTTTCCCATTGTCATGTCTTTAAACTGTTGATTACCTTCTCACGTGTCATTATTTAAAGACTTCCTCTTCATCTCCAGCTAGAGATGAAGATAGGTTATTTATGTCGTATGTTCTTGGACCTGATGAGTCTTCCTTTCACAATGGGACTATTGCGTCTTGAAAATGAGAAGTTACGATTGGTGTTTGCCTGACACCGGATTCCTGAATGTATCAGACTAGGGAATGGTTAGATTTCCGAGATTATACTGTAATTACTTTTATAATTATTTAAAACTAAACTTGTGAATTACAATCTGACAACATAAACTGAACCATTAGTTCCAAATGGTTAAGTAAAAATAGTTCACTGGGCTTGTAACTGGAGTGGAATAAAAATAAAAATTCTACAACCTGCCATGAGAGTCAAATCCACATTACTTCTCTTGAAGTCTAATATACAACTTCAAATGTATCCTAGTCAAAATATATAAAGTTTCGAATATGTACCTCTTATTAAATTACAAATTTTAAAACTCATATGGAAAATAAAAATTACAAAACGTTTGATTTGAATACAAAATTATTTGGGCAAAAATTATTTCTGAGGAATAAAAATCCTCTTGTCATTACACTGGGCTAATAATTATCCAGTACCCGAAAATAAGAGTAATTCCATTTTTCGTGCAATACATACAGCACACTTTCAAAAATAAGTATGATATCAATCACTCATAATATACTCTTTAATATACAATTCAAACCAAACAACAAACATAACGTACATGTAACATGCATACCACATGGTAAAACATTACTTATTGTAAGGATGCACCAATTAAAAAGTAAATATAATATTTGAAAAAATTGAAAAACCCTCATTCCGTGCACAATAAATAACACTTACCGGATTCCATTGCTCGAATTGCTTTGGCTTTTGCAAGCTCAAGAGCAGTAACCCATCGTTGTCTTTCAACCTCACTTGCTGCCTTTATGTGATACGTCTGTGTACCTCCATTAGATATCACAAATGTGCACGAATCTTCTGTGTGAATAAGTGCTCCATGTAAGCTCAGAGTTCCTCGACATGTGTGAGCCATCTCAGCTTGATTTCTGTTCATAAACATAACTGAATTAGTCACGAAGCAAAGGCAAATACGAACTAAATAACAAAAATTATTATATTAGTTACTTAACAGCATCAAATTAAACTGTACAGAAGAGAATCAATAATCCAAACTAACTGAGACTAGGAAAGCCTCAGATTTCCGAACATAGAAGTGAAATAACAGTACAATATAAAAAAATTAATAAAAGTGAATTTTTGTGTTGTGAAGTAATAAACAACACAAGAGTTGTTCTTATGTACTTTTTACATAAATAAAAAATAATAATGATATGGAACTATACTCTAAAAACATAGAATGTCTCACACTTGAATAGCTTTGCGAAATACCACTTGGAATTTACCCCAGTCTGCAACAACAGAAGGCAATACTGACTATGTTTCTTTCATAAGTTATACTACATATGAGATGGTCCTGGTCCTTTTGCCCTCAGGACTATTAGACTGAAAACTACTACTGAAATTGTTTTTTAATTATTTCAGAGGGCTGAATAGATAAATAACGGATGTACCAATTCACTTGTTTGTCAATACAAGTTGGTACCTATTAAATGAAGTCCCCATAATTCATAATGCCCAATCATAATATTTCTCTCTAACAATTTTTTCATGTTTCTTAATGACACGTGTAGCTTCCAAATTAATAAACACTGTCTCATCATGAATTTCTGGTAGTCTAATATCACACCTAGATTTAAAATTTTTTAACTAACCAATCATAGGCTTAAAATCTGTACTTCCTTGTAGGTCTTGTTCAATTGGAGTGCCGTTCATATAATAATGGCATTATGAGTGGTTATCCTTCACCTGTTTTTGCAGAAACCATGTGTATACAGCATAATCAAGATATCCATACTAATGGTATTTTTCACTGTTTCTCTCTTGAATGCTCCACATATTTTAATTTTTTTTAAGTCCAATATAGCACACCTATTTCATATCCTTAGTTAGAATAGCTCCCAATGATCCTTCTTTTAATTTCAATATAATTTTATTCCTCAAAACAAGATAAAAGTGCTCACTTTTGTTTTCTTTTTAATAAAAAAGTATTAACATGAAAACTATACTGAGTACACAGAAAACACAAAGGAAATGCACATGGCACCAATAGCAGACACCTGTTTAGACTGAATTCAACTTTTGTACAGTGTGACAGTCTATGAGTGGCATCGACTAACTGTATTGTATTTTATGTACATCACACCAGACCAGAACTAGTTATAGTGTGGGAGCACAATTTACAAATGGGGTAAATATTTATATATTTTTCACATCTCTCTATCTCTCTCTCTCTCATACGCACACGCGCACACACACACACACACACACACGCGCGCGCGCGCGCCAGGTTTGTAAATCTTCTGTCATCTCTGAAAAGTCACTATACAGTAGAACCTCTGTTAACCGAAACAAAGGGGGGGGGAGGCGGTTTCGGATAACCAAAATTTTGGATAATAATTAAGATGTCATTTTTTAAAGTGTGAGGTAAAATAACAGGAGGCAATATGCAATATTGTCAAAAGATTTTAATAAAAATCAAACTATTTACATAACGTCATTTTTAACACTAGTTTTGGTTTATTTTAATCTTCTATTTTCCTTTGCTTTTTCTTTTCACATCACAAAAATATGAAAAATTATGAAAACGCAGAGGTTTACTAAATAAATAAATGATAATAGCACTTGTGGACTTAAATATATTTTATCTTAGCTGGTGTTGTTACTGAACGTTTTTAAAATCGGGGACATTCAATCATTGAACAGGATATACATGTGTACGGTTGCTACTTTGATACATGGTGGGCCTTATGATTATTCAAGCATGCACTGAAAGTTCAAATATGTGTGTAAATAATGTGCAATTGTCCTGTAAGTACTCATGGTTTGAAAAATGACCAACAGGTGGCAGCATGATAGCATGCACCAGCTGTGTAAGGATGACCTGCACCTGGTTCATTTGCAAATATGAACAAAAAAGAACATTATTCTGTTAAAGATTTTTTTAAATGTGAAGAGACGAAATCTATTAGAATTCATCGAAGAATGAAATTTCAGTATTGTGATGCACACCTGTCATTGCAACAAGAGCATTACATATCCTGGGGAGGGGTTACAGCCAACAGTGCAACACAGATGGCTTTTATGAAGAACCATCCCCATCCTGCAATCAATTTCAAAAAGAATTGCTATCCAAGTATAGGTGGTTTGTTGCAATATGACAATACTTAACTACACTGCCTGATGTGATAAGCCAAAATCGGTCATTCGAGTTCCCCACAGCAGCCAGAATTCTAGTTATTTTCAAGCCTTTGGACTGTGCCGTGGTGATTGTCGAAAAGTAAACACCACGGCCACTTAAATTTATTTTCCGTGCGTGCGGCGCGCTATCGCGGTTTGTTCGATGTCAGCATTGATACTGAAATCAAGTTTGTCCGCTGCTACCGTGAGTGGGAACGTCATTGGGAAGGCGGTGGTTTTCGCTTATTAACGAAATTTAGTCAGCTGTGTCGGGGTTTTGTATAGGTTAACGTCACGATGTGTGTCGTGCTCTCTTTTCTCGTTCAACCTCGGGGGCGGCTGGATTGTGATGGCGTACTTGACTGTACTTGACTATGCTTAGATAAGCTTCATAAAGAGCTTCAGGTTTCTCAGCCTAGTCGAGGGGAAAGAGGTCCAGGTCATGGGCACACTTCATCTATGCCCATCCGCAGAGCCTGCGTAAGAAAACCCCCAATGCCATCACGCCATCCGGCCTCGTCTTTCACACGCCACGAACATGCAGGAACGTCTGTAGAGCCCGCCGAAAGGTCAGGTGGGAAAATTCCATTATGTAACTGAAATCACACTCGAAGTGCTCAGCAGATTGTCGGGCAACACACACGCTAAAATCTATACCTCAATATTAAACTCATGATTAGCATTCCGGAACATGTTTAGTGAAAACATGATGAAGTGTGGACATTACTGACTGGGTTCTAAGTAGCTTATAAGCATTTGTGCTTTGATTTGTATAGAGTCATGGGTTACCTTTCAATTATTTAAATATTTCACTCTAGTTCTGTAAAAAAACAGTTTAAAACCTTTTTTAAACGACATTCTGAGCTTAAGAAAATGTAATATTCGCAGAGTGCTTGCATCTGCCTGCCATGTGGCTGGGGATACTGCATGTTTCTATTTGTTCTCTAATTTTTCACAATTTAAAATTGTTCTCTAATTTTTCACAATTTAAAATTGTTCTCTATTTGGTCATTTTGCTGGTTCGGTTTTTATTCAAAATTTATTCTGTTCCGTTAATTCCTCTACTTGATTAATTTACACCTTATTTTAATTTAATTAACTTACACTTAACTTAATATGTGAGACTTAATTTTATTTCAACTACTAGTTTACTTAATGGGTTTCATTAACTGATTAGTTTAAATCTAATTACCTTTTTTAACTACTTAAACCTCGGTTACTGAAATGACCGTTTTCCGTTGATGTGATTAATCCTAGTAATGGGGAACAGGGAGATGTAAGTACTGCGACACACCTGAGTTATGTTTCTTTGAATTTAATTGTTAATCATTAGATTTCTAATTATCGATTATTATTGTATCATTTAATTATCATGGATTGTTTGCTCCAGACATTTATACTTGTTATGTGTTTATAAATAGTTCCTGCATTATTCATGCAATGCAAGCCGTTATAAAATAGAGGAAGTTAAAGTCAGAATTATAATACTCCTAATTTAGGGAGCTTGGCATGCCATTGTTATATTTGTAGAAAATACTTTGAAATATTTCATGTAATTACTCCGCCGAGTGACTGCAAATACTGTGACACTTTTGTGATTTAAACCATTATGTGAAATTTAGAGAAAGAGCTGAATGGAACTCTTATCAAAAAAAAAAGAAAGATTGTAAACTATTGTTCAAAAAAAAGACTTAAATAAATCTTGTTACTGTTACTTTTGATCAGCTGTTTTCTTGCAAGACCTGTCACTATGGCTCAGCACATTTTATTTCCAATCTAGCACTTGCCTAGATTTCTATGGCTCAGCACTTGCCTAGTCCTAAATTTACGCCACCCCCAGAGGAAAAAAAAAATTATTTTTTTTGTGATTAGAAAAGGTGGGTGGAAAAATATTCTGGGTACAAGGAGGCGTTTCAGGACTGAACAAAAGAGATAACAGGAGGCAAGTCATTGATGTCCAACAAAAAGAAATGAAGCTTACTCACAGGCAAAATTTGTTTCCTTCCACACACTTGCAAAATTTCTGAAACACTTGCATTACTCGCCATGGAGACTATGCAAAAGTTGCAAGTGCATACCTTTTGTATTCAACACATTACAAGATAACATATATTTAAAATTTTCTATTTGACTTTTCCGTGTAAATTAAGTAGTAGAGTTACTGCCACCCAACTGTAAACAAAATTAGTATAATTTGTTCTGTAATGGCAGGGTAGTTCAGTTGTAGAAGTCTGCTTCATATGGTGTTCATTCATCATGCTGTGCTGTGAGTTTGGTTCTACATTAAGTCAACTATAAAGTCTGAATGCCTGCAGGTACTGTAACGCCAGGAAATATGAAGCAGGTGGCAGCTGTTGGATTGGCATTGATGGATGAGGGACATTACCAGAGGAAGTTGGGACAAAGGAGCATAAAATCCTTTAGCGACAACAGGCATGGTAAGGGACAGACCATAAATCCGACAGCAGCTGGTCACTTAAAGAAATTAAGGGTGTCGAGCTAAATGCTAAGAAAACAACAGAAGAAGATTATTGTGAGATATACCCCAAATATACATCAAAATCAAAAGTTATTGTGAGATATACCCCAAACAGACAGACATATACATATCAACTTTGTCAAATTTTGTTGCTTCCCTGCTATATACACTTTTTCCTTGAACGAGGCCTTTCGGTTTCGCAACCATTATCAAGTTCTTCCTACAACAACATTAAAATACCTACTTCCCTTATATATACACTAACCCTCCCATGCATCACCGGTTACATTCAACCAATAGGAGGCAGTACTTACCGCCCAGTCCTTGCTAGCCCCGCCCCTTACTCAGTCAACCTGACCTCGTCATATACATTTCCTCTTGAAATCTCCTACAGCTACATTTTCTAGAGGAAATGTATATGACGAGGTCAGGTTGACTGAGTAAGGGGCGGGGCTAGCAAGGACTGGGCGGTAAGTACTGCCTCCTATTGGTTGAATGTAACCGGTGATGTGTGGAAGGGTTAGTATATATATATATATATATATATATATATATATATATATATAAAAGGGAAGTAGGTATTTTAATGTTGTTGTAGGAAGAACTTGATAATGGTTGTGAAACCGAAAGGCCTCGTTCGAGGAAAAAGTGTATATAGCAGGTAAGCAACAAAATTTGACAAAGTTGTTATGAAGACTGCTAACATAGAGAAAATAACTGAGATATACATATGCCAAATAGTTCAGTTAAAACTGAGAACTTGCTTTGTTTGTTCAATAATACCACTAGTACACTCCCTGACCTACAGAACTTACTCACGTTTTTACAATTTTGACATCCATTTTTGGCCCATAGCACCCCTAAAGCTAAGAATTTTCAAAACAAACAAAACACTCGAATTTGGGTTAACAACATTCCCTTTAGTCAGATATCTGGCACGAATTTGTACAATTTCTTCAATATTTTTGAACTTTTGGGCCAAAAATGTTTTCAGACCTGAGACTTTAAAATTTTTAATTTCCAAACCTAATGGCCATCCCAGTTTTAATTTTCAGAGTTGGCTCTTATGGGAGCTGTCGCACTCTCTCTTACCAACGTGTTTCTCTTATTCTTCTCTCCTTTCCTGCCTTTGCAATTTTCCCATTCGTACTAAATGTGAAGTATAAATTTTAAAGAGTTTAAAATTTTACTGATATCCTACATGCTGTGCTGCACATTTCTGTATAAACTGAATGACTGTAACACAATTATCTTCTTCATAAAAACATATTTTATAAATTTTTGTTCACTTGTACAAGTTAGAACAACATTTCAATCAACCAGTCACTGCTGCCCTAATATAAGATTTATGGAGTTAATTTTTAACACTTTTTATTTACAATAAATTTCCTTTGTTATGGCCACATTTTAATAGCCAAAGTGCAATATACAAAATGTTTATTAAATTTTTATTTTTGTAATTAATGCTATCACTGTGTGTATTAAGATTTTTGGTCTGTGAGAGAGTTTTTTTTATTTCTTGAGATAGACACATAGTATGTATTAGCATGAAAGTTGTAGTAAATTGTCTAAATTTATTTTTAATGCAAATTCTAAAATTCAACTTAAAGTTGTTAGAACTATATGTACAATTATTTGTAACATTTACACTGGACACTTCTGGAGGTAGCGAGTCAATGGTGCCAAGTCTTGTTGCTACCTTATACATCAAGTCAACTCATTTTCCTCATGGACTTTTCCCGTTAATAATAAAAATGCCTATATAATTTTTGTATAAAGTTTCCATATACAAATATAGTATCCATGATGTACAGCTATTCCTCTTACCCAACCACCTAATAAAAACGTTTCACAGTTCGCAAATTCTCTTGTGTGGTGGAACATACTTTTACACGATGTGAAAATCACAAACAAAACAACACCTAATGCAATTTTTACAGTTGTCAAAAATTTTTCTTTTATTACTAAAACATTCTTTTTATACTGTAGTATATATAACATATAACATTCTTTTTATATACTATAACAAAATATTGTGACTTACAAATTGTTGTGTATTTAATAGTACAGGAACATGTGTATATTGTGATAACCATGTGTACTAAAGCTTTTAATTTGTTTTAAATCGTGTTTTCCAACATTACTTTTATATTTCATATTGTACATTATATATTACTATAGTATTGTGTGTGTGTGTGTGTGTGTGTGTGTGTGTGTGTGTGTGTGTGTGTGTGTGTGTGTGTGTGTGTGTGTGTGTGTGTGTGTGTGTGTGTGTGTGTGTGTGTGTGTGTGTCGGATGTAACGTAAAAGGTAGATGTTTTTTCATTCATATTCTTTAATAAATTAAGAAATCATGTTATTTTATGACCTCAAATTTCAAAATTGGGCTACTTTAATTATCACTAATAGCTCAGTAAATTTTATTTTTATCAAATTAACGTATATTAAGTAAAATGGTATGCCTTTTATTGTGAATACAATGGCACCCTATAGTAGGCCACTGGAAAATAAGACATAAAAAATTTCAAATCAGACAATAAATACGGAATCATGTCAGAAAAATAGCTTACCCCATAAATTCTGACTACTTGATTTTTTTGTGTGCTGGATTTCGATTCCTCCAGTATAGACAAAATTTATTTAAAGTTATTATTTTTTTCAAATTAACTCAGTAACAGTAATTTATAACAAAGTAAAGGATCGATTTTCAATAATTAAATTAATAACTTTTAACAAATTCAACTACAAGTATTTACACTTTACAATTTGATAAAATTACAGTTTACAGAGCTACAAGTTATCAAAAATTAAAGTGGCTGCCACTCTGAAATTTGATATCATAAAATAACTGTGATTTTTAAATTTATGAAAAAACATTAATGTAAACTTATGTACCAAACTTCATTACGATATCTCTACTGCTTCCTGAGATAATATACAGTTATCTTTAAAACCCCAAAATGGTGGCCAGAGGGAAAATAAAATGTTTCCGGACCTATGTGAATACGAACTTTTTTTCTTATTCTGATAGAGGGAGGGAGGGAGGGAGGGGAGGGGAGGGGAGGGGAGGGGGGAGAGAGAGAGAGAGAGAGAGAGAGAGAGAGAGAGAGAGAGAGAGAGAGAGAGAGAGAGAGAGAGAGAGAGAGAGACTTCAGATGGTTCAGATGGAGAAACTATAGGAGTAGGAGATTAAGACAAAAAACTGGAACAAGGGGAAGGGAAAAAATCTAATAGAACACTTCATTTACAAAACATGTATGGTCCCGATATAATGTTGTGACAATTATTTTGGCACTGGGATTATCAGAATAATAATATTTTGAATATACACTGGTTTTCTCTAAAGCAAATTCACTATCTGAAAGTCACAACATATGACAGACAGTAAGCTTTGAAATTTAAATATTTCACAAATATTTATAAAACTTCCTTAATTAACTTGAACAACAAAACTTTCACCAACGAAGGACACACAGTGTAAATTGCTGCTATAATAAACAGAACAACATGAAGTATACATTTCTTAATATATCATAAGCACTGAAACAGCTTAAACAGACTGCATTTTAAATTTCTCTGCAACATCTCATTATAATGAAATCTTGTCAAGTTTCTTTTTCACTCTCTCTCCCACTCCCTCCCCCTCTCCCTCTCTACTATTAATTTCACTTCACCACTGACCATAATAAAACCAATAAATGTTCTCCAATCTCTTTTAGCAATAATACAGACCTGTTTAACCTGTTTTGTTTCTTAACATGATTTAACTGCTTAATGACAGTCACCAGATATTCAAATTTCAATTTATCAGTGAAATGAACAGGTACACAAACAAGAAATAATATACCTTCCTTTACTAATTTAACGGTAATATAGACCTTCCTTTACTAATTTAACAGTAATATAGATTAAATTGTCACATTTTCAAAATTACATTTGTTCTTATAATTATATAATATACGCTACTACAGGTAAAGCACTCTACTTTCTAATCCTTTTTTGTAATGCTTTTATCAACAGATTGTTTATACACTTATTCATCTTTTTTTTTACTTACTTGATTATATTATATGCAACATGTCCTGACTTTGTACTTATACTTCAGCCCTTACATTTGAATTTTATGTGTCAGGGCTGCAAACTAGTTTTGAGGTCTAAATTACTGATTTTACTGACTAAAATCACTGAAATACTGACTTCTTACTGACCTAAGATAAAATAACTGACCTTAATTACTGACCTCCATTGACCATATTAATATTAATTTACAAGTAATTAGAGACAGTTTAAAACATATTTTTTATAATTGGCCACCCTTCTCCCCACTGAGCAGCTGTAAAACAAAATATAACATACAACGGCATTATTTTAGTTTGAGACTTATTAAAAAACATTCAGTCTGCTTAAGAATTGTAATTGAAACTCATTGCTTGGGTTTTTTATTGAAAAATGAAGTAATTAGTGAAGATTTTCTTTTCTCAACATTTTTCTGAATTTTTTCCGCATCATGTCTTTTTATGTCAGCTTCTTCTTTAACTTTCTGAGCACTTTCCAGGATTGCCTGTGCAACATTAGCCGCAACAAGATCCTTATTTTTAATAGCCTGCTTTAATCTTTCATTTGCATCTTTTAAAAGAGTATCAGCTACTTTTCTTTTCTCTTCTTCATCACTTTTCAGTTGTTTTAATACTACTTATTTTTCATCAATACCTTTCCTCTCAGCTGAGAGTTTTTTCTCTAATTCGTTTTCGGCAATACGCTCTTTCTCCTTAGTTTCTTCTTCTTTCTTTTCCTGTTCTTTCTTTAAACGTTGTTCTTCTAGGTACTGCCTATGATGTATATAGGCTGACTGAGCGAGATTCAAGAGCTCTTAGTTTATATGAACCAAATGTACTTTTCCATCATAGAGTTTATTCAACGAGTGGCTTAACGTGAAGATAGGCATCCAGAGTTCTTTCAGACATACTTGCCCGATCAGAGGTCATAACTCTCTGTAAGCTTGAGAAGCCTCTTTCCACATCTGCTGAACCATGAGAAAGAGATAAAGCTGCTTTGACAACCTTAGAAACAAGTGGGTACTTCATCTCACCTGCCTTATCAGTTTTCTTAAAAAACTGGTTCCAGTAAACATCATTGCGATTGCTCTTGCTATGGAGCTCATCTTCTTCCAAACTCAGTAACTTCCATTCATCAATAAGGGAGGCTATGTTCAGATCAATAGGCAATGCTTTTGCCACTTCAACGATGGACTTCCAACTATTGTCTTTTGTTCTTTCGGATGGGACCAAACATTCAAAATGCTTCAATAAAGGTTTTGACGTCAAGGAAGACTTGGTAAAAATGTGTTTACAACTAGCAATGAAATGCTTTTTTGCTTGGAGCAGAAATGCAAGTTTGTCCTTTTCTGGTAACATTTGTAATTCTTTTACATCTAATCCACAGTTTACTTCTTTAAGAGGAAGAAAACTTTTCTCATCATTCAAGGAATCTAACGAGAAGATAACCTCAGAATGACATATACGAGTCATTAGTCTGCTTGTTAGAGTTTTGAGGTGATCATACAAAAGGTGAATCAAAGGTTCTTCTTTCTGAAAGTGACCAGTAAACTGTGAAAATATGTGAGCACTGGAGCAAGCAAAGTTTATTTCCACTTTCATTGTGTTAACTATCAGAAGACTAACAATGTTCTTGTATTTGGATGATATCATTAAATCACTTTTATATTTTGGCACAAATACCATGAAATACTTCGTGACTGCTGGCCACTGTTCTAGGAGTCTTAAACCTGCTGACTCCAAAGACAACCACCTTGAAGAAACATGTTTGATGAACCTGTGCTTAGGTAGCTTCAGATCATTCTGAATTTTTTCAAAATCTTCCCATCTCGAAGGCCAACCATAAAAAAAGTCATGAATAAGGAATATCAAATTTGAAGTGTTATCACCAAGTTCTTTCATACCGCGCCTAAAAGCATTGTGAAGTATGTGAATGTTGCATGTACCAATGTCAACCATTCGTTTTTTTCTTAATAAAATAAGAGATTCATTCATCAGGTTTGTAACTGCTTTATTGACATTGGGCCCATCATTACTCAGCATCAGTAAGTTGGTTCGCAGTAAGGTTGTGTTATCTATAGCTTCACACAGCTTATTATACAATTCATCAGCGGTAGCTGACCCCATAACAAAAGTCTGCAAATACCTTGTAACAATCATTTCTTTAGATGGAGACCAATACTTAACAGCTGTTTGAAGTTCTTTTGATGAGCCAGCATTAATAGTTTCGTCAAAACATAATGTGAAAAGAGCACCATCCATTTCATTCAACATTTGCTTTTTAAAGAATGGTGCCAGAGCATCAGTTATCAAGTATTGTGCCTTTGTTCTTGAAAGTGAAAAATCTGTAGGAACACTTGATGGAAACATCGCTTCAAAAGTCTCCCGAATGTCTTCACAGGATGGAAGCAAAGGAAAGTCCGCTGCAACTGTCTTCATTACCCAAATAAGTTCCGCTTTGGCTGCACTATCTCTAATGTTGTACAACTGAACCGTTTGCTTGATTGTTTCACCAACACTAGTAGATGGCGCACAGTCTTGTGAACCAGCTGTGCATTGGCAAACTGAAGTCAGGTGAAGTTGTGAAGAGGAAAGTTTTTGTTTACATTCTTCTTTATGCTTCCGAGAAGATGCATGCTGTTCCACGGCTTCATATCCCCACGAAATATTGAAAGTTTTTACACAAAGGGTACAGAACATCTCATGGTCACTGGCTTTACGTCCCCACTCAGCAACAATATATCCATTACAGTCAGACTTTCTCAGCCAGTCACTTTTAAATTTACACCTGCCCATTTCAAATATTTTACACAGTAAGAAATTGTTTTTAAACACTTAAGAGTCCCAACAAATTATTTGATTTCAAAAAATTATAAGGCCGGTACGAAACAACGGATTAAAAAACTTTGGGTGGTCGCTTTCTTCCCTTCAGTTCCGGTTGTATTCTTCTTTCTTAACTTTGAGCCAGTTTTTTAACTCTGACAAAAAAATTTTTAATTATCATGTTAGAAAGTAAGGAAATAAAAAAAATGAATTGCCGGTATTGAGTAAAAACCCTTTCTTAAGAACCACTAAATTCTGCTTTAAAAAACTGACTTTACTGACCAATTTAAAAAATACTGGCTTTTTACTGACTTGCTCAAAAATACTGACTTTTACTGACTTTACTGACCAGTTTGCAACACTGATGTGTGCAACTCTAGACATTTTTAAACTACTGACAGTGAAGTGTGAAACTACAAATACCAAGGCTGGGAATAACCCTTTTCAGAGATTTGCTTCTTCAACCAACTCTAGTAAAAGAAGGAGAAAAGTTGAAAGATAGAATCAATGGAAATCACATAATTTCATGGGAAAATACTGGAACCCCAGTATAATTACCACTCCATATGTATTTCCACAACTGAAGTTATGGGTATCTGACAGTAGTCAGAGATCAGTACAATTAACAGAGTGTGAACTGCCCCGCACACTCTGTTCTTGGGGAATAAAAAAACAAAAGGTTGCCTAACAACACTGCTTAACCTGTACGCTCCAACCTAGGCTGACCAATCTAAACAATACCATTTTAAAATTTCTTAATACACTTGTAGTCAGTATTAAAAATTATGTGGCAATACTAATATACATACAATACATACATACATACATATACAATACATATTATGTAGCCACTGTAATATTTTAATGTACTGTGACGGCAGCGGTATGTGAACATCTGCTCTCCGGTACCAGCGGTGGACACAGCGAGCCAATCCGGCATCAGCATTCGGAGCGAGCCAATCAGCGGTCCCGGTTAGTTAATAAAACCTGGGCCGGCAGAAAATTTTGCGCACTCTTCATCGCCACGTCATCGGACGCACTTCATCTCCTCTCCTCTCTCGGACGACATCGGCGCGGAGTCAGCCGGAAGGAACGGCCGAAGAATAGAACCGGCATTCTTGCGTCTTCGCCCTCCAGTTCCGCGCCAGCAATGGATTTCGCTGGGCAGGCAGCCGACTCTACAACCGGTGCCAGAAGAAGAGGAGGACTGCGGTACGCCACGAACAGCGGGCGCAGCCGCCGAACATCTCAGCGCGGTACTACCAACATCACCGTTCTCGCCACTCGGTCCTTTTTAGGGCCACCAAAATAACTAGAGTGTACGATTGGCGCCATTTGTCATGCGGCAAGCCTTTTGTCCGGTGACAGTACACTACCTGTTTTTTCATGCAATATGCACAAGTGTAACTTTTGTCCTTTGATTCTGATTACCTTTACATATATCCTTACAGTAACTCTTCATGTTTACTGCACTAATTATACATTGTACTATTACAATATATACTACAGTACAATATATATGTACTACAGTACAATATACACTATTGTAATACAACAGTATTGTAATACTATTGTAACAGTACAGTAACCCGTGCAGGGTAACCTTCTTCAGTTATACCAAATCAGGATTGATGCTTATTGGCTTGCCTCTGAGTCAGATTGGAAGGACCCTCCATTGAGTACCTGTGTTGGTGGTAGACAATAGAATGTCACTCTGGCTGTTTATGCGTAGGGGTGGTACCAGCTTTCGCTGGGGTGAAACAAATCTAACCACTTTCTTCCTTCCCTGTTACTACCTCCACTGACTTATACAACATGTCTGTCTTCTGTGCTATCGGCTTGCCTTGGCTACCCCTTGTTTTCTACCAACCCTGAGTCTATTTGGTTTCTGAGAGCTAGGGGATTATTTCTTGTTTCTCTGCTCTTTTCTTTATAATATGTATACACACAAGCAATGGATAAAACAATTTCAGAAATGACTACTCCAGGTGGTAGGCCAGGCAATCCCCTAATAAATCCGCCCTTTAAGGAGGCTGGCCCCATGGATTCTGCGGGGGGAGGCAACTATTGCTTATGGAAGACCAATTTAGGAGGATCACTTTGGTAACAAGATCACCGCCAAAGATTACAACAGAAGTTGTAAAATCAGATCCACTAATTACTCAAGCTCTACTCAGAATTTACCTTGAGTGAATCAAATGGAACCAGATTCAGGAAAATCAAATTATCATTCAACAAAGTCAATTAAAAGCTAAGACTGAAATAAAACTCTGGCATGCATGTCACCAAGCGCTTACCACTATAAATAATCTTCAAACTGTTAGTGTAAGCCAGTTTACCCAAACATTGCAATCCCTCAAAAACTGCTTGCAAAAACTAGTATGAAGCAAGAAACAGAAAGCAGGATGGAATATTTCACAGATGAAGAGGAACTTATAAAAGAGACAGAATAGATTATTAAATAAAAACTAAAAAGAACAAGAAACACAAAGCATGTGCTATAGGCCTACCCGAAACGTCTCCTCAATTATAGATAGTAACCACACAAAAATATGCACGTAAGCATGGTGAAAAGAGAGTTCCATTACATCCATCTATTAATGCGGTTAATATAGGAATTTATAAAAAAATGTATAATCTACTCCGTGTAGAAGGAGTAGAACACACGGTCACAGCAATGAATAATGATATATTTAATATAAATGTGTCAGATTTAAATATAAATATTGTCACCTCATAAATGTACCCCCCCCCCAAAAATAAGGAATACTTCACTTATGCGGATAAACAGAATCGGCCTATAAAAGTTATGGCTCAGGACTTACAACCACCATGTAACCAGAAAATTATTATAGAAGATTTACAACATAAAAATTTAGATATAATGGATGTAGTAAATATTATAAAAAAGAGAAAATAGAAGACAATATTGTTAGGAAATATCTGCCTTTATTTATGTTAACACTGGGAAATTCGAAGATATAAAACAAATTATAAAATTGTAAACTAACTTTTTTCAATCTGCCCTTGTGACTTCTTTTTTATACACAGATGACGCATTCCAAAGCATATGCTTTATCATCAGATCATAAAATATCCCTTATACGAGGTAGTCATTAGTTAAACATCCAATATCATTATGCACTGTATACACGTCCCTATTCCCATTTGGCAGACCATTGCAAAGTGATAATTGACCACTGCAAAAAGTATGAAATAGATACTATTTTAGGATTAAAGTTAAGTCAGGACCTTTGCGTAAAAGAACAGGCCTTATTCCTCAATATAAAAAATGTCAAGTATATGGATGTACACAATCTTACTATAACAAGGGAGGGGGGGATTTAAGTTGTGTTAAATGTCCAGGCAAACATCTTACTGATGTTTGTAAAATTATGAAATTCAACAAAGCTAAATGTGCAAACTACGGTAAACTGTATCCAGCAAATTATTGAGACTATATCTTTGCTACAGAACTCCAGAAAAGACAATAGAACATTCTACATGATAAACAAAAAATACCTAAACCTACCAGTATTGTACAGTAACTTGCTATGTTAGAGAAAACACAGCTGAACGTCCTACATTATCTAATGAGTTACCTTCTCAGCAAAATTCAAGCGGGACTTAGTCAGATGTTACTAACAATGTTACAAAAAACTTACTAAGCAAGAAGAAACAAATTCTAGATAAGGTTACAAAGCTAAAAAATAGGAGTGAAGTTACTTCCAACAAAATGAAATAAAATGTCTTCACATGTTATAGTTACAGTTTGGAATGCCAATGGGTTACTTCAGCATGTTAATGAGGCGGATCATTTTACGGGATCAGAAATGGGATGTTTTTCTGATCTCTGAAACTCACTTTACTAGAGAAAACTTTCTGCACAGAAACTGACATAAAATATACCACACAATTTGCTCTAACAGCACACCACATGGTGGATCAGCTGTGATAATTAAACAAATTTTAAAGCATTTTTGAGGAACCTAAATGTGAAATTCAAGCAACAACTGTGCAATTTTTTTTATAAAATTAGGACGTTTGCAGTGACAGCAGTACACTGACCACCAAGGTGTGTCCTGGAAACGGAATGACCTCAGGCTCTTCCAGTCTTTATGATACCATTTTATACTGGCCTACATCTTTGTTGCCAATTATATCTAAATTGTTTGAAAAACTGTTTCTCAAACATCTCAGACCAAAAATCGAGGAAAAGCAACTTATTCCAAGCCACCAATTTGTATTTCCCAATAAACACTCACCTATTCAGTCACTTATGTAATTGAGCGATCACTGGAAGAAATGAACACACACACACACACACACACACACACAAAAGATGAAAAACCTACATTTGCAGTTGAGCCAAATCTTCAAATCGTATATCTCAGAACAACAGTTCAAAATAAAGTGTGGTAGTGATTATTCTGAGTTGAACTTACTGGAAAACCAACTTTCCAGGAAAATTCCTGATCTGATAGATTTTCATTCACCTATCACATTAACACAAAGTATAACTAATACAGAAATCATTTCCACCATCACTGACTAATAAGTGGACAGACTGGAATGGATTTAGAGAACTTGAACAATGAATTGAGTTAAATGTTCCAATAAGAACTACTGTACAACTTGATATGGACATAGAACAATTAGTACAAGATATCCAGCATGCTGCATGGAATAACACTCATGCAGTAAAAAGAATAACATCATGTATAAATTAGCCTAAGGAAATAAGTGAAATCATTTCAACTACATGGAAATCATGTAAAAAATGGCACCAGACTAGAGCATTGAAGACAAAAGGATGCTTAATCAGTTGAACCACCAGCTTAAAGAAATGAAACATTAAGTTAAAAGTAAAACATTAACCAACTTCTTACGTGAGCTGGCAGGTAATAAGGACACTTAAGTATTCCCTCTGAAAAGTTACCAAAAGTTTAGAATGGCATGAAAGCCAAAATCCATCCGTTCGAAAAGATGATGGCACATGGGCGAGGAAAGATATTGAAAAGGCTGAAACGTCTACTCTGCATTTAGCTAATACTTTTCAACCACATCCAGTTGCAGTTGATGAAATTCTTCCAGTAGTGAATAATACAGAACACAGTACAATAGATTCCCTAGAACAATAGATTCCCTAACTACTAATAAGGTTCTCAGCGAGATATAAAAAATGCTATTTCTAAATTGTTGAAGAAATTGCTCCATACCAATAATCAAGGAAAAGCAACATGTTCTAACACACCAATTTGGATTTTGCAATAAACACTCAACTATTGAGCAGGTGTATCGTATCACTAATGTAACTGAGTGGTTACTGGAAAAAATGAAAATATGCACAGCAATATTTCTGGATGTTACCATACGGAAGTGTTGTTGGACCTATTCTACACTTGTACACAGAAGATATTCTAAAATGCAATGGCATGACAACAGCTACATTTGCTAATGAGCTATAGTACTATTAGCTACTGGTAACAATGTACAAACAAGAATGAACAATCTACAGATAGCAGTTAATAATGTCACTAGATGGACAAAAAAACTGTATTTAACTGAATGAGACAAAATCTACTCATGTCAACTTCACTAACAGGAAAATAGAGTACTTACCTATTTTAGTCAATCATCAAATAATTCCACACGCATGTTAGGCAAAGTATTTGGGCATGATTCTGTATGCTGACCTTCGATGGAAGGAACATGTCAAGAAAAAACATGAACAACTTGGAATAAAATTCAAGAAAATATGGTGGCTACTTGAAAGACACTTCGAACTGTCACTGCATAATGAACTGTTATTATACAGGGAGCGGCAAAATGATCTGAAGGTTTTCATCGATGCACAGCAGAGGGAGTACGCGTAGAGTGGTGGCGGGGAGTGGCTTGATCAACTGCATACTCGATGCCATTTTGATTCACAGCGCCATTTCAGTAGCCATGGAGCAGTGGTCAGGTGTGCACCGTGCTTTTGTAATTGAAGCGTTTTTTAAAAGTGGCGATTCTTGTGTTGCTACCCAACGTCAGTTTCGCCAGCACTTCAATGTGGGTCGAAGAGGACGTGTTCCATCCCGAAACACAATTTTGTCATGGGTGAAAAACTTCAGAAAATCAGGTTCAGCTCTAAAACGTAAGTCAACAGGTCGTCCAAGGTCAGCCAGAACACCAGAAAACACTGAGCGAATAAGACAAGCTGTGGAGGCAAGCCCACATCGGCCAGCTCGTAAACATGCTGTTGCTATGCATCTCTCTGTTCGCACTGTACGGCAAATACTGCATTTTGATTTGCACTTCCCCCCTTACAAAATGGCCATCGTTCAGCAGTTGAAGCCTCAAGATTACGCCCATCATACAACATTTTCAGAACAAATGATTGACTTGATGACTGATGACACGATTCTCATAATGAGCAACGAAGCTCATTTCCACTTGTCTGGCTATGTAAACAAACAAAACTTCCGTTATTGTCGGATATAAACCCTAAAGAGCTGCACGAACTTCATAGTGCGAAAGTGACAGTGTGATGTGAAGTTACGAAGAATTGTGTCATCGGGCCATACATTTTTGATGAGAATGGGCAAACAGTAACAGTGAATCCAGCGCATTACTTGTCAATGCTACAACATTTCCTGATACCCAAACTAAGAAGGAGACGCCTACTTCGCAACCATGTCTGGTTTCAGCAAGATGGGGCAACTGCTCACACAGCTAACATTGTGATGGATTACTTGAAAGTAAAGTTTCCTGGGCACCTAATCTCTCGTAATAGTGACATCGCTTGGCCCGCCCATTCCCCAGACCTCAGCATCTGTGACTTTTTTTTGTGGGGGTTCCTTAAATCAAGAGTGTACGTAAACAAACCATGCACATTGGACGAACTGAAAGGGGCAATAGGCCAGGAAATCGCTACCATATCAAATCAAATGTTGGGGCGTGTGTTTGACAGCTTCTCCGGAAGACTTGACGAGTGCATGGCAAAAAATGGACTACATTTGGATGACATCATCTTCAAAATCCTAAGACTTAGTTTTCATGAATGTTTAATTGGTTGTTAAATGGCATATGTACCCTAATGTATTAAACAAATAAACGTGTAAAAATGTTGATTAATGTGAGAGTTGTTATTAATTAAAAACCGTCAGGTCTTTTTGCCGCATCCTGTACAAACAATTTTTGAAACCAGTGTCGGTTTATGGTGTGCAACTTTGGGATTGCACAAAGAAATCCAACGTCAAAATAATCCAAACTTTTCAAAGTAAAATGCTTCGCAGTATTGTTGACGCACTGTGGTATGTAAGGAACGATGACATCCATCGAGACCTAAAAATACCTGTGATTACTGATGAGATCAAAGGTTTGCAGCTAAACATGAATAAAGGCTTCATAGACATCAAAACAATGATGTGTTACAACTTCTTGATAACACTGGACTTGTTTGCTGATTGCAGACACAGAAACCATTCAAACTGGTATAGGAAAGTGAAGTATTTAAAGAAATATCTACACACGAAAGAAGTGTAAACTATAGTGATGACTGTGCCAATGGGAGCACATTCTATACACTGCTAACATAGTTTGACAGTTTGTAACTACAGTAGTCACAAGTATTGGAAAAAAAGTACAGTATAATGCTTGGAATTAAGGGAAATGCTTAATATTTTGAGAAATGGTGGACAAAATCATGACCTTTTCCTGGAAGGCAATGTTAGTCAAATTTAACTACCATATTGGTAGTAGGATTATACGCAGGGTAAATTAAGTTTGTGTATGGGCTTAAATGTTGATATAAAATTAGTTTTTACTAGCCATATTGATAAATAACTTCTAAAGCAAGGAGGAACTTAGGACTGCTTCTTTGGGTGATTCGTCATTTCCAGTAAGCTAAATCATTTTTTTGACCTATACTGGAGTACTGTTCAGTGACTTGGGAAATATAAGATGAACAACACTGATCAGAAGATTCAAAAACGAGTTTTTTTTATATCGCTGTTGCATCATTCAGCATTTTCCTTCTTATGAGGCTGATTGTGAACATTGGGGCCCTTAAAAACAGAAGAGTACTACAAGACATAATCAACATATATAAAGTATTCACAACCTTACTAACATAGCTCATTCCAGGATCAGTTTGACTGCCTTACATAAAGCACAGAAAGCCTGTTTTGTTCAAGTGTTTACAGAAGAGTGTGTTGGCTCCAATAGAAAAATCTATCAAAATTATGAACAGAATTTGTAACAATGAGAATGTTGATATTTTTTTTCAGAACAGTAATGGCTTCAAGACAAAGGTTATGAAGATACTAGGTGTGATCGAGTAGTGAGATTTTGATTAGGGTGACCATCCTCTCTCTCTCTCTCTCTCTCTCTCTCTCTCTCTCTCTCTCTCTCTCTCTCTCTCTCTCTCTCTCTCTCTCTCTCTCTCTCTCTGTGTGTGTGTGTGTGTGTGTGTGCGCGCGCGCGCGCACACGTTTACATGGTACATGTTTAATATATGTATGGTACTTCTCTCTGTCTTCCATGTTTCTTTGATGATCCCTTTTGAAGTATGTCCCAGTAAGGTAAATTACAGTAGAACTCCATTTATCCGAACTCCAGTTATCCGAATCGCCAATTATACGAATCGCTATCAGAAAACTAAAAAAATGCAATTTCTAAAAAAAAGTTAATTTAAATTGCATCTGCCGTACTAACAAAAAAACAGTAAGCAAATGAAATACATATTAGTCTGTGTTAGCTATGCACCATAGTTTACGTACTGATCAGTACAATTGTTTCTAGCCTACTGCTCCCCTAAAGTTAAAATTATGTGTTAATTTTTAATTTTTTTGTAGTAAAAGTAAACATTTTGCAAAATACGTGTGACCTGATTTTTATTAAGATACAATATTCATGTAATAAAAATAAACAAAAGTGATTTTCGAGCAATTTTCGCATTTTATTTCACAACATAACCTTTTTCTTATGTTTGTCCCAATTATACGAATTTCTGCATATCCGAATTACATCTGGGACTCATTAGTTCGGATAAATGGAGTTCTACTGTATATATACCAAATAAATAAAATTTATATATACTAAATATACCAATGTATTCATAATGTAGTACGCACTCTCTCCACATTAGTACATTAGTCATTCTTCATTCCTGTTTTATAGGAGTCTTCAATGAGATGGTATAAGAGATGTGGAGACCATCCAAAAATTATTATTATTATTATTACTATGATTGTTGTTGTAGTTTCGATGATAATAATAATTATTATTGTTATGATTATTATCATCACAATAGCAATTTTCCTCTGGTACTTTACTCGTGAAATCAACACTGAAATTTTGGTAGTAATGGCACTTCCAATATGACTGATTACTGATAATTACTCATACAAATATTTACAACATGATACCACACAATCATATCTGATAAAAAATAAAGGAGGTTGCCACAGAGAATGAACTGTCATAAGACATATTAACTTTTATATTAAGTGGCAATGCTGAGATGTGTCTTTAAATGAAAACCATTTTATTATGTCAGAAAACAGGTGAGGAAACATTGAAGATAATCGGCCTATATTAGAAGTAAAAGACAAGCAAATGCTTTCCATGATTGAAAATCCAACTTATTGTCCTTAAGTAATAGTAGTAACTACTAGTTTCCCTTATGGAAATAGTCCCATTAAGTTCACACCATTTTCAGCGTTTCCACAATGCAACAGTTTCATTTCCATAAATAAATCCAAAAAATGCTACGCAGTAGTAAGTATTTAATGTAAAGAATCTAAAATGTATTTTTTAAATTAAATATTTACCTTTTCTTGTCAATGAGGCTTCCATTAAAATCATAATTAAAATTATTTTTTGTACGTTAAACTGTTTAAAACTATTTAAAATTCTAAAATCAGTGACAAAAGAGGACTGAAAAAACAATGACACATTTTGAAGGTTCACAGATGCCTACAGCAGGCATTTTATACACAAAATTTAAAGTTATTTAAAGTTGAAAACATGTTCAAACCTTACGAGTATTGCACAGTTATTCTGATTTTGTACAATACTGGTAATGTAAGATATTTTTGCCAATTAAGTTGTGTTTTACTGTATTTTTTTTATGTAACAGCTTAAAATGAGAAAGTTTCTAATACATTATTAACAATTTTGTGCTGTTTCTGAAATTTATCAAAAGCCATCCGTAAAAAGCAATTGAAGTTTATAAAACCCTTTTCTTCAGCAATTTAAGACAACTTTTCTCGAATTAAGGGCACTGAAATTAGGGGTTACTAGTTCTTGCTCTACACAGACATTCCTACATAATCTCACTGATTACTAGTCCCGCTGTTTTAGGAAACTTCCTTCTTCTTTCTGGATTTGCTTTTTCCAAACAACTGTTTAACAGTTCTCTTTCTGACATTAAAATTTCATTTATGTATGTTTTCCCAACACCCAATTTCGTTGCTGGATCTTTAACACTGAAAGTTATTTTTCACACTCTCAATCTTTAATAAGGTCAACTGTTTCTTTTCATTTTAAACACTTGCATTTCTGAGACATTTTTGAAATTACTATCCTGCAGTAGGATATGTCTGAAACATTCACTGATAACAAGTGATGAACTACATGCTTCACCAAACTGATACATGCATGCTTTTTTTAATGTACTGATACTGTACAGTAAAAAACTGACAACAGGAAATATAAACATTTATTGCGATTTGCTGAAAAGTGACATAACAAGTCTCTCAATCATTTGATGCCCCATCATAGTTATGCAAAAGTTGCAACTGTAATTAACGTTACAGAATTACGGTTTGAAGGATTTTGCGAACTCTGACCTGTCTCTGCTATACAGAGAAAAAAGTCACATTTTTTTCTTTGTGGGCTTTTTTTTCAGAAAAACTGCTACTGGGAAAATCACGTCCATTAAAATACATAAAGATCAGAAAGATAATTTTAAAGCTGTCCTTTATCATGAGTTGTACACTTAAGAAGTGTCTGCTAAATGAAGATTCTACTCTATATTATATTTCTTTCTTTATTTATTTCCTGTGCATTTAGGAGTGTTTAATAGATTCTATTGAAAAGTGAGTGGAAATTGCCATGTTGTATTACGATAGGTGGTTTGAATTGTTAGGGACTGTAAGACTAATGCAGGTTGGTTTTCTGTACTTTGCATAATATAATGCTGTCTCTAAAAATATTTAAACCTGAATAACTCATTTTGTTGATTTCTCCTTATTCTGTAAAATGTATGTTTGGGTTTATGTTGGTAAAGCATTTTGATTTTTTATCTGCATTTATGTTTTATCGAAACATACCATTTTCCAATGTCTTTCTGTGCATACCTCTACCAATTTCAAATCATAATTAAATACCTCATTTCTATAGGCCTATATTCACCTCAAAATGTCATCACTTATGAACATTTATATTTACAAACTCATGCCCAAAGAATATGAAGAAAATGCATTTGTCATACTCCTAAGTGTGTGTATGTATGAGTCTGTGTGTCAACAGGCCATTGTGACATTAGATGTTTCTGTTTGTATTAATTTCGATTAAAAAAGAAGAGTATTCTTCTACAACAGTAGTTCCCAACCTTTCTAGACCAGCATACCGCTTTGGTCTTCCACTTTCATTTCGAGTACCACCGGAGCTTAAAGACAGGTTATTGGGGTTTTCTCAATAAAAACCTTGATACAACATGAAAAGTATGCCTTATTATTCCTAGTTATGTATAATTATTTAAATCTAATATATAGAATTTACTAAGCGGGAACTGATTTTTAAAATTAATTTCTGGTTGGTTCTATGCTAAAATAAAGTATAAAGTTTTTTAAAAGACAGTTGATTACTTTCGTTACAGATTTTCTTGTTAGTACTAAAAAATAACATATTAAAAAGAAAATAATTAATGTTAAACTTGTTACTGCTTATTTTGTACCAGAGAGTTAATGTTTGGTTCTATTGACATTATTTTTAACCTTAGATGACACTCAACAGACATCCTGTTAGATTCTAATGAAATATTACCGCAAAGTGTTTACGTTGTATTTTTATAAGGGTAATAGTTTTCAATTATGTCCAATTAAAATTTATTGGGGTTTTGAACATAAATTTTATTTATTTATTTTTTAAAGCAAATACTATTTTAATAGCTAGGTCTTCTTGCGTACCACCTTGCATCCCTCTGCATACCACTAGTGGTACCAGTAGTTGGGAACCACTGTTCTATAACATACCATGATACAAACCAAAGCAATCAAATCATTTCTCATGCTGAATAAAAACCAAAATCTAAATAAGCTGTTACGGACTTTTAATGATTTTGACATATGCTACGATAACCTATGAATGGGTCATTCCATGCCAAATCAACCTGTCACTCAACCTGACCATTTCAGATTTCAATGAAACTTTCAGGAATCATTCTCCCGTATGATAGAAATGAGAATATATTTTTAGTTTTTTTTTTATCTGTTTGGGTTTTGATGTAATTAATTTTTAAAATTTAGAAAAAATACCGTTTTTCAGCATTCACAAACTTTTTAATTCTTGAATAACTCAAGTTCTATAAGGCCTACAGACTTGCTTGAACCCGCATTTTAAAGAAAATCTTACAAGGTTTAATTTGATAAGCTACTTGACTATGTTTGGTGAATTTTTTTGTTTTTTTTTAAATCCAAAAAACATTTACATACATTTTTGAAATAGTTTTTTTACAAAATTTGAAAAACATGTATTGTAATGGGGCAAAAAGGAGTTTTTTATTTTTATTGAAATTATTCAATGTCATCATTGTAAGTCCCAAGTAGAACGGCTGTATTCAAACAAAGAACAGTGACATAACGTTTTGAACGGATTGTAGCTAGAGAACGCAATACTGTTGGGAAATGGAGTGTTTGTTACGTGTGGAATGTGAGTCCGCCCGCACGAGCGCATCACCTGCGTCGCACAAGCAAAAAGGACGCCGTAACAAAAAAATGGCTAAGCAAAAGGATTTCTTGCCACGTGTTCGGAGGACGACGGAAGTGGTGAGCCACGGCCTGTTGTATTACCATAGAACAGCGTCGACGATCGAAAAGAACCAATGAGCTGTCTGAACATCATTGTATTCCCGCCAACATCATGTAGGCGGTGCAAACAGAAATGCTCGCCAGCCTTTAGGTAGCGTGGGCAGTCGTCAACACATCAAACGCCTGGCCAGGTGTGTATCAAGACTCGCGAGTCGAAAACCTTTTCAAAATTTAAATAAAATGTGGGAAAAGTCCAGTTGAGAGTTTAATTGGAAGTGAGACAAAACGGGAGGGAACATACGACATCAAATTTAATAACTAAAAGTGCGGGGTGACTAAAAATGTGGACGAACTAGATCAACAAAGTGCGACGCGTGGTTGGAGGAGACGCCGAATGAGTAACTATTTATCACATAACAATCAATCATAAAACATGTCAAAAGAGTAACTATTTATTACATAAAAAAATCAATCATAAAACATGTCAAAGTAAAGAGCGCTATATTTTGGGGAAATTATTTACGTATGTCTGAGTGTGAGAAAGCAATCTGGGTTGCTTTTCATAATTTTAAATAAATGATTTAATTATAAGAAATAAGAGATAAGTTTGTTATTTCAATCAGATGGTGTTGTCACCTCAATATGTAGTTGCGTGTAAGTGAAATGTTAGCAAATAGAGAAGGAGAAGAGATGAAAACACAATAAAGTAGTGTATAACTATGTACTTGTTTATTTTGCACCACCTGTTGTTTTTCTCTCCTAAAGTACATCAGACGACACCTTGGTACATTACCTGTAAAGGTAAGTAATACGAATTTACAAATTTTAATAACCTAATTAACTAGTAGTACTTCAAATGGCGCCCGTAAAAAGCGACGTTGTGAATTAAAAATTAAAATAAATTAATTTACAACCTGATCGAAATGGCAGAGAAAAGCAAGAGTGCAAATTTATGTGAAGATATTGTGGAGGGGTCAATTTTAAATGTTACGCAAGACGATTTAATATCGACAAATATTAATGAGAGTGTAGACAATACAACAGACGAATTAACGAATGAGACGGTAGACGCTAAGAGTAGCAGAATCGACAATGTAGACGTACTTAGTCAATTAGCATTATTTATGGAAATGATGAGTAGTAAATTTGACCGACAAAACACGAATTTGAATGAATTTAGAACAGAAGTAAATGATAAACTTGGCAAACAAGACGAGAAAATGAAAGCAGAAAATATTAAGTTAAAATCTGAAATCACATCAGAAACAAATGTAGTCAATAATAAACTTACAGACTTAAGTAACGAGTTCGTGAACGTAAGAAGCGAATTAAGAATAAGTGAAGTAAATATGAATAGCCGATTGGAAAGTATGAATGAGACTATTGTTGGAGTGAAAGATGAACTGACTATAGACATAAATAAGATACAAACCAAAATGAAAAATGATATAAAAATAATTAACGAAAAACAAAATGAGAAAATGCTAGAGACAAATAAAAAATTTGACGCATTAACAAATAAATTTAATGATAAAATTAAAAAACAAAATGACAGAATTGACAGTAATGTTCAAGGTGTAATTAATGAGTGTGAGCAAATTAAAAAAGCAAATAAAATACAAGAAAATATAAATAATGAATTCAGAAGTAACTTTGAGCAAGTTGATGCAATTAAAACTAATGTAACTAGTTTAAAAAATAAACAAACAGAACACGAACACGAAATAATTAAAGTCAGAGAAGATTTAAGTGTAGCAATTAACCAGAAATTAACTAATGTGAGTGAGAGAGTGAACATGGAAGTTGAATTAGGTTATTTCAGTAATGAAAGTAGGGGGGTGAACCCCATACAATTTTTAAACTCAATTAAAAGTTTCAATAAATATAACCAAGAAAGTTGGGAAATTAAGTTAGTACGAATTTTAAAATATTTTAAAGGTGATGCAAAAATATGGGCGGACGCTCATAATGATAACTGGGCAAATTTTAATGAGTTCGAACAAGCATTTCAAAATAAATACTGGTCGGAAGAAAAACAAGAGGGTTTGCGCAGTACAATAACGGGATGGGGTAATTTCAGTATTAAACATATGAGTATTACATCGTATGTGACAAGACTATATAGCCAGGTTAAATATTTAGAACCACCAATGCCTCTTTCATCTTTTATAAGATACATTAGTAAGCATTTACCTAAGGACATACGGTCCACAATCAGAACCCGGGAGTTTGTTAATATTGCAGAATTAGAAAAAATACCAAAAGCATACCAGAGTATGAAAGAGGAAGAAGATAATAAATATCAGTTTAGAGTTAATGAATCAAATCAAATAAATACTGAAGTAAGACAACCAGACCATTTTGTTAGTAATATGAGTAGATCGGGGGAGGGGGCATGGTTATGTCCAAACCCTAGTTGTAGAGCTAATAACTATAATAGTTCGCGGAATCAATGTTATAGGTGTCAGGGTCCGAGGGGTAGTGCCCAAGGGAGAGTAGAGAATTATAATAGAGGTTTCGATCATAATGAGTTTAGAGGGAGTCATAGGGGGAGAGGCTTCACCAGTAATCGGGGAATGCCGGGGAATTTCAACCACAGAGGTAGAGGGGGATATGTTGGTAACCCAAACGACACTAGGGGTGTAGAAGCACCTTCTAATAACCAAAACAGTAGAGGGGATCATAGGGGAGTTTACAACGAACCACCACCTCCAGTTCAGTTAAACTAATCAGGGTGGTTGAAACGGAAAGCCCCCAGCCATCTAGAAATCACATGACAATAGGGTCACTTATTACCAACATACATAATGATTTATCCGATGAAGAAGAGGGGGAGAGTAGCAATACCTTTGGGATGGCAGAATTTGAAGCCGAAGTGTTTAATGCTAAATACACTTTTCTAGTAGATTCAGGAAGTGAACTGACCGCAATAGATGATAAAATTTTTGAAAAAATAAAAAGTCAAACTACAGAGACAATTCCATAACTACCCGTACTGGGAATTAGTGTTATAGGGGTAACGGGTGTTCGCAGTAAAAAGGTAACTAAACAAATAATGCTACAATTAAAGGTAAATAAAAACACGATAAATGTGCCTTTTTTGGTCATTCCAGGGTTAAATATGGGAGCTATAATGGGTAAAACTTTTTAAATAATTTCAAAGTGGAGTTAAACTATTACACACAGACTATGAAATTAAATAATGATAATAATATAATTGAAATACCATTCATACGGAAGAAAACAGTAGAGATGAAAGCATTAAAAATAATTAGTAAGGGAATTTTAATTTCTGATAATGATATAAACGAATGTAGGCCCTTGATGATTAATTATTGTAACTTGAGGGTAAATAATAATGAATTATTTGAAATTGAAGATAGTTGGGATGAAAAAATGAATAAAATCCTATATCAAGATGGGGAATTTAGTTATCAAGATAGGGAAAAAGTAGTACAAATAATAAATAAAAATAAGTTAGTTTTTTTCAAACAAACCAGGTTTAGTAAAAAAAATTTAAGGGTAAATTAATCGTTAAAGAAAAAACACCTTTTGCACCTAAAACATATCCGGTACCATACTCCAAGAGGGGGTTAGTACAGGAGGAAATAAATAAGATGTTAAGAGAAGGTATAATAGAAGAATCCACCTCACCATATTCCAACCCTTTAGTAGTGGTTACCAAGAAAGATTTATCGAGAAGACTGTGTTTAGACGCGAGACAAGTAAACAGAATAATTGTTCCAGACAGAGAATCACCAGAACCAGTGAGTGAAATTCTTCAACGTTTCAGTGGAACCAAGTACATAACAACATTGGACTTAACAGCCGGGTACTGGCAGATAGAGTTGGAGGAAGAATCCCGTCAATATGTGGCTTTTTTATACAACGGCAGGAACTACCAATTCCGTAGGTTACCTTTTGGACTGAACATAAGTGTTGCAAATTTTCATTAAATGTTTAGACTACATATTACGGAGGGAGATTTTAGAATTCACAACCGTATATGTGGACGATATAGTTATTACGTCACCAGACATTGATACACATTGCGAAAGGTTAGATAGAGTGCTGAGTAGGCTGCACGAATATGGTATAACAGTTAAGTTTAAGAAGTCGGAATTCTTGAAAGAACAAGTTAATTTTTTAGGCCATATAATTTCAGCAAAGGGTATCAGTATAGACCCTCAGAAAGTAGAAATAATATAGAATTTTCCAGTACCAAAAAATGTTAAACAGTTGCAAAGTTTCTTAGGTTTGTGTAATTATTATAGGCAGTTTGTAGACAAATATTCCTATTTAACAGTACAAGTGGGGCATTTGTTAAATAAAGATAATCGATGGCAATGGAATGCAAAAGAGCAAACTATATTTGAACTAATAAAAAATAAATTTTTAAACACGGTAATATTAGCTCACCCTAATTTTCTAGAACCATTCTATATACACACAGACGCATCGGACATCGCTTTGGGGGTAGAATTGTTCCAGTTAGATGGGAATGGTAACCATACAGTAATAGCTTTTGCTAGGTATTTATTAACTAGTGAAAAGAACTACACGACAACGGAAAAGGAAGCGTTATCAATAGTTTTCACCTGTAGAAAGTTTAGAACATACCTATTAGGAAATAAAGTAATAATAAGATCAGACCATCAAGCTTTAACATTTTTAAAAAACTGTAAACTAACGCATGGTAGGTTAGTGCGCTGGATGCTAATATTACAAGAATATGACTTAACCATCGAGTATTGTAGGGGTGAAGAAAACGTAGTAGCTGACGTCCTATCCAGAACCGATTTTGACAATAGTACAGAAGTAGACATAGCCAATACTTATAAGATATTTATAATACAAGAAGTGGGGGGAGTAGATATGAAAAAATTAATAAATGACCTATCAACAAACCAAGAAAAAGACGCCGAACTTGGCAAGATAATGTTAGCTTTAAATCAGATACCCAACATACCTCACAAGTGGGAAAAGCATTTTAGTTTGTATAATAAACATTTATTTCACCGTGCAAATGAACAGGGAGATGATTGGAAAGTATGCATCCCTAAAGTTATAATACCTGAAGTAGTGAGAGATTGTCATTTAAGGTATGGTCATATAGGCCCAAGAAATGTAGTGACATATTGAAAGAGTCATGTAAATTTAATAATATGGAAAGAACAGTGCGTAAAATATTAAAAACATGCGAAATTTGTCAGAAAGCCAAAGTAAACAATCGTAAACAGGAGGGTTTAATGCAACATGTAATACCAGACAGTCCTTTAGCAATAGTTGCCGTCGATTTATATGGCCCCCTACCCAAAGGTCGAGGAGGGGTAAATTATTTATTTGTTGTATTAGATGTGTTTACCAAATTTGTAAAATTGTACCCGATTAAAAAAGCTACCTCCTCGGTATTAGCTAGGAAAATAGCAAATGAGTATATTACTGAAGTAGGTAAACCCAAAATAATATTATCAGATCATGGTTCTCAGTTTACCAGCAACACCTGGCAGGAAACTTTAGGTTGGGAAAACATTTTAGTTAAACATACATCAGTGTATCATCCACAATCAAATCCTAGTGAGCGTGTTACGCGGGAGTTAGGGCGAATGTTTAGAACTTTCTGCCACAAAAAACATTCATTGTGGGCTACGTTTGTGTGCAAGGTAGAAGGGTATATTAACAGTAGTTTACATGAATCCACCAGCTACAGCCCATATGAGTTGATGTTTCAGAGAAGGCCATCACGCATATTAGAGGAACTGATAAAATTTCCGAACCGGACGGATATACCACATGGTAGAAAATTGTTGATTGCAAAGGAGCGGCTGCCAAATAAAGCTGAACAGCGTAAACGAAGACATGACCGGAATTTAACACCCATACAATACGAGGTAGGACAATTAGTATTGATAAAAAATCACGATCAATCATCAGCCTTAGACAAAGAGATTAAAAAATTCTTCTTATTGTACGATGGTCCATTTGAGGTTAGCGAAGTGAAAATGGAGAATGCTTACGTTTTAGTAGATTTGCAAACCCGAGAAATAAAAGGAACATATAATGTGACCCAATTAAAAAAGTACTATCTAGCTGAGTGATGTTAGACATTTTATTTTATTTTTAAAATTTTATACATAAACACACATTATGGTATATTTAAAGTAGAAGGGATCCGCCCCCATTTTCGGGCGGTCACAGATTCACCACCTCTGATCGTGGTTTTTGGCATTCTGGAGGCAGGCCATGGTTGATGGTAGCCCCGCAAAATCAACGATGGTCCTCATCCACAAATTGGTGTAAACTAGAAATTTAACACCGTCATGGAACGGGGAGGGGGACCCCTAGTTTCGTGGAAAGGTAAGGTAGATTCATATAAATATAAAAAAAAAAAAAATGATGGTGGTAGTATTTTTCCACGACTACAGTAGTTTGTTTTAGAAATTGAAACTAGAAAATTAGAAAAATTTTAGAAATTAGAAAAATTAGAAAATGAAACAATCAAAATTATGTAACTTAAATACTTAACTTTTCAAGGAGTTGTTTTCCTTCAGAAAACAAAATGTATTTTACTTTTAATATAAATCTGTAAGATGATCCATTGTTGTAGTTCCTATTTTGGTCATAGAGAAAATGTTAGGGAAAAATGAAAGCTTGGACTTGCAAAAGTGTCTATGTGAAAATATGTTAAATAAAATAAAAGAACTTGTTATCATACAAGGTTAAAGGGTGATTTTGGGGGGTTGTTTGGTGTTAATCGAAGTGTAAATTAATTATGGCATGTAGAGACTGCAAAGTAGAAGGACATTAAGTTTAGATTTAAGTAGGCTATTGCAGTGGTGGCATGTGCCACTGTAGATAGCAGTAAGTGTTGATGAGTAACATCAAAATATGTTACCATCCTCGGAGGCCTAAATAGGGCGTAAAATACACTGTACAACCTTATATAATATTATGTTATATGTTAATTGCTATCGTACAGTGTATAGAAATGATGACAAAAAAACATGCTAATGAAAGATGATTTCCCCGCCTTTTCGGGCGATTACTGTCTTACCAGCACTAATCGTGGTTTTGGACGACAGCCAGCTGTGGGCAGCAATTGTAAAACTGACCATAGTTGGTTGTCCTTGAAATTGGTGAACTTTGAAATTACCGGGGGGCCACTTAGGGGAAATCCCCGGAACTATGTAACAGCGGCTATCACCTTGTTCGATTAGGAACAGCAAAACAGGTGATAGACCCGTCTTAAGGGTATAACTATGTACATTCAGATATTTTGATATCTGGCATTTTAAAATGTAACGCAGAAGCAAGGACAAGGAGATGACAAAATTCCTCCAAAACTTCAGTCCTTGTGGAAGCAGCTGAACGCCACAGTTCAGTGGGGGGCCACAGTGTATGTGGTAAGGTGGTTACTCAGGGGAGTAACGAACTAAAATTTGAAACTTAATGATGCTGACTAGCTGATGAACTAACTAAATGATTTTATTTTTGATTCAAGAAATGCTATTCCAGTAGATGTTTAGGAGTAATTGACTTCTGCGTAATAATTTCATAAAGGACTCTACTGATTCTGAAAAGACTATGTCAAGTATAGAAGACGTTTATCAGATTTTGTTTATTATATTTTATTGTGTCATTATTGTTATTATGTTAGAGTGTAAGGATTATGAACTGATGTTGTGTAATTTTCATGATATAGTTTTGTATGATGTATATAGGGTAAGGTCATTCACCTGACCCACAGAGATCAGCTGATAACTGATGTTAAAGACAGGATAGGTTTTTAGTAATTGATTCATGAAATTGTTGTTACTTAATTAAAATCAATAATTTTGTTTTTTTTTTCTTGATATTGATAAAAGAAATATTGTGGGGAAAAAAATTTTTGTTCTATTCTTTGTTTTAAAGAACGTTATTGTAAATTTTGTAAATTGTAATGTTCCTTATAAGTAGGGAAGGTGTCAGCTGATTTATGAAGTGTATTTTATGTTCTCTTTTGTACTCAAGTGCATTTACTTTGAATTTTGGATTTATAGTAGAAATAAGTTGTGCATTTTTATTTGTTCCTTATGATTGTTAGCAAAAAAGTAAGAAAAGTTATAAATTCAATTAAAAGATTTTGAATAAGTAAATTGAGAAAAGAAATGAAATGTGAAAGATACTTCTTATGAATTTTAAATAAGGAGTTTGTTTTTAATACAATAATGAGTATGTATATGCACCCAGTACTTGCTAAAGGCAACCCAGTATGCATGTAAGGGGGAACATAACGGTTGAGGATCTGGTATGGTATAAGGCCAATTTTGATTTTCTTTTATGGAATGATAGAAGGTTAGGGGTACTATGGTGAGTATCTGTCCGATTTTATGGTGTTGGGATCTCGAACAGAGAAGTCCAGTAATCTCGTTCAGGTGCAGCCCTAGCCGCCGAGCTAGGTGGGTAGGTTACCCATGACGTGTTTAAGAAATTAACGGGGGGTTGTTGGCGCCATATCCTCACCGATCTTCTAAGGGGTAGCAATGAGAGTTCTTCTGTTTCGGCAGAAGACCTCTCATTGGGGGGGGGGGGGGGTATTGTAATGGGGCAAAAAGGAGTTTTTTATTTTTATTGAAATTATTCAATGTCATCATTGTAAGTCCCAAGTAGAACAGCTGTATTCAAACAAAGAACAGTGACATAACGTTTTGAACGGATTGTAGCTAGAGAACGTAATACTGTTGGGAAACGGAGTGTTTGTTACGTGTGGAATGTGAGCCCGCCCGCACGAGCGTATCACCTGCATCGCACAAGCAAAAAGGACGCCGTAACAAAAAATGGCTAAGCCAAAGGATTTCTTGCCACGTGGTTGGAGGACGATGGAAGTGGTGAGCCACGGCCTGTTGTATTACCATAGAACAGCGTCGACGATCGAAAAGAACCAATGAGCTGTCTGAACGTCATTGTATTCCCGCCAACATCATGTAGGCGGTGCAAACGGAAATGCTCGCCAGCCTTTAGGTAGCGTGGGCAGTCGTCGACACAGCATACGCCTGGCCAGGTGTGTATCAAGACTCGCGAGTCGAAAACCTTTTCAAAATTTAAATAAAATGTGGGAAAAGTCCAGTTGAGAGTTTAATTGGAAGTGAGACAAAACGGGAGGGAACATACGACATCAAATTTAATAACTAAAAGTGCGGGGTGACTAAAAATGTGGACGAACTAGATCAACAAAGTGCGACGCGTGGTTGGAGGAGACGCCGAATGAGTAACTATTTATCACATAACAATCAATCATAAAACATGTCAAAAGAGTAACTATTTATTACATAAAAAATCAATCATAAAACATGTCAAAGTAAAGAGCGCTATATTTTGGGGAAATTATTTACGTATGTCTGAGTGTGAGAAAGCAATCTGGGTTGCTTTTCATAATTTTAAATAAATGATTTAATTATAAGAAATAAGAGATAAGTTTGTTATTTCAATCAGATGGTGTTGTCACCTCAATATGTAGTTGCGTGTAAGTGAAATGTTAGCAAATAGAGAAGGAGAAGAGATGAAAACACAATAAAGTAGTGGGTTATATGAATTATAACTATGTACTTGTTTATTTTGCACCACCTGTTGTTTTTCTCTGCTAAAGTACATCAGACGACACCTTGGTACATTACCTGTAAAGGTAAGTAATACGAATTTACAGATTTTAATAACCTAATTAACTAGTAGTACTTCAAGTCTTGCTGCTATAGATGAAACGCCAATAAAAAGAAAACGTTTAAGTGAAAAAAAAATACCCAGATGAAAAGATCAAAAAAGTGACTGAAGCTTTCCAAAAAAAAGTTCTAAATTTAAGTCCAGGTACCTCTGACTCTGACGCCGTAAAAAATAATGTCAATGAAGTTATTAATCAATTAAAAGAAAAGTTCAACACTACTACAGACAAAAGCGTGAGAATGCAGATTCTAACTACACTTCCCAAAAGCTGGACTCTAAAAACAATTGAAACTGAATTTGGAGTGTCTAACTTTATGGCTACAAAGGCAAAAAAACTGTTACATGAAAAAGGTGTTATGTCATCCCCAGACCCAAAGCCTGGAAGAACATTGGACCCTGCAGCGGTGGCCTTAGGCAAGGACTTCTATCCAAATGATGAAGTCGTCAAATGCCAGGTAAAAAAGACTTTGTTTCGGTGAAAAAATATGTCAAACATGTACATGTGCAAAAGTATTTAATTTTAAGTACATTAAGAGAAGCATATGTACTATTCAAGGAGCGTTACCCAGATCAGAAAATTGGATTTACTAAATTTTGTGAGCTTCGTCCCAAGCATTGTGTTCTTCCTGGGTCCAGTGCGACACACACTGTGTGCATTTGCACAATACATCAGAATGCCAAATTAATGATGGCTCAGTGTAAAATACCTGAATTAACAAATGGTGAGCTCCCTATTAAAACATACAAAGATGTAACAAGCAATATAATTTGCAAAACTCCAACATGTAAATGTTATTTTGGAAATTGTGTTAATTGCCCAGGAAGTGATGATTTGAAGGCTAGGTTTGAAGAAGCTTTTGAGTTAAATAGCATTGAAAAAGTGAGTTTCAAACAATGGATGCAGATTGATAACAAGTGTGTCCTGGAAGCTGTTACAAAACCAACAGAAGAGTTTGTGGATTATTTGTTTCAGTTTGCCAAAACTCTTAAGACACTCTTTCATTGCTATTCAACAGTCTTCGTACTTGTGACGCTTAAAAGAAAATCTACCTCAAAACCAATGCATTGTGCTTTGTGATTTTGCTGAAAATTATGCGTTTGTACTTCAAGATGCTGCACAAGGCTTTCACTGGAATAATGCTCAAGCAACAACATATCCGTTTGTTATATAGGCCTACTACATGGATGAGGAAAGCAAAAAGCTCGCATACCTTAGCTTAGTTATCATTTCTGATTGTATGACACACGATACCGTTGCTGTTCATTTATTTCAACACCTCATGATTGACTTTCTTAAACAAAACCTGCCTCATAAGCCCGAAAAGCTCCATTATTTTTCAGACGGAGCAGCATCACAGTACAAAAACAAATCCAACTTCCTCAATCTCTGCCATCATGAGAACGATTTTGGAATTAAGCCTGAATGGAACTTTTTGCATCGTCACATGGAAAGAATGTATGTCCAGGAACTGTAAAACGTTTAGCAGCATTGGCCAGTCTACGTATGGTTTACGATGAACAAATCATGACCCCTCGCCAACTTTATGATTGGGCTCAAGCCAATAATGACATCAGTTTTTTGTATTCCACTAAAGACGAATATGAGGCAGAGGAACAGACCTTGAAGAGACGGTTTGAAGCAGCAACAACAATAAAGGCCACTCAGCAATTTCACAGTTACTCTCCTGTGAGTGAGACTAGAGTTTTAGTGAAAAGCCACTCATTTTCAGAGGTATCAAGTGTAGAAATAGTTTCAGCTGATGACACTGATGCTGATTTGGACACTAATGACATTGTTGGCTTTGTCACATGCCAATACTCAGACAAGTGGGGGTTAGGTTGTGTGTTAGGAGTAGAAGGAGATGAAGTAAAAATACGTTTTTTGGAACCACATGGGCCTTCTCCGTCTTTCAAATACCCACAATTTACTGACATATTAGTTGTGCACAACAGTGAGGTTTTAACAAAAGTTGATCCTACAACAGCAACAGGAAGAGTTTATTGCCTTACAGACTTAGAAACTAAAAAGGCAAACAAGAAATTATCTGTTAAATTAAAGAAGAACTACGATCTATTTAGGTATTTTGGTGCGATTACAAAATGACTGAGTAAATGACTGAGTGCTAACCAAGAAAAAACTTATTATTTTTATCATGTAAAACCAGGTTTGTAACCTTCCTTGTTATGATGATTGACTATGTATTAGTATGACGTAAGTAACAAAAAAATGTAGATTTTACAAACTGTCTGTTACCGTGTAAACACAAAACAAAAATTATTACCGTATAGATGCGTTGTACATTACTTTAAGGTTTTTGTCATAAATCCTGATCCCACTGAGATCCCACTCTAAAAGTTTCAGTATTTATAGCTTATAATATTACAAGAAAGATATTTTTTCATTTTTTTTTAAAAAACACTATCTCAAAAATGTATGTAAAAATGTTTTTTGGATTTAAAAAACAAATTTCACCAAACATAGTCAAGTAGCATATCAAATTAAACCTTGTAAGATTCTCTTTAAAATGAGGGGTCAAGCAAGTCTCTAGGCCTTATAGAACTTGAGTTATTCAAGAATTAAAAAGTTCGTGAAAGCAGAAAAACGGTGTTTTTTCTAAATTTTAAAAATTAATTACATCAAAACCCAAACAGATAAAAAAAATCTAAAAATATATTCTCATTTCTATCATAAGGGAGAATGGTTCCTGAAAGTTTCATTGAAATCTGAAATGGTCAGGTTGAATCTTAAAATGTTTTGTTTGGTTTGGTATGGAATGACCCGAATGACATACAATAACTATTGCTCCAATGTACAGTAAAAATAGCTTAATCATTAAATTCACTTTAAAATGAAAAATAGTTTCACGCAAAATAAAGTAAATGCGTTATACTATAGACACATAGTTTAAAATAAAACAAAGGTGAAAACAATGGAAGCTATTGGTTGGTGGTAAATGTTTGATACCAAAGAGCAATGGATATTATTTACAGAATGAAAAAAGTGTAAACAAAAGTACACCTATTGTATGTATGGATAAAACATATAACTTGACATCACATATGTGACATACAACCTGGATGGATGACAGCAATGTTATTCATCACCTCTTATGGAAATAAGAACATCTCTTATCATACATACCAGTGTGGAGGAAGACTATACAAAATGCAATAAGAAAGTGGAAAGCTGGTAGCAACTGTAAATCCATAATCCAGTAAGAGATAGAGCTTATTTTATTACACGCATGACAGTAAAAATCATATAGCAGATAACATTCATCTAATGATGAACTGTTTCATTCTATAAATAAAAACGTTTGCCCACTATTTACTCCACAGGGAAGTATAAGAAAGAATATATGCTTTATTTTTTTGTATCTTGTAAAATAAGAACATATTACAAACATTTTGTATAATATACGAGCCACCAATTCTATACTCCCTCTTCGTTGCTGTGTTCACATAACCAGGTGTAACCAAAGCAACCAATAAAAAATAATACACCAGATTTACAGTTATTTCTCATTTAATTATTTAACTTTTTAACATCCCATTTGTCCATCACACCATTACAAAAAGCTGTGGCACTCAATTTTAATAAACAATTGTTCCAGACAAGGATTTAGCCCAATTTATAAATAGTAATGGAAATAAAATGCATGACATATGACTGCACAGACATAATGAGACCTTAACATTATGTGTACAGGTGATACATAAAGAACTGAAAGCTGTACTGAGACAGCTTTAAAATACGTGGAGCAATAGATGAAAGTTACTGATGTGGTGCTCTGCTAGAGACTGCAAGATTTAGCAGCAAGGAGACAAAATCAACAAGAAAACAATCTAGGCTACAGTTGTCAGCTATTATAATTTTGAATGATAAAGAACTACTTTAATAACAAGGTACAACAGTTCTCAGATGACAGATTATTCTAGGTTTGTCTCTGCCTATATATATAGTTGTAAAAAAGCATACTATTGTTTATCAGAGATCTGGGGTATTTTCTGTTTTGTGCCTACAAACAACATTCTATTGCCTGTTATATCTCCACCTACTTTAGAAGCGTTCCTGCCAACCCAACCCAATATGCCAAGTACAGAAATGAGTTCTAAGTGACACACAACTCACAGGCTTGACGTTACCTTTTCACAAAATTGCCATTTTCTTGTACAGTAAAGCCCCGATTATCCGCGAGCGGATGATCCGCAGTGCGGATTATCTGCGAGTGCCGCGAAAAATTTGTTTAATTACGAACCTCAAAAAACAAAATTTTAATCCAAGCCAACAACAGGGAAAATACAATAGGCCCTACAGTAACGAAGGTCGAAAATTTCTGACAGGTTTATTGTGCATCGTAATCCTATAGGCCTTTTCGGAATTTTGTTTTGGCTCTTGCTCTTTTGTTTTGGTCAAGTTCACTAACCTTCCCCCTCTACGTACATATTCTCTCGGTCTGCCAGTGGTGTCAGTTGTCAGTAAGCGTGCTTAGTGATCAGTCGTGATCAGTTCGTTAGTTCCTGAAATTAATAATGGCTGAAAAATGAAAGAAGGTTGTGTTAACGATTGCACAAAAACTTGAAATGATTTCTAAAATAGAAAATGGCGCTTCAAGGAAGCAGATGTGTTTGAATTACGGGATCGTGGAAACAACAGTGCGAGACGTTTTAAAGCAAAAAGACAAACTGTTAGCCTTTGCATCAGTGTCGGACAGTGCTTCTGGGATGAAAAAACGAAAAACAATGAAGAAATCCACCTATAATGAACTTGACTCGGCATTAGCGGAATGGTTAGCTCAGGTGCGAAGTGAGGGCACCCCCGTGTCTGGTCCTACCATTGCAGCTAAAGCAAAAATCTTTTTTGATTTGTTAGGCCTGGAAGGAAATTTTGATGCGTCGTCCGGTTGGTTACAACGTTTTAAGAAACGTCATGGAATTAGAGAGATTGGTCTACATGGAGAGAAGCTGAGTGGTGATCAACAAGCAGCTGATGATTTTCAATGTGATTTTGAAGAGTTTGTGTTGTCTGAAGATCTGTCATATGAACAAATTTATAACGCTGATGAATCAGGGCTTTTTTGGAAGTGTCTTCCCACTCGTACTTTAGCATTTGAAAGTGAACATCAAGCGGCAGGTCACAAAAGTAGCAAGGAAAGAATTACAATCTTGCCATGCAGCAACGCTGCGGGTAGTCACAAACTTAGGCTTCTTGTAATCGGTAAATCTAAGAAACCGAGGTCTTTTAAGGGGACAAGAGCAGAAAATTTACCAGTTGATTATTTCAACCAAAAAAAAGGTTGGCTGAACCAGCAGATTTTTCAAGAATGGTTTGAAAACATTTTTGTGCCTCAAGTACGTAAACATCTTGACTCAAAAAATTTGCCAAAGAAGGCTGTTTTGTTAATTGACAACGCCCCTTCACACCCAGCTACATGTGTGCTTAAATCTTCTGACGGGCAAATCTTCGCAAAGTTTTTGCCCCCAAATGTTACTGCGCTGATACAACCTATGGACCAGGGAGTCATTGCAACCATGAAGAGAACATACAGAACAAAGTTGTTACTGTCAAAAATCAAAGAAAGCTGCTATCTCAAAGAATTTTGGAAGAATTATACAATTTTGGATAGCATTTACGATATTGCGTCTGCATGGGATTACATCAAACCCTCAACCCTTGTTAAATCATGGAGAAAACTCTTTCCGAGTATCGAAACAAATGTCAACCAAAACATTTGTGAAGAAGAGAATGAAGTCATGCCGACCGCTACACTTGTTGACCTAGTGACATCCGTTACGGGAGGTGAGAATGTCGACGAAGAGAATATAGAAGAGTGGCTGGAATGCGACGCAAGTGAGCCGGGGTTTGAACGACTGACTGACGTAGAGATAATGAACAAAGCAATGGGAGTGAAAGAGAACGAAGATGAACAAAGTGAAAGTGAAGAAGACGAGGCGCCTGCGCGGATGACACACGATACTGCTTTGCAGCACGTAGACGGATTGCTTCAATATTTAGAGGAACAAGACGACGGCGCACATCTGGCAGAAAAACTCATGTTAAGGAAAGTACAATCTAGAATAAAGAAAAGGTGTTTCCAAAGCAAGAAGCAAAAACGAGTGACTGATTTTTTTAAAAAGGCGTAACTGAACACTTTTTGTTAACAGTACAGTATTGTTTTTTGTTTACTGTTCTTTATTTTAGTGATTTAGACGTAGAGCAAAGGTTTCTGCTGTACTGTACATATTTTAAAAGTTTTACATATTATGTTTTTTGTACAATAAAACATAGTTTTTATGCTGAAATATTTTTTTCCGTGTTTACACCTCATTTTTAGTCTTTTTTCGGGTTATCCGCGATTTTCACTATCCGTGCCCTTGCCACCCAATTCCGCGGATAATCGGGGCTTTACTGTATTTTCCTGGTGCACGCAGTATGCTTCAACAAAATTTTGTGAAAAGGGGCTGGGCATGAACCATTATAAAGAGTAGATTGGGCAAATTATGTAAAGGATGTATGTAACTGGCATGTTTCAACATCCAGTGAAAATAATAGGGTCTCATACAACAGCTGAAATTGACAAAATCCTATTTTCAAGATGCCAGGATCATCAAAGACATGCATATCAACAGCAGTGGGTAGCTGGAAGCTATTGCCATAAGAGGAAGGAAATTTTTTTGTGTGTAGTAGATCTTCAGATACCCTCATTCCCTTAATTCAAAAATATGTTTATCCTGGCAGAACAGTTATCAGATGAATGATGTGCACACCAGGTAATTGGAAACATTCTCATACTCATACTCATTTAAACCTCAATCACTCACACAACTGCTTTGAACCCTCAACTGGCGAACACCTAAGGGATCGAAAGTACATGGCATTCCTAAACATAGAAATAAAGTGGATGGAACAAGTATGACTAACAGATTTGTACTTATGTGAATTTATTTGGCAGAAACATTATAAAGACGATGATAAGTTTTAAAATATTTTAAAACATACTGTCAAGTTTTGACCACCCCCATAATGTATCATTAAACAGTTTAATATTAATGTTTAATATAATAAGCTAATGAAACTATTCTTGGTTACACAGTCGGATGAGACAATGGGCAAGATAGTGAAATACATTGCACTTATGGGTTTTACGTTTGCTACTATTACACAACTTGAAAATCTCGACCAATAAAAATTAAGTACTTTATAAGTCTACAAATTGTACACAGTAGGAATAGTATTTTAATTCTTCACATTTTGGTATATATTAAATAAATTTAGCCCCAAAAAATGAGTCAGTAAAAATAAAAAACGCAATAAAACCATCACACACTCCATTTAGTACGTATAAACTGTTAAGGTGGGTTTACACTAGGCGAACTGTTTCGCGAGGCAAGACTCGCTTAGTGTAGACGTGGCCCCCACCCCGAAACTTGTTGCGCGAGGCAGACTCGCGGCGAACCAATGCTAGTCGGTTTTTGGACGCGCATCAAAGAGCCTCGCTCCTCCCGTTTCGTGTAGTGTGAACGTCGATACTTGTTGCGCGCAAGAAAATGAACCAGGAGGAATGCATCCGCCTCATCGAATTGTACAAAAATCATTTGTTTTTGCTCCACCAGCGCCAACTTCGTTTCGTTTTCTTTTTCTTGTTCAAATACAGCATTGTCATGATGGTGAATGCAGATGCAGCACTCGGAGGTACAATTACAGAACACGACAACATGGTTGTCCCACCCAAACTGACGGCTCACCTTCTGTTGTGCCTGTTTCGCGCAACGTTTCGCTCAGTGTAAATGGGAAGGGCGAGACAGCCGTCGAGCGAATCATTCTCGCGAGACAGTTCCGCGAGTATGTTGCGCCTAGTGTAAACCCACCTTTAAAAACTCATACGTAAACTGTCTAACTCGGTATAAACTCAGTTAAAATATAAACAGTCCTTACGCAAGTTCTTCCTCTTTAATGACAATTTCTTTTACGTGTAGTCCAGATCACGTACCGTACATGATGTACATGCTACTTCAATTTAATATCCTTGTAATAACAAAATAAAAAATAAAATTTCATATCAAATTTTAATTTTATTCAGTTGTGAAGCGTAAAAAGTAGCCTACAAGAAACTTTATACTTAACCGGTCGTGCTGTATACTGCCGCTCATCCAATTCCCAACCTTTTAAAACTGTGTTAATCATGATGTGTTTCAATTAACGCATTACACTGTTACTGAAATCGTTAAAAATACATTGTACCATTTGTAGACTCATAAAGTACTTCATTTTTATCAGTTGAGGTTTTCAAGTCGCATAATAGTAGGCCTAGCGTACGTAAACCCATAAGCGCAATGTATTTCTCTATCTTGCCCATTGTCTCATCTGACTGTGGAACCAAGAATATACATAAATAATATAACTACTATGAATAAAATCAAAAATAAATAAATAAAGTAAAAAATTAAAGTGACAAGCAGATCACAAAATTGCACTGGATCTTAATTCCTTGTGCAGGGGTGCACATGGTGTATCTGTGCATAGGCACATACCAGATAAGAATGGTAGGAAATATAGGCATAAAACAGAAAAACCCCGATATGTGTACAAATACAGTTCATACTTACAAGTTTTCAATATTATCCAAAATTCCTATATACCCAATGTAAGGCCCACTACAGTCAGATTTAAAATTCAAAGTAAGGTTAGGTTCTTTTAAAGAGTAAATTCCAGTAATTTTCTACATAAAATGTTAACAGGTAGCCTACATATTGTGTGAGTGTGTGTGTGAACACGCGCGCGCGAACCATCATTCAATCCCAGATTTTTAAAAAATGTTTTGAAGAAAGTCTCCAAATCTATAAAAGTTTCAAGTGACAGACTAAAATTTGAGATTTCACCATAAGATCTATCACTTTACTACGTTTATTATTCCACAATATACTATTCATATAGGCTAAACATTAACATGCAGTATAATGAGCATATTATGAAACAATTACTAAAAAGAAAGTCATGCAGGATAAAGGCTTGTTAAACCAGAAAAAAAAACATGTAAACTGAAAGGTAACATGAGCAGAGACTGAGAAAATTAGTGGTTTGAATTATACTCCATATAATTGTATACATTATTGTATCAAACTCCATACATGATTTGTGTAAAATAGTTTCAATCATTGTAGTAACATTATATCACAAACAAAGAAATAAACTTACAAGTTTGCAATATCTTAGTATTCCTATATGAAGCTGATTAACACATAGTTTACAGACAATTAGCATTAATACTGATGAGGTTATATTGTGGTTAGCTTCCTCAACCAATGAAAAATTCATTCCAACAACTAGATAACCTAAATGTAGTACTTCAACATCAAGTAAACATTATTATGTGTATTGACAATAATACCTCATATACATAAATGTTATTATTGTACATGTTCGGTTCAAAACTACCAGCATCAATTTAACTGTCGTTTCAGGATAAATTTTAACTGACCTGTAATACGACAACAGTCCATTTTGAAGAACAAACCATCTTCTTTGGTATCCTTTAATATAATTTGTCCATTTAGATAGCCATCCTTTCATCTCAGCGTCACAGTGTGACTTGCTGTTATCCGACATTGTAAACCGCTATGATCGCTCTAAGTTAAAACTTCAAATTTCCACGTAACATTGTTAAACGCAGAAGTCCCCCCTTCACGATGCCATAACCTAAGCCACCTTGATTTTACAGGATAACATAGAGGTACTTGAACATTTTCATCAGATAATCATTGTATTTCGTAAGTATTATAACATTGTTGTTTTTAATGATTCAGAGAATAAATTTAAGTTTTACACAATAAGTGACATTATAATGTTCGATATTCTAATAAATGAGCAAAAACAATATGCATGATCTGTATCTGAAAGTGCATGATTTAGGAATCACTCACACACACACTATTTTTAACAAAAGTAGTCATAAATGTAATTCATATGTTGGTGAATCACGTTTCCCCTTATATACGTATTTACTTTTGTTATGTGAATAATTTTACATAAAACAAAAATGAAAACGTGAAAATATATTATACCTGCACAAGGTAACAGGCTTTGTGTAAACAGCGACCTCGGTGTTATTTGAATTATCGTTGTGTGAGTGTGTGACTAATCTTATGGAAACCAGTGAAGCAAGGAAACAGAAACAATAATGTCTTTTGTTGGTAATTGGAGGTCTTCGTATCAAGATAATAAAACTCAGGATAAACCGGACTATGCCGCAGCTTTAGGATTTCTATCACACTTGAATGCTGATGAATTGAGGGAAGTTTTGAACGATGACAAAAAATTTGAGGATATGATAAAGGATTTGAAAGAAGTAGGGTAACTCAAACTTTTTTTTTAATTTTGCGTAATGTATCTTAGTATAAGTAACTGTGGAATATATGTCTTATTGTGCAATCTCTTACAAGCTTTTACTGTTCTAAATCTCCAAGACGTTACCTTCACGTCTATGGACGTCCTATAACATAAGAAGTGAATTTGGTTAGAACAGTTTGTTCGAGCTCTTGTATAGCTGATATAGTTAATTCGCCTGTAAAGCTCCTACCATATAGTTGTAAGACATAGACCTGATAGGAATTCATGATCATTCTTTATCATGTAACAGTATAACAAATATCAGCTTTATTGTATCTGTAGATATTTTCTATTTTTCTGAAATAAAGTGTATACGCGTGCGTGCGTGAAACTGTTTCTATAAAAATAATAAATATCCAGCTTGTACAATTAAATTGAGTTTAGTAAATGTACACTGCCCACATATTATGAGCATATATGCTGTTTTCCTTCTTTCTTTCATCTTCTGTCCAGAGTTTGGTGATGGCCATATTCTGAAGTCGTCGTGTTAATTTTCTCTAAATATTTACATGTGCTCCACCATACAATCTTGAAGTGAAATTTTTTTTTTTCTATTCTTCTATGTTATATAAACACGCGAAAATTAATTTTAAACGGGGGTCGAAGCTATTTACGAAGAAAAAAAATAAAATAAATACTCCCTAAGGATGCATGCAAAAGTGAATGAGCGCCATATTAACTGAGTCGGATCACAGCAGTCGGGCGATGGCACACTAATGCACAGCGAATGACGAGTTATGACGTCATGCGCGGATTACCTATCACTGAAGTTCATCAAATTTACGCGCCAAATAACACGCGTTTTTCTACTACTAAATAAAATTAAAAAATCTGGTAAACCAAAAATCTTTAAATGTAATTTGTCACAGTTAATATGGCGTTCTTTGGTGTCTTATGGGAGTAATTATTTTATTTATTTTTTCGTAAATAGGTTCGACCACCGTTTAAAATTATTTTTCCCGTGTTTATATAACACAGAATAGAAAAAGAAATATTTCACTCACACACGCGCGCGCTCACATGAAATGCATGCATTACCATAATTATGAAAAGATGAAACTCTTACCTGAATCCACTCCTCAATTATTTTGAGGAGAGTAGCGGAATCCCGGCGCTCAACCGGTATCAAAAAACACTTGCCAGAACCGCGTTCCACTCCCCCGAACACCCACTGTCCTTCAATGAACCTGCCCCGATTATATTTCCGACGCCAAAATTTGGCTTCGTCGACTTCTACAGTCTTTCCAGGGCCCCCCAGCTTAGCTGAAGTGCGTTGGGCGTCGAAAATAAAAACTTCTCGACAAAAACTGTAGGTCCCACACGAAGGACAATTTATTGACCCTTTAATAACCTCGTGGGAAATTAAAAAGTCAATAATCTCAGACTCAGTCATTCGAATCCATTCGTCTGACGTCCCACCGCACTGAATATCATGGCAGGCCATTTCAGTGTAAAATGTTAAATAAATAATATATGGTATATTATAATAATAACCCTAAACAACAGAAATAATAATTAATAATAACACCACACAATAACACAAATGAAAACACTGAATTCACAAAATAATTAAATACACGATAACCGTATCTTACGAGGTTCGTTACAAGAACGGAACTGAGAATACAGTACTGTTGCCGCCGATTCCTGACACCCACACACATTAGCAACCAATGACAATTGAGAATACGCAAAATTTTAAAATTCACGGTGTATAAACGCGCTTTTTTGTATATCTACCAATCAACATCAGCTTTATAAAGAGGTTTTAATAAATTCGCGGGTTATTTGCATCAGACCTATGCCATTGGTTAATCGTTGTGACGTCGCCGCGGGGTTTTTCGAAATGTTTACTATCGATAGTGAGCCTCCTGGTGGTCTAGTGGCTAACGCGGGCGATTGATGCGCTCGTGGTCCCGGGTTCAATTCCCGGCGGAGGTTCCGTACGGCGTGCACTCAGCGTCGTGAGGCAAACTGAGTAGGCGCTGAGATAACAGCGCCAGTAGGCGCTGAGATAACAGCGCCGCCTCCTGGCTGTGAATACCGCAACTAGCGGCTGGTGGCGCGTAGTACTAGCCATACACCGTCACACTAACACAAAAGCCGCGCGCGGTACGCCTTGGTCCTTAACGGACTGTTGAGCGGAGGTTTTTTTTTTACTATCGATAGTTCAGTTGCGATTTTCATACTATCGATAACTACCACAAAGTTTTAGATAAATTAGTTTTAGAAAAGTATTAACAATGTTACTTTACACTGTGATTTTCAGCTTTTACTGTTTAAAAGAAAATAAAAGAGTTTATAGGTGTATCTCTCTTTGGGAATACTAATTTAATGTTGAACAAAGTACGCGAGTCAAAGTCGAAAGACAAAGTACAAGCGAAGTTTGGCACTGAGGAGTTTTGTATCAAAATTACAATTTGGTAGTTCTCACTAAATGCTTGGAAAGACTACCGTTTGACAAAGATTGCTTGACAAACACAAACTTATACTTTGAGCATTACGCTCTGGTTATTTTTGCTTGTCTCTGTTTCGGCTTCAGTTCGCCTCTTCAGCTAAGGAAGTTGTGATAGCAGTTTTCACTGCCGACCACTACCTTAGGACAGAGTGGAAAAGGTAAAATTTCTCTTTTGAGAATTACCAAACTAACTTAAACTTTCACTAGGAGTAAACAAACCTGACATAGATTTAAAGAGGTTTCTGTTTTTGTTAAAGTAGATGGTTTTATGTATTGCTACGACAGCCCAGAACAATCTACGCGTTTATCGAATGTGCCAGAAGGATCTCAATGTAACGCGTGTGGCGTACGTGCTACTATACGCATTTTACGAGAATCTTCTCGACTTTGCCGGGCTTCGCTCGGCCTGTGTCAAGACTGCAGTTAATTACGTAGTTCACACGAGAGATAAGACGCAGTTTTGAAGCTTCTGGTGTGTGAGCGGGACTATGAATACATGGCGGTAGCGGCCTTAGTTTTCAGTTTTAGTGCGAGATATTTACAGAGCGGTTCGAGAGTTATAAGCGAGATTACTGTGTATGTTCAAGCAGTTATTAGTGAAGTGTTGCGTTTTATAATCGGGCGGTATAATTACAATTTATTGTAGCCTAATACAATTGTGTTAATATTAGTGACATTTTATTGCGTGTGAACCATTTTGATTTGATTTATTGTAGTAGACTGTGTTGGTAATTACGAACTGTTTTACTGTAAAAATTAAAGGTGTGATTAGTGACTTAATTGGTGTCTTGTACTTATTTTGTTTCCACTGTAGGCCTACCTACGATGATAGAGTAGACCGTCGTAACAATATGAAGAATCGTCATTTTCTATATAGTTAACTCGAAGTTTCTTGCAGCAATTATATAATGTTGTGATGTTATACAATTTGTTTCTTCTGAAGTAGTGTACACTACTTGCTACAAGAATGTTACAAGAAACAAGTTGTAGGCCTATAACATCACAACATTATATATGAAGAAGAATAAATAGCTGTTGCAATAAATGTAAATAAACAAAATAAGAGTTGAGACGAGCAATAATTGTATACTCTATTTAATAATATTAAGCGAGCAATAACGTATTACGTATTTAATTTATAACGTGTTCCCTGTACGCTCTTGTGTTTTCCGTGTTCTCTGAGGTAAGTATTAATATATGGACACGTCATGTATTGAAACGTTCGAAAAAGGTTTTTAGTAAGCTAAAGTTATTAATAATTTATGAGTTTTTTGAAACTGTTGCTGTTGCTTCTTTGTGACTTAGAACAGAAAGGTACGTTTTATTACAGAGTAAAACGCTCAACCTCGTGCTAACCGCAGTGAGTTGGTAGACCTTTTGATTAAGAAAAGCAGTCTTTGGCGCCATTTTAACTTCTTTTCACTGACAGAAAATATGCGTGTGGATCTAAAGGAAAGAGACTTTGCCGAATATTTATTAAAAGTTGGCAGTGGAGATCTGCCAGTAAGTGCTATGGATGAGATTGATCTACCAGAGGATATTCTTTCAAACGGCAATCTTATTGAAGAAGTATTCGGAGACTGTCTGGCTAATAACAAATATGAAGATATGACGGAGAGGGCTATACTAGCACCATTAAATAAAGATGTTAATATTATTATTTTATTTTATTTTTATCACACTTATCCCAAAATTTGTCGAAAGAACAAAAATCGGACAATAAAAAAAAATGTTTCAAATAGTCTGTTCTCTCACTCTGTTTCGATTCATCGGAACTGATAGACTTTTACAAATCCAAAAACCGCTGATTAGTTTTATAAATGGCCGATTGGAGCGTGGCTAACTCGAACTACTGTTCAGCGGCGCGAACGACTGTAGTCAATAGTTCACTTGACGGAGTACTTCTTTCTGGCTAAGCCGTTCGCGAACGACCCGCCACTACATAACGCGTGAATTAAACCGTAAAATATGTTGAAAAGTAAAAGGTTAGTGGTGCTATTGTGAATTGTGGTGTTTGTGATCCAAAACTGTAGTGAAACAATTCGAAAAATAGTATACAGTGATATCAGTGAAGCCGTTATCGCATATAAACGACTGTGTAAGCAAGATAGGTTAAATGTCATTTCTCACCGTCTACACAGTTAATATGGCGCTCATTCACTTTTGCATGCATCCTTATGGGAGTATTAATTTTATTTTTTTTCTTTGTAAATAGCTTCGACCCCCATTTAAAATTAATTTTTGCGTGTTTATATAACATAGAAGAATAGAAAAAAAATATTTCACTTTAAGATTGTATGGTGGAGCACAATATTAACCAATTTCTCCTTGTTAAAAATCCCTGTATCTTTTCAAACACTTTGCACAAGTAGGGCTACCTCATGTGCATTATAAAGTATCCTGTAATATTACTCACTCTCTCTTTAAATGCTATTTTAAATCTGTTTGATCTAAAATTAGTATCTTTGCCTTCCCAAACATGTCTACTACCAACATTTTACTAGAGAACTATTTTGTGTAACTATTGTGCTTATTTAAGTGTCCCAGCATATCTACAGTGGTATGATATGACTTTTTTACAATACCCTTAAATACTTGATTTCTCACTCAAATTTTTTTGTGGGACCGTCTTTATTATCCTCCGGTACCATGTCTCATTTTTTCAGTTGTCCATGATTCGTATAGAGCCACATTTTTTACAAAAGATATTTTTCCTTTTTATTGAATTCAGGCTCCCTTGCTGTTCTAGATATAACGCATTTACTGGTTCTTCCATATAATAAGACTTTGCAACCAGGAATTTGAAAGTCCTTAGCTGTGTCATCTTTGACTGCTGTCAGGTCTGTTTTCTTTCTCTTCATTGGCATATCAAAGTTGTGACATCAGCTTACTGATTAAGCAAATTGTCCTATATATCACTCTCACTTTTAGCCAAAAGAACTTGCAACTAGATTTATGAAATGTGAATTGCTCAGTTAACGAGTGGGAGGAGTAGATAGAGATTCATAATGTACAGCAACTGAGCGCATGTCGTGAAGATTGTCGTGATTGCATATACACACTGAAGTCAGCGCCCATTGAACAGCTGCAAAACCACTTCAAGTGTGAAATTTTCTGTTTGTGTTATGTAGAAGTATAAATGTGCAGTTATGTACTTAGCCTACTTACTCACTCTTCTTCCACTGAGGTGTTGGAATAGTCATTTTGAATATTCTATTTTAAAGTCTATTATCCGTGTTAATTATGATTAGCAGTCTTTGACTTTGTACGTATTTAAAGCGTTTGTTAAAATTTAACACACATTTCCAGCAATATTTAAAATAAGCAAATAAATTGTGTACATTGAACAAATGTTGAGGATACAGTACAGAATGTTTAGTGTATAGTGTTGATTTTTCTTTAGTTTTACATTGTTTTAATAAACTGTGTCTGTTTATGTGATCCAGATATAATTTTCTGTTTGAAATTGATTGTGTTTCTGAATATGCATAACACACCTAATTTCATTGTAAAGGAGAGTTAGTAAGTAAATAAAGTTGTCTCACAATTGAAACAAGTAAGAGTTTCAGTAAATGTAATTTATTTCAGTGAAACGATTTCATCCAAGCAACAAAACTTGCAGCCCACTATTTCTAATGGCGGTTGGTATTTGCTTAACTTCAGATCATACAATGCCACAACAGAGAGCACTCATTTGACAGCCATTTGAAGTAGTAGATTGCAAATTTTCTTTCTTGGGTAAAATTTTTATAGCCACTAATAGTAGTTTTTATTTTTAATATTGCAAGTGTTTTGGTAAATCCATTTCATTAAGTTACATGACTTCATAATTCTACAGTATGGGAATTTCACTTGTAAAACATAAACTTCAAACAAGTCTGTGACATAGATATCTTCTTTTGTCATTTCCTGATGCCCTGTTGTGCAACAGATTTAATTGTCCATTTCCCCCACTACTTCCTATTTCTTATCACTTCTCTTAAATCCTCTATGATTTCTCTTTTTTTCTACAAACTACTTCTATTGTTTGTAAGCACCCCTTCATTGATCTTGCCCTTCTATGTTTATTCTATGTTTCATGTCTTCTCATTTCAGCCTGGTGACATGTCCATACCATTCTGATTGCCTATTATGTAATGTAAGAACTATTGATTTCCCATTAATTACAGTCCAGATGTCTTCATTCCTGACATGATCCCACTTTATTGTACCCCAATTTTCTAAAATATTTTACTTCTGCTGCTATTAATATTGTCTCTTGATTATGTTTAAAATTCCAAGTTCCACCACCATACAGCAAAGAGAATAGCGTCATTGTATTGTACTGTTTTAGTTCTTGGATTGCCCTTCACTTTTTCCAAAAGCACATCTGTTAGTATGTAGTATATGCTCGTGGACTTCCTTTCTTTATCATTTGTAATCATGGTTGCCATGTATTCAAATTTTGAGACCTCTCGTACTTTCCCCCACAATGTTAAATGATTCTCTCATTCCCAGTTTATTGCTTATTTATTATTATTAGTTTGGGGAGATTGATTTACATCTTCAATTTCACTATCTGTTCATTTCACACATGTATCAGTTGCTGCATCTTCCTCCAGGTGTCCACTGTAAGAACAATATGATTTGTATATGATGAGGATATTGAAGTTTTAAAATGGGTATTTGCCTGACATTATTGTTCAGTGTGTGGTAGTTGATTATTTCATAGGCAGCTTGATTTATTTATGATATGAATGTTTGCATGTTGTATCCAAGACATGGTAACATAATGTAGTTTCTTTGCATATGAAAAAATATGTAACGATTTACAGAGCAAAATAACTTCTTTTGTAGTAATCTGTATATGATAAAAATTAATGTACATAATCTGTGTTTGATTTTTAATTCAAGCAGTTTAAGGAAATTGAAACTGAAAAGGAAATGTTGATGGCTAGCAACCGTTCATTAGCAGAATTCAATTTGGCTCGAGAACCACAGTTAGCAAGTGGGAAGCAGAGAATACAAGAATTAAGTGAGGAAGGAGAAAGACTTTATAACAGTGTAGACGGAAAATCTAAAGAAATAAGTGAGTGACACTTTATCATTACTTAAATGTTTTGTAGGTCTACTAACTGAACTTCTGGTAATTGGTTAATTATAATTATAACACTTACCAAATCCAATAGATAAATATTAAATGATCATTCTACAATCAGACCTATGATACATAGTTACTGTATGGTCTCCAGATCACTGTATATGATTAAATAAATAATTACCTTAATTTTATCCACTAAGTGATCTTCTCTTAACAAAATTACATGTTTCAGGGCTTATATCCCCATCTTCAGGTAAAAACAAAATCTACCCTATTGTTAGGGTTTCGTTAAAAAGTTCACAAAGACACAAACACATAACACACTTAAATAAATTAACACAGAACATCGAGTTTGCATCGGAACGCGCTACAACCGAACCAGTGCACTGGCCGAAGTCCGACTTCCAACTGATCCGCACATGCTATTCACGGTTTATTTTCATTGCTGTGTCATATAATTTATTTGACTTGAATGACAATTGTTCATTATGTACCTGACTTTTATTCATTCTTAAGGCCTTGTAAATTTCAAATTCTTCTAGGGCATCTAGTAGTTGACCCTTTTTACATATATGTAAAGGTTCCAGATTCTCTTTAAATCCAGTGTATGTATGATTCTCATTTATTAGGTGTTGTGCGTAATGCGATACATTAGTATTGGGGAACTTCTTAGGTAAATGTTCTTTGAATCTCGGAAAATTTTTCTCCCCGTCTGGCCTATATAGATTTTATCGCATTCATTACACCGGATCTTATAAACACCTGACCAATCCTCTAATAATGCTGTGGTATGAGGCTTAAGTATATTTGTTAATTTATTCGTGGTCCTGAACGAGACAATAATCCCTAGCTCTTTTAGTTCATTATGTAGTATATTAGGTAGTATGTTCGTATACCTAGCGGCAACATATTGGGTTTTATCTTTAATTTTGTCCGATCGTTTAAATTTATTAGCGTGTTTATATATTATTCTATCAATGATTTTACTATTGTAACCATTCACTATTACTATATGTTAAAAAAGTGAATGGTTACAATAGTAAAATCATTGATAGAATAATATATAAACACGCTAATAAATTAAAACGATCGGACAAAATTAAAGATAAAACCCAATATGTTGCCGCTAGGTATACGAACATACTACATAATGAACTAAAAAAGCTACGGATTATTGTCTCGTTCAGGACCACGAATAAATTAACAAATATACTTAAGCCTCATACCACAGCATTACTAGAGGATTGTTCAGGTGTTTATAAGATCCGGTGTAATGAATGCAATAAAATCTATATAGGCCAGACGGGGAGAAAATTTTCCGAGAGATTCAAAGAACATTTACCTAAGAAGTTCCCCAATACTAATGTATCGCATTACGCACAACACCTAATAAATGAGAATCATACATACACTGGATTTAAAGAGAATCTGGAACCTTTACATATATGTAAAAAGGGTCAACTACTAGATGCCCTAGAAGAATTTGAAATTTACAAGGCCTTAAGAATGAATAAAAGTCAGGTACGTAATGAACAATTGTCATTCAAGTCAAATAAACTAAATGACACAGCAATGAAAATAAACCGTGAATAGCATGTGCGGACCAGTTGGAAGTCGGATTTCGGCCAGTGCACTGGTTCGGTTGTAGCGCGTTCCGATGCAAACTCGATGTTCTGTGTTAATTTATTTAAGTGTGTTATGTGTTTGTGTCTTCGTGAACTTTTTAACGAAACCGTAACAATAGGGTAGATTTTGTTTTTACCTGAAGATGGGGATATAAGCCCTGAAACATGTTGTAATTTTGTTAAAAGAAGATCACTTAGTGGATAAAATTAAGGTAATTATTTATTTAATCATATACAGTGATCTGGAGACCATACAGTAACTATGTATCTCGAAGCCGATCAAGCAGATGTGGTCTATAAATATAAAAACCTAAAAACCAAGATATTAAAAACAAACCTCAATATCAGGTTTATTAAGAAATGTTTAAGACATAACGTAACACCTAAATTCGCTACTATAAATATAAGAAACACGTCAATAGCAACCTCTAACACTAAAATTAAAGCACAGAAGCTTTGGCTTAAGGAAGAAATTAAGGCTTTGTACACAAAGAAAAATTATCTGAACAAGATGTTATTTAATGCGCATTTGAGGGTCCTGGACTCGATACACCCGATCATAATTAACGAAGTTTTAGAAGTTATTCACAGACAGATAAGAAACATTGCTATTTCGATTGTATCAAGACACAACAAGAAATATGATAAATTGGACCGCGAGCAAAACAAAGCAGATAACATAATTTGTAAACACAAATTTTATAAGCGTGTAGCCAACCTCACGAACATTGAACAATCTAATGAAGAATGTAGCTTATTGTCTAAGGGTTTACAGCACAATTTATCTGATAATGGAAAAGACATGTTAATAAGAGAAGTCATAAATGCAGAAGCCGTCATTAAACAAATAAAAAGCCAGGAAATTCAGAACGATACACGGGTGGCAATCAACTATAAATTAAATCGTACATTACAGTCGGGTAGGACGCTTAACATAAGGTCTAGTAATGAAATTAAAATCGCGAAAAACATCAAACGCAAATTAGAAAATTTTGACGCAATGATAACTAAAGCTGATAAAGGTAGTACAGTAGTTATCCTCAATAAAACTGAATACACACAAAAATGCTATGATTTTATAAATGAAAATAATATTAAGACCCTAAATAATGACCCCACCATTAAATATACAAGAGCCATAAATTCAGCGGTAAATAAATGTGTTAATTTATTCGATGCTCAAACTAGACGACGTATCAAAAATATAAATCCGAAAGCGCCTGCTTTCAGAGGACTACCGAAGTTACATAAACCTAATATACCAATACGTCCATTAATAAATTATACAACTGCCCCAAGCTATAATGCAGCCAAAAAGCTACAAATAATTATCAAAAACAGCTTAGTAATGGACAACATACATAGTGTAAAAAATACAATAGAATTTATAAACAAAGTTAAAAACATTGAAGTACTGCCTAACCATAAACTGATCTCTATGGACATAGTGAATTTGTATACGAACATACCCGTGTTAGAGATGGTAAACATTCTCGAGAGACTTTTAATCAAGACAAAAATCTTAAAACAGATACAAATTGAAGAACTTATATTTTTATTGAAAATCGTTATACAACAGAATTACTTTACACACGACAACAAATTTTTTATCCAAGAAGATGGACTGGCCATGGGTTCACCGGTGAGTGGACTTTTAGCGGAAATTTACATGAATCATTGTGAGAACAAGTACATACTTTCTGACAAAAACAAGTTATATAATAAAATCATCTCGTACACACGGTACGTAGACGACACATTCTTAATTTTTGGTGGCACTCCTAGACAGATAGACAGATTGCTTACTTTTTTGAACGGCATAAACAGTAATATTAAATTCACTATGGAAGTAGAGTATAACAATATGTTGAATTTCCTGGACATAACTACATATAAACGTAATAACCTCCTTAGCTTTAAAATATATAGAAAGCCAACGACAACTGATATAGCCATACATGCTAGTTCCAATCATCCTTATACACAAAAAATGGCAACGCACTGGTACATAGATTGACGAATATACCGATGGACATAGAAGACTATAACGATGAAGTTAATATAATAAAACATATAGCAATAGTGAATGGTTATAATAGTAAAATCATTGATAAAATAATATATAAACACGCTAATAAATTAAAACGATCGGACAAAATTAAAGATAAAACCCAATATGTTGCCGCTAGGTATACGAACATACTACCTAATATACTACATAATGAACTAAAAAAGCTAGGGATTATTGGCTCATTCAGAACCACGAATAAATTAACAAATATACTTAAGCCTCATACCACAGCATTACTAGAGGATTGTTCAGGTGTTTATAAGATCCGGTGTAATGAATGCGATAAAATCTATATAGGCCAGACGGGGAGAAAAATTTTCCGAGAGATTCAAAGAACATTTACCTAAGAAGTTCCCCAATACTAATGTATCGCATTACGCACAACACCTAATAAATGAGAATCATACATACACTGGATTTAAAGAGAATCTGGAACCTTTACATATATGTAAAAAGGGTCAACTACTAGATGCCCTAGAAGAATTTGAAATTTACAAGGCCTTAAGAATGAATAAAAGTCAGGTACTCAATGAACAATTGTCATTCAAGTCAAATAAACTATATGACACAGCAATGAAAATAAACCGTGAATAGCATGTGCGGATCAGTTGGAAGTCGGACTTCGGCCAGTGCACTGGTTCGGTTGTAGCGCGTTCCGATGCAAACTCGATGTTCTGTGTTAATTTATTTAAGTGTGTTATGTGTTTGTGTCTTCGTGAACTTTTTAACGAAACCCTAACAATAGGGTAGATTTTGTTTTTACTTGAAGATGGGGATATAAGCCCTGAAACATGTAATTTTGTTAAAAGAAGATCACTTAGTGGATAAACTTAAGGTAATTATTTATTTAGACCTATGATCTTATAACATATAGTTGACTAAGAGGTATGAAATATCTTCACACAGATTTTTGATATGGCATGGGAGCATCCAGTAGCTGTGCTTTATCTTATACTGATCTTTTGAATAGTCCTGCTGATGATAAATAAAAATAATTCATCATTTTCCAGGTGTAAATCTACTACTTCACAGTCCACCTTCGTGTATTGTAACTGCAGGTAATCAAAAACTCTCTTAATAAAAGTGACATGATTTTAGAAAGAGAATTGTCCTCAAATTCTTATTATTTTATTAATAATATTTGAAGGTGCCTTCTGTCACTGGAGTAAATTTATGGAAACTTTTACTTCCAGTAATCTGTTGGCAACAATCAAATCTACTTCCTGTTCTTCTTTAGTAACCATTTTGAACTTGAAGCCAAATGATTTCCCATTAAGTTCTAATGGGAACTTACTCATATGTACTGTATGAGTTTTCAGCTGTAAGGATTTGGTTACCAAGCGACCTTTGTAGATTTTGTCTTGATTGTCTCATATTTTGTAGACCATTACAAATACACAGGATACATTTGCCTGTGTAGTGATAAAAAAGCCATTCAGCATCTGTATCAATGTCTACTTTATGATTGCAGACATTATCGAAGTTTCATGTTTTTGTAGTAGCTTACAGCACTATCTCTGAAGAAAGTTTCATGATTATCAGGAATTTTTATTATCAAATGCTTTGAAATATGAGTAAAAACTCCACGTGTCACACTACAGACGGTAAGTTAATATATAAAGACTGTTTTTACTTGTGTTCACCATTGGGTGTTTTATTTGTAACTCAAAGTTAAAGTGTATATTTCATTTTGCGTAATAACACAAAACTGTCAAAACATGCCAAGGCTACATTTTGTTTCATTGTGTTACACCGGAGTGAACTAAGATTACTTACTTGAGTGGCTAAGCAAGAATCTGCGTTATGAGGTACGTTGCCTAATAAAGAACTAGGAAGTTCAAGATACACCGAGTTTAATGATCATAAAATACATATCTTCTTACAATGAACGCGTTATACATAAATACTTTCAACACTTATTCGACTACATATAAAGTCTAATTACTGACAATTAGATGTGATTCTGCTAGACAGCAAATGCCTAGTACCTGATACAATACATACTCGGTACATGCAGCTCGCTGGAACTGATGATTTGAGTGCTCGTTAGTCATTCTTTTATACTATTTTGGACATACATTCTAATTTCCAAAACAACTTAGAAAGCTAGATAAACTATCCTCTAGGCTGTGTGACAATATATTTTCGTACATGCGGACTGCTTACATAAATCTACACCTGTGGCATACCATGGTACACAACTATATCTAGAGTAAATCCTGTTTACGCTACAATTTCTATTAGTTATTTGTGAATACTATAATCCTCTTAATTTATTGTTAGTAAGTATTACCAATAACACAACACCTCTCCCCTTAATTTAGGACGATGTGTCTCGCCTGACCCATCGCTCCTAATTACAAAGTAATTCATTTTCTTCTACTCATTTTTATTCTATCTTCTAATGGGATATTTTCTAATTCATCGATTGTTAATTCATCTTCTTTAGTTTTTCTGTTTCTTTTAAAAGCAATAGGAAGAACTTTTATACTTTTTTTCTTTATACAAATTTTATCTACTCTGAAGTAACAAGGTAAGATAAGAAGAGCTAATAAAATGGTAGCAGATATATAATGTCTAGGTTCAGGCACAAAATTATTTGGTTCATATTGTTTCATGATATCATCTAATGTGTTTAGTTTAATGCTAGCCGTTTTTAAATCTTGGAATCTACTTGTTACATATTTTAAGTGATTACTTGTGCTGGCTAATTCTCTGGAAATTATATCATACATTTTATCAGTAAGGTTAAAGTAATTACTAAAATTAATATTTGGTATAGTAATTATGCTACTAAGGTTTTCTCCCTCTCGAGACATATACGCTAATCTGCTATAGATTGTGAAGGATGATCCCACCATCTGGCATTTTGCCGGTAGCTCCAGTACTCCTGTGCCTTGTACCCACTCTGTTCCATCGTGTTCCGGATGTCCATCTGGTCCTTGACACGTGATAGTGAGGCTTTCTTCTTTAGGAATGACGAATAACCATCCTGTCGTCTTCGGAATTTCGGCCCGCATGGAGGTTCCAATGTAAGTTACTCTGGCGTCGCATCTGTTCAGCAGCGGTGTTACTCCCTTGAAGAAGGCTATCTCGCAGGTTTCTAGTCCTGAGTTTAGATGATTCACAACGTGTGGTCCGTTGCAGATCTTGATGCTTTCTCCTCGGCACTCGTCTACTTGTCTCTGTGTCATCAGAATGAAATGCTGTTCACTAATTGAGATTGCAGGAAAGTCCATTCCTGGATTGACAAAGGTATAGAGGAAATTCTGTTTACTTTCAGGAGTAGGAGTAGGGATAGGTAAAACTTCATACAGGGTGAACGTGCGATCAACATATTTTAATGGAATTCTTAGGAAGGTGCGGATTATGTGACCATTAATCAGTAATACTACGGCTTCAATTAGGTCATAGTATAAGTGTATGGTTTGTGTAGTGACAAGTGGTAGTGTGGAACCTGTTCTTAACTCTTGATTTATTTTAACTAAATACGCCATTAATTTGTCTGGTGACACTAACATTGTACTAAGCTTCCCCATTCTCATGGCGTCGATGCCTAACTAGAATCTATTTACTTCTCTTTCTATGTCATTACAAACTACTTCGATTACTTTTAGCCCATCTAAAACTTTACTGCGTTTTGTGACCAAATCTTCTAATCTACCAATACTCTCATGGTTAATGTTCTGCAGTCTCTTTAAATATTCTTCTGTTTGGAGCATAACATCTTGGTTGTTTTTAAAATCTCGCATAGTATGGTTAATGGCCGTTAAGGTGTGTTTCACAACCATTAATTGATCCTTTTCTACCTGGTAAATTCGGTGTTGGTTGATATCAACGCTGCTTATCTTTTCATTATAGTATTCGGCGTCATCACTATCCATTGTTCCGAATAACAATTTTAATCCAAAGCCAATTGAGTTGAAAACTCCCCTTCTTGATCTTGATGGACTTGCTCCTAAAATCTCATATAGTTGCTTGACTCTATGAGTGGTGCGAGCAATTGCGTTCCATGATTGGGTATATACTCCAGTTCCTATTGTTAGGTTATTCTCCTTACGCAGAAATGTGGCTTCCTTCCATATCATATTTATTTGTTCCAATTTATCTTCTATGTCCTTTAGATCAGCGTCTATTGCAATAGTCCAGTGTTCCGAAGTGAGCAGAAACTGAAATTTTCTAGCAAAATACAGTCCTGGCTTGTTGTCCAAAAATTGTAAGCTGTATTGCCTGCTGCATACTTGGTTTGTATACCAAAGTAGTAATGTGATGCATAGAATCTTCATTGTCTGAAAACAAATGGTCCTTTTTATTAATTTCTTTCTCGAAAAGGTTTTACATGGTTCATGTGAACCTTTTGTATATACTTACCCTTTTTAATTGTTAGTTAACGTCATTGTTTACCTCTACAACAATATAGGGTCCTATCCAGGGTTTAGCTAATTTTTTGCTTCGACCTCGCCTTACTGTTGGCTGGTGTAATAATTCTTTATCACCTATGTTAAATTGTTTTTCTTTGGCTTTTAAATCATACCTTGCCTTGCTGTTCTCCTTCCTTTGTTGAGTGTAATCTATCACTCGTTGATTTGCTAACTGCATTCTTTGCCTTATTTCTTGAACTACGTCGTCTTCGCTCAGGTCTTGCTCTGCTTCTCCTCTCATCCAGTCTGTCGGTAATCTCATTTCCCGTCCATGTAGCAAGTAATAAGGTGAGTACTTGGTGGTACTGTGAGGCGTCGCCCTGTAGACCATCATTACATATGGCAACCATACGTCCCAATTTCTCTGATCTTCATCTATGAACTGACTTAATCCAGCCATTATAGTTTGATGACTTCTTTCAACAATTCCGTTTGACGCTGGGTGATAGGCGGTGGTTTGGATTTTCTTGATGTCTAGTAGTTTACACATTTCTTGAAACAACTCGCCGGTGAAATTCGTTCCTTGGTCAGTAAGCAGTACCTCAGGAGTACCATCAAGCCAGGACTGTATTTTGCTAGAAAATTTCAGTTTCTGCTCACTTCGGAACACTGGACTATTGCAATAGACGCTGATCTAAAGGACATAGAAGATAAATTGGAACAAATAAATATGATATGGAAGGAAGCCACATTTCTGCGTAAGGAGAATAACCTAACAATAGGAACTGGAGTATATACCCAATCATGGGCAAGACCATTCGCTTTCATTTCGCGTATGTGTTGTTCAACTAACGGTTTTTGTGCTTCCGGCAGCCTATAGGGTTGTTGGTTAATGGGCACTTGATTCATATCGACCGGGATTTCGTGTTTAACAGTACTAGTGCAAGATAGTCTTTGATTAGGTTTTTTAAAGATATAAGAAACCTAATCAAAGACTATCTTGCACTAGTACTGTTAAACACGAAATCCCGGTCGATATAAATCAAGTGCCCATTAACCAACGACCCTATAGGCTGCCGGAAGCACAAAAACCGTTAGTTGAACAACACATACGCGAAATGAAAGCGAATGGGGTAATAAGGGAAAGTACTAACCCATGGAATTCACCGATCGTACTCGTGCCTAAGAGAAATGCAAACGAAACTCGATTTTGTACTAATTATAGAAAGCTAAACGAGGTCACGAAGGGAGACGCGCACCCACTACCAAACATTACCGATATATGAGACCAATTAGGCAGAATGCAGTATTTTTCCACTCTGGATTTATCATCGGGCTTTCACCAAGTCGAAATAAAGGAGGAAGATAAAGAGAAGACAGCATTTAGTACTCCACAAGGTCATTTTGAATATGAATGTATGCCCTTTGGATTAAAAGGAGCACCAGCTACATTCCAACGTCTTATGAACGAAGTTTTGAGGGGACTGATTGGGTCTGTTTGTTTTGTATACATTGACGACATAGTATGCTACGGTAGAAACCTAACTGATAGCCTTAAGAATCTAGAAGTAGTTTTCAAAAGATTGAAAGAACACTGTTTATTATTAAATGCAAAAAAAAGTTCATTACTACGTACTAGCGTAACCTACTTAGGTCATGGTCATAAGCAGGGACGGCGTTTCACCAGATCCTTCAAAAGTAAGAGCAATCGAGAACTTTCCAATCCCGAGCGATACGAAAGATGTAAAAAGCTTTTTAGGATTATCGGGTTATTACAGGAGATTTATAAAACATTTTGCGAAAATAGCAAAGCCTTTAAATTTCATACTTAAAGAGGGCATTAAGTTTATATGGGGGACTGAGCAACAAGACACATTCAATACCTTAAAACAAATATTAACAAGCAATTTCATTTTACAGTATCCGAATTTTAGCAGAGAGTTCGTGTTAACTACCGACGCATCTAAGGAGGCATTGGGAGCCGTACTGTCACAAGGCGACATCGGATCAGACCGACCGATAGCATATGCTAGCAGGACTCTAAATAAAGCTGAGAGAAATTATTCAACAACCGAGCAGGAGTTACTTGTCATAGTGTGGGCCGTTAAACAATTCAGACCATACTTATGGGGACGACACTTCAAAATAGTAACCGAAAGCTGTATCTAAGCTAATTTCTGTCATCTTTATATACTCTGTTACAATTATTTGTTCCACACTAACCTACTAGTTGCCACTTACTTGTATTTATTGTCTGCGGAGTCTCCAAGTCACTCTTCTCCTCAGGTTCCAATGATCTGATTTCTTCAGGGTATCTTTAGGCGTACCCCACACCTGACACCAAAATATGTTACACCGGAATGAACTAAGATTACTTACTTGAGTGGCTAAGCAAGAATCTGCGTTATGAGGTACGTTGCCTAATAAAGAACTAGGAAGTTCAAGATACACTGAGTTTAATGATCATAAAATACATATCTTCTTACAATGAATGCGTTATACATAAATACTTTCAACACTTATTCGACTACATATAAAGTCTAATTACTGACAATTAGATGTGATTCTGCTAGACAGCAAATGCCTAGTACCCGATACAGTACATACTCGGTACATGCAGCTCGCTGGAACTGATGATTTGAGTGCTCGTTAGTCGTTCTTTTATACTATTTTGGACATACATTCTAATTTCCAAAACAACTTAGAAAGCTAGAGAAACTATCCTCTAGGCTGTGTGACAATATATTTTCGTACATGCGGACTGCTTACATAAATCTACACCTGTGGCATACCATGGTACACAACTATATCTAGAGTAAATCCTGTTTACGCTACAATTTCTATTAGTTATTTGTGAATACTATAATCCTCTTAATTTATTGTTAGTAAGTATTACCAATAACACAACACCTCTCCCCTTAATTTAGGACGATGTGTCTCGCCTGACCCATCGCTCCTAATTACAAAGTAATTCATTTTCTTCTACTCATTTTTATTCTATCTTCTAATGGGATATTTTCTAATTCATCGATTGTTAATTCATCTTCTTTAGTTTTTCTGTTTCTTTTAAAAGCAATAGGAAGAACTTTTATACTTTTTTTCTTTATACAAATTTTATCTACTCTGAAGTAACAAGGTAAGATAAGAAGAGCTAATAAAATGGTAGCAGATATATAATGTCTAGGTTCAGGCACAAAATTATTTGGTTCATATTGTTTCATGATATCATCTAATGTGTTTAGTTTAATGCTAGCCGTTTTTAAATCTTGGAATCTACTTGTTACATATTTTAAGTGATTACTTGTGCTGGCTAATTCTCTGGAAATTATATCATACATTTTATCAGTAAGGTTAAAGTAATTACTAAAATTAACATTTGGTATAGTAATTATGCTACTAAGGTTTTCTCCCTCTCGAGACATATACGCTAATCTGCTATAGATTGTGAAGGATGATCCCACCATCTGGCATTTTGTCGGTAGCACCAGTAGTCCTGTGCCTTGTACCCACTCTGTTCCATCATGTTCCGGATGTCCATCTGGTCCTTGACACGTGATAGTGAGGCTTTTTTCTTTAGGAATGACGAATAACCATCCTGTCGTCTTCGGAATTTCGGCCCACATGGAGGTTCCAATGTAAGTTACTCTGGCGTCGCATCTGTTCAGCAGCGGTGTTACTCCCTTGAAGAAGGCTATCTCGCAGGTTTCTAGTCCTGAGTTTAGATGATTCACAACGTGTGGTCCGTTGCAGATCTTGATGCTTTCTCCTCGGCACTCGTCTACTTGTCTCTGTGTCATCAGAATGAAATGCTGTTCACTAATTGAGATTGCAGCAAAGTCCATTCCTGGATTGACAAAGGTATAGAGGAAATTCTGTTTACTTTCAGGAGTAGGAGTAGGGATAGGTAAAACTTCATACAGGGTGAATGTGCGATCAACATATTTTAATGGAATTCTTAGGAAGGTGCGGATTATGTGACCATTAATCAGTAATACTACGGCTTCAATTAGGTCATAGTATAAGTGTATGGTTTGTGTAGTGACAACAAGTGGTAGTGTGGAACCTGTTCTTAACTCTTGATTTATTTTAACTAAATACGCCATTAATTTGTCTGGTGACACTAACATTGTACTAAGCTTCCCCATTCTCATGGCGTCGATGCCTAACTAGAATCTATTTACTTCTCTATCTATGTCATTACAAACTACTTCGATTACTTTTAGCCCATCTAAAACTTTACTGCGTTTTGTGACCAAATCTTCTAATCTACCAATACTCTCATGGTTAATGTTCTGCAGTCTCTTTAAATATTCTTCTGTTTGGTGCATAACATCTTGGTTGTTTTTAAAATCTCGCATAGTATGGTTAATGGCCGTTAAGGTGTGTTTCACAACCATTAATTGATCCTTTTCTACCTGGTAAATTCGGTGTTGGTTGATATCAACGCTGCTTATCTTTTCATTATAGTATTCGGCGTCATCACTATCCATTGTTCCGAATAACAATTTTAACCCAAAGCCAATTGAGTTGAAAACTCCCCTTCTTGATCTTGATGGTCTTGCTCCTAAAATCTCATATAGTTGCTTGACTCTATGAGTGGTGCGAGCAATTGCGTTCCATGATTGGGTATATACTCCAGTTCCTATTGTTAGGTTATTCTCCTTACGCAGAACTGTGGCTTCCTTCCATATCATATTTATTTGTTCCAATTTATCTTCTATGTCCTTTAGATCAGCGTCTATTGCAATAGTCCAGTGTTCCGAAGTGAGCAGAAACTGAAATTTTCTAGCAAAATACAGTCCTGGCTTGTTGTCCAAAAATTGTAAGCTGTATTGCCTGCTGCATACTTGGTTTGTATACCAAAGTAGTAATGTGATGCATAGAATCTTCATTGTCTGAAAACAAATGGTCCTTTTTATTAATTTCTTTCTCGAAAAGGTTTTACATGGTTCATGTGAACCTTTTGTATATACTTACCCTTTTTAATTGTTAGTTAACGTCATTGTTTACCTCTACAACAATATAGGGTCCTATCCAGGGTTTAGCTAATTTTTTGCTTCGACCTCGCCTTACTGTTGGCTGGTGTAATAATTCTTTATCACCTATGTTAAATTGTTTTTCTTTGGCTTTTAAATCGTACCTTGCCTTGCTGTTCTCCTTCCTTTGTTGAGTGTAATCTATCACTCGTTGATTTGCTAACTGCATTCTTTGCCTTATTTCTTGAACTACGTCGTCTTCGCTCAGGTCTTGCTCTGCTTCTCCTCTCATCCAGTCTGTCGGTAATCTCATTTCCCGTCCATGTAGCAAGTAATAAGGTGAGTACTTGGTGGTACTGTGAGGCGTCGCCCTGTAGACCATCATTACATATGGCAACCATACGTCCCAATTTCTCTGATCTTCATCTATGAACTGACTTAATCCAGCCATTATAGTTTGATGACTTCTTTCAACAATTCCGTTTGACGCTGGGTGATAGGCGGTGGTTTGGATTTTCTTGATGTCTAGTAGTTTACACATTTCTTGAAACAACTCGCCGGTGAAATTCGTTCCTTGGTCAGTAAGCAGTACCTCAGGAGTACCATCAAGCCAGGACTGTATTTTGCTAGAAAATTTCAGTTTCTGCTCACTTCGGAACACTGGACTATTGCAATAGACGCTGATCTAAAGGACATAGAAGATAAATTGGAACAAATAAATATGATATGGAAGGAAGCCACATTTCTGCGTAAGGAGAATAACCTAACTATAGGAACTGGAGTATATACCCAATCATGGGCAAAACCCCATTCGCTTTCATTTCGCGTATGTGTTGTTCAACTAACGGTTTTTGTGCTTCCGGCAGCCTATAGGGTCGTTGGTTAATGGGCACTTGATTCATATCGACCGGGATTTCGTGTTTACAGTACTAGTGCAAGATAGTCTTTGATTAGGTTTTTTAAAGATATAAGAAACCTAATCAAAGACTATCTTGCACTAGTACTGTTAAACACGAAATCCCGGTCGATATGAATCAAGTGCCCATTAACCAACGACCCTATAGGCTGCCGGAAGCACAAAAACCGTTAGTTGAACAACACATACGCAAAATGAAAGCGAATGGGGTAATAAGGGAAAGTACTAACCCATGGAATTCACCGATCGTACTCGTGCCTAAGAGAAATGCAAACGAAACTCGATTTTGTACCAATTATAGAAAGCTAAACGAGGTCACGAAGGGAGACGCGCACCCACTACCAAACATTACCGATATATGAGACCAATTAGGCAGAATGCAGTATTTTTCCACTCTGGATTTATCATCGGGCTTTCACCAAGTCGAAATAAAGGAGGAAGATAAAGAGAAGACAGCATTTAGTACTCCACAAGGTCATTTTGAATATGAATGTATGCCCTTTGGATTAAAAGGAGCACCAGCTACATTCCAACGTCTTATGAACGAAGTTTTGAGGGGACTGATTGGGTCTGTTTGTTTTGTATACATTGACGACATAGTATGCTACGGTAGAAACCTAACTGATAGCCTTAAGAATCTAGAAGTAGTTTTCAAAAGATTGAAAGAACACTGTTTATTATTAAATGCAAAAAAATGTTCATTACTACGTACTAGCGTAACCTACTTAGGTCATGTCATAAGCAGGGACGGCGTTTCACCAGATCCTTCAAAAGTAAGAGCAATCGAGAACTTTCCAATCCCGAGCGATACGAAAGATGTAAAAAGCTTTTTAGGATTAGCGGGTTATTACAGGAGATTTATAAAACATTTTGCGAAAATAGCAAAGCCTTTAAATTTCATACTTAAAGAGGGCATTAAGTTTATATGGGGGACTGAGCAACAAGACGCATTCAATACCTTAAAACAAATATTAACAAGCAATTTCATTTTACAGTATCCGAATTTTAGCAGAGAGTTCGTGTTAACTACCGACGCATCTAAGGAGGCATTGGGAGCCGTACTGTCACAAGGCGACATCGGATCAGACCGACCGATAGCATATGCTAGCAGGACTCTAAATAAAGCTGAGAGAAATTATTCAACAACCGAGCAGGAGTTACTTGTCATAGTGTGGGCCGTTAAACAATTCAGACCATACTTATGGGGACGACACTTCAAAATAGTAACCGAAAGCTGTATCTAAGCTAATTTCTGTCATCTTTATATACTCTGTTACAATTATTTGTTCCACACTAACCTACTAGTTGCCACTTACTTGTATTTATTGTCTGCGGAGTCTCCAAGTCACTCTTCTCCTCAGGTTCCAATGATCTGATTTCTTCAGGGTATCTTTAGGCGTACCCCACACCTGACACCAAAATATGTTACACCGGAATGAACTAAGATTACTTACTTGAGTGGCTAAGCAAGAATCTGCGTTATGAGGTACGTTGCCTAATAAAGAACTAGGAAGTTCAAGATACACTGAGTTTAATGATCATAAAATACATATCTTCTTACAATGAATGCGTTATACATAAATACTTTCAACACTTATTCGACTACATATAAAGTCTAATTACTGACAATTAGATGTGATTCTGCTAGACAGCAAATGCCTAGTACCCGATACAGTACATACTCGGTACATGCAGCTCGCTGGAACTGATGATTTGAGTGCTCGTTAGTCGTTCTTTTATACTATTTTGGACATACATTCTAATTTCCAAAACAACTTAGAAAGCTAGAGAAACTATCCTCTAGGCTGTGTGACAATATATTTTCGTACATGCGGACTGCTTACATAAATCTACACCTGTGGCATACCATGGTACACAACTATATCTAGAGTAAATCCTGTTTACGCTACAATTTCTATTAGTTATTTGTGAATACTATAATCCTCTTAATTTATTGTTAGTAAGTATTACCAATAACACAACAATTGAACTTTTTTTAAGCCTATCTGTTTTTTGCTTTTTGACGCACATCTATGTTTTAGGAGACTTATCATTTCTGCCAAAGTCCAAAAAACCAATGTTATGGTTACAGTAATGTCACTCTGACAGCTCTTTCAAAATTTCTTAGTTATTATGTGATATACTGTGTAATTTATGTGGTACGTGGTATATTATGTGATGCCCTGTGGTACAGTTTTTATTTATTTCACCATATGTTTTCTGAATATTGGAAATAGTGTTACTGCTATCTTTCTCTGTATTACACAAAATTGTGTTTACAACTACCTGTTGTAGTGGTTCAAATTTTCAATGACTCCCCCACCAGAAATATTAAGTATCAAAAAAAGGTGTAGTTTAACCAGAATCAGGTTTGATGGTTGTTGAGCAGCCATGAAATTTTATCACATATTTGTTGAACGAAGTTCTAAGACAAGAAGGTTCATAAAAACGAAAAAAAAAATGATTGGGTTCTGTGCTCACATTTTTTTTTATCACTCCTAACCAGCATTTCTCATATACAGAAGCAATAGTGTTCTCATTCTGTAATGGTAAAGATGCAGATTTGATGTCATGAAGTGTTTGTATTTGGCTGATTTCGAATTTTTGAAACGCCTCACTTTTTTCACAAACAGGTATTATCTGTTACAATATTCCTTTAATGGATTTAAATTCATTAAATTAAATCTTTCTTTAAGTTTTGCATCATTCTTGGATTTCGTTGTCCATGACGTGTCCGTTACTTAACTAAATATCACTATTGTTTGACGACTCAGAACACTAAGTTTTTTATAAGTAAAATCGTAAAGATTTACCTTACAGCCTAAACCGGCTTTCACCTTTAGAAGGCTTCATCAGAGGCTGTCGTAGGTAGCGCTACCTATGGCAGCCTCTGATGAAGCCTTCTAAAGGTAAAAGCCGGTTTAGGCTGTAAGGTAAATCTTTACGATTTTACTTATAAAAGCTTAGTGTTCCGAGTCATCAGACAATAGTGATATTTAGTTTTGCATCATGTTTCTTTATTTCTCCACTTGGAACCGGAATTTCTGTAATTCCTTTCAAGTTCTCCAAACAGAAGTGGATAATTTTCTCAGCTCTCAGTATTTGGTTGTTAGTGAACAGTTACAAAATCTTTTTGTAACTTCTCTTTTTATAGAGCTGAAGATATCACATGCATTTTTGAATGTGCATTAACAAAAAATTCAGTAAATACAACACATATGTGGTGAGACTACTCTTTATTCCTTACAAATGGCTGACCGAATCTTTTGACATATAGTGATGTGACTTTAAGCTGTTCACCTCTTCTACAAGAGATTTAAAATAATCTTCTCTTGCTTTTATGAATGTAACTGTTTTTGCTCAGTCAGTGGTCAACTATTATTTTATTGTTCAACCAATAACGGTGTAAGGTGTGACGTCAGCTGCATCAAATTCTGATTCTGGTGTAAACAGTACTTTGCAGTAATTGTAAACAGTACTTCTAAACAACTTCCCTAATAAATTAATTTGTCTCATTTATTAAATTAATGTTTCAGTTATAGCCTTTTTTCAAAGTACTGCTGCTATTCTGTGCAGCAAATTTCTGTACACTATATCTCCATTATTACTAAAATCTGCAACTCCAAACTTGTGCTGCCAACTTCCCTTATATGGGACCCAAGTTGAACACAGTTTAATAATATTGTATCCTTGCCCATTGGAGATAATGGGCTTTGAATTATGTGAAAGATATGAAAATTTGGTATTTAAGCAACTGCATCAAAAAAAGCCTTAAGTCCGAAAGTTCGCTGGGACCCAGATTTTGTAGAGATCTTTAAAAAAAATATTGCCATAACTGTCTTGGTTTTCTTCTTGTAAGAAATACTTTCAAAAATTTACATTTGAAAAATGTTCATCCTAAATTAAGAGGCCAATTTTCAGACCTTAAGGTTTATTTTAGGAAAATAAAATAAACTTGTAGCTTGTTTGAGTGTTCCAGCATAAATAGAACTGAAAATAAACTAATTTACACAAACGCCTAAAATTACTCAAAACTGCAGTCTGCATGAAACACAAGTGACCATCGCTACAGGTGGAGGAAGTTTATACAAATTAAAGGGAATCCATTTGCAGATTGTGAGATCAAACATATGACAAATAAGATCATAGAACAAAATATAATATATGTTTTTATTGTCATACAACTGGAGCAATCCAGATGACCCGAAATCAATTTAACAAGTGATAATGAGAGTGATGAAATGCCAAAACAATAACATTAATGTTCATAACCTATGAACAGTAGTAGTAGTTTGTGTTAAAGAAAATTATAAACAGGGTTTGTGACTAATACTTGAAAATTGTATATAGATTTGTTAAAAAAATCAGACTATGAATCCATTGTTTATCAGTGTATGCAGTTAAAGAAGTACAGAGAATATACATCACTTTCTCTGTATTTTCTACAGAGTTCAGATTCACTTCAGAAAATTGTCTCTGAGAAATTGAACTATCAGAAATTTTGTTCATGCTGGGTACCAAATAAACAAAATGAGATAACAGGGCAGTGCATTGACATTTTGAACACAATGTAATGAGGAAGGTGATGGATGACTTCTTAACACTTTCAAACGTCATTCCTGTACATGATTGAGCCAATGTAAAATCCTGTAGTGAACCACACATGAAACCTATGGGTTTTCATGTGTTCAACTACACTTGCCTATACAATGATCAATAAAAAAAGTTTGCTGTGTACTGCAAAATTAATTTTTCATGCAAGTTACTCTTATAGTTTAGTTGTAAATTATGCCAATAGGTGTCTCCTATAAACAAATGACAATATCAGTGTTGAGCTTTGCTTGTGTTAGATGTGTGGTGTTTCTGACATAAACAAAATGTCAAATACACACGACTTCATGTTTCGAACGTGTTGACTTGATGTATCAGTTTATGTTGACAATTTTAATCGATTCAGATTCTGAAATTGATTATTCTGATAAGAGATTTCATGTATGAGCCTGAGACGAATCTTATGAAAAATATAATGTATGTCTGTTGTAACTCTACGCATTGATTACAAAAGTATAATTATATTTATCTCTTACCTTAGGGTTTTTTACTCCAAGGGTCGTTCAGACGAAACTGCTGCAAAAAGGATTACTTGGATTTGATATGTTCAATAATTACGTTAACACCAAAATTTTCAAATTGTAACAAATTATCTTTCTTTTTTATTTAGCACTCATAATACAACAGGTTATTATATTTTTATGACTACCTTTTCTTGCTGTTATCAATAAATTGTAAGTAATTATCAATCAGAACGGGTATACATCCAAAAAAACTTTCCTTAACTATTTCTAAATAGTACCGTAACGTATAGTAAAGAATTAACTATAATGAATTCTATTTAATGAACCAATACGTAATTTATCTGTTACCTTGAGATCTCATTTAAACTGGACATTTTTATTGAAAATAATAGATTTTTTTATTATTGAAAAATTATAATTTGTTTTGGCCATTTAATTATGTGCTTTCGCTTTTACTTAACTGCCCATGGTCCAATTCGTAGCACTGCCTGTTGAGACGCTTGCTTGGTTTCGACGCACTCCGACACTAGTTTGCATTGAGTTTAGTTGTTGTTAATTACTTTAAACTTTATGCACTGTAATATATTACTTTAGACTTTATGCACTGTAAGGTATATATTTATATAGCTGGCTGGCTTTTAAAATTTGCTCGAGCGCTTGGATGGTAAATAGGCTAGCCACGCGGCCATGAATTGCAGTAGAACTTTTTATAAATGTTTTAACACTTAGCTAGATAGGCCGAATTTATTCTACGGCCTATCTTGTACTCCCGAGGCCACTGTTTTAACGAACTTGTCAAACTGCTCTTTACTGTCCGATGCAAACACTGGTGAAGAAGTGTGCTTACTAATGACACACAGCAGACTGGGTTTCACACAAGCCTGCTGGTGGGTGGTTATGCAATGCGTCTGGCAATTGTTTTGGCTGACTGTATGTATGTTGCACTGCTGCTTGGGGCTCCCCACAGGTGAAAGTCTGGCAATTTGGAAAGTGCTTAAAATGATGATTTATTAATATGAAATTAAACTGGGGTGGCTCACAATTCCGTACCGTCACAATACCCCCCCAATAAGAGATTGAAGGCCGAAGCGTTCAAACTCTTATTGCCTAAACCTAAGAGGATCAGTGAGGATATGGCGCCGCAACCCCCCTGAACACTCTACTACATCATGGGTTCTTACCCCCCTAGTCTGGCGACTGTGACAGCACCCATCCGATCTTACGGGACTTCTCTACTCGAGATCCCACCACCATAAGCTCGGACAGATACCCGCCCCAGTATCGCCTGACTTTGAAACATGTAATTAAAAATTGACAAACGGCTTTCCATCACTCCATATCCTACATCTGATTTGTTTCCTCTTAGCCGTACTGGTTCATTGACAACGCACTGGCTCATTTTATATTATAAACCCTAAAAAATAGTATTAATAAAACAATATCGGTTTACAGTGGTATACATAAATTCCAGTTAAATTGAATAATATTCCCCATACAAATATTGCCCTCCAAAATGATACATAGATTATACAAGGTATCCTTAACTACTATATATGTATAGGACAAAAAATCCATAACATATGAAAAATCTATATGGACAGTAATATACACATCTTATTTTCCAGACACTATCTCATCCTGAACGTTTTCCATTAGTTGTCAGTGTTAAATAAATGTTTTAATCATTATTGGCATCAATTAGCATTTAATTTATAATTCCAATTTGAATTTAAATGAAAATAAAGTTAAGTTCATTGTTAAAAATCATTGTTTCTATTAATTTTATTACTAAATTAATTTAATTGTATTTAATTTACTTTAACTAATTCAATTAATCTCAAAAGTTACAGTAATGGCCTCATTATTATTTGGTCTGTAAAAAAATTTAATTTCAATTCCTTTCTATCACAATAAGGTTTTACTCCAGATACTGATTCAGCAGACTACAACATTCTTTGTTATTGTCACCAAGTATGTCTGTGAACCTTAGTCTCAACATACCACACATGTTTATATAAACACTAGCCTGCAAGACTCACATAGTCTAAACATCCTGGTTGCATCATACTAACACCTGTACTTTTCAGTCTTTATAAATTTTTTAGATAACATATTTATCAATGTCTATTTCTTACAGTTCAACCAAATATACTTTTAATTCACCTTTCAATTATTATTTCTCTTTTAATTACGATTTCTATTTAATGCTATTATCTCAATTCATATTATTGAATCAACATTTTTTCACACCTGTAAGCATTTTATTCTATCTGATTAGTATTATGGACTTTATACTTACAATCCACTTATTGACATGAATACAAAATACACACCACACACACACACACCAATATCTCCGTATAACCTCTGAAACATTTAACAACAATGTTATTTAACAACAATTTAACCTTTTATAATACATACAATTAATTTCACTACACATGTATTTACAATTCTCCAGCCATAATTATTCAGTTATGTCACACTTCAATATCAAAATCAGCTAGGTCATTATCATAGATTGACATATTTAAATTGTTCGTTTATGAATTTCAACCTCCATCGTCAAAAATTAATCGGGGTTTCAAATAACAATTTTCAATTTTATTTACATTCTGTATACGGTTATCTTGTATATAGTAACCATAAAATTTCTGTTTGTTCATTTTACCATAATAATCATATACCAGGTCAACATCAGTATTCTTTGTAAAGTCTCCGTCGGTAAATATTTCCAATATCGGGTCAGTTACTTTTTCATCATACAGTAAATTACTCTTGTTTAAACATACTTCTAACATTTCTTTCCACTCACCATAATCTCTCTGTAATTCATACAATTCTGTCTCTTTGTCAATACACCATTCTCTATCTAAAGTTCTCTCATCATAACAACATATCATACTTTTATCATTCCACGCAGAGGGTACAAAATTATTCAACAAAATTAAACAACTCAAATCTTTCATTAATAAGGGTCTCTGGCCCAAAAATAACACTTTTGAACACTCTGGTTCATCACAAATAAAGGGAAAATTTACCCTCTGCTCTACACATTCATCTACTCTTTCTTTCCATTCTTTTTCCGATTCATCAACTCTAATTACAACTTCGTTACTGCATATAGTGCTCTCTCTCTCACTCACTATTTCACTATCTACTTCTAATGTATTATTCTCTGATACCACCCTTTCAATCACATTACCACTTTCAATACCATTGTTAACATTTGTTAACCTGCTCTCTACTACCACGTTTTTACACATATCATTATAATTATCATTTGTTTTATACTCAAAATTTTCAGTTACCTTTTGTATTTGTTTCTCAATTTGTTCTACCACTTGTTCTTTAAATGTATTGAAACATTCATTCGTCTGTTGTTTCATATCATGTAAACGCTTATCAAATTTTTGGTCAATATTATTTATATCGCCCTTTAACTCATGGAAGTCACTCTTCTGTTCATCAAATTTCGCGTTAAAACTACTCAAGTTATCAGATATTGTTTTCATGAAATTACACATATCTTCCATTGACAACTGTTTAATTCGTGTTGTCGTTGGGGTAGATTGTGCTACTGCATTTTTGTCAGTGAAGCTGACTTCATTATTAATTTTATTTTCCCTATTCAATTTTGGGGTTATTTGGATCCCCGAATCATCTGTATTATTTATTTCATTTGTAATATCTGGTTTTATTTTATTGTTCTGACTCCCATCTGGAGTCGAGTGGACCTCAATATTATGCATAATGGCCGATTCATCAAAATTGTCAACATTAGTTACTTCATTGGCATCGTCATTATTTGCTGCCATTTTATACAAGTTTATATAATGTTACACAAGAATATTAATCTTATCCACTATTGACTTAACCCTTTTTATATTTAATTTACCAAAGCGTCCTCCCTCTCAAATAACCCTTTCTGCAGCTTAATTAGGTCTGGCGAATATAGGTTGTAACCTATACTCGCGTCCCTGTTCGGGCGCCAAATGTAACTCTACGAATTACATTTACAAAATTATAATTATATTTATCTCTTACCTTAGGGTTTTTTACTCCAAGGGTCGTTCAGACGAAACTGCTGCAAAAAGGATTACTTGGATTTGATATGTTCAATAATTACGTTAACACCAAAATTTTCAAATTGTAACAAATTATCTTTCTTTTTTATTTAGCACTCATAATACAACAGGTTATTATATTTTTATGACTACCTTTTCTTGCTGTTATCAATAAATTGTAAGTAATTATCAATCAGAACGGGTATACATCCAAAAAAACTTTCCTTAACTATTTCTAAATAGTACCGTAACGTATAGTAAAGAATTAACTATAATGAATTCTATTTAATGAACCAATACGTAATTTATCTGTTACCTTAGAGATCTCATTTAAACTGGACATTTTTATTGAAAATAATAGATTTTTTTATTATTGAAAAATTATAATTTGTTTTGGCCATTTAATTATGTGCTTTCGCTTTTACTTAACTGCCCATGGTCCAATTCGTAGCACTGCCTGTTGAGACGCTTGCTTGGTTTCGACGCACTCCGACACTAGTTTGCATTGAGTTTAGTTGTTGTTAATTACTTTAAACTTTATGCACTGTAATATATTACTTTAGACTTTATGCACTGTAAGGTATATATTTATATAGCTGGCTGGCTTTTAAAATTTGCTCGAGCGCTTGGATGGTAAATAGGCTAGCCACGCGGCCATGAATTGCAGTAGAACTTTTTATAAATGTTTTAACACTTAGCTAGATAGGCCGAATTTATTCTACGGCCTATCTTGTACTCCCGAGGCCACTGTTTTAACGAACTTGTCAAACTGCTCTTTACTGTCCGATGCAAACACTGGTGAAGAAGTGTGCTTACTAATGACACACAGCAGACTGGGTTTCACACAAGCCTGCTGGTGGGTGGTTATGCAATGCGTCTGGCAATTGTTTTGGCTGACTGTGTGTATGTTGCACTGCTGCTTGGGGCTCCCCACAGGTGAAAGTCTGGCAATTTGGAAAGTGCTTAAAATGATGATTTATTAATATGAAATTAAACTGGGGTGGCTCACAATTCCGTACCGTCACACTGTGTGTACCTGAATGTTTTATGCTATATCATACCTCTATAGCGTGTGCATAATTTTAATTGTTTAGGTGAAAACATTTAAATTTAATCAAGTTTATATTAAGTTAATCATATAATATGTTTTATGAGTTAGCTATTAAAGTGTAAAAAATTTCTAAGTGTTGAGATGTTATTGATTAATTATAAAAACAATTATTAAAATAATAGACACTCCTCACAACTCTTACCTTTCTCGGGTCCAACGTTCTTAGCACGAAGTCGTGAAGAATAAGCGTGACTTAGGTTAACACTCTTCAATAAGTCATACTCTCAATTATATTCGGAAATAGATGTATTTATTTACTCATTATGTGACATTGAATTTTATTCTTATATTCTTTCATTTACTATCAAAAAATAACCTTGATCTCTGTTACTATTTTCAAAAGAAACAAAACGTATGTCAACCAAGCATAGTAGTTCGTTTATATTGTTATACTGTGAATATTCATTAATTTTAAATTGTCTATCTCGGAGTTAATTTCCAAATAACAGAAATAAATTCTACATATTCTCTGAAATTATTCTTTACAAAAAATATAAGATTCTTAAATTATTTGTTTAAATTCTAATTGAGACGACCCAGCAATGCCCACACACAACTCTCATTCCGTTCTACCCCACCCCCCATTTATTTAATTTTTGGCAATCATTAAAATGTTTTACATAAATACTTTTACTTGTATAGCGGCGTCTCCTCTGACCTCGTGGCCTGACCCGCACAAATTCCCCTTTTTGATGTCCGAAAGTTGTCTTTTTCAATTTACCACATTTTATTTTCTGTTCGCTCACTTCGCTTCATATTCTGATTTACCGTTGCACTTTTTTAGATAACTGTTCCGGGTTCTTACTGGTGAGGTCGGCCGACACTAGTTACGCTCGAGCAAAAATTTTATGACCGCGCGGTCTGAAGTTATTAGACTGGGCGCATGTATACTGTTTGTACGTTTTTATTAACTGTTTTAATACTGGACTAAATAGGCCGACTAATTATTACAGCCTATCTTACACTCCCGAGGCCACTGTTTTCTGCACTTTATACTACTGCTGGCTATCTACTCTTCACTCTCTGATACCAAACTGCAGACTGTAGACTGTGTCACAAGGCTGCTGCTGGGCGGTTACGCAATACGTCTGGCAATTGTTTAGGCTAACTATGTGCATTGCTGTACTGGGGGCTCCTCACAGGTGCAGTTAACAATTTGATACTGGATGGAATTGATGATTTGAATTCATATAAAATTAAACTGGGGTAGCTCACATATATGAAGTGAATTTAAAATCTTTATAAAATCGAGACCAAAATCAATAAAATAAAAAAACCTTCTAATTCGACCCATTACAATACCCCCCCCCCAATGAGAAGTCTTCTGTCGAAACAGAAGAAATCTCATTGCTAAACCCCCTAAGAGGACCAGTGAGGATATGGTGCCAACAACCCCCCATTTATTCTTATACCTCATGGGTAAACAACGCCCCTGGCTCGGCGACTATGGACGCATCTGAACGAGATCCCTGGACTTCTCTGTGCGGGATCCCAACACCGAAAAATCGAACAGACACGCACCACAGCGCACCTCGCCTTCTATCATGCTACCCCAAAAATCCTCAATCCCTGGCTTAGATCATGCCAGATCCTCAACCGATATGTTCCCCCTTACATGCAAACTGGGTCGCCTTTGGCAAATACTGGGCGCATACATACACCTATATTTTCTAAACAAACTCATCATTTAAAATTTAAGTCACAATCAGATTGTATCAAAACAAAACAAAATCTCTTATCTGAATAGATTAAATCTCTTTGTTATTATTACTGAAAAAAAAACAAATAAATTGAATATTTAATTAAAACATGAACTGCCTTATCCTAGCATTTGATTATACATATATCCTAAACAATATAGTCCAATAACACTATTAATATACATAAACAAGAATACGATCAGAATTAATACAAACATCAATTTGATGGCAGGCACCAAAAACTTTTTTTTCCCTACCCCCTTTTAATCCCTTAACCCCTGATACCCGTTACATTGTACTGTGTGCAGCACTAGACTTCTTGGCCCTCGCAGACCTCAATCTAGCCGTAATCACATCTCCCTCGTGACCTGTAACTGGGTCACCGCCCATCCACACTCACTATTACCCCCCCTAGACTGTAGCGTCTAGTTGCTTTCACAAGGACTGATGCGGAAGGGGTGGACATTTTTTTCTTTTATTCCACCCCCATCCTTGCTTCGGCGTTACAATAAAATTCGGTATTATACCTACTATTTTCTATTTATACACCCCTAATGGACTACCACCCCTATCTGGGTGAAAATAGCCCTGTTCCAAAATTAGGTAGATTCCCCAAAAAAAAACCCCCCTACTAAATCTAACAAACCACCGGGTTAGCAAAATAAAACAAACCACAAGCCGGTTATATCAGGTAAAATTTATGATTTGCCACAACTAACTACTTTCACGGTCATGATCCGGTGAGGTCATGGCCGCACTTAGGTGGGGAATCTACAGTTACAAACATAAAACAGATTGTCAAGTATAAAAGTTAACATGAACAGTTATGGGTACATCTTATTTTCCAAACACTATCTCAGCCTGAACATTTTTTATTATATCCATACAAAATTTCCTTCAGTTTTCAATTTTAAATGAATATTTTAATAATTTAAATCATTATTTACATCAATTAGTATTTACTTTATAATTCCAATTTGAATTCAAATGAAAATAAAGTTCAGTTCATTATTACAAGTTCCTTATTAAAATCATCTTCTCTATTAATTTAATTATATTTATTTCTCAAAACTCTTGAGTTGCAGGAATTACCTCATTAGTATTTTGTCTGTAAAAATTTAATTTCAATCCTTTTATGTCACAATAGGGTTTTGCTGCTGGTAATGATTCAGCAGACTACAACATTTTTGTTATTGTCACCAAACATGGCTGTAGACATTAGTCACACCATACAACTACAACACCCCTGTTTACATAAACAGTTGTATGCCAGACTGTTTTAATAAACACTCTCAGTTTCAACATTCATGGTTACATCATACTAACACCTGTACTTCACTTTTCGATTTTTTATAAATCTTTTAGATAACATATTTATCAATGTCTATTTCTTACAGTTCAAACCAAATATAATTTAACCCTTTTAGTTATTACTTTTTAATTACAGTTTCTATTTAATACCATTATCTCAATTCATTTTTATTATTGAATTAAACTCTTTTCACACCTGTAAGCATTTTATTCTATCTGATTGGTATTATGAACTTTATACTTACAATACATTATCCACCTATTGACCTGAACACAAAATGCACACCACACACACACACACACACACACACACACACACACACACACACCAATATCTCCACGTAACCTCTGAAACATTTAACAACAATATTAGTTCATACAAACCATTGAAAATTTATTTATTAATATCAAATCTCATAAAACAATTTAAACTCATTAGAAAAATTCAACCATATAACATTTAAATCAAGCAAAATATTTAAACATTTCAAATTATTTTAATTAGATCAATTATTGAAAACAACATTTTTAATTACTTTCACTAAGTACAATAATTACAACTCATGTGATGGTACAATCATGGTACATTGTATAATTACATAAAATATGGTAACGAGATCATAAATATTGTATTTTCCTATTTTTTGACATACCCAACCCAACCTCAAACACCCTATATAGAATTTACGGTGAGTGGACTATATTACAGTATTTGCCAGGATTTGAACTAATTCATGACAAAAAACGGTGTCACATCACAAAAACAGTGTGCAGTTATTGAGATAAGCAGAGCCAAGCCTTCGTTACGTCAGAGGCGGAGAATGTGTTGACAACTACAAACGGCGATGTCAACAACTTAGACAAAGGAATGTGACGTCAATACACCCCACTTCCGCAGATTTCAACCAGAAATTGCCGTCATTTCATCTGCAGCTCTGATTTGAGCCGGCCGGCCGCCCATTCACTTACGAGTGAATTTTAACTTTTTAGACCACTGTAGGTGGTTAATAAACAGTATAATATCTACTATCAAAATGTATTAAGGAAAGTAATAGTTCGGTTTGGTGTAGGCGTCCTCGACCGATTAAGTCGTTCGTAAACAAGATCGACGTATAGAATCGGTCCCACGACAGTGGGTTATGTGGGTTGACCAAAGGTGTCCCGTCAAGCGCAGTAAAAATACACCGATTGTGCCGATATACGAACGAGACTGGCAGTGCGAGGAAGCCAACACGGAAATTGGTGAGAGCGTTCCTTATATATTTTGAATCCTTTATTTCCCAATATATGTTATTGTAGAAATCAATCATTTAACAAATTATTCAAAATTTCAATCAAAATTTAAGGAGCTCCAAAATTTAAATAAGTTTGTACCATGATAATGAAAGGGTGAGTGGTTGTGTGCGTGCATAATTATTCTAAGTGCTGGGTTGAGCACCACTATATAAATATAAATATATACATGTTATTATTGTATAATCATTTAAACATATAATCATTAAACTTAATCAAAGTTATTATTACACATTATGTTTTTGGAAGGGTTACAGTTGGTTTTAAAAAATGTTATGTAACAAAGTAAAGAATAAAAAGGGGTATTTCATTGGTAACAATTAGAACAGCTGTTTTGTTATTTCAAGCAATTTCCGTTTCCTATGACTTCGCGTAACGAACTTCTGGCCCATGACTTAGGTAGTAAAAGATGGCGTCCTAGTTTTGTATACATAACCACATTTGTGAGATATAATATATCGTATTTATAAATTCAAAAATAACGTAACTATACAGATGTCGCCCGTAAGAACAGGGACCTTATGTAATATTATGTATGTATATTATTACATGGGATACGCCTAGAAAGAACACGGGAAAAAATTGCTTGAGGTAACAGACAAAATTTTATAACTAGTAAACATAACCCCACAATTAGGTTAGACAATTGTATGCATGCGTGCATTACACAATTGCCAAAATGAGTACTAATGACAATATTACGTTAGAAATAGGTACAACTAATGTAAATTTGACTGGCGAGATGGATATACAAACACCTCAAACTAGTCAGATTGACGAGGTGCATACGCCTGTATCTGTAGAAATAACGAAAGTCAATACATCCATTTCAACTAGTTTAGATAGTAAGCAGGATGAAACTAATGCAATGATGCAACTTTTATTAAATAAATTTGACAGTTTTGATAAAAAACTAGATGAACAGAAAATCGATTCTAATATTAAATTCAATGAATTAAAGAATGAAATAAAAAGACAAAATTGTCAATTTGAGGAGAGAATTAACACAGTAGAAACACGTTGTGATAACATACAGAAAACCACACTAGCCATTGTTGATGACAAGTTCAATAGTATCATAAATGATTTAGACACGAAAATCGATCTAGTTTATGGCACAGTAAATAACACGATTAAAAGTCAATTAGAGACAAGCAGTACAGAAATACAACAGAAATGTTTACATTTTGTAGAAAGTCAAGTAGAAGTTAAAACCAATGTGTTGCAAAATCATTTAGAAAACATTGAAATAAATGTGATAGATATTACTAAAAATTTAGAAGCTATAGATAGTACTATGACTGAACATGAGAAAAATACCAAGAGTAGATTTAATTTGTTACAAAGTAAGATTAAAGAAATTGATGACTTAACTGTACAAAATAGTATGGATGTGCATGATAAATATGATATGATTGCAAATAATTTGACCAGTGTAAAAAACGAATTACGGGGAGAAATAAATAAAAATGTTTCAAGCATAACTGATAGAGTAGTAGTAACTAGAGATTTCTATAATGAAATAGAACTAGAGAATTTTAGCCATGAAAACAGAGTAATACATCCCATGCGATTCCTTAATCAGACTAGGGATTATAATCATTTTAGTAGTAGTAGCTGGGAAGTGAAATTAAATAAAATTATTAAATGTTTCAAGGGTAACTCAGTCATATGGGCTGAAGCTCATAGGTTAGAATGGGATTGCTATAATACTTTTGAAAAAGCTTTTAAGGGTAAATATTGGACAGAAGAAGAGCAGGAGACTTTAAGAAGCCGTATTATGGGAACGGGTAATTTCATGGGACGTAACGTTAGTAATAATAACATTACTATTTATGTAACAAAATTGTACAACGAAGCTAAATATTTAGAGCCTCCTATACCATTTAAGTCATTTGTTAGGTATGTTAGTAAGCACTTACCTAGAGAAGTGCAGGTCACTCTGATGACTAAAGAAATAGAAAATCTTGATGAACTGGAAAGGGTATTAGATATACTACAAAGTATAAATGATCGTGAAATGGGTAGACGCCCTATACAACCAAATACGTATAACCATAACAATAATAACAATGAGTTTAATCGGCCAAGGCCTTATTTTAATCATACTGGCAATAAATATAATGTTAGAAATGATTTACAGACACCAGGCGGTTGGAGTTGTTCTAGTTGCAGGAAGGAGAATCGGGGTCACATGCAGCATTGTTATTTCTGTAAAGCACCAAGAAATAACCAAGTAAAGCAATTCATACCTGCGAACAGAGGAGCCCCGAGTAACAGAGGAGCACCGTACCACCATCAGGGACCAACACGCGGACACCCTGTGCCATCAACAAGTCATAATAGGACACAGCCGGAAAACTGAAGTCAACAGTGGTAAGTAGGACCCGACCACTGTTCAGGGAAACTCATGAGGTCCGACCCATTGAGAACTTACAATCCAACGTAATAAAAGCAGACATCGTTGCCGATTTATTGGAGGAGGAGTGTAACACGACATTGGAGGTGAGAGCTGGACTCACGGAAATACAGGTAACAATAGATAATAGAAACTTTAAAACACTTGTTGATACAGGGAGTGAAATTTCAGTAATAGCCGAGAACATTTTAAGTGAATTGAAAGAATTGAATAAGAATATTCCAGTTTTACCCATAGCAGGGGTTACAGTAATAGGAGTCACGGGGGTACGTAGTAAAAGGGTGACAAAACAGATACATTTAAGTTTCTCAATTGGAGGTATTAATTTTGATAATACATTTTTGGTAGTCAAGGGGTTAAGTTTAGACATCATTTTGGGAAATGATTTTTTACAAAGAAATAAAGCTGTAATAAATTTTAAAGAAAAAGTGGTGGAGTTAGATGGGGGTGATCGGTCTGTGAAAATTAATTTTGAAAATGTGATAAATAAAGTTAGAACAACTGGTGTGAAATTGTTACAGAAACAAGTAGTTGAGAATCACTTAGATACTAAAGTAAATTTTTGTATAGAGGGTGAGTATTTAGAAGATGTTGATAATGAACTGAGTAATATTAATAATGAAGTATGGGAGATAAGGGCGGATGAATTCTGTAGTGGGGGTGAGGTGATAAGGAGTGGCCAACGTATAGCGTTATGGCAGGTAATAGAGCAGTTTAAGGGAGTGTTTGCCGATATTCCAGGAAGGGCAAAAAATTATGAATGTATGTTACAGATAAAGGAACACACACCATTCATGCAGCGGAGTTATCCAGTGCCTTACTCTAAAAGACGAGCGGTGCAAGAGGAGTTGGATAAAATGTTAGATAATGGTATCATAGAGAGGTCAGTGTCTCACTACTCAAATCCGTTAGTGGTGGTAATCAAGAAGGAAGGAGGAGTAAGATTATGCCTAGACGCAAGGAAAATTAATCAAATTATTATACCAGACCGAGAATCACCAGAATCTATAAATGAGATCTTTCAAAAGTTTAGTGGCGTACGATTTATGACGTCCTTAGATCTGACTGCTGGATATTGGCAGGTACCATTAGCAGAGGTAAGTAGGCAATACACAGCATTTTTGTTTAACGGAAAAAATTATCAGTTTAAGCGACTACCATTTGGGCTAAATACCAGCGTAGCTAGTTTCATTAAATGTTTGGATAGAATTTTGAGACCAAAAGATTTAGATTTTCTCACAGTTTATGTAGATGATATTTTAATAGCTTCACGTACATTTGAAGACCATTTAGAACATTTAAAATATGTTTTAGGAAAATTAGAAGCGGGAGGATTAACCGTAAATTGGGATAAGTCCAAATTTCTACAAACGAAGATTAATTTTTTAGGATTCATTATTACATCGGAAGGAATTTCCGCAAACCCGGACAAGGTCGAATCTATTATGCGTTTCCCTGAACCGCGAAACATCAAACAACTTCAGAGTTTTCTTGGGCTGTGCAACTTTTATAGGAAATTTCAAAGGAACTACGCCTACCTAACCGCTAAGTTAAGTGCGGTATTACAGAACAACGTAACTGGAGAGATAGTAGGAACACACAATGCTACAAATTTAAAATTGTACTGGTCGTCTTAGTTATTTTTATGTTGGTGTTTTTATATTTTGAGTGTATGAGTATTAACTTAGCTATTGATTTACAGAAGGGACTCTCCCCCATTTTCGGGCGATCACAGACTCACCACCTCTGATCGTGGATTTTGGAGTTTGGGAGGTGGACCATGGTTGGCGGAACTGACGTAAGGAAGTGAAAGCAACGATGGTCTTCCTCCACACAAAATTGGTAGAAATTTGAAAATTTAATCTTATTATTGAACGGGGAGGGGGACCCCTAATTCTTGGGATATAAAAAAAAAAAAAAAAAAATCTTTTGGCATTAATCCCATGAAATTTTGTTTTATCATAGAATAAAATTTGAAAATTGTGTAACTTAAGAGGTTAACTCAGTAAGGAGTTATATTTTTTTTTATGTAACTAAGCATATCAGAAGATCCATTGTTTTCCTGGAGTGTTAGAAAAGTGATGTTTTGGACTTGGAAAGTGTCTACAAATTTATTAATGTAACTAAAGAATTAACATTTTTAAATGATATTTCAATTTTGATATATCTTAATTATTTATTAAGATATGATTGAGTAGTTAAAATGTATTAACTGTATTACTAATATATCAGTGTTAATTATTAATGTATTATGTATTTATTTGAAAACTTTTTAACATGATGTTATAATATGTGTAGGAAGAAAAAAAAAATTTTTTAAATGGCGCTGTTAATAATATTTATCAGCCAAATAATTAACTGTTAATAATAATAATAATTTTATTTTTGTTTTATCATGCACTAAGAGTATTCAATAAATAAATATATAGAGTTATTAATTCTTTTATAATTTGTTTTTCTCCAGATTTGGGAGATTATAATGTGTAATTTTCTTATTATATTTTCAATTATATCTTATTCAATTTTGGTATAATATTCTTTTTAATTCTTGAAGATTATAATATATAATCTTATAATTTTATTAAGCATACTAAAATATATTAAGCCAACCCAGTGCTTATTGGCACAAACCAGCACTTAGCTAAGGGGAACCAGATCAGTTGAGGATGGAGTGATTCAATAAGCCACTATATTAATATTTTTTCAGTGTTTGGTGGTGTGACAGCGGTCCTGAGCTGGCCAACGCGTCAGAGCAGGGGCGTTAAGAGCCTAAGTGGCCTTATGGTGTTGGGATCTCGCAGGAGAAGTCCAGTAAGGTCATGAAGGTACGGTCCTCATCACCAGACCAAGGGTGAGTTATTGTTATTTTTTATATAAAATTGTAAGGGGGTTGTGGCGACTTGTCCTGACTGATCCCTTTAGGAAGTATGAAAGGGTCAATGAAAGTTTGTGTGCTTCGTCACACCATCTTTCATTGAGGGGGTTTTGTGATGGTACAATCATGGTACATTGTATAATTACATAAAATATGGTAACGAGATCATAAATATTGTATTTTCCTATTTTTTGACATACCCAACCCAACCTCAAACACCCTATATAGAATTTACGGTGAGTGGACTATATTACAGTATTTGCCAGGATTTGAACTAATTCATGACAAAAAACGGTGTCACATCACAAAAACAGTGTGCAGTTATTGAGATAAGCAGAGCCAAGCCTTCGTTATGTCAGAGGCGGAGAATGTGTTGACAACTACAAACGGCGATGTCAACAACTTAGACAAAGGAATGTGACGTCAATACACCCCACTTCCGCAGATTTCAACCAGAAATTGCCGTCATTTCATCTGCAGCTCTGATTTGAGCCGGCCGGCCGCCCATTCACTTACGAGTGAATTTTAACTTTTTAGACCACTGTAGGTGGTTAATAAACAGTATAATATCTACTATCAAAATGTATTAAGGAAAGTAATAGTTCGGTTTGGTGTAGGCGTCCTCGACCGATTAAGTCGTTCGTAAACAAGATCGACGTATAGAATCGGTCCCACGACGGTGGGTTACGTGGGTTGACCAAAGGTGTCCCGTCAAGCGCAGTAAAAATACACCGATTGTGCCGATATACGAACGAGACTGGCAGTGCGAGGAAGCCAACACGGAAATTGGTGAGAGCGTTCCTTATATATTTTGAATCCTTTATTTCCCAATATATGTTATTGTAGAAATCAATCATTTAACAAATTATTCAAAATTTAAGGAGCTCCAAAATTTAAATAAGTTTGTACCATGATAATGAAAGGGTGAGTGGTTGTGTGCGTGCATAATTATTCTAAGTGCTGGGTTGAGCACCACTATATAAATATAAATATATACATGTTATTATTGTATAATCATTTAAACATATAATCATTAAACTTAATCAAAGTTATTATTACACATTATGTTTTTGGAAGGGTTACAGTTGGTTTTAAAAAATGTTATGTAACAAAGTAAAGAATAAAAAGGGGTATTTCATTGGTAACAATTAGAACAGCTGTTTTGTTATTTCAAGCAATTTCCGTTTCATATGACTTCGCGTAACGAACTTCTGGCCCATGACTTAGGTAGTAAAAGATGGCGTCCTAGTTTTGTATACATAACCACATTTGTGAGATATAATATATCGTATTTATAAATTCAAAAATAACGTAACTATACACTCATTAGTCATCCTCTTCCAAATTATTTTTGTTATTTATTTAGGCTGCAAAATATTAATATTATTATTATCACAACAAGTTCTACTACATACATACATTGGTTATCTAACATTTTATAATACATACATTAAATTCACTACACTTATTTGCAATTCTTCATCATTGATTGCTCAGTTATATCACACTTCAATGTCCAAGGTTGCGAGGTCAAAACCATAAAACAATATATTTAAAAGTGTCCATTTGTGAATTTAAGGCTCAACCACCATCGTCAAAAATTAGTCTGGGTTGCAAATAACAATTTTCAATTTTGTTTGCATTCCACATACGGTTATCTTGTGTCAAGTAACCATAAACTTTTAGTTCATTCATTCTACCATAATAATCATATACCAAGTCAACATTATTTATTTCTGTCCAGTCGCCATTAGTAATTATATTCATTATCAAGTCAGTTAATTTTTCATCATAAGGTAAATTATTATTATTTAAACATATATCATCAAAATAATCTTCACTCTCAATGTTAACAGGTAAGTACTTCAAATCATTTAACATCTCTTTCAACTCATTATAATTTCTCTGCAACTTATATAATTCTGTTTCTTTATCAACACACAATTCTCTATCTAAATCTCTCTCATCATAACACCATATCATACTTTTAACATCATTCCACACAGAGGGTACTAATTTATACAAAAAAGGGATATAACTCAAATCTTCCATTAAATAGGGTCTCTTGCCCTCCAATAATAACATTTTTGAACACTCTGGTTCCTCACAAATAAGGGGAAAATTTACCCTCTGCCCTACACATTCATCTACTCTTTCTTTCCATTCTTTTTCTAATTCATCAACACTAATTACTACCTCGTTACAACATATAACTTTCTCTCTCTCACTCACTGTTTCACTATCTATTTTCAACGTTTCACTCTCTGATACCACCTTTTCAATTACATTACCGCTTTCAATATCATTGTTACTATTTGTTATCTTACTCTCTACTACCATATTGTTAACTATATTCTCATTTTCGACCTTATTGTCATCATTTGTATTTTTACTTTTAATCTGTTCTGCTACTGACTCTACTATTTTCTCAATGTCTCGTTTCAATTCATTACAACTATTTTCGTATTTCATTTTTACCTCATCAATGTCAAATTTAAGTACATCAAATTTACAATTAAATTCACTTTTGATTTCGGTCTTAATCTCATTCAATTTTGTGTCATTATTGTCAAAACGATTATTTAATTCGTTAAATTTGTCATTCTGTACATCTAATTTCTCATTGACACTACTTTTAAATTCTTGCATTTCTTTTTTCTGTTCATCAAATTTGTTATTGAAATGACTATTTTTTACCATGTTTTCAGACATGGTTTGTATCAGGTTAAATATATCATTTATTGACAACTCTTTTTCTCTTGTTTTAATTATTACGGGAGTGGAAATCGCTCCCGGCGTACTAATTACAGATACTTCTGCATTATGCTCATCTAATGACATTGATTCTGTTTGAATACCGGAGTCGGCAGTTATTTGACTCTCGGTCTGACCGTCAGAGAAGCTGACTTCATTGTTATCTGCCATTTTTATATTGTAAACTTACTACTTTTAATTTACTATACTATATTTTAACACTTCTTATCTTACATACCTTAAATATCCCTTAATTATTACTTACGTATAACCTCACTTTTCGTACTTTTTTACGTACTCCTAACCCAAGCTTATTTTCACATTTAGGTGCGGTTTATTCAAAATTACATTTATGAACTCGAGTCCCTGTTCGGGCGCCATTGAGATGTTATTGATTAATTATAAAAACAATTATTAAAATAATAGACACTCCTCACAACTCTTACCTTTCTCGGGTCCAACGTTCTTAGCACGAAGTCGTGAAGAATAAGCGTGACTTAGGTTAACACTCTTCAATAAATCATACTCTCAATTATATTCGGAAATAGATGTATTTATTTACTCATTATGTGACATTGAATTTTATTCTTATATTCTTTCATTTACTATCAAAAAATAACCTTGATCTCTGTTACTATTTTCAAAAGAAACAAACGTATGTCAACCAAGCATAGTAGTTCGTTTATATTGTTATACTGTGAATATTCATTAATTTTAAATTGTCTATCTCGGAGTTAATTTCCAAATAACAGAAATAAATTCTACATATTCTCTGAAATTATTCTTTACAAAAAATATAAGATTCTTAAATTATTTGTTTAAATTCTAATTGAGACGACCCAGCAATGCCCACACACAACTCTCATTCCGTTCTACCCCCCCATTTATTTAATTTTTGGCAATCATTAAAATGTTTTACATAAATACTTTTACTTGTATAGCGGCGTCTCCTCTGACCTCGTGGCCTGACCCGCACAAATTCCCCTTTTTGATGTCCGAAAGTTGTTTTTTTCAATTTACCACATTTTATTTTCTGTTCGCTCACTTCGCTTCATATTCTGATTTACCGTTGCACTTTTTTAGATAACTGTTCCGGGTTCTTACTGGTGAGGTCGGCCGACACTAGTTACGCTCTAGCAAAAAATTTATGACCGCGCGGTCTGAAGTTGTTATTAGACTGGGCGCATGTATACTGTTTGTACGTTTTTATTAACTGTTTTAATACTGGACTAAATAGGCCAACTAATTATTACGGCCTATCTTACACTCCCGAGGCCACTGTTTTCTGCACTTTATACTACTGCTGGCTATCTACTCTTCACTCTCTGATACCAAACTGCAGACTGTAGACTGTGTCACAAGGCTGCTGCTGGGCGGTTACGCAATACGTCTGGCAATTGTTTAGGCTAACTATGTGCATTGCTGTACTGGGGGCTCCTCACAGGTGCAGTTAACAATTTGATACTGGATGGAATTGATGATTTGAATTCATATAAAATTAGACTGGGGTAGCTCACATATATGAAGTGAATTTAAAATCTTTATAAAATCGAGACCAAAATCAATAAAATAAAAAACCTTCTAATTCGACCCATTACAGTGTATTAATTTTTAGTTCTGAAAAATTAAGGGAAATAGTTATGTGATGCAAGGTTATTTCAAGACTGATTTATGAACAAGACATAGATTCAATCAATACTGTTGGATATATTGTTAAAAATAATTGTCTGTCCGGGGATAACAAGGAAAAGAAGGTGTTGAAAGTATTAAGGCTTGTAGTCACCAGAGACAAGAAATGATTGGTGTATGAAACCCCTGAATCAAAACAATAGTCCACAGAGCGGAGACACACTTCATTGGCAACAAAGATTAAACTAAAGTGAATGTTTCCTAGTTAGATCATATAGGCCTACAACGTGTTTTGAGTTAGCCAAGGGATTTTATTTGTGACCTTCTTCCTGCAGGATTCCAGAATCAGTGCAGATGTCTGTTATAAAAAGCATAAGAAAATGCAGCGTGTGATTCAGAATATGTGGCATGGCATGCTTCCCTAGGTTGATTTATGACATTATAACACTGCCTGCCCACACGCTTCCACCACAGTCCACTTCATGATCTTCTGGGAATAAATCGATCATCCTCCTTACAACCCAGACCTAACACCATACAGTCATCATGTGCAGTGGCGAAGCGTCAGGAGAGACAAGGTAGACAGTGTCTCTCCAAATAATTTATTCATAAAATAATTAACTTTTATTTATGCATTAAGTTGCATAAGTTACTCAGAAAGGTATAAAACTAATGTAAGAAGTTAAATATCATGCGACAGGACGCGATTGTGAGCCAAGGAACCTTGCTGTGCGATGCAATTGTATGCGGAGGATCAGGGTAGACGTTACTTGAAATGTCTTTTTAACAAGGCCGAAGGTGAGGAGGGCTTCGGAGAATGACAACGGGAAGGGACCTGCGCGCGCAGCGTAAAAATGCGTCCCGTACATCACATCAGAAGACACGTAGGTCTCCCCTGCATTAAATAGCACAGAATTCTCGCCTGGCCGTCAGTGTTTGTTTCAATGTGCTCGCGTAGTGAATATTTGTTTTTGTTGAGTTTACAAATTATTTTTAATTGTTTATATAGTTGTATAGACTAAGAAGTGTGTAATCATTTACGCACTAATTATTCAATAATACATATTGTTAAGTGTCATCATTTAAATGCTTTAAGCTTACCGTTTAATTGGTTTAAAGGAGCAAAATTAATACAGTTAGTACCAGTTCTATGGCAGAAGTATTTGATATAAACTCTGATAACTTTGATTTATTAGAATTTTTGTTAAAATACGAAGTCAGTACGTTACATTTAGAGCAAAAAATATTGGTAACGTTAAAAATATCTCGGGCGTCTTTAGACTTGTCGCAGAAGGGTGGAAAAGTTATCAGAAAATTTTGTATAGTAAATATACATGGCTCTCTTGTAAGTGAAACAAAACTCTGCACTTCTATTACTGTTTGATGTTTAATGGAGAGGATTAAACATTTTCCATGAGCAAAGTTGGAGAAGGCGCTATAAAAAATTTTGAAGTTAAAGACGCTAAACATGCTAGTAGCAAAACTCATATGAAAAATTCTGAGATGTTTCACATGCTAGGACGTAACAGAATTGAAACTGTTTGTCTGAAACACCTAGAACTCAAGCAATACAGTACAATGAAAATGTGACACGAAATCGAAGGATAGTAGGCCGTTTGGTAGATGTTGTTTGTTATTTAGGGAGACAAGAGTTAGTTTTTAGTAGGAATAAGGAAAATGAACCATCTCTCAATAAGGGCATATTTAGAAACTTTAAATTTACTGGCAACGGGAGAGTCTTTCATGAAAGAACATACACAGAGTGATTCAAAATTGCACGGCAATCTCTCGAGAGCTGAGTCTATAACTGAAAACAAGAAAAAAATTAGTCACGGCGTGTAGATCTCATTTACAAGAAAATATGAACCGTTTGTGTAATGCCTGCAGTAATCCGTATTTGTCACCATTACAAAATGTGAATAACATTTATGTTTTTCTGGCAATATTTTCTAATTAAGATTCATAAATGACACCAATAACAATACGATAGCTTTTTTTATATTTAGGCTAAATTATATAATGGAATACGGGTGTTTCAGACAGTTACTTAGCTATTACCTGATAGAGGTACCATTAACTCTAGCCTATTTACCATAGTTTTACTGGTTCATTAAGAACGTCACCAATCTTAGTAAGAGGTTGCTTTTGGCTGGTATTTTTATGTCTACCCAAATTATTTTGTCACGCTTTTCCACTGATCATGTGTTCTTGCATTTGAAATAATTCCTTGCTGTTTGGTGATTCCATGGTAACAGTGAGGTCAAACAAACCATTAACAGGCATGTATTACAGGCAGCATTTTTTATGATACAGGTATATAATTCCTGGTATCCTTAGATTATACACAGATGCTTCAAAAATGGAAACTATTAAAAACAGTGTAAAAGGTGTATATCAAATAGCAACAAAAATGGTTTGTAAATCTTGTTTTCAGCCATTCTTTTACGAAGTACACCTAATTATATTAAAGTCACACAATATATTATTCAGTATATTGTATGTAGTCTTAAAAATAAATATCCCACTCTTCTACAGACAATTAAAATTCCTATTTATTTGTATTTTCCCTTTTTTTTTGTAGTATGAAGTTGCTGTTAAAACAGCTTGTTACCAAGTGTTGAAATCAACTGATTTTGAATCAGCTATGTAATAATTGTTTAATATTATGGAAGCGTTTTAAAGTCACAGGCATAAAGTTGAAGTTTGCACAACAGTTATACTTTATTCCAACTTAATTCAACGAGTATAATAATATTTCTACTTTCACTTAATTCATAAAGTTCCTAAGTCACATCAGTTAAAAAAAAAAGTTCGAATAACACTTAAAGTACAATTCATATAAACTTGTAACTTGGTGAAAGTGAGGTTGTACTATTATTCTCTTTAAACAAAATTATACTCATTTTTATACGTTTATTTATCGTAAAAGTACTATGTAACGGGCGTGACATAATTCTGAGTATCAGATGTGACAAAACACTTTCCCATCTGTGTTATTAGGCCAAACTACAATATATTTGTTTGTTTGGCTCATATCAGCATAATAGCAGAATGTAGACAAAATAAGAAGAAAGATCCTTAAAAAATGGAAAGAATCTGTAGAAAAAGACGGAGAATGAAAAAGATTATTCAGAGAGAAAGAAAAGAAGGAATGGGAAACCAACAAACACAAGTTATTAGAAAAAGACAAGGATAGAGAAAGACGGACAGTTGTACAGGGAGAAAAAGAAGTTAAGAGACAGTTAAAAAGTACATATCAAAATGAGAATCCATAAATAAAATAGGATTATATAAAAGCCCACTAACATTTGGAAAAGCAATGAAAAAAATTAAAAATACACTACCTACAAGTCCGTCCAAGAAAAAAGCAGTAATACAACTAGTTCATGAGAATTAAAGATGTGAGTAGACTTGAAATGATAGTAGGTACCAAAGCAAAAGTGACTGAGATAAGCAGGTGTGTACACAGACGACTCTGACTCTTCTCCTAAAGTCATTAGTGAAGAGGAAGGAAGACCAGACGAATATTCTAGCACCTCACCTAAGTGTGCTGACATTTCTCCAGGAACTCGTGTTCTTTTATGACTTGTTAGTTCAAAGGGTAAAGAGTTGAGATACGTAGCAGTTTGTCAGAGAAGTACTAATGAAAATGGAGATGATGTGTCATCTTTAAGACTTACAATGATGGAAGAAGAGTAATTAAAATAAATGAAATAGATCACAGGCTTATCTCAGTTACAGACATCCGTAAAGTTCTAGAGGATCCGAAAACTAAAATATCGGTATGGAGGACCATACATGACTTCCATGTCCTAAGATTTGTATTTAAAATCACTTTTGAAATGAAATATTTCTATAGAAACTACTTCTTTCTTCAGCCTTAACCACAGTACTTGGTCATTACGTATACCACCTCACGTTAGTGCACTCGATTTTCACTGATGATGGCACTGCCGAAACGTCTGGTTTTGCAGAAAACATTGGACCACAGCCAAACAGCCTGGGAAGGAATTTTAACAACAAACTACTTCTTTGTTGCCGATAACATAGTACACATAAAAAATTATCACCTCCCCCTTCAACTATCATTATCATTTATAGAAAATTACCCCCTCCCCCTTCAACTACCCTTTTTATTTATAGATATTTCACCTATCTTTCTACAGTGGATTATTACGAGCTTCTTTTCAGGATACTTTATTTATCAAATTTAAGTACTTTACTGTAAAATTAAACAGTTATGAAGCAGCACGCAGGTTGTAGTGGGGAGCAGTAGAAGCCACGAGAGAGGGAAATGTCTACTAATGCAGTTGAAAATATTGGTCTACTCTCTGCATTGTGAATAAGACGCACATATGAGATGAGTAATCTATTTTGACACAGATTAACTTTTTATACCTAATGTGCTCAAGTTAATTAATTCTTTAATTAAAGATGAAAGAAAATAGTAAAATTTACGTTTTTCCCTGTAAAAGTACTAAAATTTAAAAAGTGATATCTCTTATAATGACAGCTGAAATAAAGCAGTTACACTGCCTTGTCGATTCACAATTATTTTCTTTTTATTATTTTTATAGGCTAACTCTATTTATTTATTTTTCTATTGTCTATGATTCTCATATTGTTTTCAATTGTTTATTTTTCATTTTTAACGTTTTTTATGTATTTATTGTTTTACATTTTATTAGCTACATTTTTAATTATATTACTAAATACTTTACCAAACTAAATTTTACAGTTGTCTTGATTATTCATCTCTTCTTTCACAGCACTAACACTTATCTAAAAATGAACTTTTTCTTGTGAAACTTACTGTTTTTCGTTGGACGCGTTTCGGCGTACGTATTCGCCTTCTTCAGCTTTGAGTCAGACTGCCATCATTTCGTAACGGTTGTTGTGTGGAAGGTGTAGTGGGGGTGGTGTGTGGAGGAAGGGGATTGGCGCGGGGATTCAACTTGATGTTTGTTTTTTGTAAAATTGTGTCAAAAAGTGTATGTGAAATTTTACAGCCCTACCGACACACACACACATGTAACTTACTTTTTACTAACTTGCCTAACCTTTTACTAACCAATTATTCTTATAATTTTAAAATTCTTTTGTTATTCTTTTACTTGTTTTTAAGGTTTTTACAGTTTAGTACCTTTTATATTTAATTCTCTACTTTTTTACTAAGTTACTAAATACTTAGTACCTACAATTTGGCTGTAGGTAAGTTTTGATTTCGATTATGACAGTAAGACGAAACAAGTGTCAGACACAACAGAAAGAGACAATGTAATAAAGATTTCACACAGTTATAAAATGTTTAATACTGCCATTATTTTGTAAACAGTGACTTGGCGTGTTGTGTCTGTTGCAATGTTTCTCGAAAGTTGAGCCAAGACATCAACAATCGTTGTATATTTTGGAATGTATACACTTTGTGTATATGTTATGATTCACAGAAAAACATAGTAATATATGATCCACATTGCTCCGGCATCTTAATTTGTTTGAATAAGTAACATTAATAACAGCCTCGTATGTGAAGTGTGTGTGTGTGTGTGTTTAAAAAACAAGCAGATGTAAACTATCCGTAAGAACAGGAAAGACAATATTAATGCAACAATTAGACTGAAACTATTTAAGTACCATAGAGCACATTTACTTACATGCAGTTACAATAATTATTTAGGTCAGTTCTTCACCCTACTAATATTTCCGTCACTGTTATCACCGTTAACCTACCATCACTATCATTCAAATTATCTTCACGGGAGCTATCCTGTCTTATATTAATTTCTAAACGATCAGTTACAGTATCCCTTATTTGGTCCGATCTCACGTAGTTATTTTCAATTTTCATGATGTCATGTCTTGATCTCTACTCTGCAGGAGAAATACAATAAAATTCCTTTGACACTGTCTACAGAAAAATGCACGTTTTTTCTTTCAACACGCTCCTTCACAGTTGCCCAAGTCAGTTCTATAGGATTAAAATCCAGCTGGCAGGGTGGAAGTCGTAAAACGGAATGTCCATGGTTTGCCAAAATAGCATCTATTTTAAAAGTTTTGTATGTTGGTTTGTTTTGTTTAATTAGTGCATAGAGCTCAGGTTTTAACGCTACAATTCAGGTATTCCAGAAGGTAGGTGACTTTCTTGTCATGCCCTAACGGCTGGTAAAATTTTTATAAAACTAAAACTGTTATCTACAAATATGAAATTCTCTGAGCAGTAAAATCAGTATGAAAACTTTGTTGTATGTAATGAAATACTTAATACTTGTTGGGATTTATAAATGTTGTTATTTTGAATAAAATTGTCAACATGTCGTGTCCGTTACAAAAGAATGGCTCTTTTACTAAATAGAACGTTGGAACGAGCTTTCAGGATATTCCTCATGTACATTTGAAGTAAATGGTATTTGAATGTACAGCATACAGTGAAATATTAGTATTTGTTTTTGTTACAGTCAGACGCGTTCAGTCATACCATACAGCATTATGTATGTATCAGAAACAATTATAATAAAACAATATTTAACACGTCAAAGAAGAATACGATTAAACTAAATTTTTTTCTGAAACAGGTTTTCTCCTAAATGCTCAATCTGTATCTGATACATAAGACAGTCTTGTAACATTTGTCTTAACTTTTATTTCCGTTATTATATTTACATTTGAAGTTTTTCACTGCTTCTTAAATTTTATAAAGTAAAATTAACCATTAACGCTTACAGAAAGACAGAGGCTACCTATCTTTCTTAATTAAATAAAAAACAAATTAATATTTTGGCATGTGTTATTTTCATTGAAATGTGTTGAAAAACTATTAAGTAAATGTAGTGGAGTAAAATTTACTATATATTAAAACTTTGAAAAATTGTGTCAAGGAACACCAATTTTTTGCTGTTGGAAGGCATTCTTAAGACTTTTCTCACGGTAACGTACCCATTCTACCGGAATGGTTTCGAACAATGTGGTCAGTATCAGTTTAACCATGTTGTGAATTGTCACTGGACATCATCTCAGTGGTTGAGGTCGAGGTCATTAAACAATAAATAAAAACATAGATCTAAGTACTTACAGAGGCAAATCTAAGGGAGATTCTTTATCCCAATCTTTAAAAATTGTGTACTAATAAGTGTGTAAATTATTATTGTTTTTTCAGCCAGAAAAGTGTATATAACATTTGGTTGTTGGCTAAAATTATTCCCAAAAAACTCCTCTTCATATATGCCCCTAATAATTATATACCTAGAATGAAAATCAAGTTAAAGTTATAGCCTATTGAGAGGAGGCAAATAAATTAGCCTAGAAATAAAATATCTAAAAATGTCTAGATATGATTTTGTGGACGAAGAGATCCCAAAAATTCCCCTCCTAAACATTTTGAAAAATGCCACTCTTGCTTATGCAATACTACATTTGACATTACTGGTGCACCTCCCATCTGATGTAATGCAGCTTCCAAGGTATTTAAAGGAATCGATGTGCACTAGCTTCCTACCATCCAGAAATATCTCAGCCTTCCGTGTTCCAGTTCTGGAACACTTCGAAGACTGTTGTTTTCTTTATTAATTATCATGCTTCACATATCTTTTAGGATTGTGTTCATTTGGTGAAGTGCATTCTATAGTTCTGCCTCATTGTTTCCCAAAAGTGCAGTGTCATCTGCAAAACAGAGGTTTTATAACACATGCCATTAATTATTATTCCGTTGCTGGTGGTTTCCATAAACTCCTTCATCGAGTATTCTGTGTACAAGTTGAACAGTAGTGGGGATAACCCACTCTCTTGTCCAACACCTTTCGTATCTTTGCTTGGAGTCCATCCCAGCCTATGAGAGCTGTCTGGTTCTTGTAGAGTTGCAGGGTAGTTCTTCTTTACCTACTGTAGTCTATATCTCTGAGGTATTTGAACATTATATTCCAAATTTACATTGTCAAATGCCTTTTCTGTGTCAGCAAAGGCTATCATGATTTCTTTGTTAAGACTCAGAGTATTCTCCATAATTATTTACAGCAACAATATAGCTCTCGTCTTTCCCCGATTTCTCTGAAAACCAGATTGCTCTTGTAATTTCTCAGTTTTCTTGTCCATTCAATGATAAATTATTCTAGTTTGAATCTTTGATCGTGTGACACCAAGTTCAGAATTTTATTTTCCTCACATTCTGTGCGGTGTTGGTCTTTGTGTCAGTTTGAAGTCTTGGGTATCTCCTCTTTCGTGTTCATCTCGTTTGTCATACCAAACAACGTATCTTTGGGTTTTAACCTAAGTGCCTTAACATTTTTTCCCAGATACAGACACAAACAGCTAAAGTTCAGCAGTAGTAGTAGTAGTACAGATATAAACAGCTAAAGTTATTATTATAGCTTCCATACAAATGAACTGTAAATGTTTTTGAAAGAAATAGTTATAATATAAAAGACATTTGGTTATATATAACTTATTGTGGGTATTTTGAACCAATTGCTTAGAACAAAAGTATTAAAACAAAAAATATTGTTTGTAGTGCGAAAATCAGGGCATCAGAACATTGAGACAACATTAGCTCTACTACAGACTGCTGCTGCAGAAATAGAGGAAGAGTCTGAGGTATGTTCTTGCAATATTTTTCTTTTGTTAATCTTGTTATTTGAATTAGCAGTCTCTGTAACTCCAACTTCATTGTGCATATTTGCTAAACTGCTAAATGTCATGTTCTGGATGAGGCCTTTCAGTGTTTCCACCATTTTCAAGTCCTAAACCACGACAAAAAATATCCCACTGGAACCCGTATATATACCCGTGAATCTGCCTTACAGCATTCAATTTTGTAAACAATTCTACTAGTCAATACCGTATTGGCTCAGCTAATTCACAGTATGCTAGGCATTTCATAGAAACAAGCCATAAATTCACCAACCCTCTTGAAAATATTGAAATAATAAAAGTAGAAAACAATTTAAATAAAAGGAGGTTGTATGAAGAGTTAGAAATTTTAAAGGTAAAAAGGAAGAACAGTAATATACTAATGAATATACAAACAGAATTTAGCAATGAAGAAATATTTTTCATATTTTGCAAGAGTGAGACGTGTATTCCATCAGGGGTTAGGTAAGTAGACAAAGCTGAGTGTGGCTCAAAAAGGTAATAGAGAGAGGGACGAAGCTTCGTAGCAAGTAGTAGGGGCGTGGCTTAACGGAGCTGAGCCAATAGGATTTTGACTAGTAGAATTTTTTACAAATTGGCTTCCCGTGAAGGCAGATTCATGGGTATATATACGCTTTCCAGCAGGATATTTTTTGTCATGGTTTAGGACTTGAAAATGGTAGAAACACTAAAAGGCCTTGTCCAGAACATGACATTTAGCAGTTTAGCCAATATGCATGAAGAAGTTGGATTTTCTTTTGGTTTTGTTCACATCCAAATATATTCATATACATGCATCACAGTTTCTTGGGTGCTTATAATTCACTGTTATTAACTCATCTTGATTTGTGATTATTTCTTATATGGTGCTTTTATTTGTTTCTTTTTAATAAAAATCTGTAAAATGTGTATATTAGTGAATGCATTTAATACTTTGTCAAATGACCTGTAGCACAGTATTTAGGGCAGAGTCATGCAGTGCTGACTACTTAAAATGGTTTAAAGTAGCTTAGGATATTGTCAGTAAAAATTAAATATAAAAAAGCAGTATGTAATATAAATAGTGCTTAATAAAAGTAGGATAATTTTTTTTACTATTGTGCCCAACAGTTTAATAATAGGTATAGATAATTAGTAAAAATTAAAAAATTTGGTTTCATAAGCAATAAAATATTGTTGTCTAGTCTTAATCAGTCATTTGGTTAGTAAATATTTCGATAGAAATAATTAATAATGTTAGTAAAAAAGTATTTAATTTATTATTGTAATACAAGATTTTATTAAAAAATTTATTTTTGCAGAAATCACAGTTGAAACATATTATATTCTTTGTCTCTATATTCGAATTATTACCAAATTTCATATTTTTTGCACTTCACCCAATCCTCATCAAATGCTTCTTTATAAATTATGCATTCAGTGACATTTTCACCAAACTCTTGTTTCCCTTTGTTGTTTTACCATGATGTTTCTTATTTTTCTCCCCAAGTTCCTTCCTCTCTTTATTTTTTGTACAACCTTCTTTATTTCTCTTTCACCTTTCTTACTTTCAACTTTTTCTCTTTAGTTTCATTTTTCTCAAGTTTGTATCTAATGATATCAGGATCTGACTTTTGTGTTTGTTGCTTTCCTCCTGTTTCTCTTCACTTCTGTCTATAGATTTTGATTTCCATCACAGTTTCTATGAAATCTGAAGGCATAGTTGATGAAATGATTGAAATGCTAGATTAATGTTAGAATGTGAAGTGAACAAGAATAATTCTGATGACACATGTTTGGGAAAGAACAAGATGTTTAAGGTTGGGATGTTTAAGAACACGCTGTGTCTATGCTGTCCAGAAGGAATATAATCAAAATCTATAAAAACAGAAGGATTGACCAGCCTCAAGATTGTGTTAAATCCACTTGTTGCCCAGAAATGTAACCAATGTTAGCTGAACCAACATCTTTCTGGGCAATTTGTAAGTCTAACAGATAACAGTTCTTCATCTGTATACAGCATGTTTGTTTGTAGGTGGTATCTTGAAAATTGTGTGTAGAAACAGGCTTGACATGTTTTTCCCAACAGGAAGATGTAAAAAGCCCTATGGATATAAGAGCAGCATGCCCATCAAATATAAGAACTGTTTTTTCTTCAGTAAGACAAGGTCTCTCAGTCCACAGCTCCAGCCACTTTAAGAACAATTTACTAGTTATCCAGAAGTTTTTGTCAGCTACAAAGACATGTCCAGGAGGAGCATGCTTTCTCAAAAATGAATTCATTTCCTGTTTATTTGGGGAAAACCACTGCTTACTAGACAGGACCATAACTACTCCAACTTATTCAGTTTCAGTGTCACTGTCACATTTTAAGTGGAAACTCAACTGTCCCATCCATTTCCAAAAGTTATTCTAAGGCCAAAGTTATTTGGGTTTGTCAGATTATTTTTAATGAACCTATACCACAGCAAAAAAATGTTGGAAGTTGTGTCACTTCTGCTCCTGGTTTTGGCGCATATGCTCACTGCATCCAATAAATGTAGTTTCTGTCTTCAGTTCTGTGTTTTCAGTATTGTTTAAACCAAAATATTTTGAAAGTGTACTTTAACCCCCACAGAGGCAACTATAATTATTGTAGCAGCAAGAGACATTTCACCATTTGCATAGTTAAAGTACAAAGTTCCTGAAATGTAAATTTATAGTGGGCATATATCATATATCAAGTTAAAGAGTACATTCAGGAGAATACATTAAAGTTTACAAATGTGCTGGATACACACACTGTGTACTGGATATTGTGAAATTTTATGAGTTAGTGTATAAACTGTTTTGTGAAAGGAAAAAAATATTACAGTTGACACCCGTTAGAAAAAAATAGTCAACACCACCAGTGCTTTTCATTATAAACAAAAAACATTTCAAAATACAATTTTTTATAAATGTTTAAGAAAACAAAAAACCAAAAAAGAATTACTGAAATTTTTGACAATTTTCAGATATTTATTACAACCATATTTAACCAAAAATTCAGGCCTGTAGCTCATGATTAATATTTTCTTTTTTCTATACATTTTGTGTTTGTTCAAATACTTAGACGTATTTACTTAAAAATATTAAAACAAACAGTAAAACACACATGAAAAAGCACTCTAAACAAACTACACAGTAAGTACATAAAACATAACAAAACATGCAGTTCCAAACACTTACGGTCTAAATTTTCAATTTTTTTGTTTTTTCATAGTTTTCACACTTCAGTTAAATACTCAGTAAACATAAGTACTTACAAATATTAAAACAAATACAGTAAAAACTCATACAAAGTCAATGTAAACAAACATGCTTGACATGAAAATATGTAAAATATAACAAATAAAACTCGTTAGCTGACACTATCTTTGGAATAATTTTCAAGCAAAAAAAGTAACATATAAACAGTTTATGATGTTATGTACTGAAATTTTCCTACAGCATTCGAAAAGTATCATATAGGAATGTGGTACAATCTATTCAGCTATATATAAACGAAAACTGAAACATTCAGAATCTTGGGTGAATCCAATTTTTAGAGGTTGCACTTTAGAGTTAGGCAACAACATCTCAAAATTGATGTTCGCTGCTTCCGGGAACATAAAAAAAATTTATAATCCCCTGAGCCAATGGCTACACAGAATGATGTTTGCTGACAAGAAAACACATTTTACAAACTTCAGTAATTTTATATCCCGAGGTGCCAGGCAGTTGTCCAGTAGCAGAAGTATTTTTGAGGCAATGCCAGTCATCTACACTTTTGTAATTCAATCGCTTATCATACAAATCATACTGGACTGTTGTAAAGTGTGAATACATCATTTGTTTTATTGGAATTTTTTTATAACGCAATAGCATCATACAGACTATCACAAAAGATAAGTGTATACATTCCTAAAGATGGTTTTCAGTAAGTTTAGGCATTATAACAGGTGGACTATTGTTAATCATATGGAGTAGTGATTACCATTTAACTTCATAATTAGTGTATGCTTTTTTGTATTAATATATTAATTGATACCGGTGTTTAAACAGTGTATATGTTTATATCAGACCATTGCAGAGAAGTTCCTAGATGGTGATCTGGATGTGGAAGAATTTTTGGAGCAGTTTACTTCTCGTCGTAAATTAATGCATCTGCGCAGAGTGAAAGCTGATAAAATGTCTGAAATAGTGACAAAAAGATCATCATTATCATCATCCAGCAATAGTGTTCACCAATCACCTGCAGTGCCAGCTCGTAATTTTGGTGGGCCTGGATACTACCACCAGTCAGCATTTAGTGCAGTGCCTTATCCTATTGGTGCTATAAATGTAATGCCCATGCCAGGTATGTTCTCTGCACCAAATCACTTTGGATAAGTGAACCGTGTGTGGTACAGTTACTGTATTATTCCAGCTGTTGTTTTGGAATGTGTTGAGTAACAGAAATTTTAAATTATACTGTTCAGATTAAAGAAATTGAATAGTGCTATAACATGTAAATTAAAAGCTATGTGCACATAGTATATTATACAATATTTTGTTATGTTTAAGAATAATTTTTTTTTTAATTCTATGTTAAACAACTGTGTTTTTAATTGTCAACTGCTATGTGAATAAATTGAAGTAACATATTGAGTGTTAATATGTTGACAGATTTAGTTATACATATCTCATACATTTAAAAAACACAGTTGGTTCAATGAGGCAAGCAGAGTATACTTCATTAAAAAAGGCACATTAATTAGTTATAACCTGAAATCCTACAAAAATATGGGTCTTTTTCCTACTGACTTTATACAGTGAAATTGGTTGAGGTGGGGCCTATTCTGTGACTAGGTATCTTCAGTGTTATATTGTACAATGGCTGAACATTAGGTGATGATAAAAATAAAATGCATTGAACAGAAAAAAAAGATGTTGTTAATAGATAAAACCTTTATCAACAAGATTTCAAAATACTGATCAGTAAGTCTGAACATTTTTGATTCCCAGTGAATTGCAGGGGTGTTTTCTCAAAGATTTCGTACTAACATTTGCAATAACCTCTGTTGCGTATACTCAGATGGCAAATTGAATAAATAAACAACTATGTGTAGCTTAAGTACAGACCACTGTATACTTGTGTATGATATACAGTCATACCCCGCTTTGCGCGACCCTACATAACACGAATTCGCTATAACGCGTTTTTTTTTCCTAAGAAAATATTTATTATACATATTAACAATTACATATACAGTACCAATAATATTGTATATATACGTATCATCGTAAATGTAATGAATACATAAATTTTGAATTTAATAACTAAAGTTTGCGTATTTTATTTTGACAATGACAAATAAACACATACAGTACTTATTACTGTATTATTTTTTAAGGAACACGTCAGCCTACCAACACGTTTGGTGGAATCGTAAAAACAGACGGCTGATTTGTACAGATAAATAAGAGGTTGCATTAGGTCAGACGTAGATCTGTAATAAGTGTCGGCCAAAACAGTAGTACGTTTTGTAAACATACATGGCTGTGCCATTACACATTATAAATGTTATTTGACCTTGAATACTCTCATTGGCGGGATTCTGACGAATGAGAAATCGTATCTCTATGCTGGAGACCCGTGGTGACGCTGAATAGACACAACACATTTTCACTACACACAGCAGTGGCTGACGTTTATTAACCATTTCTGAGTTCCCGATGCCACAACTCAGATTAAACTGTGCACAATGTTTGTAGAAAAAGCGGACGTGTGTGACGTAGGCGTTAGTTTGCAAAATGCATCTTCCATTCCCGCCAGAAATGTATTCACGTTTCTTGTTTATCTTGTCTCAGCCGAATAAACATTACTGTACTGTATACATACTAATTTACATTCTTGGAATGATAGTTCGGGTTAATCCATCCTTTTTAGGGCCCCTTGTTGAACTTAAGTCTCGGCCAATTTCCTGGAAAACCATTCACTCTTCCCCCCCCCCCCGTTATTGTTTCTAAACATTGGGAATACGTTTTCCTTTCAGTTTAGTTCGAAAATTCAGTGAGAACGAATTAACAATGTGAGCTGATAAAATGTCGAAAATAACACATTTTGACAAGGAAAATCATATAAAAGCAATAAAAACTAAAACAACGAGGTATTGGTCAGTAAAAAATAGGAAACCCCGCTTAGTGCGATTTTCGTTTTACGCAAATCGCCGAGGAACGTATCACTTGCGTTAAGCGGGGTATGACTGTAGTTAAAATAAAATAGCTTTAACCATATTAAATTTTAAAATTTGTGAAGTAAAATTTGTCTAACAAGAAGTTGTATATATAAAAACATTTTATTACTTTATATGTAAATTTATTTTATAAATTATCGAATATATATTTTATAAATGTATATTAATAAATATTAAATTAATTTTATTATATTATTTTACTATTTCAAATGCTTATTACTACAGCTCTTTTTTTGATATGCAAATTATTTAATGATATAATTAATCAATGTTCTCATCATCAGTCATGTTGATTTTCTAGTTGCTAAAACCAGCATGACAGATGATAACCATATTTAATATAAGTATATTTAGTTTAGTTTAATTCAATATTTTACTATTATTTATAATATTTTTAGCATTACTATTTTTTTTTATTGTCTTTTCCCTGATGATAAAGAAAAGTGGTTTGTATATAACCAGCATTAGAACATGCAGACACAGTGTATATAATTTTAATGAAATAACACCATTTACTATACCATTTTATTATATGGGTGCGATTTACAAGTGTGTCTTCATAGAATAAGCTGATGGATTTTTATTCAATTTTATATTTTTAAATCGAAAGTTGTTTTTTTCATTGTCAGTTAGAACATTAATGTGTGCATATTTAAAAGAACAATGTTTATTGTATGGATAATAGAGTATTAATTGTATTAATCAGAATTTTAATCAGTTTCTTGTGACGTTCATTTTAAACTCATAGGCCTACTCTTTATTTACCAAGGTCATTCAGTCTTTTTTAATTTACCAGGTTTAGCTACTATTACAGTCATTGCACTTAATACAGGGTTCCCACAGACCTGGAAAGTCAGGGAAATTCACTGTCTGTCAGGGAAGGACTTGTAAATTTGCTAAAAGTCATGGAAAAACAATAAAATTGGTGAGAAGTCAGGGAAATTTCTTAAACCGTAAAAAATACTGTAATTGTTTATAGTTTTATACATTCTGTAAATTTATATAGAAAAAGGGTTATAAACAGGGAAACAAACTTTATTTTTTAAAGTAGTATACATACATTATGTTAGTGTATTACATTTTATGTGTAAGGTATGTTTGAACATATTTGAATTTCCCTCCGTTTTGTCACGTGTCACTGCTTCATTATGTCACTAGGTTGGCAGTAATGCAGTGTCCATCCTTCCTTCGTATGTTTGTGCAGAGTTCATAGCACTTATAGGAAACTCATGTTTTTCACTGAAATACTGTTCCACAAGATGGCTTGAAAATGTTCAGTGTATTAATAGAGCTTTAAAGATCATTGATGATACCATTAAGTATGTTAACAGCGTAAAACCTGTCAGTAGCAATCCATGTAAGTCAATTCAAACTCACATCAAGAATAATTTTTTAAAGTGTAAATTGGCATTTTTCAAAGTGGCATTTTGTGAGCGCGAGCCGTGCTTGAAAGGAGATTTTAAAGTTCATCGGCACTTTTGCGCCATGTCTGTATTCAAATTTACTTGATTTGATGAGAAGTTTAATGGCTTGTGTCAAATCCCATTGCGTACAGTCAGCAGATACTAGAAGTAAACTTGTTTCCATTGGCCTGAATGACTTTGAGAATTTAATAGAACCCAAGAAAACTAGTAGAGGACTTGATGAAACATCTAAATTGTTAAAAGAGGTTAAAGGAGTGATTGAGCTAGATATTACAAAATTTAAGAAGGAATGCCTAACATTTCATATTAAAGACTACTACAAAAATCAAGGAAAGAAGTCCATTAAAATACAAAGCTGTTAAATGTGTGGCGTCATTTGATCCTGTAATTATAAGTAATCATTCAAGTATTGGAAAGAACGGAATCAGCGTTTTACTTGAAGTTCTGTGTGAGAAAAACAGGATTACTGAAGTGGTTGCTGAAAAAACTAAACAGCAGTATTCTGTGCTCTGTAATGATCCCAGTGGTGTATTAAAAGACACTTTTTTCAATGACAAAGAGAAAACTTAGATTGGACGATTTCTATTCATCTTTTTTATAAAAAAATCCCAAGTATTATGAACTGTGGGAAGTTGTTAAATTGGCTCTAATTGTTTCACATGGTAATGCCTCTGTTGAGTCAGGGTTTTCAGTAAACAAATGCATATTAACAGAAAATGAAAAAGAGAATAGTATTGTTGCTCAGGGCATTGTATATGATGCTCTTAAGTATTATGGTGGCTTCAGAAATGTTAAAATCACTCAAAAAATGCTTACTGCTGTATGATCTGCCAGGAAAAAATATAAACCGTATGAAGAGAAAGTAAAAGAGAATAAGAAATACCAAGAAAACAATGGCCCAGACCTAAAAATAAAAAATGAAATTAAAAAGTTACAAGATCAGAGAAACGTTTCTCAAATGAAACAGCAAATAGAAGAAGAAATCAGTTTGAAAATTAGGGGCTTAGAAGATTCTTCAAGTAAATACTATACTGTGCAAATTAATTGGGACAAAGTAAAAAAATCACTCTTTTTCAAAAACTATGCTTTTATTCATACTATGCCTTTATATACACTGATAAATACATGTATTAGTATGAAGTATGTCCTCCTTTAGCAGAAATGACCACTTGAAGACGTTTTGGCATTGACTCCACTAGATTAGTGCACATATTCTTGATTTCATCATCGTGAAACCACACGTTTATAGCATTAGTTATCATGCGTTCTTTTGTCGAACAGTCCATCTTACCTAAACGACTCTTCAAAATATTCCACAAGTTCTCAATGGGATTTAAGTCTGGTGAGTTTCCAGGCCAATCAAGCACATTTATTTGATTTTCCAGCATGAAAGTCTTGACTAATTTTGAATTATGACAAGGGGCCAAGTCATGTTGAAATGTCCTGCTAAAAGTTTGCATGAATGAGACAATCCTATGTCGTAATATTTCTATGTACTTGGTTGAATTCATCATACCTTGAACGGGAACTAAGCTTCCAGTGCCATTTGTCGTGAAAAAACCCCAAAACATCTGTTTCAGAGGGTGTTTTACAGTTTGTTGGAAATGCTCAGGTCTGAGAGGTTCACTGTCACCTCGTCTCACGACATTTCCTTTGTAACACTGCACAAATAAATGAGTTTCATCACTAAAAATTACCTTCTTCCAGTCGTCAGCAGTCCAAGATTTATATTTTTTGGCCCATTTTAAACATTTTTCCTTCATTTTATGAGTTAACAATTGTTTTTTGACTGGTCTTCTTGCCTTCCGGCCAGCTTCCAGAAGCCTACGGCGTACAGTTGAACTACTAACATCAAAACCAGTTGCCAATAAATCTCTTCTAAGGTCTGAGCTTGTTTTCCGTGGATTAATTTTACTATTTCTTATTAGAATTTTATCAGTTCTTGGAGTAGTTTTCCGTTTGCACCCACATTTTCCTCTCCTTTTTGGAGACGATGATCCAGATTCTTTGAACGTTGTCAGAATTCTTGATACACTTGATTTGCCTACACCAACTGCAGAAGCGATATCTCTTACTGTCATAGAAGTGTGATCTTTCAAAGCAATAATTTTTGCACGCTTCCTCGGTGTAATATCCATTTTTAAACACACGAAAGCAACACGTGTTATGCAGAGCACAAAAACTAGCATCCAACTGCCACAATCAAAGGCTCACAACTGAAGATAAACCAGTCAAAGTGGTTTGTTACTGTCAAGGTCGAACAGTCACACCACCTCAAGGCAGATAATACCAGTTTAAGGCGGTTTCAGACATCAAATGGCAATCACAAACAATATACAGAAAAAAAATAGCTTGTCCCAACTAATTTGCACAGCATAGTAATAACTAGTGTTTCTGTAATAAAAATTACACATATTAATTTGTTTCTCTGCATACTGTAAGTGAAGTGAAGTTTTCCTATCTATGTTAAATAAGACCTTTTTTGTTTTGTATAATCAAAACAATGTTTATTTTTTGATATTAAAATGTTAAGTATTAGTTTCCACGTTTAATAATACTCTGTTTTATATCTTACATTTAATATAAATGTATTGTAGGCCTAGTTAATAAAAAATAGTTATTTTAAAAATGTGTGTAATCTTTCTGAACTTTCCGCATGTCAGGGAAATTTCTTGAAACTGTCAGGGAAATTAATTTTGAAAATTTTGTGGGAACCCTGCAATATCTAATAGTTTTAAACTCATATAGACTTTTCTATTCGTTTCTATATCAGTCAGACTAATAGAGCTTTTATTAAAAGATTTAAAGAGCATCTATAAAAAAAAAGCAGAGAATAAGTAAATCTAATTATGCACATCATTTAATGAACAAAAATCATAATTACACTGACTTTAAATTCAATTTTAGAACCTTGTATATCTGAAACAAGGCAGATACCTGAATGCTGCAAAAGATTTTGAAATTTGTAGGGTTTTTAAAGGTTTTAATAATTTTAAAAATAAAGATAGTACTAATAGTACAACACTGTTTATACTGAATGAACAACTCAACTTTTAGTCCAACTCCTTGTATGGTGCATCCATAAACATTGAAGACAACAAGGTGCACACCATTTCAATTCTATACACATATCGTGTGTGTGTGTGTGTGTGTGTGTGCGCGCGCGCGCGCGCGCATGCGTGTTGTGACAACCTCTGCGAATGATAAAACCTGATTACGATGATAAACATATTTAGTATAAGTATATTCAGTTTAGTTTAATTCAGTATTTTACTATTATTTTTAATATTTTTTGCATTGTCTTTTCCTTGATGGTAAAGAGAAGTGGTTTGTATATAACCAGCATTAGAACATGTATACATTGATTGTATATAACTTTAATTAAATAACACAATTTACTATACCATTTATTATTATAGGGGTGCGATTTACAAGTGTGTCTTCATAGAATAAGCTGATGGATTTTTATTCAATTTCAGATTTTTAAATCGAAAGTCGTTTAAAAATCCAATTCAGAATATGTTGGAATTGACTAGATGAAGTCGCAGGCTGGATAAAACTGGTAAATTAAAAAAAATATCCATACTCATGACTTAGATGTTGGTTAATACAAATCTATAACTTTAATCAGTAACTTATAACTAAATAGAATATGGGTGAGATGTATATAACTAAATGAATAAAAACCTGTTATTTTTACAAATAAATAAATTTATAAATTCTGATAAATTGAGTTCCTATTGTGCACATTCACAATCCTTGTTCCTTTTTATTGCTGTTGTCTTTATTATTAGATTCAGCAAAAGTGAACTGAATATTTAGTGCAAACAAAAATGCCATAAATGCTAATTATTGGATACACTAGCTATTAAGGTAAAAGGTATCTGTTAATATGATTATTTCTGTATGTCTAATAAAATATTGGAAGGTGTCTATGAGCGAAAACATGCTTTTACAGAAGAGAAAGCATTAACCTCTGGATCTCAACTCCAATTTAATTTACTTGGCAGTGAGTCTGTTAACACCACAACAGTTTTAACAATCTGTGTAACAGAATACATTGTGATTCAACCATAGAACCATAGAATGTGTTCCTTGTGGTAGCGTGGAGAATTGTAGCATGAGTGTCTTGACTGTATGGTTAAGAGTCACCCCATCACCCAACCAGGATACTTCTACCACGAGACACAGAAGATGCATGGGGCATCTGGCACCCCGGTTGTGTGTTGTCTGGGTCAGAGCCCGATGAATACCAGTTTCAAATGGTGCAGCATGGTTGTTTGTTCAGCACAAGTAATTTAGGTTGCAGTCCTCCTATACATGATTGGTGTGTATGAGAAGGGTTCAGATTTGTTGTTGCAGCCTATCTTCACTCCAGAGGCATAACTTCGCGGCACCCTAAGGCATCACCTGCAGGAACTTAGAGAAGCACTGGTATGGTCAATAGTCTTGACTGCCTGGAGGTGTAGTCAGCTGTAACGATGGGCTGCCACACCAGAGCAGATGGCTCCCACAATTATGAATTTACACACCTTGCAGGATCGCATGCCCAGCGTTTCAGCTCAGCTGATTAGGAAAGCAGGTGCTGACTGAAATGTATGTGATTGAGAAAGCACCAGCCTAACCCCACATCTGAGGTAGAGCTGTGTGGCCCCATAAGGATACAACCCACAGGAGCTTAGAGCAAGTATGGGAGATAGACATTGGCTTTGGCTGGAGCAGTGAGCTTCCATGCCAAGACAAATGGCTCCCACAAGGTGGCACTTGCACACCTCGCAGTTTCCTGTACCTTGGACAACAGATCAGCTAAGACAACTTGAGCTAGAACTGTGTGTCTGACTGTTTTGGTAGAGGCTGACTTGGAAACAGCGTAGGCAAGCCACTGATTTACGGAATTACCTGGCTTGTGCCAGGCAGGATTCAGGGACAGCTATTTTAATTCTTGGTTATTTATTTTCTAAACAACCATAAAACATGTTAGAGATAAAAAGTGCATATAATTATAGAACGTAAACTAGTAAATCTGATCCACGTGTTTAGAAATACTTTACGCAATGAAAAGAAACAAATAATGTAGATAACAGTACTGAAGAGGAATTGTTACTGAAACTCAACTCAAACAGAAACGTCATATTTGTGACTTATCACATTTTATATAAATAAATATAAATGTATTTGCCATATGAAATATCTAGTAACTTATATTCGGGTTTGTTTACATTAATCGAATGAAGCACGTGTGTCACGTACATCATAATTATGGTACTTACCATAGTTTGGGATTCTGTTTACTTCGATCTTGATACTTCTATAATTACCTAGGGTCCAAGGATTCAACTCAGCGAGATTGCTGACAGAGATGGTCATGGAAATGAGAATACGTTTAATTGCAGCAACTATCATCAATCGTAATTTATTCAGGAATTTCTTAAATCGTGTACACAGTATAACAACTTAACATAGCGGCCATTACTGATTTCAGCCCTTTACTATCACCACTCCTTTATGTTTAATTAAACGCTAATTCAGACAATTCGGTTTACTGGTTATGCCTTAGTTTCATGATCATTTGATTCTTTATTATATTTAATTCGTTAACGCAAACCAACCCCCATTTATAAGTCGACATCTAACGTTTACACCTCTCTCACTCTCTCACATCCATACAGACATTCTGAATTTACTTTTGAATGTGTACACATTATAATTGCAATTTCTAATTAAACGAGCTCTTTAAATAAAATTTTGGGTTAGTCACTTCCCTTGTAAGTAGACTGGACGTTCTGGTAGAGGTGCCCATGTTGATTCCAAACGGCGTGGTTACATCTTCCTGACTGCACTGAGTTTACATTTAATTTTGAAAATATTACTTTATACTGTCCAAACTTTGAATGTAACTAACACTGATTTACTTTTTATTACATTGTTAATACTTTGCAACACTTAAACCTGACTATTTCAAGCCAGCACTATTGTTAGCGTGTTGTCGCCATGATGAACTTCTGTAGACTGGGACGAAAATTATGCAAATTTTACGTATGTGTGTGTGAGTAAAACGTCATCGTTCTTTGTCTCTCGTTATATAATCGCCTTGTTAGTTACGTATTCTAATCACGTCATTGTTGTTTTAATGACGTTTGGCGTTGTTGGCCAATGAAACGGGAGCATGTAGCGCCGTTATTGGTGGCTGTAACCATTATAAGTCTTTTTATCTGCACGTACACTGCTGTCCTTGAAATTATTTTGTTGTCTTGGAACTGCGTCGTTGTAGGCAAAAACCAAGGGAAATTGTATTACCCATATAAATGACTTTAAAAACATCGAAATACAATAGTTTACTACCTTGCATACCATACTTTTTATATCAGACTTTTTTGTACTGTCACAAAACCCCCTCAATGAAAGGTTTTGTGTCGAGACACAAAAACTTTCATTGACTCATTCACACCTCTCTAAAAGGATCAGCTCAGATATGGAGCCACAACCCCCGTAGTGTTATTATAAAAAAAAATTTCAACCACTTACCCTTGGTCCAATGATGAGGTTCGCACCTTCTGACCTTACTGGACTTCTCCTGAGAGATCCCTACACCATAAGGCCATGAGGCACTTTACGCTCCTGTTCTGACTCACCGGCCAGCTCAGGACCGCGGTCACCACACCATAAAACTCTGAAACATTCAATACAAAATTTTAAAATCGTGGCCTTCTCTATATCCATATCCACAACTGATATGTTTCCTCTTAGTATGTTGGTTTGCGTTTTGGGGCGTTGGTTTGCTTAATTCTAAAAATTTCAAACAATGTATAACAAGAATTAAGATAGAAATTGCTTCCCCTTTAAACAATCCGGTACCTAGTACACATTTCTGACTTCCGTCAACTCTATTCATTCCCTTTATCACATGAAAACAATTGTTCTTAACCTAAACAACAATGTATTTTACTGCTTGAGCAACAACCATTAACCCTAATATTTTACTTCATATAATCTTACAATATTTATATCATGGCAAACAATTTTAAAGCTTCATAATTTCTTTACGACCTTTTCTTATGTTTAACTTTCTTTATAACAGAATCATTTCTAGAGAATGGACAATCTATACAAAATTTTGATATTATAATCGTTACTATCCTGGTAGTAACCTCCTATCCACACACACTATTGTACTATCAACATAAGAAAACACAATAAAACATTGTATATCATAAGCATTCAACACTAACATTGAACAATTCACAAATAAACAATTTACATAACTTGTAGCAAAATTTTATAACATTTTTCCTATCAACAATTCTCTATTCAACTTTTAATATTTAACATTCATTTAGATTCTATACAAAACAATTTCAAATTTATCATCACCTTTCCATTTACCTTACCTTTCAGTTACATCACCTTCCTACCATGAATTTTCCCTTTCTCTAACCTTTTTATCCTTAACTAGTTTGGGTGACTCTCTATTATTATTCTCTATCTTATTTTGGTATTTGTCAACCTAACCTTACTCACCTCCTTTTTTCTACTAACAACCGCTTCTAACCATTAATATAATATGACGCCAATATCTCAATAATAACCCCCTTCACAAATCCCATTTAAAACCTCTGGCACCGCTCATTTTTGTACTAGTATGTGTGTATTCCCTCTAACCAACTCATTCCCTTATCGGTTCCTGACCCTTTCAGATAACCCTTTCCGGCGCTAAATGGTCCCTTCCTGTCTCAACATCTCTCGTTGGACTCCTACACCAATACCCTTATTACAAAATATCACCATCAACAACAAATATAATTACCACTCACATCACTCAACTCTACATATAATTACTAACCACTGTGTCCCTAAAATATCTAACACCTCTTTATATTTTATCAGCATCTCAACACTTTATTTTTCCTAACTCCCAATAACTCTATTTAACTAACTCCCATGCCTCTATTTTATCCTTACTACCCAAACTCTTTACAACATTTCAACTTAATACACCATTACAAAATTCATCACTTACCAACTAACAACAATACCTCTCGTATCCAAATACATTACCTGCTTAATCATTTATTAACCCTTTAGAATCTAAATCTCATAACATCATTTAAACTTTCTTCAGTTATTTAAAATCGTACAATACATGCTTACATAAAAAAAATACATAAAGTACACAACAGCAAAAATACACAAATACATAGACATCAATACACAAAAATATACAATTCACATAATCATGAAATCATTTACCATAATCAGTCCATTTTTAAAAACACTGTCCACACAATTAAATGTTCATAACACAATAGAAGGTCTACCCTCCATCGTTAAACAATAGTCTTATCTTTGGTCTGTACAATTTATTTTTTATTAAATACATTATATTAACATCATTAATATAATACACATTTAAATTCTTATACTTTATAAGACCGTCATCATTGATAGGGTTATTACCTATCAATTCATCATATAACCTGTCACGATTGGTTATTGTCCTGTCACCTCCAGTATAATCAGTCACCACTAGGTATGTTATAAAGTCATTATTTCCGTTATCATCTTCTCCTACTGCTATATCAGCTTCATTACAAGGTAAGTTCTTATTTTTATTATACATCATCTCTACTCCTAACTTTTCCATAAATTCTTCATAAGTTCTACTCATCTTAAAAATCTCTATTTCTCTCTTTCTGTCACAATATCTCTCACTTTCAAAACATCTCTCTCTTTTAAAATATCTCTCATAATAACTCTCCCAATAACACTTCTCTCTCTCAATATATGCAGGGGACTCTACTACTTTATCACTGCACCACCTATGAAGTGCACAAAAAACCAAGGGAAATTTATCTGTAGACCTATCGTCTTTCGCATATTCACGTGAAGCCATTTCTTCACCCCCCACTACAACATTACGGGAAAAATTTACCCCCTGCAACCCCTTTATCTGTAAATTCTCTCTATACTTTCTCTCTAATTCATCAACACTTTTTATCACTTCATTATCAAATTCTACTCCCATTATACTTTTATCACCGCTCTCAATACTCACACAATTATTTTCTAACACCATATTTTTAATTCTATTATCATAATTCTCACCACTACTTACCTTGTCTTTATTTTCATTCAATTTATCTGATTCTCTACTATTCTCTACCCCCATTTTACTCTCGTAATTTTCATCTACTTTATTCTTTTGTCTATCAAACTTCTCATTAACTAATGCAACTATTTTCTCTTCCGTTTTATCGAAACGTGCGTGCATTTCATCAATTCGTTTATCAAAATTAAAATTTTGTTTTTCGATTTCGTTTTTTATTTCATCAAATTTTATATTAAAATTATTCTGAATTCCTCTAATTTCGCTTTTTTGTTCACTAAACAGCATTTGCATCATCTTCATAATTTCGTTATTCTCAACCCTGTTATTTGGAACTGGTGTTGAGTGCACAATTCCTTCACTCATAACTACTGACTCTGTCATACTTATTTGATTGTTATTCGTACTATCAGTTATGCTTAATAAAGAACTATTTTCTTTATTCTCTGCCATTATAAAAAATTGTTAATGGTTTGTCGCTTTATATTATCGTTACCACCTAACCTACAACCGTATTCTCATTTTCAATGTCCACTCTGCCATAATTCAGGCTTATTATATAAAATATATTTATATAGTCACCAGTTCGGGCCCATTTGTGACTTTTCATAATTATGTCCCTAGTTCTGGGCGGCATTTGTGACTTTTCACATTTTATATAAATAAATATAAATGTATTTGTCATATGAAATATCTAGTAACTTATATTCGGGTTTGTTTACATTAATCGAATGAAGCACGTGTGTCACGTACATCATAATTATGGTACTTACCATAGTTTGGGATTCTGTTTACTTCGATCTTGATACTTCTATAATTACCTAGGGTCCAAGGATTCAACTCAGCGAGATTGCTGACAGAGATGGTCATGGAAATGAGAATACGTTTAATTGCAGCAACTATCATCAATCGTAATTTATTCAGGAATTTCTTAAATCGTGTACACAGTATAACAACTTAACATAGCGGCCATTACTGATTTCAGCCCTTTACTATCACCACTCCTTTATGTTTAATTAAACGCTAATTCAGACAATTCGGTTTACTGGTTATGCCTTAGTTTCATGATCATTTGATTCTTTATTATATTTAATTCGTTAACGCAAACCAACCCCCATTTATAAGTCGACGTCTAACGTTTACACCTCTCTCACATCCATACAGACATTCTGAATTTACTTTTGAATGTGTACACATTATAATTGCATTTTCTAATTAAACGAGCTCTTTAAATAAAATTTTGGGTTAGTCACTTCCCTTGTAAGTAGACTGGACGTTCTGGTAGAGGTGCCCATGTTGATTCCAAACGGCGTGGTTACATCTTCCTGACTGCACTGAGTTTACATTTAATTTTGAAAATATTACTTTATACTGTCCAAACTTTGAATGTAACTAACACTGATTTACTTTTTATTACATTGTTAATACTTTGCAACACTTAAACCTGACTATTTCAAGCCAGCACTATTGTTAGCGTGTTGTCGCCATGATGAACTTCTGTAGACTGGGACGAAAATTATGCAAATTTTACATATGTGTGTGTGAGTAAAACGTCATCGTTCTTTGTCTCTCGTTATATAATCGCCTTGTTAGTTACGTATTCTAATCACGTCATTGTTGTTTTAATGACGTTTGGCGTTGTTGGCCAATGAAACGGGAGCATGTAGCGCCGTTATTGGTGGCTGTAACCATTATAAGTCTTTTTATCTGCACGTACACTGCTGTCCTTGAAATTATTTTGTTGTCTTGGAACTGCGTCGTTGTAGGCAAAAACCAAGGGAAATTGTATTACCCATATAAATGACTTTAAAAACATCGAAATACAATAGTTTACTACCTTGCATACCATACTTTTTATATCAGACTTTTTTGTACTGTCACACAGTAATATTAAATTCTAACATTTTACCATATACCTATTGTACAAAAAGATATTCAGTATTGTTAGTTTTTTGTATTTAATGCCATTTCAAAAGTAATTATAGATTAATGTAATTTTTTGTAATATACCTAAATAAATTGAAAAAATAAGTTTTATTTGTTATTAAAAAAATTAATTTATCATATTTAGTTATAAATGTCAATTATTGTTGAGTGTTATTATATTTATTTACTGTAAGTGTTAATTACATACCTCTTCTTTTTTAAGTAGCTTTTCCATTATCACTCTTACTTTCTTGCAGATTAATGACAATTCATTTATATTGTCGTCACAAAGACCTTTCACAAAATCTTCCTCTTGCAATTGCTCACCATGGTGAGTACTTCATCCAGCCTTCATTGGTTATATGGCTGAATGTGCTTTCTAAAAGTCCTCTTACTTCCTTCAGATCTCCCATGTAGAGTCATGTCCTCTAGTAAAACCTGTCTTTTCTCTCAACAAATTGTTTTTACTAGTCAGATTCCCTGTAATCATAACACTCATATAACGTGCTTCACAAAACATCCTTACAAAATCCACTAACCTAAATAGGTGATCCTCCTTTTGTAGGTTTTTTATGTCTATAGGGACAAAACAACCACGAGATATTGTCTGCAGGGGTTTCGCCATTATTCGTGCAGTCTAAAGTTGGCTGTTTATTTCCTTCTGACATTATTTGCTGAACATTTCAAAGGGACAAAGAACACACTGCCACTATTGCTTTTTGGGTGACAGTAAACACTTCACTTATGGGAGTGTTTGTTTGGTTCATTATAAGGTCCTTGAAGTAACTGTATTGTATAAATACAAATTGATTTATTTTTTATTAGTTGTTAATAATCATAGTTCATAGCTCGTACTTACCAATATTTCGCTATTTCTCGGGTCCCAGGGTTCTTTCATAAGCGAGGTCAGAAACAGTGTGGGGTTACGAAATAATTATTCTAACAACATATGTAGTGAAAAAGAAAGAAAATTCTGTTTTATTATCTTAAAATTGCAATGACTCCCAATTACACCCACATCTCTACATGCGCCTCGCCATGTGGCGTAGTTGTGCAATCAAACAATACATTTTCCATTTAAAGTTTTATCCACCTGTTACTACCAAAATAAACAGAATTAATTATTTCTCTCTATATTTTACCAAGGGTACAATTATTTACTTGTTGATTATTACGACATAATATTAAAGTATACATACCAATTAACAGGAAACATCTTATATCTAGGTAGGCCGCCCAGCCTGCTCTCTCTCTCACTCACACTAATTTAAAAAAAAACCCCTCCCGTGATCATTTTAATTAATAAAAAACCTTTAACCTTGTGGAATACCCCACTGCCGGCAACGTGTTTATAGCTAGCGCACTCCGTTTCATTTTTAGTACTTGTTAGTATGTCCGAAATAAGTATTTGATGGTGTCTCTGGTTGATTAGTTTTCGCTTCACTACTACGTGTTCATTTTTTACCGAAACTCACTTTTTTCAGAGAATTATAACAAAATTTTGGAGAGCCCACTGGGCTTTGTACCTGCAGGTACGATAGCTAGGCCAAAAACTGCGCAGAACGGTAAGGCGTTCGCCGCTACCTCGATTTCGTCGTTGTTGAGGAAACCAAAGCCTTGTATTTGTTCGTCGTAGCTTTCGTCCCATGCAATCCATGTAGTTGTTAGGGTGACGACAGTATACGATCTCAGTGAGGCACTGGCTAACGTCACGAGATGGGCGGTTCTTAAGTCTTCATATCCGGCCTCATGGTAAATGAGACTGCATAACACTGGTTTCCTGACATCTTGGTTTTTTGGACGGGAGCGTCACCCCGGGCGTATACCGATGTCGCGCGTACAGGCGCATAGCCACACATAAGCAAAGTTCTTGGAAATCTAGGGTGGCTGCATACCTTGACTGATTTTGCAACATAATATTGCGTTGCTGCTTTGTTACAAACTGTTATATTCACCACGTGTTCTGTCACAATGGGATTAAATTTTACAAAATATTTTTATGAAACCCCAAAAACTGAAACAAATAAAAATACCCACATTTTTGGACCGTTACAATACCCCCTCAATGAGAAGTCTTCTGTCAGAACAGAAGAAATCTCATTGATAAAACCCTTAAGAGGACCGGTGAGGAACTGGTGCCAACAACCCCCTTGTTCTTACACTTCATGGGTAAACGACCCCCCTGGCTCGGCGACTATGGACGCATCTGAACGAGATCACTGGACTTCCCTGTAAGAGATCCCAACACCGAAAAATCGAACAGACACGCACCACAGAGCACCTCGCCTTCTATCATGCTACCCCAAAAATCCTCAACCCCGGGCTTAGATCATGCCAGATCCTCCACCGATATGTTTCCCCTTATATGCAAGCTGGGCTGCCTTTAGCAGATACTGGGCTCACACACTCACATTACATACTGAAAATTGAAAAATTCTTTAAAAATTTATTTAAATTACAACTCACTGGTTGTTTTCATTTAAAATCAAATCACAAATTTTGTATCTATTTTGAATTATTCTCTTCATTGGTTTTTGTTTTTTGTTATCAGAAAATTATATCAATTGAACACTTCTTAAAAACAAAACGTCCTTAACCTAACATGTGATTACACCTAGAGTCTAACAATACAATTCAATAAAATAATTCAATAATAATAAACATGGTTAGTACACAAACAATAAAATAATCAAAGTTTAAAAATATCCATTATCTGGCAGGCGCAAAATCAAGAAAAAAATTTTTTTTTTCCAAAGAAAATTTATATTCAAAATTTCCAAAAAAAAAATCTTAAATTCCAAAAATTTTAACTTTCTTAAACTATTTTTCTTTTCATATTGAAATTATTTAAATCAGTTAAAAACAAAAGTTGGATTAACTTCCTTGCTAAACATGCCTAGTATATGACCTCACTATCAGCTGATCAAAACTAGGTCAAGTCATAAACCTTGACCTACATACGTTATGTACAAATTACATCTGTGAACACATTAAACACTTGTAAAATTTTCTCTTGAAACACAAGATATGATAAAATAAAACATTTAAAATTAACAAAATATTATTATAATTAACAATCAAATTGATACGTAAATTATTCACATAAACACTTTATAGCTTTACATTTACAAATTCTATCAAACTTTGTCACTGGTTTCAATTAAAAAATTTTATATATTCAACTATAACTTTCTTCATTTAACAATCTCATTCTACATTACTTTGGGTGATTTAAATTTATTTTAGCTTGATATGCCACTTGGCATTTATACCTTTATAATTAACATTGCGATTATTACCTCCAAATAACCAAATCACATTTAACTTTGGTCAAACTCTACACACCCTACATCTTTATAAAATTATAAACATTACATTTTAATTTCAATTGAACTGTTATTAATTAACCATCCATTATTTATCATTTAATTCTTCACCAAATTCAAATTTCTTATTACCCTTCATGTTACATTATATTTCATCTCTGATTACCTTTCTGTTATGAATTTTCTATCTAACTCTTCACATTTTAATCATTGATTAGTCTGGGTGACACCTGTATTCTCTATGCTTTCAATTGAATAGACATTTATCATTTTACTCCCTCTCTAACAACTAACAATCACTATGAACAACTTATGACACCAATCTCTCAATTATAAACACCTTCGCTAATTCCACTTACCTCTGGCACCGCTCATCTTTGTACTAGGATGTGTGTTCCCAACTTGGCTATCTACATACGAACCAATGCCCCTCCAAAATATCGGCAAACACTCCCTTAAACTACTCTATCCCCGCCACAATGCCGAACGCTGGTCTCTCGCCACGCCGCACGCTGCTCACACCTTACCACCTCACCCTTACTACAAAATATCATCAACAAATATATTTATATACCATTCACCTTACGCATCTCTACATATGCTCCCTACTACTGTGTCCCTAAAATATCTAATACCCTCTTTGTTTTTCACTGGTGTTTCAAAATTCTTATTCTCTCTGACTACTATTACAATGAACTCTACTTAACTCACCTGCCTCATTTCATTATCACCCAAAATCTATCTTTTATTATCTCTCGCAAATTATCTAAAATCTCAGCTTTATCAGATTACTTTTCTCATCATTTGCAACAGTGGTTTTAACACATTACAACATTATACTTAACATTAATTATCTGGAACATTTATAAACAATTTAACAGTGACATTTTACTACCGATCAGCTGACATTACTAACAAAGTGAAAATACATTTCGAAATTGTGCAAATTACATGAAATATATATTTTTAGCAATCCTTACATCTACCATCATTGTTCCCCCCCCCCCTTACTGACTCTGGTACTATGTTAACCGCCTGCCAGTCGGTTTAGTTATTTGCTTAGTTTCAAAATACACAAATTATACAAACACATTTTTTATCAATTCTTATATCTAACCTACTACAATAAAATATTACATTTAAAATTATAGAATGAACACCTTATACTGAATGTATGAGCACATATTTATTTGATCGGAATACAAACGTTTTTATTAGAGCCAAATGGATTTATCAGTTTTTTAAATTTGCAAAATTTAAGTACGTTGTTCATCTGAACAACCCCCTGGTCCACACACACTATTGTAGTTTATGTTAGACTGTAGCGCCTATTTGCTTCCACAAAGACTGCATATTTGGAGGTATTGGACACCTCCATGTCTTTGCTTCGGCAGTTACATTTTAACATTGGCGGATATCAACATATCCTCGTTTATATTGAAACACCCTTAAACGGGTCTACCACCTGGCTATGCTGTCCCCATGCGGACAGAGTGGCAGCCGCTGTTCCCTAGTTTGGTGATTCCCCTTAATTCCCCCCTGTCAATTTCAAAATTCACCTTGACAATGATAACAGCTATGGCCAGTTAAGGCAGAACGTGTCGCAATGAGCCCCAACCATAGCTGTTAAAGCTAAACCAATTCCACGGTCAGGGTTCGTTGAGGCCGTGACCGCCCGAAAAGTTGGGGAATCACAAGTAAAATATCTTTTGTAACACTAAAATTAACAATTTACATTTAAATGACATTATTAGTATGGATGGTGTTTTAACCCCATACATCTCTTTCTTAACCTTCATTAACATAAAATAATAAGTACAAAAATTAAAACTTCCTACCATTGCAGTTCCACACTCCACTGTTGTCACTTCTTTAAACACCAATCTACACCCCAAAATTACCCTTTTTAATCTTGTATAATAACAAGTTCTTTTATTTATTTTTAAAAATTTTCACATAGACACTTCTGCAAGTCCAAGCTTTCACTTTTCACTAACATTTTCTTTCTGACAAAATAATAAGTACCACAGTGGATCATCTTATACAGTTACGTCAAAATAAAATACATTTGTGTTGTTTTCTGAGGGAAAACAATTCCTTGAAAATTTAAGTATTCAAATTTCATATTTTTTGGTCGTTTCATTTCATAATTTCTGAAACAAAACTAAAATAGTTCGTGAAGAGAGAAAAAAAATATATATATACTACCTTTCCACGAAACTATGGGTCCCCCTCCCCGTTCAAATGTGTTGTAAGTTTTCAAATTTTAACCAATTTTGGTGGAGCCGGACCATCGTTGTTTTCACCACCCGTAGGAAGATCCGCCAACCATGGCCTGCCTCCGAGTTCCGAATACCACGGCCAGGACTGGTAAGATCGTGACCGCCCGAAAATGGGGGAGTCTCCCTTCTGTAAACATATAAAACCAAATTAAATTTCATTTACACAATAACAATCATGGTAAAATTCCTATGATGACCAATACAATTTCAAATTTGTAGCATTGTGTGTCCCTACTATCTCCCTTGTCTCTCTGTTCTGTAATACATATGAATTCTTCATCTTAACTTCTATTACCTCATACGGTCCTTCATAGAGTAAGAAAAACTTCTTGATCTCCTTGACCTGAGTGCTCGACAAATCATGTCTCCTCACCAATACCAATTGTCCTACTTCGTACTTCATCCACTTACCTTTTGCGTAGTGCCTACGTTTTCTTTGTTCTCCTTTACTTAATAAACTCTCGTTTGCCAACCTGATTTTTATACTCACATCCGCTTTCTCACTCTCAGGTGGTTAATCAAACAACTGTTCCAAAATTCGCAGGGGGCGTGTCCCTTTGATTAACTCGTGAGGTGTATAGCCGGTGGACTCGTGGGTGGTACTGTTCAGCCAAGTCTCTACTCTTCGGACGTACAACGGCCACTCGCTGTGTTTAGCGTGACAATAGGCTCTAAAGATCCTGCCTATCTCTCTCATTACACGCTCAGCCTGGTTGGACTGGGGATGGTACACAGCCGTATGTTTCGTGATGATTCCTTCCCATCCTAGGGTCTGACGCCATTTCCCACTGCTGAACTGTGGCCCATGATCTGATAAAATTACTTTCGGCTTACCCACGTGAATCATGTAGTCCTTTGTCACCTTCTCACTCAATACCTGACTGGTAGCTCTTTTAACGCTATACAATCTCACATATTTAGAAAAAGTATCAAGCATCACAAAAATATACATCACTCCGCCTCTACCCTTTGGCAATGGCCCAAACAAATCTACCGCAACTAAATCGAAAGGTCTATTCACTTTTATAAAATTCATTTCCCCTTCTACTCTATAATTTACTACCTTCGATTTCTGACATAAATCACAACCCCTTAACTATTTTCTAACCCTCCTTTCCATATTTTTAAAAACACATGACTCTTTCAAAACATTAACACACTTTTTCGCCCCAAAATGACCATATCTTAAATGACAATCCCAAACAATCTTATCAACTAACCCCTCTGCCACAACTAGTTTCCAATCATGCTCACCCCCTACTACTTTCTTAAATAATAACCCCTGATAAATCTGAAAATGCTGACTATACTCTGACTCTGCTAATTCTGTTTCTAGACTATCCATAATCTTACCTGACTTACCATCTGCTCGTTGCATGGTTCTGATGTCCTTCAACTCTTCACCAAAAATTCTGTCTTCTCTGCTAATCTGAAAAATTTCAATCTCCTTTAAATCTCTACCTGTCTTATTGTCTAACATGTCTACCCGGGAAAGAGTGTCAGGTATCTTGTTGTCTGTCCCCCTGATGTACTCCCATTCGAAATTATACTCCTGTAAAACAAGTACCCACCTGGTCAGACGGCTGTGAGCGAGTTTACATGTATTTAAGAAGGATAATGCCTTGTGATCGGTGCGGATCACCGTCCTATTTCCCAAGATGTAAGTGCGAAATTTTCCAACGGCGAATACAATACTTAATAGTTCCTTTTCTGTGGTAGTGTAGTTCTTCTCTGCCATCAACAAGGATCTGCTTGCAAATGCGATGGTTAAGTGTTCTTTCTCTTCGTCCTCTTGGTAGAGTTCTGCACCTACGGCCACATTACTAGCATCCGTCTGTAAGAAAAATATTTTATTAAAATCAGGGTGGTTCATCATTATCATTTTGCTAAATTTCTGTTTAATTTCGTTGAATGCCTCTCTTTCCACTAATCCCCATCTCCATTGTTTATTTTTCTGGAGTACCGCACTCAATCTTGCTGTTACATGTGCGTAGTTCTGAAATTTTCGATAAAAATTACACAATCCCAGAAAACTCTGTAGCTGCTTGATGTTCTTCGGCTCAGGGAAGTGCATGATGGAGTCCACTTTATCCGGATTTGCTGAGATTCCTTCTGGTGTGATTATAAATCCTAAAAAATTTATTTGTGTTTGTAGAAACTTTGATTTGTCCCAATTTACAGTAAGTCCTCCTTCCTTTAATTTGGCTAGCACATATCCTAAATGATCTAAATGGTCCTCAAAAGTTCTCGACGCAATTAAAATATCATCTACATATACCGTTAAAAAATCTAAATCTTTGGGTTTTAAAATTTGGTCTAAGCATTTTATGAAGCTGGCTACGCTGGTATTTAATCCAAATGGCAATCTTTGAAATTGGTAGTTCTTGCCGTTAAACAGGAAAGCTGTATATTTCCTACTTACCTCCGCCAATGGTACCTGCCAATCCTGCTGTTAGATCCAATGACGTCATATATCTCACCCCGCTGAATTTCTGAAATATTTCATTGATTGACTCTGGTGATTCATGGTCTGGTATTATTATCTGGTTTATCCTCCTGGCATCTAAACATAACCTAACTCTGCCATCTTTTTTAACTACTACAACTAATGGGTTCGAGTAGTGTGATACTGACCTTTCTATTATCCCTTCTTCCATCATCCTGTCCAGCTCCTCTTGCACCGCTCGTCTTTTGGAATAAGGCACGGGATAACTTCGCTGCATGAAAGGTGTGTGTTCCCGTATCTGCAATGTACATACATAATCCTTTGCCCTTCCTGGAATATCGGCAAACAATCCCTTAAACTTCTCGATCACTTGCCACAACGCCGCACGCTGATCTGCTTGTCTCAACTCCGCACGCTGGTCACTCCTTACCACTGCACCTCCACTACAAAATTCATCCGCCCTTATCTCCCATACTGCACTATTAATATTACTCATTTCATCTTCACAATCATCAATATACTCACTCTCTCTACATAAATTTACTCTAGTATCTATATCACTTTCGCCTACTCTCTTTTGTAGTATTTTTACCCCCCTTGTTCTAATTTTATCTATTATTTGTTCAAAATTAACCTTTACAGACCGATCACACCCCGTCTAACTCTATTATTTTCTCTTTAAAGTTTACAACAGCTTTATTTCTTTGCAGGAAATCATTACCCAATGATTGATAATGTCTAAACTTAACCTTTAACTACCAAAAATGTGTTCTCAAATTCTACGTCATTTATCAAAAAACTTAAGTGTATCTGTTTTGTTATTCTTTTACTGCGTACGCCTGTAACTCCTACTACTGTAACCCCAGCTACTGGTAAAATTGGAATATTTTTTATACTTTCTTTTAACTCTCCTAAAATGTTTTCAGCAATAACGGAAATCTCGCTACCTGTGTCTACAAGTGTTCTATAATATTTATTAGCTACATTTACCTGTATTTCTGTTAGTCCCGCTCTCACCTCGATTGCATTGTTTTCTTCCTCCAGTAGATCGGCAACTATATCTGTTCTAATTACGTTACTCTTGACATCTTCTAACGGTTGGACCTCACTTGCTTCCCCGTACAGTGGTCTGGTCCGTGCTACCACTGTATGCTCTAGTTTTCCGGTTGTTGTCTATGATTGCTTGTGGTGGGTACCTGGTGATCCCGCGGTGACCCCTGGTGATAATTGTTTGTTCCTCTGTACTGCCTGGTTTCGTTTCTCCTCCTCTGCTCTTCTCTTGGTAAACTACATTTATAACACCGTTGTCTGCTGGCGTAATTCTCCCATTTGCACCTGGAACAACTCCACTCACCTGATTTGTTTACATTATCTCTATGCACATTATTATTATACCCACGATAATTATTCTTATTTTGATTATATTCAACATGATTATTGTTATTATTCTGTTGTGTTCACCTACCCACTTCTCCATCTCTAATGCTCTGTAGTATATCCAGTATTCTCTCCAACTCGTTCATATCTTCAATTTCTTTTGTCATCAAAGTGGTTTGTACATCTCTCGGTAAGTATTTACTTACATGTCTAACAAAAGATTTAAATGGTATCTGCGGCTCTAAATACTTCGCTTCGTTATATAACTTAGTCACGTATATCGTTAAATTATTATTAGGGTGTCCTAAAAAATCGCCCGTTCCCATTATACGGCTTCTTAGTATTTCTTGTTCATCTTCGGTCCAATATTTCCCTTTAAATGCTCTTTCGAATGTCTCATAACAGTCCCATTCTGACCGATGTGCTTCCACCCACACTACTGAACTACCCCTAAAACATTTAATTATTTTGGTTAATTGCACCTCCCAATTACTGTTGTTGAAACGGTTGTATTCCCGGGTTTGGTTTATAAATCTCATTGGATGTATTGTTCGGTTTTCATAGCTAAACGTTTCTAATTCAATTTCGTTGTGTAAATCTCTAGTTATGATAACCCTTTCAGTAACTCCGGTAAATTTTTTGTTAATTTCCCCCCGTAATTCATTCTTCACACTCATTAAATTATTCTCAATTACAGTACATTTATCATATATATTATTACTAGTTTGTAAACTGAATTCATCTATTTCTCTAAGCTTACTTTGTATGGTACTTATTTTACAGTTGGTATTATCTGCATGTTCTGAAATAGCTTTACTTACTGTTTCTATATTCTCTGCTATACTTATTACATTTGACTCAAAATTTTCTAACTGATCTTGTAAAACGGTTGTTTTAATGTCTATTTGTGTATTTATTTCAAATTTGGTTTTCATCTCTATCTGCTTATCTACTGTAGCTAAACATTTATTTTCTATCTCTTTACTTTGTGTCTCTATTTGGTTTTGAACTGTGTTAATTACTATTTCATTGTTGTATTGATTTTGTCATCTAAATCATTTATTTTAGCATCGAATTTCTCATTAACTATTTCTACTACTTGTTCTTGCATATTTGTACAACGTACATCTATTTCATTGATTCGTCTACCAAAACTAATATTCTGTTTTCTGATTTCATTTTTTACTTCGTCAAATTTTACGTTAAAATTATTTTGTATTTCTCTAATTTCACTTTTCTGTTCGCTAAAAAGTGTTTGCATCATTTTCATCATTTGATTTTCTTCAGCCCTGTTAGTCGGGACTGGCGTTGAGTGAACAATTTCTCCACTCATAATTTGTGATTCAGTTGCGCTTGTCTGGCTTTCATTGGTATTGTCAGTTAGGCTGACGTTCTCGTTATCTGCCATTTTAAAATTTTGTTTAAATATTTCTTTCAAAAAAAATTATTTCGTGTAATAAATATTACACAATCATATTATATATAAAGTTATTGTACTATTTTCTACCATGTGTAGTTACAACATAACCTTACTTTTACGTCTTTTATATCCTTTTGATACCCACTCTGTTTCTGAATTCTGGCTTATTTATATAATTATTTTATATAATGTCCATCGTTTGGGCAGCAATTTGTATAAATACAAATTGATTTATTTTTTATTAGTTGTTAATAATCATAGTTCATAGCTCGTACTTACCAATATTTCGCTATTTCTCGGGCCCCAGGGTTCTTTCATAAGCGAGGTCAGAAACAGTGTGGGGTTACGAAATAATTATTCTAACAACATATGTAGTGAAAAAGAAAGAAAATTCTGTTTTATTATCTTAAAATTGCAATGACTCCCAATTACACCCACATCTCTACATGCACCTCGCCATGTGGCGTAGTTGTGCAATCAAACAATACATTTTCCATTTAAAGTTTTATCCACCTGTTGCTACCAAAATAAACAGAATTAATTATTTCCCTCTATATTTTACCAAGGGTACAATTATTTACTTGTTGATTATTACGACATAATATTAAAGTATACATACCAATTAACAGGAAACATCTTATATCTAGGTAGGCCGCCCAGCCTGCTCTCTCTCTCACTCACACTAATTTAAAAAAATACCCTCCCGTGATCATTTTAATTAATAAAAAACCTTTAACCTTGTGGAATACCCCACTGCCGGCAACGTGTTTATAGCTAGCGCACTCCGTTTCATTTTTAGTACTTGTTAGTATGTCCGAAATAAGTATTTGATGGTGTCTCTGGTTGATTAGTTTTCGCTTCACTACTACGTGTTCATTTTTTACCGAAACTCACTTTTTTCAGAGAATTATAACAAAATTTTGGAGAGCCCACTGGGCTTTGTACCTGCAGGTACGATAGCTAGGCCAAAAACTGCGCAGAACGGTAAGGCGTTCGCCGCTACCTCGATTTCGTCGTTGTTGAGGAAACCAAAGCCTTGTATTTGTTCGTCGTAGCTTTCGTCCCATGCAATCCATGTAGTTGTTAGGGTGACGACAGTATACGATCTCAGTGAGGCACTGGCTAACGTCACGAGATGGGCGGTTCTTAAGTCTTCATATCCGGCCTCATGGTAAATGAGACTGCATAACACTGGTTTCCTGACATCTTGGTTTTTTGGACGGGAGCGTCACCCCGGGCGTATACCGATGTCGCGCGTACAGGCGCATAGCCACACATAAGCAAAGTTCTTGGAAATCTAGGGTGGCTGCATACCTTGACTGATTTCGCAACGTAATATTGCGTTGCTGCTTTGTTACTGTAATGTGGCATTTTGGCCTTCCTGGGGTAATTTAAATAAAGTAAATAACATTTTTTCGAATATTTGGGACAAACGTAAACAAAAAGGTATTTTGTTAGTAGCGGCGGTGGCAGCACTGCTGTGTCAAAATTATTCAGTAATATTTTCTCAAGCGAACAGACTTAATAAGCTGGAATTGTGCCAAGGTCAACCAATGACACACAAAAACTGTCAACAAATTATGTAACGAATCATCAGGCGATATTACGTCAGCGCGTTACATAATGGTGGAATGCAGTTATGTAACAAAACAGTCTGCTGGCGTAGTGATACGAACATAAACACAATGAAAAATTGGTCATCCAACCACGGCGACAACACAAATTAGTGCCGGTGGCTTATGGCCAGTCTGAAATAACAACTTGCGCGAGTTACACGTAAAAGTTCCGGAACGTAAGTGCGGGCCCGCAACACACCAAAAAATGTGAACAACATATAAATTTAAATAACATACGCCTAAAGTTTTAAAGAATGTGAGATAAGTAACGTCAATTTAATAAACACAAATTCAGTGAAAACAACAATCTATATAGTGCACGGACAATGCGACGACGTCGAAACTCAGCAGCAGTTAAGTAATGGGGTAGAGTAAAACATAAAAATGGGTTAAACTAAAAGTATAATGGTACCAATTTCTTTAAATTTGTTTAACAAGAATAAAAATGAGATCTCTTAAAGGTATGGGATGTTTGCGTGTGAGTGAGTGAGAGAGAAGGATGTTAATATGGAAGTGCTGGTTGCGTAATTTTTTGTATAATAATTAAATTCATTTGATTTGTTGTTTTATATAAGTTAATAATTAATTAAATTATGAGTTGTTCTATTAAATGAGCCTCGTGGCCAAATATATTCATGTTCAAATTATAGTATAAAAGAAATTGACGAGATGGGAGTTAGTCGAATAAAATAAAAAGTGTTCGTTAACCACATGTGTGTTGGTCATTTGCGTTCACCTGTTTCTCTCTGCTAATGAGTACACCTGACGAGACCCTGGAAGTTCCCGAAAGATAACTGAGCAGTATCAATAAATTTTAATTAACTCGTAACGTTTTAATGGCGCCCTTTAACAGTGACTTTGTGAATTAAAAAATTAAATTAGTTTACAAACGGGTCGAAAAATGGCAGAGGGAAGTAAGAACGCAGACTTAGGTGAAAGTAGCATAGAAGAATCTATTTTAAATATTACGCAAGATCATAGGGTAACAACCAATGAGTTTGCTGATGAAAGTGTTGAAACAAATGTAGACGAAACTGTAGTAGCGGGGGGTAGTAAAGACAAGGGGGTAAATATATTTAATCAGTTAGCATTAATGATGGAGATGATGTCAGGAATGAAAGCTGAAATCAAATCAGAAAATAATAATTTGAACACATGTTTAAGTGAATTTAAAAATGAAATGAAAACAGAAAATAATAATCTGAAAACGAGTTTGAATGAATTTAAGATTGAAATAAAATCAGAAATAATTGCTAGTAACATAGAGTTGAAAACAGAAATAAACAAACAAGACCAAAAATTAAGAGAAATAGACAATAAGTTAGAAGAACAGAATAAGACTATTGCGGGAGTGAGAGAGGAATTGACTATGGATATAAATAAAATACAAACTGAGATGAAGAATGATATAAAAATAATTAACGAAAAACAAAAAGAGAAAATGTTAGAAACAAATAAAAAATTTGACACATTGACAAGTAAATTTTATGATAAATTTAAAAAGCAAAATGACAAAATTGACAGTAATGTTCAATTTATAATTAATGAGTGTGAACAAGTCAAAGGAGCAAGTGAAATACAGGAAAATATAAATGATGAATTCAGAAGTAACTTTGAACAAGTTGATGCAATTAAGATTAATGTAACTAGTTTAAAAAATAAACAAGCAGAACATGAGCGTGAAATTGTTAAAGTCAGAGAAGACTTAAATGTAACCATTAACCAGAAATTAAGTAATGTGAGTGAGAGAGTGAATGTGGAAGTAGAATTAGGATATTTTAGTAATGAAAGTAGGGGAGTGAACCCCATACAATTTTTGAACTCTATAAAAAGTTTTAATAAATATAACCAAGAAAGTTGGGAGATTAAGTTAGTAAGAATTTTAAAGTACTTTAAAGGGGATGCTAAAATATGGGCGGATGCTCATAACGATAACTGGGTAGATTTTAATGAGTTTGAGCAGGCATTTAGAAATAAGTACTGGTCAGAAGAGAAACAAGAGGGGTTACGTAGTATCATAATGGGATGGGGCAATTTTAATATTAAGCACATGAGTATTACATCGTATGTGACGAGACTATATAGTCAGGTTAAATATTTAGAACCACCAATGCCTCTTTCATCTTTTATAAGATACATTAGTAAACATTTACCCAAGGACATACGGTCCACAATCAGAACCCGGGATTTTGCTAATATCGCAGAATTAGAGAAAATGTTAGAAGCATACCAGAGTATGAAAGAGGAAGAGGATAATAAGTATCAGTTTAGAGTTAGTGAATCGAATCAAACAAATACTGAAATAAGACAACCAGACCATTTTATTAATAATGTGAGTAGATCAGGGGAGGGGGCGTGGTTATATCCAAACCCTAGTTGTGGAGCTAGTAATTATAATGGGTCGCGGAATCAATGTTACCGGTGTCAGGGTCCGAGGAGTAGTGCCCAAGGGAGAGTGGAGAATTATAATAGGGGTTGCGATCAGTTTAGAGGGAATCATAGAGGGAGAGGTTTTACTAGTAATCGAGGAGTATCAGGAAATTTTAATCATAGAGGTAGAGGGGGATATGTTAGTAACCCAAACGAAACTCGGGGCGTGGAAGTACCAGCTCGTAATCAAAACAGTAGGGGGGTTTACAGTGAACCACCACCTCCACATCCGTTAAACTAATAAGGGCGGTTGAAAAAGAAAGCCCCCAGCCGTCTAGTAATCACATGACAATAGGGCCACTAATTACCAATATACATAATGATTTATCTGATGAAGAAGCGGGTGAGAGTAATAATGATTTCGGGATGGCAGAATTTGAGGCCGAAGTGTTTAATTCTAAATATATTTTTCTAGTAGATTCAGGGAGTGAACTGACTGCTATAGACGATAGAATGTTTGAAAAAATCAGACTACAGAGACAATTCCACAATTACCAGTACTGGGAATTAGTGTTATAGGAGTAAAGGGTGTTCGCAGTAAAAAGGTAACTAAACAAATAATGCTACAATTAAAAGTAAGTGATAACACAATAAATGTACCTTTCTTAGTTATTCCAGGACTAAATATGGTAGCTATAATAGGTAATGATTTTTTGAATAATTTCAAGGTAGAGTTAAACTATTACACACAGACTATGAAATTAAATAATAATATAATCGAAATACCATTTGGCTGATCCCGGTCCAAGTGGGCCGAAACAGTTTACGAAAAGTAACGTCCCGCAAGTGCGGACCGGAAGAGTTAATTTGTTCAGCCCGAGCGGGCGAAAATTATGTATCTTGCATTAAATATTGTCTGCTGGTCTTCCATTATGATTGAAGATGTTGTGTAGGATGTATTAAATTACATTAAGAAATAAGAGAAGTGGACTGTATACGAATAGTTTTAATAATTTGAATGATCACATTACAGCTGTAATAAATTGAAAGAAGGCTGGCTAATGCTGCATATTGAATCAATAATTAATAAATTTAGTTAAGAATGAAGTTGTGGCGCTATTTGGCCATGATAGAAAATAGTAAGGCCTAAGACCTACATCTAATGTCGACACTAACTTGACGGAAAGGTCCGGCGAACCGAACGCCGAGATTACTGAATGTGCACTGGTCAAGTACGATTACGCGAACGTTGATGAGATATAAATCAGATTAGCCAACCTAGTAAAATAAAATCATCGCGCTACCGTCCATAAGCTGCCCGTCAAAAATCAAAAAGATTTTTTAATACATTCTTTAATAAATTATAATACATTTACAATTCAATTTGAAATAGTGGAGTTTTAATCATTAGAATCAGCTTCAAGGCTGAGTTGAACCTTGAGTTGAGATTAGATAACGGCAATCGGCCGCTATTTTGAGATAAGCATGCAGATAGGCGACTGTAGGCCAAGGTTTGGCAAACAGCTGTTTCATGTACCACTAAGTCTGGTTAACCAATATTACTGACACAAGTGCGCAGTACGTAACATTACAAAACATGAACGAAAAATACATAATATGCAAGTCATAGAGTTAGCTTAATGCTAGCTAAGGTCCGTAGACCTGTACAGAAGTTCATTACATGAATAAAATTGTTGTTGAACATGTTACAGTTGCATGTTTCATTGTATAGTCAGGAGGGCGACATGTATCGACCTAAATACGCCATTCCTGAAGTTTCGGGAATTTACAATGTATGCCAACGTGTGAGCAAGCTAGATGCTGAATGTAGCCCAGATATGACGTGTATGTCATAATTTAAATAAAGAATTGTGCATGCTTACTTACAAAAATGAATAAAATATAAGTACAATATAAATAAATTAGACAAGGCAGTTACACACGGTAGACGCTTACAATAGTTTACATCGACACAATTTATGTGAATACAACAATAATAATTTGCATAATTACAAGATAAATAATTGTAATGTCAGCCAACAATACAATACTGAAATTACAGTAACAATTTAAGACATTCACAAAATAGTACATATTTATCAGCAACAATATAAAGAAATGAATGCATGGTTACTTGACAGCAAACATGCGAATATTATGTAATAACATTAATAAATAAGACCACCCAAAGACATGCAGTACACCCCATGAGATCAATGAAAGTGTGACATAGTATGCCACAAAAATTAACATACAATACAAATATTAAGATATCACCAGAACTGTGATACTCAGAAGCGTGCCATGACGCAAAATTGACAAAAATATTGTGACAATCCATCACAATCATGTTGACCAAATGGTCGTAATAAATAATAAGTCAATGGCGGAATAAAGCCGCATTGTGCTGTAACCATAGTGTCACATCTCGTCTCGCGCTGGCAATAAGGTCGGACACCAATTCCAGGTGAATAGCCCTAGTTGCTAAGCAAACAAACAGAGACACGTACGCCTTAGTAAGAGTTCTAGACTTCTGCCCGCCATGACGAATCATGAAGGGACCACCATAATCAACCGCGCAAAATAGAAACGGCCTTGAAGGAGTGACTCTAGGGGATGGCAAGATGCCAAGCCTCTGAACCTGCTGTGTGGCGCTAAACCTGATGCACTTGAGACACTTACGAATAATGGAACGGATGACTAGCCGGGCATTAACAATCCACCAACGTTGACGCAGTGAATGATGCACGAGCTGCGCACCAGCATGAAGTAAACGAATGTGTTCGCGTTCGATGATAAGGCGTGTGTCATGCGCCGATGGGGGTAGTACGATAGGATGTTTCGAGTCGTAAGATAACTGGGAATGCTGCAATCGTCCGCCCACGCGTATCACTCCAGTGTCGTCAAGAAACGGGTCGAGAGAGGCTAACTTGCTTCTGATGGAAACAGAAGATCCGTTCCGAAGACAACTAATTTCGCCTGGGAAGTGGGTCGATTGAGATTGCCTTATAAAGAAATTAAGAGACTGATGAATTTCCGCAGGGGTCAGATCGCCCGAAAGCCTGTCCGCAGATGAGTGCCTAATATTTCTGATGAAACGAAAACAGTAAGCGTATACACGTGTCAGCCGGTGTAACGAGGAAAAGTCCAACGATAAGTCAACAGCCAGGGTAGACATTAGCGAACGGTTATGTGTAGTTTTCTCTTCCGCGATGACTTCCGAAGATGATGGAGTGGCCGGTACGAAAGATGGGAAAGGATTAGACTCTGACGATTGAGACAGACAGCCAGGACCGTGCCACCAAAGCGAGCAATCGCGCAAAACGTCCGGGAGACACCCCCTAGAAATAATATCAGCAGGATTGCGCCGCGAATCAATGTGATGCCAGGTACAAGTTTGCGTGCGACGCTGAATTTCAGCAACCCTATTAGCGACGTATGTTTTCCAACGCGAAGACTGCGCATGAATCCAGTAAAGAGCCACCATAGAATCGGAATACAAATGTACATCCTCAATGAATGAATGAAGAGCAGGAATAATTTTAGACACAAGTCGCGATAATAACAAACAAGCGCAGAGCTCGATACGAGGTAATGACACTTGGCGCAAGGGAGCCACGCGAGATTTTGAACACAAAAGACGACAGGAAGCAGTAGCATCTTGATAAATGACTCTGACATACACACAACAGCCGAACCCTCTCTCGGAAGCATCCGAAAAACCATGCAACTGAACTGTAACCGCCTGATGGTTGCAACGAATAGATCGCGGGACCACTATTTTACCAATCAGACTTAATTTGTTACACAAAGAATGCCAATCCGACAGTGACTGACCGGAAAGCGGTTCATCCCAACTAAGCTTACAAAGCCAGAGTCGCTGCATGAAGTGTTTATACAAAAAGACAACTGGTCCGATTAAACCCAGTGGATCATATATTCCGGCGATTATTGAAAGAATTTGCCTCTTGGATATGCTATGAAGAACCGGAGATAGGTTGACATCAAACAAAAATGAATCAGCAGTGTTGTTCCAAAGAATGCCCAGGGTACGCACATTGTCCTGTTTATTTAGGGGTCGTGAAAGGTTGTGATGACTTGCGACCGCTGTGGGTTCATTTGATGCCCATTTGTGCAACGTGAAACCATATTGAGCAAGTAACGCACCTAGGTCGGATTTCAGATTAGTCAGATCGGGGATAGTGTCAGAACCGGTAAGTAGATCGTCTACATAAAAATCGTTAGTGATGGCTAAAGCCGCTTGGGGAAAGGAAGTTTGATTGTCTCTAGCAATTTGTAAAAGGCACCGTGTGGCCAAAAAGGAGGCGCTAGCCGTGCCGTAAGTTACTGTTCGCAGCGCGAAATGCTTAAGTGGTTCGAGGGGAGAGTCACGCCACAAAATACGCTGATAGTGACAGTCCTCTTCAGCAACGCGAATCTGACGATACATTTTTTCGATGTCAGCAATCAGGACATACTTATGTGTGCGAAACCGCAACAGAATAGAGAAGAGATCTTGCTGAACATTGGGGCCTACCAATAATAGGTCATTTAACGAAAGGCCATTTGTAGTCTTGGAGGTACCATCAAAGACAACGCGCAATTTTGTGGTCAAGCTAGAATGTTTAAACACGGCATGGTGAGGCAAGTAATAAATATTTGACGATCCTAAATTGATAGCGCCATGATCAATGGGTGTCATGTGCCCAAGCTTCATGTATTCCCCGATAAAGTCTGCGTAGTCGCGAGCGAGCTTGGGATCGCGCCTGAATCGACGCTCCAAGTTTAAAAACCTTGATTCGGCACTTGTGTAGGATTCCCCTAAGTGAGGATTATCAGACTTGAATGGGAGCGACACTATAAATCTACCCTCGTGGTTGCGCTGAGTGTAGCGCATAAAATGCTCTTCGCAAGCCGACTCGCCATTAGGGGTATCGCCGGGGATCGTTTCTGCCTCCCAAAATCTCTCAAGAGATTGCAGGATTTGGCTGTCATTGTTCCTTGCCAAGAACGAAACAGCAGGACCCTGGGTGTGGCAGTGCTTGTGCAGATTGCCGGCCAAAATGTAACCCAGTTTTGTCTCCTGAATGATAGGGAAGTTGGGTCCGCGTGTGTACTTATTAGCTAATATTAAATCTAGATAAAATTGAGCCCCCAATAGTATGTCGATCTGTGAAGATATATTAAAATCTGGGTCGGCGAGAAAAATTTTATTTGGAATGTGGAACCGGTTGATGTCAAACGATATTGAAGGCAGATTATGAGTTAAGTTAGATAAGACGGCAAATTTGGCCTCGAAACTATGTCTCTGATAGCGAGACATAATACGCATAGAAACAATGTCAGTAGCGCAACACGCTGTGTTGCTTATTCCTGTAATCGGAATATTAGATCGGGTTAGTTTGAGGTGCAATCTTTTCGCAAATGATTTCGTACAAAAATTGATCTGAGACCCGGCGTCAAGAAGTGCGCGCGCCTTATGCCTATTGCCAGCCTGATCAATGACATATACAACTGCAGTGGATAAAAGTACATTGTTTTTACACTGTAATTTAAATGAGCAGTAGTTACTGCTGGCAGCTGCTGATTTCGGCACGTAATTAGCGTGCAGCAAAGTGTGGTGAGCCTTTGAACAAATTTTACAAACCTGTTTACTTTTACAATTTGTTATCAAATGACCTGCTCTAAGGCAGTTAATACAACATTTATGGTTTGCCACCAATTGCCCCCGCTCAGCGGCACTTGATATGCGAAAATTATTACACATGTAAAGCGGGTGATCAGATTTACAGCACACACATGAATAATGCCTTGCCATAGCATGATAACTCTTAAAGGTACTGCTGCCAGCAGTATTTCTTAAACTACATTTCTCAAACTTATTGTTTGGTTTTACACTAGGTTTATTGAATTGCTGTCCGGGTTCAATTGGCATAGTATTTTCTAAAAGCTGTCGGCGCAAATTCAAAAAATGAGTAAAGTCTTGAAAACTAGGCAAGTTGTCAGGGTCTATAGACTCCTTCCAACGTTTTAAAGTGATAGGGTCAAGTTTAGTGGAAAGCAATTGTATAGTAATAAACTCAAATAGGTTTACAGACAGCTTCATTGCCGCCAGCGAATTAACAGAAGACGTTATAGTATTCGTAAACTCAGCCAAGCTTTGGACTGAGTCCTTTATTGTGGACTTAACCTGAAGTAGTTTCTGTACATAATATTTTGCTAATATAAATGGATTATTGTACCTATCGGACAGCAAGTTCAACGCTATTACATAATTCTCTTGACAAATTGGTAATGATTTAATTAAGTCTAATGGTTCACACTTCACCGATGAATGCAAGTAATGCAGTTTCTGTACTGGTGTTAAATCTGATCTTGAATGCACCAGATCATTAAAAATTGAATAGAAATGTTGCCACTCAAGTATGTTGCCTGAGAAGCAGGGCAAACTTATCGGTTTTAAATGCACAGGCGTCGATAGTACAGGAGGCACAGTCTGAGTATTAACAGTGTCAAGAAGTTGTAAAATGTTTGCCTCAGTTGAGTATATCATTTCCTCAACCTCGACTCGGTCTGCCTGAGCAGTGCTCACGTCTTTACTTATAAGCTCTATCTCAGACTGTACTTCGTCGTACTTCGAGGCTAAGCTCTTAAGACTTTCTAATCTCACAGTCAAAAAATGTTTTGTGGTTAAATTAATGTCAAATGAATTTACCGCGGATTGTATCCGCACTATCGCGGACTTTAATCCGCCTCTCTTTCTGGTCAGCACCTTGAGGCCTTCCTCAGACATTCTTTTACGCACCTTATTACTGTTGCTGGTGGTACCTGGTCAGCGACGTCCCGCAGCGTCGGCTCCTTGATGATGATGGTGAACAGCTGGCAAGATGACCACCTTGAGGCACTGCAGCCGGCAGGAACTTGCTATCACGTTGCCTGAAGACGACGAGCGAAGTGGCGACGCAAATCACGCCACGGTCGCATTAGCTGACGTGCTAACCCGCCCGTGATGGCCAGAAAAAGATACAAAAGACATTAAGTGGAAATCCAGGTCCGGAGTGACCAAAAATATGGCTGATCCCGGTCCAAGTGGGCCGAAACAGTTTAAGAAAAGTAACGTCCCGCAAGTGCGGACCGGAAGAGTTAATTTGTTCAGCCCGAGCGGGCGAAAATTATGTATCTTGCATTAAATATTGTCTGCTGGTCTTCCATTATGATTGAAGATGTTGTGTAGGATGTATTAAATTACATTAAGAAATAAGAGAAGTGGACTGTATACGAATAGTTTTAATAATTTGAATGATCACATTACAGCTGTAATAAATTGAAAGAAGGCTGGCTAATGCTGCATATTGAATCAATAATTAATAAATTTAGTTAAGAATGAAGTTGTGGCGCTAGTTGGCCATGATAGAAAATAGTAAGGCCTAAGGCCTACATCTAATGTCGACACTAACTTGACGGAAAGGTCCGGCAAACCGAACGCCGAGATTACTGAATGTGCACTGGTCAAGTACGATTACGCGAACGTTGATGAGATATAAATCAGATTAGCCAACCTAGTAAAATAAAATCATCGCGCTACCGTCCACCATTCATACAAAAGAAAATGGTAGGAATGAAAGCTTTAAAAATAATTAGTAAAGGAATGTTAATTTCTGACAATGATATAAACGAGTGTAGACCCTTAATGATAAATTATTGTAACTTGAGAATAAATAATAATGAGTTATTTGAAAATGAAAATAATTGGGAGGAGAAAATGAGTAAAATCTTATATCAAGATGGGGAATTTAGCTACCAAGACAGGGAGAAAATAGTACTAATAATAAACAAAAATAAATCAGTTTTTTCAGATGAACCCGGTTTAGTAAAGAATTTTAAAGGTAAATTAGTCGTTAAAGAAAAAACACCCTTTGCACCTAAAACCTATCCGGTACCATACTCCAAGAGGGGTTTAGTACAGGAGGAAATAAATAAAATGTTGAGGGAAGGTATAATAGAAAAATCTACATCACCATATTCCAACCCTTTAGTAGTGGTGACAAAGAAAGATTTATCGATAAGATTATGTTTAGACGCAAGACAGATAAACAGAATAATTGTTCCAGACAGAGAATCACCGGAACCAGTAAGCGAAATTCTGCAACGTTTTAGTGGGACAAAATACATCACCACCTTAGACTTGACTGCAGGTTACTGGCAGATAGAGCTGGAAGAGGAGTCTCGACAGTATGTGGCATTTCTATACAACGGTAGGAATTACCAATTTCGTCGACTACCTTTTGGACTAAATGTAAGTGTTTCAATTTTTATCAAATGCCTGGATTATGTGCTAGGGAGAGAGATTTTAGAATTCACAACCGTTTATGTAGATGATATAGTAATTACATCACCAGACATTGATATACACTGTGAAAGGTTAGATAGGGTACTAAGTAGACTGCATGAGTATGGCATAACAGTTAAATTTAAGAAGTCAGAATTTTTGAAAGAACAAGTTAATTTTTTAGGACATATAATTTCAGCAAGGGGTATCAGTACAGACCCTAAGAAGGTAGAAATAATACAAAATTTTCCGATACCAAAAAATGTTAAACAGTTGCAAAGTTTTTTAGGCTTGTGCAATTATTATAGGCAATTTGTAGACAAGTATTCATATTTAACAGTACAATTGGGACATTTATTAAATAAAGACAATCGATGGCGGTGGAATTTAAAAGAGCAAAATATATTCGAGCTGATAAAAAATAAATTTTTAAACACAGTTATACTAGCTCATCCTAATTTTTCAGAGCCATTTTATATACACACAGACGCGTCAGACATTGCTTTGGGAGTAGAGTTGTTTCAGTTAGATGGGAGTGATAACCACAAAGTAGTAGCTTTTGCAAGTAGGTCTCTATTGACTAGTGAAAAGAACTACACTACGACGGAGAAGGAGGCGTTATCTATAGTTTTCGCCTGTAGAAAGTTCAGAACGTACTTGTTAGGAAATAAGGTAATCATAAGGTCCGACCATCAAGCTTTAACGTTTTTAAAGAACTGTAAATTAACTCATGGTAGGTTAGTGCGGTGGATGCTAATATTACAAGAATATGACTTAACAATTGAGTATTGTAAGGGTAAAGAAAATATAGTAGCTGATGTCCTATCCAGAACAGATTTTGATAATAACACCGAAGTAGACATAGCAAATACATATAAAATATTTATAGTAAAAGAAGCGGGGGAAGTAGATATGAAAAAATTAATAAGTAACTTAGCCGCAGAACAAGAGAGAGACACCGAACTTAATAAAATAATATTAGCTTTGAGTCAAATACCCAACGTACCTCATAAGTGGGAGAAACATTTTAGTTTGTTTAATAAACACTTATTTCATCGGGCAAATGAACAGGGAGATGATTGGAAGTTGTGTATCCCTAAAGTCATAATACCTGAAGTAGTGAGAGATTGCCATCTAAGGTATGATCATATAGGCCCCAAGAAATGTAGTGATATATTAAAGAAGTCATGTAAATTTAATAATATGGAAAGAACGGTGCGTAAAATATTACAAACATGCGAAATTTGTCAGAAAGCTAAAGTAAACAATCGAAAACAGGAGGGTTTAATGCAGCATGTAATGCCGGACAATCCTTTAGCATTAGTTGCCGTTGATTTATATGGCCCTTTACCCAAAGGTCGAGGGGGGTAAACTATTTATTTGTAATATTAGATGTTTTTACCAAATTTGTAAAATTGTACCCGATTAAAAAGGCAACCTCATCAGTGTTGGCTAGGAAAATAGTAAATGAATACCTTATTGAAGTAGGTAAGCCTCAAGTAGTATTATCAGATCATGGTTCGCAGTTCACCAGCAACACCTGGCGGGAAACTTTAGGTTGGGAAAATATTTTAGTTAAACATACATCAGTGTATCATCCACAGTCAAATCCAAGTGAACGGGTTATGCGGGAGTTAGGGAGAATGTTCAGAACTTTTTGCCATAAAAAACATTCTTTGTGGGCTACTTTTGTGTGCAAGATAGAGTGGTATATTAACAATAGTTTACATGAATCCACTAGTTACAGCCCATGTGAGTTAATGTTTCAGAGAAGGCCGTCACGCATATTAGAAGAGCTAGTAAAATTTCCAACCCGGACGGAGATACCACATGATAGGAAATTGGTAATCGCTAGGGAGCACCTGCTGAGTAAGGCCGAACAGCGGAAACGGAGGCATGACCGGGATTTAACACCCATACAATACGAGGTAGGCCAACTAGTATTAATAAAAAATCACGATCAATCATCAACATTGGACAAAGAAATTAAGAAATTCTTCCTATTGTATGACGGTCCATATGAGGTTAGCCAAGTGAAAATGGGGAATGGTTATGTTTTAGTAGATTTGCAAACTCGAGAAATAAAAGGAACTTATAATGTGACCCAATTAAAAAAGTATTATCTAGCTGAGTGATGATGGATGTATTTGTAGATATTAAAATTTTCATACATAAACAGACATTTTTATATTCTATCATTATAAATTATTATTATTGTTTATACACACATTATGTATTTTATGTAAATGAAGATCAAAGTAGGGAAAGTTAAGAAAGAAATGTATTAGGTTAAAACACCACCAAGACTAGAAATGTCATGTAATATAAATTGTTAATTTTAATTTTAAAAAAATATATTATACTTGTGATTCCCCAACTTTTCGGGCGGTCACGGCCTCACCGAACCCTGACCGTGGAATTGGTTTAGCTTTAACAGCTATGGTTGGGGCACATTACGATTACGCGCTGACCATACTGGCCATAGCTGTTATCGTTGTCAAGGTGTATTTTGAAATTGATGGGGGGTAATTTAGGGGAATCACCAAACTAGGGAACAGCGGCTACCACTCTGCCCGCATGGGGGTAGCAAAGCCAGGTGGTAGACCCGTTTAAGGGCGCATAATTATAAACGAGAATATATTGATATTCAAATGTTCAAATGTAACGCAGAAGCAAGGACACGGAGATGTCAAATTCCTCCAAAACCTCAGTCCTTGTGGACGCCACAGTCCAGGGGGGGGTCATAGTGTGTGTGGCAGGGAGGTTATCCAGGGGGGTAACGATTTAAAAAATTTGTGGTATTTTAAATAATACATCAGGGGTGTCATACTAAATAAAAAATATTGTAATGAAGCGTTAGAGTAATAAAAATGGTAAGATTATGGGTAAATGCCAAGTTGATAAAGTGAATTATAATGAATAACGTAGAATCACCCAAATTAATGAAAGGGAATAATAAATAAAATGATGTTTAAAACGAAGATTGAAAAAAAAAAAAATTTTTTTGAGAAACGAATTAATAAAAGTAAAGTGAGTTTAAAAGGTAATTTTATGATTTTATATGCAAATTCAATGATGCTAAGTATGTAAGTTTTAAATATAAATTGTTTATTTTAAGATGATAATAACAATGTGAATTATTAATGTACTATGTTTTCTTATGTTATATTGTGTTTGTTAGTGTAAGACCATTTTATGAATTTAAATATTTTAAATGCATTTTAAATTGGGAATGAGAGAAATGTAATATGGTAATGGGAAATGTTTATGAGTCAGTCGTCTGTTTATTTAAATTCTGATGGGAATCAGGGCAATAATTTTGAATTTTGGGATTTTAAAGTTAATAAGAGAAAGTAGATAGAATGAGATTATGGAATTTTAAAATGGGTATCATGTTGTGGTTAGGAATTTTAAATATGTTAGAAGTAAGTAAAAAACAAAACCAGTGCTTCTTAACGCAAACCAGCACCGCTAGGGGGAAACAGATCAGTTGGGGATATGGTGTTGTATAAGGCCACTATTTGATATTTTGATTTATTGTTTCAGAGTTTGGTGATGCTGTGGCGGCGGACCTGAGCTGGCCAGCGCGTCAGAGCAGGGGCGTTAAGTATCTGTCTGACTCTACGGTGTTGGGATCTCGAGAGAGAAGTCCAGTATTGTCATTCAGGTGCGGTCACAGTCACCGGGCCAAGGGTGAGTTGATTATATATTTTGTAAACCATACAGGGGGTTGTGGCGACATATCCTAGCTGATCCCTTTAGCAAGTATGAATGTGTCAATGAGACTTTTTATGCTTCGGCATAAAATATCTCATTGAGGGGGGTATTGTAATGTGGCATTTTGGCCTACCTGGGGTAATTTAAATAAAGTAAATAACATTTTTTCGAATATTTGGGACAAACGTAAACAAAAAGGTATTTTGTTAGTAGCGGCGGTGGCAGCACTGCTGTGTCAAAATTATTCAGTAATATTTTCTCAAGCGAACAGACTTAATAAGCTGGAATTCTGCCAAGGTCAACCAATGACACACAAAAACTGTCAACAAATTATGTAACGAATCATCAGGCGATATTACGTCAGCGCGTTACATAACGGTGGAATGCAGTTATGTAACAAAACAGTCTGCTGGCGTAGTGATACGAATATAAACACAATGAAAAATTGGTCATCCAACCACGGCGACAACACAAATTAGTGCCGGCGGCTTATGGCCAGTCTGAAATAACAACTCGCGCGAGTTACACGTAAAAGTTCCGGAACGTAAGTGCGGGCGCGCAACACACCAAAAAATGTGAACAACATATAAATTTAAATAACATACGCCTAAAGTTTTAAAGAATGTGAGATAAGTAACGTCAATTTAATAAACACATAAATTCAGTGAAAACAACAATCTATATAGTGCACGGACAATGCGACGTCGTCGAAACTCAGCAGCAGTTAAGTAATGGGGTAGAGTAAAACATAAAAATGGGTTAAACTAAAAGTATAATGGTACCAATTTCTTTAAATTTGTTTAACAAGAATAAAAATGAGATCTCTTAAAGGTATGGGATGTTTGCGTGTGAGTGAGTGAGAGAGAAGGATGTTAATATGGAAGTGCTGGTTGCGTAATTTTTTGTATAATAATTAAATTCATTTGATTTGTTGTTTTATATAAGTTAATAATTAATTAAATTATGAGTTGTTCTATTAAATGAGCCTCGTGGCCAAATATATTCATGTTCAAATTATAGTATAAAAGAAATTGACGAGATGGGAGTTAGTCGAATAAAATAAAAAGTGTTCGTTAACCACATGTGTGTTGGTCATTTGCGTTCACCTGTTTCTCTCTGCTAATGAGTACACCTGACGAGACCCTGGAAGTTCCCGAAAGATAACTGAGCAATATCAATAAATTTTAATTAACTCGTAACGTTTTATTACAAACTGTTATATTCACCACGTGTTCTGTCACAATGGGATTAAATTTTACAATATATTTTTATGAAACCCCGAAAACTGAAACAAATAAAAATACCCACATTTTTGGACCGTTACAGTATGTAGTGACAACTATTTCTTTTTTATATGTAATATCCAAGCTAGTAGTTCTAGATCATTAACAATTAAAAACCACAAAAATAAAATATATATATATATATATATATATCATTTTCTATATAAGTAACTCGATGTTTCTTGCAGTAATTATATAATTTGTGATGTTTTCAATTTGTTTCTTCTGCAAGTAGATAATATTGTATATTCTTTTTAACACCTGACGCACGTTTCACTGAAAAATATCAGTATCATCAGAGGTTTCTAAGTGAATTAATAACAATCGTAATAATTCTATTAATATAAAAGTAACGAATAATCGAATTTGTATCGATTTTAACGTAAAATAAAATAACTGATAATCGATTTAGGTCGATTAGTTAACGATTGTTTTAATGTTTATTTCTTCAGCAGCTGTTTTCTCGGTTATATTTGAAATTTTGTTTATATAGTATTTTATTCACATTTATTTTTATTTTTATAAAATAGAATGTCCAGATTGCAATAAATTTTACGTGGGCCAGACGAAGAAAAAACTACGAGATAGATTCGTTCAACACCGCAATGCATATTTAAAACCAAATATTTATAAATCTAATTTAGCCACACATTGTCTAAATAATAACCACCAGTTTCCAAACATTGAAAATATAAAATTAATTAAAAACATACAAAAAGGTCAAAAAATGAATATTTGGGAAAATCTTAACATTTACAAACACAATAACAATAATTTATTAATTAAAGAACAAACCCAAATAAAAACAAAACAAGACGATCTATTTAAAATTATAAATTTACTAAAAAATAAAAATAAATGTGAATAAAATACTATATAAACAAAATTTCAAATATAACCGAGAAAACAGCTGCTGAAGGAATAAACATTAAAACAATCGTTAACTAATCGACCTAAATCGATTATCAGTTATTTTATTTTACGTTAAAATCGATACAAATTCGATTATTCGTTACTTTTATATTAATAGAATTATTACGATTGTTATTAATTCACTTAGAAACCTCTGATGATACTGATATTTTTCAGTGAAACGTGCGTCAGGTGTTAAAAAGAATATACAATATTATCTACTTGCAGAAGAAACAAATTGAAAACATCACAAATTATATATATATATATAATATATGTATCAATACATACATATATATGTATCAATATATATATGTATATATGTATCATATATATATATATGATGGAACTAAACTATACTTTCCTATGCATGATATCAAAATTAGTTTCATAAATATCTTGACATGGGCAGAAAATATGTACAGTTCATGAATCAGATATGTGTAATGGTGTGGTGAGGAAGTGGGAGGCCTATTAAATTCAGCATTAGAATAGTGTGAGGAACAGACAGAAATCCTCAATAACAATTTATACATGCACATATTTATAATATAGTCAAACTTACTGAATTTAAAGTCAAAACATCTTTACTTCTTCTGTAGATTGTATATTACATTATGTTCCTTGGTCACTCCAGGCTTCTACTGTCTTACATTTTATACACTCAGATTTCCCAAAGTAATTGTCCATCTGGTCCAAACATTTTGTCTGTTCTTGTATTGTATTGTTTATGCTGAAAATATTCGTTTGTTCTAAAGTGTCACATTTCTTAATCTATCCCCACATATACAACACACCTACATCTTTTTACTCAGGGAGGTAGATACTGGGGAGTGGCACTCTGCAAACTAACTTTCCTGTCGGCTGTATTTGGCAAACTCTTTAAAAAGTTTGTAAAAATTAGTTTTTTTTTCATATTTACGTGGTTCAGAAGAGATAGTTATGCTAGTAACTTTTTTTGTTTTTACTGACAATGCACTATGTTGCTCTCAAGCAACGTTGTTCATAAAAAGCACAATAGTTATTTCATAACTGTCACTTTTAAGAGTTTTTATAATTCACTTCTTTGAATTAAAAGCTCTAAAACAATTTCTTCTTGGTACAAAGTAGAGAGCTAGTCACATTTTGAATACTTTATTGTTGAAACCCTCCTGGGCAGAAACAGCATCATTCTTTTTTCCCATATTCTGGCCAGCGATCAAAATCGTCATAACACACATCTTGAACAGACTTTTTCTTCTTATTTGGTTATATGACTTGGGGTGGCCTTCCCTCCTTTTGTTTATTTGCCTACATTTCAAATACATCTGCTCTAAACTCTTTCATTATTTCTTGAGTCTCCTGGCAGCGTATAAGTCATGCATTCAAAACACAAAGATGTAGCATGTACTCAAATAACCTAAGATACCAGTGCTTCAGTTTTAGGGGCACTCTATAAAGTTCATTTAGCATTCCTGCTTTGTCAACACCACCCACATGTTTGTACAATATCTGGATAAGGAACTGGTACTTTTCTCACAGATACTCCATCTCTTTACTAACTTGAACTAGCTATTGAGACTACTTTATTGTCAATCCACTGCACTATTATGAACCTGAATTTCTATCCAGCCTATAGTAAAAAATTCTTCGTGTATATTTCAGAAGAGATTTCTCATTTTCAAGAGGCCAGTCCTTTACACGATTCTTCCTAAGGGTACCAAGAGATTATATGTTCATCTTCTTTAATTCTATTGAGCAGAACAATTTATCATAATAAACTTTTGGTTTCAGAGTAGCACGAATTATTTGCAAAGGAAGACTGCAACTTGCTCTCCCACACTTAATAACTTTTCTTCATGATATATCTTTTGTCATTCCATTGCCAGTGTATGGTACAAAATCATAGATAATGTCAGAAATACCAGCGAACACAAAATCTTGAATCCCTATTAGTGAGGTTTGTTCTGTATGTACAGGGCAAGTTTCCTGCACTTGTTCCCTTGTAACGTATCATAATTTCATATGTAGACTGCTCTTTGTACTGTGGTATTTTTGTACAGTTGTTCGCTGTAGCGTTGAGAACAGATCTTATTTTTATAAATCTGGCCAGAGAATTGTCTGTTAAACTATTGTCCGAAAAATGTAAAATCTTTTGAATTTTCTGGAAGCATTTTAGACTCACTATGTCTGAAATTTTATTGTAATTCATATATTGGCCAAAAATATGTACAAGAGAGCATACTGACTGTATCCACATGGAAAGGAATACCAATAAGTTGTTTCATTTCGTTTCGACAAGAGTAAAACAATGCTCCTGTTTGCTCCACAGGAATATAGGTTTGTTTGCTCCACTATATGGTCTTGAAGAACTGAATTAAACAGCTACCTAAAATATTCTAATGGTGTACGTCTCTTATTTTGTAGAACATCTTGTTCTCTTGAAGTATCATCATAAATGACATTTTCTTGATCCTGTATTCTTGGGTCACTGTCCAGGCTCTCTTCAGATTCTGTTTCAGGCATTGTTCTAAATATCTTGCATTACATATCCGTGGAGAGCAACAGGGTCTTTGTCATTGTACACAAAAATTTGAGATTCAGAATCTGCATCCGATGAGAAGAAATTTATGGTAGGCAATACAACTGCTTTAGATGCCTAAAAATCCACAAAAATTAGTGGAATCGATATTATGTGTGTAACTGTGAACACGCACACAAAATGTAGTTTAAAAATTGTTACAAACATGGCAATGTTGCTTACAATCAAAATGTCTTTCTAAACCCTGTAAAAGAAATTTACGTTAACATAGAACTCTCAGCATAAAATAAATATTTACCACAAATTTGAAATTAATAATAATAATAATAATAATATAAAAACACCCAAAATTCACTTTTAAATAAAATTTAAAAAAAATTACTAATACCATACGCTGAATCACGGTTCCACAGAACAGCAAACAGTTGAACTAAGAAGTTTATTTTTCCTGCATTCACAGAACGCATGTTGCATAGGAGATCTGTTGTGTTTGACATTTTCTTTTGTATTCATACACAGGTCCTGATGATGACAATAAATATTGTCGAAACATCGACACAAATAATTTAAAATTTGTGTTATACTTTTTGACCGATCCTCACAAACCCTTCATCCAAAAAATTCATTGATTGACGGTCACTACGACTTTAAGGGCTATGACTAGAGCAAGTTTCTTCTATATGTGTGTGTGAGAGAGAGAGAGTTTTCTCCTTCCAACTATGTATGTTCACAGCTGAATTCTGCAAGGTAAGTAGTTTTACTTATTTGTGTATTGTTTATAGTAACTCAATTAATTGTAATACACATGCGACTGTCACTGTAGTGGTAGATTAGTTTGATGTAATTTGTATTTTTTATGTTTTAGTAGTATTTGCCTGAAGACCTATCAATTTCTAGTGCATCTGAAACTTTACTGTTTTAAAAATTAAATCTGTGTCAGCTATCTTCTATGTTCCCTGTTTACTGTGTTATCATCTTCTCCAACACACTAATTTTCCACAGTTGTCTACAATTGCTTGTAATTCTGCCTCAGTCAGAGGTATGTTTGAATTCAATGAAGTCTCATACTGAAGTGAATGATTCTGTTTAGCTCATACGTAATATATGATAATATTTATATAATAAAAATAATAACAATAAATAGTGTAAACTAGGAATGCATTTCTAATGTCATTATTTGTTTTATAATAGCAACAATGTAAATTGGTAACAAAAATGTTTAAAAATAATTGAAATGTGTGTGCGCGTGTGTGTAAAACATATTTATAATATATTTAGAATTAAAAAAAATATTGTTACTATAAAATAAAAAAGCCACTATTACTGTTATAATAACTCTGTAAGCATTTAACTTACTCACAGATGCATGAATGTCAAGAAACTCGTCTGTGCTGTAAGCTAAAATGTTTGTACTTGTCAAGTTATTATAATAATGATGGGATTTTTCCTCACAGCAGCAAAATTCTAACTGTAGAAAATTGGTAGAGATTTTGATTAATAAAAATAAATATGTTACAGTCATATTTATTGTGCATTTTTATATTTTAATAACTACTCCAGTAAAAAATATTGTGATAGCTAAAACAGAGTTTGATGAATTATTTGTTGTTATGAAACAATAACTAGCATTTTTTAGACGAGTCAACTGATACGTTATCTAATAAATATTTGGAAACAGTTGTATGGAATTGACTGAATAATCAAGTTGTGTGGGATGACTTTTTATGTCTTTTCCTATTGTAGATGGAACTGCAGATGGCTTTTAATTTATTAACAAAATTTTTTTAACAAACATGAAATTCCTTATAAATTCAATTTGTAGGATATCAGTATTGTGATGGATCATATACTGTATTTCATTGCAGTGTACGTATGTTAAAAGAGAATGTACAATCACGACATGCGTTTGTGACTCACTGGCTCTCTGGCTTTGTGTGCTTCGTATGCCCGTGAAAAACTGGCAGACTATTGAGGCTTTAGTTAGAAATATATATATATATATATATATATATATTTCAATCACTTTCTGCTACAGTCCGTTTCTTGATGTATATAATACTATAATATTTATGACTAAATTTACCTCAAGATATACTTTTTTCCTTTAGGAACATGTTTCGGGAGATCTTGTTCTCCCATCTTCAGCCTTCGCCATCTTGTTTCTGGTGAAGTATTTGTGTGTTGGCTTCTGGATGTTATTGAGGTAGTTTGTTGTTGTTGGTCTTTGGTCCTTTAAAGTTGCATTATTGTGTGTGGTTGTGGTATCTGTTTTTGTATTTTGTGTATTTTCGATGTTGAGTGCTTTGAATATTGTGTCATGTTTTGTATTGATTTGTATTTGTTCTGGTATTAATTTGTTTTGTGTTTTATGTTTGTAAATCTGTAAATTTTCCCAAATGTTCATTATGGTGCCTTTGTGTGGTATATGTTTTATTAGTGTTACATTGAATTCTTTTCTACAAAATGCAAATATCAAATCATTTGACATGAATTCCCAGACATAACCAATGTAACACTAATAAAACATATACCACACAAAGGCACCATAATGAACACTTGGGAAAATTTACAGATTTACAAACATAAAACACAAAACAAATTAATACCAGAACAAATACAAATCAATACAAAACATGACACAATATTCAAAGCACTCAACATCGAAAATACACAAAATACAAAAACAGATACCACAACCACACACAATAATGCAACTTTAAAGGACCAAAGACCAACAACAACAAACTACCTCAATAACATCCAGAAGCCAACACACAAATACTTCACCAGAAACAAGATGGCGAAGGCTGAAGATGGGAGAACAAGATCTCCCGAAACATGTTTCTAAAGGAAAAAAGTATATCTTGAGGTAAATTTAGTCATAAATATTATAGTAATATATATATATATATATATATATTACAACGATACATAACATAACTTTGATATACTGTAATTTATGTGGCCCCACGTTCTTTGGGACGCCAAAATTATACAATGATACCTTTTGTATATGCAGGTTGTAAATAATTATAACAATACCAGGTGTAACTATAATAAGAGTAGTAAATTTATGAGTAGTTAAAATTTCATGTTTATTGTTTTAACAAGCATTATAAACAATAAAACATTAATAATCTTCGATCAGATATCACTCATTATTAAGTTCATCTCTTAAGCTATACAGTGTTACACACATTTAAAACACTCTTACCTCTAGACATTTCTACAAATTGATTTAAAAAAAAAAAATTTAAATGTAATTAAGTTTTATTTTAATTGAATTCATTTAACTCAAATCTGACCTCAGCTTGACCAGTTTCTTTTTTTTTAAATAATTTAAAATTATATTGTTTACTCTCAGACTGGCATTTGTTTCGTATTCAAAATTTAAATTATTCTTTTCTACAAAATGCAAATATCAAATCATTTCAATTATTTTACTTTGATAAAAAAAATATACTATCTCAAAATTAAACTATCTTTTTTTTCCTTCTATATTTATATTTATCTATATGCGATCGCTCATTCTTACGACTAATACTTTTACATAAGACTCTATTACATTCTTTCTAATTATAAACTTTTTTGTTTTAATTCATTGTCTCTTTATATAGTCTTTATGAGCTCTTTTAAAAAATCATTTATAAATGCATTATGCATGTCGCCTCGAGTTTTGATGACCTTACGACTTATTGACGGGGTCCAGAGTTGGGTTTCCGTTACTCCTGGCTTGGCGTGGTCCTGGATATGTCCAGAGTCCAACGTCGTTCTCCAGCAGTGTGTGGTCCGTCCCAGAGAATTACTAGCTGCTGCGAGGTGGATCTCGTTCGGCTGTTAGGGATCTAAAAAGCATCTCCTAACGTCCAGTATCTTGCGTTGCTCGTTGTAGCTTCTCTGTTGATACTCTTGCTGACCTAAACGGTCCTGGTACTCTACGTTTCCCGAAATAGTGTAAACATAATTACTGAACATCTTTATTCGTTCATAGATGAGACTTATAATAAAATAAAACTGTTCTGCCGACGGACAGCATGTCCGACTGCAACTGTGTTTTGAAAAGAAGATGAGGGCTTCCAGTCGAACCCTTAATTTATACCCTCTCGAGATTCCGCACCTGTTGGTTCCGAAATTGTCCTGTTGAGACCTGCAGATCACTCCCGAACCTTTTCATATATTTGCAAATGGCAATGTTTTGTACGGAATTGAGATAGCACAAATCATAGCTAATTTGATTAAGCACTCACTGTATTAATTTGAGCGTCTTAGTGTAATTTGCGTATTTTTGGCACATTTATTTCACACTGACTTCGCGTAGTGTGTCCTATTAACGTCATTTTCTTACTGTGGATACGTATAAAATTTACACACACTTTGGTGCCTTTTGTTTGTTTATACACTAATTAGTTTTCACACAGTGAATTAAAATAATTATTTTAGTAATTAATTGGGGAGGGTAGCTGAGATTCCTGTCTGTACATGCATCACTAACACACACAAGATACACGCGTAACACACAATCGAGCAGGTGTTCTTTGCCTGTTGGAACAGGTTAATTTCTCCCCTAGTATAACAATGAAACATTTTTACAATCCCAGACCTGTCCATTTACCCCAAACTTATAATAATTTTATATTTATTTAAATCAATGCTCAATACAGCATATGGCTGTATCGTTGCAATATATATATATATATATATATACCTAAATCAATATAGTTCAAAAATATAAAAATAATTACAGGCTTCCAAAAATCTGCACAAGTTAAACACCATAAGTTGTTAAGACCCTGCTAAACAAGGTTGTCTTTGCTGGCATATGTTGAAAGAGTTGTTGAACCCAGCATTGCTATTATGTATCCAATGTGAATACTTAAATAATGATAATGCAAGATCTATTTATAAAAATTTAACACCTCTAAACAAATAATGTCTTGCAAAAGACAAGTATACTGAGTCTCAGTAAGGCCCTGCCACTAATATCCAAAGGCAACAGAATAAATGGATTCACTAAGAGAAGGCAGACTAAGAGTGATCTTGAAATCTGGACATTGAATTTCATTTATTGTAAAGAAGCATTTAATGTACTGCATAGAACTGAATATGCATACAGACTTCCTGATAGTTTTTGTATTTCATCCAACAGTTTACGGTATGAAATATATGCAGACCTACATTCATCAAACATCACACTTGTTAACAGAACTCTGTTAAAACAGCACCATCTTGTGATGGTTGTGGACATCGGCAGGAATTGGGTGCCAACAATGAGAGGGCAAGAATAAGAGGATACTACCAGTTTAGGGGTAGCACCCAGTTTAGTGAAACACAGCATCCAACTGTAGGTATTGTAAGTCCTCATGTCACACTGCCTAGATTTTTTTTTTTTACAGTTAATAAATGTTTGAAAAAGTGAAACCAAGTTTTTTCTGCACCAGCTTCATTTTCCCCATCCCTCATGTAAAACAGCATTTACAAGTAAAACGATATTAGGGGTTTACACTAAAGATATTAGTGCTTTAACATTAATAAACATCACTTCCATAAATACATTAATAAAAAACCCTCAACACTTTGCAGGAACAAAAATTGTTACAAGATATAAAATGTGTGCCCATATTTAATGACAGTGATGCCTGGTAGTTTCAACAATATTGTGCAATAGATCAGTGAGCATCAGTTTAAACAGCCAGTTATATAAACAGTGTCATCATAGGAGCCCAGAGTTTTATGTGCCCAATACATGATTACAGCCATCTGGTGTTTAAATGATAAAATTAAGCTGACATCTTTCTGATTTTTTCCAACTGTACAATTTGTGGAGGGGCGCTGAATGTAGATTGTTGTGGCAGTAAACATTATCACACATACACAATCGCTCATGCACTCAAAGGAATACAACTGTAATTACTACTACTTCTGAAAGTGTTTTTGAAAATTACTAAACTCAGAACAATCTGTTGTTTTGTAAATTATGTAATAGGTACATAAGTTTATATTTAGATTCATATTTTGTGTGTGTGGAGGGGTTATTACAATAAATCGTATCAGTACTTTTTTGTATTAATACAAAAGGAACTGTACCACCTTAATATAAACCATTTACGTTATAAATAAAATGGATACTTGTAAAAACTAACCTAAATTATACTTAGTAATGATTTACCTTATTGAAACCATCCAGTGACTTCAAATTGTAAATTTATGACGCGTTTCGAGTCATATGACCCTTCATCAGATATTATCACTCACAAGGAGATCATCAAATATTAAAATTCACAAAACACACATATGTACAATAATAAAACCTATACAAGCGTCCGACACAGTGCACTGCGTGTGGCCCACTGGACTCTGAGCAAATGCAGTGCACTGTGTCGGACGCTTGTATAGGTTTTATTATTGTACATTTGTGTTTTTGTGAATTTTAATATTTGATGATCTCCTTGTGAGTGATAATATCTGATGAAGGGTCATATGACTCGAAACGCGTCATAAATTTACAATTTGAAGTCACTGGACGGTTTCAATAAGGTAAATCATTACTATATAAAGTGACTTGGACCGTATAAATAATTTTTAAAATAAATTATACTTGTTTATCCTATATATTTATTTCTCACATGTATTTATTTGTAGAAACAACAGAAAAGGAAATATTGTTGACTTTTTGAAAAGAGTCAATAAAGTCTTTAAAGAATCATTAAAGAGTCATTTTTTGCAAGTGGTATTAAAGTAATAAGGCGTTTAGATAAAGAATAATAGGAAATAATGTTTTTATCATCAAGTAATTCAATGGACTTTGGGATTTTTCCCCAGTTTCTACTTTATAATTTTTCCTCCTGTTGTTTTTTTTTTTGGGGGGGGGGTCAATCTCAAAAACAACAGGATTGTGTAGGGTAAAAGTACAGACACAGATTCCAAGTTTGATAAAAATCAGTTGATTTGTTCAAAAGTTACCATGAGACATACCTCAAATAGATAGGCAGACAGTAAGATAGAGACAATGGCAAACTGTTGAGTTAAAACTGAGAACTGGCTTCGTTCATTCAATTAATATTACATAATAATAATGACATAAATAATAAGTCAAGCCTTTCACTTTTATACTTTATATATAAGTTGTCATATGAGTGGCTTCAGATTGTTTTACCTTTGGTAATCTTAAGTACACACTCAGTGTTACATGCCTACAAAAGAATAAATAATAACATGTATGCAATGGCGGTTCTAGCCTGGGGCTGGGCCCCCCAGAAACCTAATCATTTTCTTATTCAATTTTAAAGTATGTACTATTTGTTGTTATATGTAATTGCGCACTAGCTTACGTATTTTGTTAATTACTATTGTTATTCTTACTGAGGATGATGCCCTCCCCCCACACTACATTACAAACTCTAAGACAGGCGCCATACAAAGAAATACTCAGAATGCTGTACCTGTTTCAGTGGCACAACCCTACACAGACTAGTCACTAAGAATGTGATGCCTTATCATGTTTGAGCATTCATATTTTACAAAGCTCCAATAATATTCAAATGACTAAAGAATGATTCAAACTAAAACGGGAAAATAATAATGTGAGACAATAATGATCTTGAAATGAAATAATGTTACATAGTGAAGAAAAAGGATGACATCAGTATCTGTGTCATCGATATTAGTTTATAGTTAGTGGGTTGGGTCGGCACACGCTGAATGAAATCCCAGCTATCAGTAGAGAACAAACTTTTCATGTGAAAAGTGGCTTTAAAGCCAGTACAGATATTTGGTACTATGAGGGGTAATGTGTGCAACTATGAAGTAGAAGTTTTGGAGAATAAAATTCTACAACTACCGAGAATGCACCAATGTTTAAGTGTTACACCAGTTGAAGAGGAAATTCAAAAATACAATGAAAGATTAAAAGTACATGTCAGTGAACTGGCTATCAGGCTAATGATAAAACCTAAGTAATGCTTCACATCCTCAGACTTTGCTACTAGTTTCACTTACTGTTTTACCATAATATGTCCACATAATCACACAGTGCTGCAACTAGTTTCTTAACGCCTTATAGATTAGGTTTGCCCTTGCAAGTTTCAACATTGTTTGCGCTGAAATTTGAACATTATTAAATACCAAAAAAAATTCATCAACTCTCTAGAAGAGTTATTCATTCACACAGAATGGATTACAATGCCTGTACACCATGAGTTATTTATTTTGTCAATAAAAATCCAAAGATCTAGGTTGTTAATATTGTTGAAAGTAATTATGTTGTAGAGCTGAATCATAAAACCAAAAATAAAACTTTATTTGTATAACATTACTCTTCTACATTTTCTGGTGCCTGATTACTATCAAATTTAATTTCCTAATTTAAAAAATCATAGATAGAAGCTTTTATTATTATAAAAATTTAATTAAACTTTTTTTTATTCGTCTATTTTAAAGTTTCAAATTATAAAATTACATCATATTTCTGATGATGACAGTAATGTAAAAACTATTGAAATATTGTAAAAATAATAAAAATATATTCTTGTTTATAAAAATATAACATTTATTATAATCTTTAAATAACAGAATTATTGTGTTATTATGTTTTTTTTTTAATGTTAATACAACGTAGCTCTCTGCATCCCAGGTTATTTAATAAGGAAACCTAGACTGATACTTATGTCCAACAGTGCAAAAGGAGGAACTGCAAAACAATCCAAGGAAAAAATAAACTGTTAATTAATCAGTGGATTACTTAGATGCTGATCAAATTAGGGGGACTGTGAGTTTTGGACCATATGATTATAATTTCAAGATGCCTCAATTCAGAATTCTCTGTGTAGTGTAAAACCTGAAGAACTGAATTTTAAAATACCAGTACTACAATAATTTTTTTATGTACTGTAGACTAGTCTAATCACCTTAATTTCCTAAATAATTTTTTAAAATGATTATACGGTTTTATTCACTTAACCTTAATTAAGTACATCACAATAATTTAATGTTTATTTTGCATTATTAAATGCAGGAATCCCACATGTTCTATGATCTGAACCTTTGTACCCCCCCCCCTCAAAGATAGGCCAAACTTTTAAGGTTTCAAGTTCTGGAAAATCCACTTTTCTGTTGGATACTGGATCTTCTACTACAAGGGTAGATAACATTTTACTAATGCGTAGATGTGTATACATATTTTAAGACCAAGTCAACAATCACACCTTCCTCCAACACCTCACCATTCAAAGTTTGATAGCTAGCCTAGACGCGAAACAACCCTTGTGAAAACTATGATGGAATTAATGAGAGTGAACAGCAGTAATTATGATATCTTAATGTTTGAATTATTTTTAAATAATAGTTTTTAAAATGACAAAGACTAAGACTGAATTTACAAAACACTCTGTGGGTATAGAAACACTAAATAAATTTACAATGAAAACATGCTGCAGCTTGTACCAAGATATGTTGACTATTTCAATACTTTGTCATATTAAGATTTTAATTTTAATGTGAAAATATCCCCCCTTTCAACATACTAAAATAGTTTGTGAAACATAGTTTTGGTTCGTGTTACTAAAATATATATCAGACTATCAAATTTCTAGGATATGTGTTTGCGATATTAGATTACATAGCAATTGGGATGGAAACTGGCTTTGCAGAAAAAATGAACTAAAAACGTTCACCATGAAAACGCTTTGTTTATTCTTGGATATTCTACATGGTAATCCACTTATTTCCTTGTATAGAAATTTGTATTGGATGTTTAAGTCTACTGATCATTACAGTTAAATTATACTTTAAGTAAAAGACCATTTTCACAGTTAAGTGCCTTCAACTGTGTTACGAACTGAATCGTATCTGCATGTTAGTAAATAATATTACACTTAATAGCATGTTGTTTTAACCCAATTGCAAAAATCCATCCGGACACAATCTTGAAATACAAAATGAGGTCAGCATCTTCACTAAGGGTTTATAGGGATTGTTTATTAATTATAATATTATAACTACTGACACCAATCACTAATTTTTTATTGGTTAAACTTTTACCTTGTAGCCTGAACTATTTTCACTTGTTACAAGCTTCATCAGAGGCTGCCGCTAGGAGCGCTGTCTGTCTTGTTCTTGACGGTGCGTCTGGTGACAGCACCGTTCGAAAGATCGATGTTGTGTGTGTGTGTGTGTGTGATATGTTCAAATAGTATGTGTGATTTCAATTATGTCTGTTCATTTAGGATATTCTTTCTATGTGTTTTTGTATATTTCTAGTTGTTCAAGAGTGTCTAGCTTTCGGCTTTTGTGTATGTGTAGAATTTCCATGTTGGTGTTTGTTTGTGTATATGTAGTTTGCTTCAATGAGGTGGTTTGCAAAGGTGGATTCTGTGGTGGAGTGTAGTGCCTTTGTGTGTTCAATATATCTCTGTTCTAAGCTATGTCCTGTCTGACCTATGTAGAATTTGTTACATCCTGAGCAGTTTAGTTGTATACACCACGCAAACCAAATTTGTTTTGTTCTTTGTATGTGTTTTTTTTGACAGTGTGTGTTCTATTTTGTTTATTCAAACTTATTTAGGGTATCTTGATCTTTGTGGATCAGTATGTCTAGCGAATTCAGACCTCTCAGTAGATCAATGTGCAACTGGTCGATATATGTTTCACAACAAAAAATGAAGGAAAATGAGAACTTATTTTGGACAAGATTTTGTGTTGTTACTGTCATGCAAATTATGAAGTGACCTGTGTGATGTGAAATCTGTGATATAATGCGACGTATTTGAAACTTGAAAAACATCAGGATATTCTATGTTGTTTTATAAAACAGAAAATATTAAAAAGTCTACATTTAGTACTGTTATAGTTCCAATTTGTACCAAAAGATAATGACAGAGCTGTGACAATGAACAACTGTTAACAAGAATATGCACTCTCTTAAATTATCTGTAAGTCTGAAAAAAATGATTTCCATAGTTGGTCGTATTTACAAAATTGTAATTGTTAAAAAATTGCTACTGTATTATGAAAAGAAATTCAATATGAAAACCTATGATATGATTGTCTTTTAGGTGTCTTTAACTTATCAAGATGTTGGGGAATATTATTATTAGAAATTACTGAAGGCCTACACATTGTTAAATACAACATAAACAAATTTCAAAATAATTACATTTTATTTTATGTTCCAACTATTCTACATCACTCTGCACTTTATTCAATGAGGTGTGCCTGAAAAGTAAAGATACAAAGTCCCTAAAACCTTTAAAAATATTTACAGTTCTTCAACTTAAAATTACTTAACACATATATACTAATTTTTCAATATAATCACCACCATCATCCAAGCTTGTGGACTAGGTTTTTCTATCCTGATGTCATACAAGTCTGATGATGACCCTTTAAACTGATGATGCTGTTGAAGACATCACAATATCCATCAGCAGTAACTGATTTTTTTCAGGCATAGAGGCAACCAGAAGAACCCTAATGTTCCAGAAAACTGAAACCACGTATTTTACTTGCAAAGTCTGCTAATAAACATGCCACACCTTCCACCCATAATCTATGATATTCTAATGCAGTGTATGAACTGGGGTGCTGTCATACTGCCACACTGTGAACAAAATATCTGGAACTGACTTACTCTACCAAAACGTGGCTGTTTGTGAAAGAATGGTGTGATTTAAAGTCCTTTGGAACAACTACAATTATTACTTCCATACTGCTTTACATAACATATAAAACTATATGGAATATAAAATGCTGTCAGAATTCCAAAATGGCAACAGGATGATCTCAAAACCATCCATTGGGAAAAAGAAAACATGAGCATAAACCCTAGAGTTTCTCAAACTAGAATCAACTGGGATTACATTTTCCTGACTGAAAAAAATTTCTGTATTACACAAAATCAAACATCAGAAAAGTTCAGATCAGGAACAGTATTTACTTTCTTAACAAAATCTTGAAGTAACATAATAATACATACAGATACAAATTTTATTACCACTGTTATAAAACCATATTCACAATGCAGAGTGTTAATTAGAGAAAAACTTCCTTTCTGTATACAAAACGTTCTGTGTTTTACATAGATAACGCTATAATTTTACTATACCTGGGGCTAAATATTTTTAAAGTACATGGTGAACAAACATGATTTGATACACGGACATTATTTTGTACAGAGTTTTACAACTGCAGTGGCCAATGTCCACAAAATATATGGGATCAACACATTTGATAGTGAACCATCAAGTGAAAGAATGCATTTAGACCAGCATATTAAAAAAGATCAGCCTTGCTGCCCTTGAACTCTGGGATATTTAAGAACGTAAATATAACTAGATTTATATTTTCTAGTTATTCTAGTGCTTCAAAAATGTTTAATGTTAATTTTGTTTTGACAACTATAGTGCTGAGTTTCCATATGACATCCTTAAAGAAGTAGTAATTGTTTATCCTTTAATAAAAAGCACAAAACTAAGGGCAGAGCTGCAAATTCTATACAGTCGAGAGGATATGTGAGCAGCATTAGGAGCTACTCCACTGCTAAACTTTTTCTGAATTCAATCTAGCTGCCATATTTTCAAAGTCTGTTACCATCCTACGAAATACCTACAATGTCAGTGGAACCTTAGCAATGTTTTCCACATTTAAACAAATAACATCCCTCAGAATTCAGTGTGCACAGACAGACTTTCAGTATTAGCCTTGCTGTCTATAAGGAAACAGATATTTAGTTGTATACTGGATTTTAACAGGCTAGTGACTGAGAAGTTCACCATACAAAAAAAGATAAAAAATAGAATTAATTTATAAGCACTAATGGTAGGGTAGATGAATATAAATTTAAAATATGACTAATATTTTAAACATAGTTTTTACCAGTCACAATGAATTTAAATGAATTGTGTAACAATGTAAATAATATAAACTTGTACAATTCCTTTACTGTCAAGTTTTTTCCTAACTACCCGTTATAACATCATGGACAACGAAATCCAAGAATTTTTTCCTAACGAATGTTAAATTTTGTTTGTACTATTAATTTTATAAATAGTCATAGCAACATTTTTTACTATAAGTCATTTAAAATATTGCAACACGTCAGTCTGAAAATTTTTGTGAAAGTATATTTTTGAAATCCTCCCCCTTCAGCGTGGCTCCCTAGATCAACTGCTCAACAGAATTCTGTCACTGCATGTGTTGCTGCATCCTAGAACAATAGTGGGAGATATAGACATAGATAGACAGAATAAATTGACACTTATCTGTTAGTCTACTACAATTGCAGTGATACTATAATTGCATATTACTTACACATACAACACATTTAAGTATCTTTAAGAATATATATATAACATTAATCAGTCTCAAACTAATATACCCCTTCTTAAAAGTATCTCACATATTAATTTGTCCATTCATAAACATTTAAATCCACTATTAGAAAGTATTGTATGCATTGTTAAATACAAACACAAACAAGTTTCTAAATAATTACATATACCTTTATGATCCAACTATTCTACATCAATCTGCACTTTATTCTATGAAGTGTGCCTGAAAACTAAAGATACAAAGTCCGTAAAACTTTTAAAAATATTTACAGTTCTTCACCTTAGAATTACTTTAACACATATATACCGTACTAATTTTTTGGTATAATCACCAACATTATCTAAGGTTTAGTGAAGCCCGGGGACTAGCTTTAGTATCCCGATGTCATAGAAGTCTGACGATGCCTCCTATAAACCATGCCATGAGCTCATTTTTCACCTCCTTATAATCACTGGGGGTTTTCCAGCCAGATGTTTCTCCAGGTAATGGGCTAAGTGAAAATCATTGAGTGCATAATCTGGGCTATGCAGTGTATCATCCAATTTCCAGCTATCGAGCAGCACAGGGGTGAACAAGAGGTAAGGGGCTGGACATTTTTGTTGAGTAGCCAAATGATATGTGTCAGCTCCTTCTTTTGTTTTGAGTAGGCTGTTGAAGACGTCTCAGTGTATCATAATATGCACCAGCTGTAACTGATTTTTCTTCAGGCACAAAGTCAACCAGAAGAACCCTACTGTTCCAAAAAACTGAAGCCATAATTTTTTTGGCTGAAATCAATGTTTTGATTTTTTAATTTTGGGGGAATGTGTATGGTGCCATTGCAGTGACTGTTGCTTCAATTCAGGAGTATGGTTATAAACCCAGGTTTCATTTCCAGTTACAGTAGATTCCAGGAATTTATATCCTTCCTCTACATAATGTGAGAAATATAAAAAGTACAGAATCCATCTGTTTTTTCTTGTGCTCATCTCTTAACAATATGGGCACCCAACAAACATAAAATTTTGTATAGCCTAATTTTGTCTTCACAGCTTCATTAATGATATAGTCTTACAAACTTCAGGAACAATTTGATATAATTCACTTGTTATCAGTGATTGATCTGGATACGCTTTCCTAATTTTTTTGGAGGAGGTTGTCAGACATCAAAGATGAGCCCGTTGTGAACATCAGTTCTTCCTTCTAAGAATTCATGGCACCACTTCAAGACATTTTGTTGAGTCATAATGCCACTATAGACAATTGTGATTTGTCTATTCATTTCCACCAGGAATTCACCGTATGCTTAAAAAGAAAGTATAACAAAATTACCCTAGCATTTGATGGAATTTCTTATTTATGCTCTCATTTCCAAAATGGGTAATATGAACTAATCAAGTGAAATCTATTCTGTTAGCGAATATGAGAAATAAGCATTGACTAACAATAATGGCAGTATTACCATCGCCACAACAAATTTTCCTCATTGCCTGAAAACAATGTACAGTATCTTTACTTTTCTGACATGCCTCATACAGTGGGGGATTAGCAACTCTTGGGCCCTTGGGCCCTATTTTCTCAGCAGCCCCCTTTCCCACCCCTCCTCCCGCTCCCCATAAATTATAAACTACAACCATTACAAAACAGGCCTCATTCAAGGAAATGGAGATATCTGTGATAAGATTTAAATCTTCTATGGGCTAATATCCACCCTAATCCTAAATAATCATTATTCATTAATATTTGGTTTGAGGCACTTTTACAACTTAAAAACTTTTTTACAGCAATTTTGGGGACAGATAACCGTTATTTTTTTTAAGAATATTTATTTCCCAATAAAACAAAACAACTCAATTTCATTCATATATAAACGATCACATAGAAAATCAAAAACACATTGCAAAAGTTAATATAAATATAAACAAACAAAAATATTAAATTAGTAACCTTCTGAAGTTTTATATACTTTAAACATAATTAATGCGGTCCAAGTCGCTGTATGATAATTATGTCAAGTGAGTGTTGACATGCTACACGCGGTGCACCATGTCGGTTAATAGTACGCTTATAATATGTTCATTCAGTGTATTTTACGTATTTGTTTATTATGTGTTTGTTTTAATATGGATTTTATTATATAACGAGCTCCTTTGGAGTGAAGGTCTGAAGATGGGTCATATGGCCTGAAACGCGTAACCCAGCACAAATTACGCTTGACGTCACTTGACGGAAATTATAAGGTAAATTATATAATTTATATACTGACTACACAATCTATTTAATAAACAAACTACAAATCAACTTTGCGAGCTTTCATTGCAGAAAAATCTTTTATAATGTCACTGAAATCAATTTCGTTGAGCAGTTCAGCATTTGTCACAAAACTTGTTAAACTTGACAATCTTAAGTCAGCAGATGAATTACGCAGGTAGTTTTTAACTCTTTTTAGAATGCTAAAAGACCGTTCATCAGATGCATTTGTGGTCATCATGCACAACAAAATTCTCAACGATGTTTCAACGTTAGGGAAAAAAGTTGTCAATTGCTTTTCTCGTATAAATCTTAAAAACTCAGCAGGAAGATGTTGGTCCTTTATACATTTAAGCCAAGAGCCTCAACAAACGCCTTAAAATGTACAAATTCTTCAATAGTTCTGAAGAAAGGATATTTCTGAACTAAGAGAGAAGGTTTTTCCTGTCCTGAATTTTGTCATCTTTCAAGGTAAGCAATTTACAAATGAATCCAAAAACTTTGTTCTGATTGAAGTAAATTCTTGATCTGTTTTCTAGTTCAGTAAAAATTCTGTCGATTATAACATAAAATGTATTAATAATCTTGTCTGCCTTCCACGTCATCCAAGTCCATTTTGGAGGTATCTTCATCATCAAAAATTATTTTTTCTTTCTTCTCCTCTTGAAATCTAAAACATAGTCAGCAGTCTCTGACTTACACAGTTTCATACCTTTCATCTCATAATAATTGAATCGTTCTCATAAGCCCTGCACATAATCTTTGAGAGATTTGTAAATATTGCAAATGACTCCTAAATCAGTGTTAGTGCTTTGCAATGTTTTACTTGCAGCATTAAAGCGTTCAAGAACATCATTCCATAAAACAAGTAATATTGCTGTTTCTATCCTAGTAAATACTGCACATAATCCCTCAGCTGTAGCTCTGTTTTCTGGTTTTTCTTGGGGTTTTCCAGAGATGACTTGAAGTGCTTTATGAAACTCCCAATACTGAAGGAGTAAAGCCCTTGAAGCATGCCATTTAACTGACCACCTGGTCGTATTTAGCCTTTTAGCCAACAGTTTTTTCTTGATTTCACTGTCTTTTATTATGTTTTCAAGTGAAGTCCACCTTGCAGTTGATGCGCTAAAAAACACATAGAGTTCTTGTATGAACATAAAAAGCTTAGTTGCTTGAAGGCAGCAGTTAGCTGCGTGGGTCCCTACCAGATTTAAGGAGTGGGCCGAACAAGGACTGAATTCTGCCAGAGGATTGTGACTCTTAATTCAGGATTGAAGTCCTTCATATTGCCCCGACATATTCGATGCATTATCATATGACTGGCCTCCCATATCGTTTATTGAAATATCTAGTAATGAAAGTGTGTTCAAAATTAATTCTTCCATTTGAGCACCCGTGTGGTTTTCCAGTCTGATAAATTTAATAAATCTTTCCGTTGGGCAGCCATTATTTAAGATATAGCGAACAATCAAAGTCAATTGGTCATGATGAGAAATATCAGGTGTTGAATCTACAGTTATGGAATAGTACTTGCTTGATTTTAACTCCTCAACAATTGTTGAAACTATTTTATTGTACATTATTTCTGTAAACTCATTACAGATAGTCTTTGAGAGATAACCTACCTTTCCTTGATCAGGATTGCCATAATTTTGAATGTGAACTTTTAAAAAATCATCGTATTCGGCTAGCAATTCTAGAATTCCTAGAAAATTGCCATTTGTCCGAGATCCAAAAACTTCATGCTTTTCTGAGCCTCGAAAGGCTAGCCTGCGAGCACCAAGAAATTTAATAACATGTAATACACGAATCAAAACTTTCTGCCAATAGTCTACTTCTTTTAAGTACTGTTGATGAAGAACAGAGTCAATCTTACTGAGTAAATTGCCTCTGATGACGTAGGATTGTGTGTTAATTCTATGCTCAGAACTCCTCTCATGCTGTGACAATCTGGAAATATGTTTCCAGTCGTTAAAGCCATGAATAAAAGAATTTTCAGGCTCGTTTGAATGGAAAAGTTTGTACGGAACACAATAAAAAGATCCCTTTGAATTAGAATACATCAGCCATTGTCTTTTCTTCAACTGTCCATTTTGCAAATGAGTAAACAACATACTCTTGTTAGCATACCTTGTCTTATCAGGATAAATATGCCTATATTTTGAAAAATCACAATCATAATCAGTTATTTTTGACAAGTGTTCTGGAAGATTTTTAATTATATGATCTTTAAGCTCGTTCGTCAATGGTTCCCAAAAATTTGGGTCCATTAAATCAAATTTAACAATTTCTTTTTGCACATTACAGTTAACTTTTGAATTATCTGAATCTAAGCACTGAATGTCGAGAACAGTATCTGCTACTTCCGGATCATTAACTTCACCACATTCATATAAATCAGTATTTACACTATTAAAGTCAATATTTACTTTGCTACAACATGGGCGTTGTTGCAAACCTACGTTAAAATCTGCTGCATTTACAAGTTCATTATTTACTTCACAATAATTTGGATTTTGTTGTTGATCCGAATCCGAATATATTGTTAAATTAGTTGGGGCAGGATCCGTAAACTTATCAGAATCGGTAGAATTTGAACCAGTACTTTGTGAAACTGTTGAAGCTTTCAAAAACTTGTCCAACTTAGCAGTTTTGTGTAATAATTTTGAGTGAGCATCATCTTTAGCTTTTTTCAACTTGCGTTTATAAGCTCCACTTGCAGTGTGCAAATTCTGACTCATTTTCAATGAAGACATGAAGACGTTCAGACAAAACAACACACACACACACACACACACACACACTGACACACAGAAAACAAACCAGGCTAAACAATACAAATATCTGAACACAAAGAAATGGCTTTCAAATGACTCCACTAAATAATAAAAACAGTTAACACAAAGTGTATCATCTACAGAGCTTTTACGACGTATTCAGACCTTTCCAACTTAAAATAACCTCAAAACTGACAGGTGCATTGTTGTTTACTGTTCTGCCGCCAGTCTACTGGCTGTAAGTTAGAAGGGGAAGGGGAGAGTGTGACTTGTCACCGCCACGACCGACGCGCCAGTGTCGACTGTCTGATATGATGGGCTGTCTACCCAGGGACATATCCTGATCTAGTAACCTCTAGGACTATCAACCTGATATTAGTCGCTGCCTTGCACTTTTAATTAATTATTGGTGGTAGTAATCTGCGTGTTTGACTAGCAGTTTTTCTCATTAGAAAAAACATTTGCCCTGCGGCCCCCTTAAGCCTGCGGCCCGGGCCTGTCGAGCCCAATTGGTAATCCGCCACTGGCCTCATACTTTCTTCTACTCTTGACTTTTTATCTAAGTCCAAACCTCATAGTTCAATTTCATTAATCTAATACAATGCACTTAGGCTATCAAAAGATGTCTTCCTATCTCCTTTTAAAATGATGAAAACAAATGAATATGGGCTTGAGAAATTGTTATGCAGACGGTGATTTAGGTGGGCCTAGTAAACGAGCTTAGGAATCGTAATACAACTGTAGCACTGTTGGAGGGGCAGAGAAAAAAGAGAGAGAGAGAGAGAGAGAGAGAGAGAGAGAGAGTTTTGAACTAATGTTAAGATCTGAATTTTTCCTATTGATAAAGGAAATAAAAAACTTTTAAATGTGTTGAAAATTAATTTTTTATTTGTATCATATAGGACTTTTAGAAATGAAAAATGTGTACTGTTACAGGAGATGCTAAACTTTTTTAAACATTGTACTGCTCAAAAATCCTAATTAATTTACATGTAGCTTAGCTTCTTTTAATGATAGCAGCTCAAAGTAGACTGGACTACAATTAAAAGTCAACTTAAAATCTACAGAAAAAATTGTGTATTTTTCCAAACATTCTTTACTTGTATTTTTGTCTGCATAGTGACCAAAATATTAACACATTTAAGTACCACTGCTGTTGGCCTTCATAGAACTGATGGCCACACAGTCCTTATTAAAAATATAGTGATCCCAAGTACCAGAGGTGAATTCATTTTTGTTAATTATAAATATATCACTACTGACTCAGATCACTAATATTTTGTTGGTAAAAATGTTAAACTTTTACCTTATATCCTGAACTAATTTTCACTTATTACAAGCTTCATCAGAGGCTGCCGCTAGGAGCATTGTCTGTCTTGTTCTTGGTGACGGCACCGTCGTTCGAAAGTGTGGGTGGTGTGATATGTTCAGATAGTATGAGTAATTTTTTTGGCAGAAAAACAAGTTCATCTTAGGGTACATTGTTTGGTTTATTGGGGGACTTGTATTATTTGAATAAAAAGCATCAACATAGTATCTACAAGAACACAACATCCTCTAACTATCGCATCAATATCTCCTGAACGATTCATGACTTTCTATATATCCAGTGGACTAGAATTTTCCTGATATGAAGTCTTTTAGTAATACACTTTACCAATGAATAAAGAGACAAGAAGCTAGCAGTGGTTTCTTTACTTTTTTGTATTCCCAGTGGAGAGAGCAGTGGTGAATCACAGTTAACACAGATACTCCACATTCTGTGTGTGTTGCTAACCGAGTTTCATATGGGTTATCTCCCGTTAAATCCTTAACGGGTGATACCAGCCGTTAAATCCTTAACGGAGGTCGGTAAAATAGGGTATAAATGATTGACCACTGGTGCTCTGTTTCATTGTTGTCATAATTTTATTAGCAAATGTGTAGACGGAAGGCCTGTAGGCTATGTAAAGTGGTAGAAATCAAAGAGTCATACCACGCCACAGATTAAATAACGTGCGCTGTAGTTTGCCGTGCAGTACCCGATGACTGGCAGATGATGTAAGTCGCAGGAAGTCCCACCCGTGAAATATATATGAGTACTAAATATCACTATAATATTGACGACTCGGAACACAAAGTTTTTTATAAGTAAAAACGTAAAGTTTTACCTTACAGCCTAAACCGGCTTTCACCTATAGAAGGCTTCATCAGAGGCTGTCGTTAGTAGCGCTGCTCGTCTTGTTGTTGGCGACGAGAAAGTGTTTCGAAAGATTGAAGCTGTGTGTGTGTGGTGAGATGTGTTCGAATAATGCGTGTGATTTGAATTGTGTCTGTTCGTTTAGGATGTCGTTTTTATTTGTTTTTGTGTGTTTGTATATTTCTAATTGTTCTAGAGTGTCTAGTTTTCGGCCTTTTGTGTGTACGTGTAGTATGTTCATGTTATTGTTGATGTTTTTATATGCGTGGTTTGCTTCAATGAGGTGGTTTGCGAAGGTAGATTCTGTAGTGGTGTGGAGTGCTTTTGTGTGTTCAATGTATCTCTGTTTGAAGCTACGTCCTGTCTGGCCTATGTAGAATTTACTGCAATTTGAACAATTTAGTTTATATACACCGGGTAGATCGAATTTGTTTTGTGCTTTGGGCATGCGTTTTGATAGTGTGTGTTCTGTTTTGTTAGTAGTTTTGTAAGCGATTCTGTATCCTGCTTTTTTGAATTTGTGGGCAATTTTTTCTGTTTGTTTGTTGATGTATGTTAGTGTTATGAATTTGTTGTTTTCTGTCTTTGTCTGTTGTTTGTTTTGTGTTTTGTGTAGGAGTTTACTGACTATTGTTCTGTCATAACCGTTAGATTCTGCTAGATATTTTATCGTGTTTAGTTCGTCTTTGTAGTCTATTTCATCTAAGGGGATGTTGTTAAGTCTATGTATCATGGTTCTAAAAGCAGCTAGTTTGTGTTGTATTGGGTGATTGGAGGTGTTGTGTATTAGTGTGTCAGTTGTAGTTGGTTTTCTGTATATAGTGAATTTGTGCCTGTGTTCTAGTTTTATGATGGAGAGGTCTAAGAAGTTTATGGTATTGTTGTGTTCGTATTCGGCAGTGAAGGTTATGTTTATATGTATTTTGTTTATGTGCGTTAGTAACTGTTCACATTGTCTTTTGTTTCCCCTGTATAGTATTAGAATGTCATCAACGTATCTGTGCCAATATAGTATTTTATGTGAGTGTCTGTCATTGTTTGTGAGTATTTTTGTTTTTTCTAACTGTTGGAGGAAGACTTCTGCTAGAATGCTGGATATGGGGGAGCCCATGGGTAGGCCGTCGTTCTGTGTGTAGTATTTATTGTTATAAGTAAAGTAGTTTTGTTTTGTGATAATGTTCAGAGTTTCTGTTATTTCATTGATAAGTTCGTCTGGTGTGTTGTTCTGTTTGAGTTTGTTTTGTAGGATGGTGATTGTTTCAGAGATGGGGATGTTTGTGTACAGGTTTTTAATGTCAAAGGAGGCTAATGTGGCGTTATGGGGGATGTGTATGTCTTTTATTTTTGTTACTAGGTCAGTGTTGTTTTTTACTGCAATGTTGTTGTCTATTTGTGTGTGTTGTCTAATCTCCCACAGACAACCTACACAAAAAAGTACAAGACTTCATAGAACAGAACAACATCACAGAACTAAAACACGACCCCACCGACAGATACCAAAACTCAGTAAAACAAATAGTCAACAAAGCCAAACACATTATGACACATAAACAAAAGCCCTACATGAAACAAATCCGACCATCAGCACCTACACTCCAAGCGCTTCCCAAAATCCATAAAGAAGACCCGCCCCATTATCAACTACCGTAATGCCCCTGCACACAAACTGGCAAAATATCTAGACAAAATTATTAGACAACACACACAAATAGACAACAACATTGCAGTAAAAAACAACACTGACCTAGTAACAAAAATAAAAGACATACACATCCCCCATAACGCCACATTAGCCTCCTTTGACATTAAAAACCTGTACACAAACATCCCCATCTCTGAAACAATCACCATCCTACAAAACAAACTCAAACAGAACAACACACCAGACGAACTTATCAATGAAATAACAGAAACTCTGAACATTATCACAAAACAAAACTACTTTACTTATAACAATAAATACTACACACAGAACGACGGCCTACCCATGGGCTCCCCCATATCCAGCATTCTAGCAGAAGTCTTCCTCCAACACTTAGAAAAAACAAAAATACTCACAAACAATGACAGACACTCACATAAAATACTATATTGGCACAGATACGTTGATGACATTCTAATACTATACAGGGGAAACAAAAGACAATGTGAACAGTTACTAACGCACATAAACAAAATACATAAAAACATAACCTTCACTGCCGAATACGAACACAACAATACCATAAACTTCTTAGACCTCTCCATCACAAAACTAGAACACAGGCACAAATTCACTATATACAGAAAACCAACTACAACTGACACACTAATACACAACACCTCCAATCACCCAATACAACACAAACTAGCTGCTTTTAGAACCATGATACATAGACTTAACAACATCCCCTTAGATGAAATAGACTACAAAGACGAACTAAACACGATAAAATATCTAGTAGAATCTAACGGTTATGACAGAACAATAGTCAGTAAACTCCTACACAAAACACAAAACAAACAATGTAGCTTCAAACAGAGATACATTGAACACACAAAAGCACTCCACACCACTACAGAATCTACCTTCGCAAACCACCTCATTGAAGCAAACCACACATATAAAAACATCGACAATAACATGAACATACTACACGTACACACAAAAGGCCGAAAACTAGACACTCTAGAACAATTAGAAATATACAAACACACAAAACGCCTCTGATGAAGCCTTCTATAGGTGAAAGCCGGTTTAGGCTGTAAGGTAAAACTTTACGTTTTTACTTATGAAAAACTTTGTGTTCCGAGTCGTCAATATTATAGTGATATTTAACAAACAACAGACAAAGACAGAAAACAACAAATTCATAACACTAACATACATCAACAAACAAACAGAAAAAATTGCCCACAAATTCAAAAAAGCAGGATACAGAATCGCTTACAAAACTACTAACAAAACAGAACACACACTATCAAAACGCATGCCCAAAGCACAAAACAAATTCGATCTACCCGGTGTATATAAACTAAATTGTTCAAATTGCAGTAAATTCTACATAGGCCAGACAGGACGTAGCTTCAAACAGAGATACATTGAACACACAAAAGCACTCCACACCACTACAGAATCTACCTTCGCAAACCACCTCATTGAAGCAAACCACGCATATAAAAACATCAACAATAACATGAACATACTACACGTACACACAAAAGGCCGAAAACTAGACACTCTAGAACAATTAGAAATATACAAACACACAAAAACAAATAAAAACGACATCCTAAACGAACAGACACAATTCAAATCGCACGCATTATTCGAACACATCTCACCACACACACACAGCTTCAATCTTTCGAAACACTTTCTCGTCGCCAACAACAAGACGAGCAGCGCTACTAACGACAGCCTCTGATGAAGCCTTCTATAGGTGAAAGCCGGTTTAGGCTGTAAGGTAAAACTTTACGTTTTTACTTATAAAAAACTTTGTGTTCCGAGTCGTCAATATTATAGTGATATTTAGTTAAGTAACGGACACGTCATGGACAACGAAATCCAAGAATATGAGTACTAACTACGACTATTCTACCTGCATCACTTATTCGTACTTCGTACCTACATATATATTATATTCCTACTCTTTGACTTACATTGTCTGAGCTGAGCGTTACAGACTACAGACGTCAGGGAAGATAAGGAATACTAATATTCTTATCTTTCGAGTTACCAGTACCAAAAATTAATATTTCTTCGTATTTAATAAAATAAGATTAACATATATTTTAAGTATTAAGAAATTAGGGTGGCGATCGTACAATGCTGATTACCCACAAAAAATAGCATTACATAGACCGCTGATATAAACCAACGATACTAGACTGTCATCTGTCATTTTCTGGTTATGAGCGGTACAGCTGTAAACTAATACTCAGTCACTACTCAGTAATAACGCCAGGTGATGTTATTTTCAAATTTAGTAAAAATTATAGGTTTTGGCGTTTGACAGATGTCTTATCAAAGCGACATCAAAGATGCTTCTACTGAATGTGGACCTTATTACTTAAAATTGTCACCGAATGCCTTACGTTTCGAAGCAGTTAGTAAAGCGAGATTAAATAATGTGTTTTTTGATGATGCAAATAGCGAGGTAAGTGAGGTTATGTTGTTATTCAATGTAAACCGTGGCTTTCCTTAAAAGTCGTGTTATACTTATTATTATTAAAACTGAAATAGTTAATTACCTTTTAAATTCATAAAAACCTCCAAATTGCTAATCCACCGTTTTTGTTCGTGAATAATTTTGTACAGTATCAAGTACACATTTGTTTAAATTGGTTTTTATTAAATCAGTTTTTATCGTCTGGTAAATATCCAGAGGTTGTTGATGAAACACTGCCTTTATATAAAAGGCGTTCAGTTTACATCTAATCGCACTTAATGCACATCTACACTATTTGAAGTAAATTAAAAATACGCCAAATATTTCTTAGCATTTCTTATTAACAGTTTAGAAAGAATTAATGTGTACCCTGGTTTATCTATTAATATTAGTATCTTAATATGTCACAATTTTAGTTTGACTGCTGTTTTTATAAATATGAAAACATTACTACTACAACTTGTACCTTTGTGAGTAATCAGTTTTTGTTGTAAAATATCTCTGAATAATGGGCTATATATTAAAACTCTGTAGTAAAGTTTGGTAGACCTGAACTAAAAAATGTAGTCCTTTATAGTTTTCAGTGAGTCGTAGATGTAAAATTAATAACCTTCTACAGGTAGTAAGGGACTGAATAAAATGAAACAAAATATATGCCTATTGTGGGCTGATAAGCTAACCTCTTTTTGTTTTATAATTAGTGGATGGCAGTATTCAGTACAGGACATTCTTTATTTTATTCACATTGATTCCCAGGTGAAAGCTTGTTTGAAAATTATAGTATTGTTACTTTTTATTTCCTCAGCGGTAGTTACTGCGTGGTTTAAATTTGGAGGGTCATTTGGACTCCTCTTTAGGCCTACATTCATTCTGCTTAACACGTTGACTGTTAACAGCAAGGTTAATTATGCGGTTTATGTGGTAAGGCACACTGAAACAAAAACATTGGATAGAGAGCAGCATGGGGCCCGGGTTATAGCACATGTAGTGGCAACTGTATGCACTACGGCCCAGGCCATGTTCCACAGTCAACGTGCTAAAGTATTCTTTCAGCATGATATATTTCCTTTTAACATTTATTGACATGTTACCAGTTCAATTCCCCACTGTTGGTAGCAAGTGCTACAGCAGTACAGCTGGGCCAATGAGCCTAGGCACCACCTACACTTTATGTCTACAGACTTTCCTGGCGTAATGGAGGTCACCCATGTAGTGTGTTCAGTGAATGATTTCTGCAGTCTGCTCCCTTGTAAAGGAAAAAGGTTTTAACAAGCCAGTGTGTGGGCATTGGAAAACAAAACAGCAACATACGTTCTAGTATGTTTTAATTTCTGTAGTTTCTACGAGACATCCTTACTGCTTGTATTCCATGAAAATTTGTTGGAAAGTTTGGGATTTGTAACCGTTGTAAGTAATGCACATTATTAATTGTACATAAAGTACTGAGAGGTGAAAAAGAATACAGTAATTCATTGTTTGATTTTACAGTTATTCACTGGTATGTGAACACATGTTTCACATCACACTCTGTAGGATATTGAACAACTACTTTTTTGAACAAACCTAATGTAGAAATTTTTATTATTATATATTAACATAATATATCATTTTGTTTTTATAGTTGATTGTGTGTTTTCAAATAGTAGTGTGTTCTTGTACATGTAGGTCAAAATTGAAATCATGATCCTAGGTTGTGTGTTTAATTTTCATTTGCAAAGGCTACCAGTAGTATATTTCAGAACTTAGTGAGCTGTATGTCTTAATAAGTTACTGGCCTCTATAAGATATATTGTTCTTTTTATATCACTCTAGGCAGCCTGTGACAATGCAGCTGCCCCCCCCCCCCCCCCAGCTAGTAGCACAGATTACAGTGGTGACTTTTTTTCAGTAGTCATTGTTTGTTTTACCAAAAGTGGTTAAAATAAACTTTTTAATCTTTCCCATGCACATGGAAAGATAGCTGAATACATTGAATACAACACAGGTTGTATCAACTTACACATTTTTATAATTGTAATAGTTATAGTTTTTAACTAGTATAAATTTTTACTTTACAAATTATATCACTAAGCAGATTAGCACTAAAATCGTAACATGTAATATTTAGTCTATCTAAGTTGTATTTGATTTACATAAATTATACACAGTATATAAACAGTTGATTAACAAAATAAATATGAAATTCAATACAGTATGAGAAGCACAAAATATATTGAGTACAAATAACTAATTAAAAATTGTATAACTTAGAACACTTGCTTCGTAGATGAAAAAAAAATTGCTTTATAAAATGTGATGCACAGTATTCTCATTCTATAAATACGCCAGCTCAACTAACGCTATAAAAGTGAATCAGGCTTTCCTGATTTTTGCTCTAGTCTGTGTGATAACCTCTTGTATTTTGCTAGTGTTTGAGCACGGAGTGAACGGGCATGGGAAGAGATGAGGGTCATCCAGAACGTAGTGAATCACTTATGATTTTGCTTTAGTGTTTGATTGTATTTTTCACTTATTTCACACGATTCATGAAGATTTTTAAATGTGAATTTTCTACTGTTTATGCTTCCCTTCATATGCTTGGTAACTGCCAAATCTTCCAGTAAATTTGCCATGGACACCTTTGCCATGACAGATTATACCAAAGAGTTCTGAAAGAATTATGTAGTAGAAATGCTTACTGCAGAATAAATTTGTATTACAATAAAATCTGTGATTTGACATACCCAGGGGAGGAGTGTTGCTAGCTCTGGGAATTTTTCAGCTATTAGAACTTTACATATTGTACTTAAGTAACCATATTAATGTCTTGGATTTCGTTGTCCATGACGTGTCCGTTACTTAACTAAATATCACTATAGTATTGACGACTCGGAACACTAAGTTTTTTATAAGTAAAAACGTAAAGTTTTACCTTACAGCCTAAACCGGCTTTTACCTATAGAAGGCTTCAGCAGAGGCTGTCGTAGGTAGCGCCAATATTAATGTTGTAAAATTAATGGAACAATAAGTATCATGTAATAAAAATTACTAAAAATTTAATGTTTTCTCGATATTAATTGATGACTCATTGGGCACTTGGTGAAACATATTAATACAAAGGTTTTGTAAAATATATAAAAACACTTGGTAGGTTTCACAGATTTTATTTAACTCTGACAGCTGTTTCGATGTCTTAAGTCATTGTCAAAGAGACGAATGAAGGCTAAACACAGGATGTAAGGTGGACATCTGGTTAGGGCATGTGTTGTGGGAACATGTGCGAGGGGTGAAGATGTGAAGGGGGTTGGAGGAGCTAAGAGAAGGTCAAGTGTCTGTAAAAACTAAATATAACCTGAATGTAAATATAAAATTAACTAAACTAAATTATATATTGTATGCAAAATATATAATTAACTAAACTAAATAACAGCTTTTAATAAAGGGGATACACAGAATTCTGTTTGTTCATTTGTTAAATTTTTGTTATTTTTATTACTTTTTGAATTTCTAGAATTTCTAACAAATCCATTTTTTTTACATTTTTGTATGTTGTGGAGTAGTGTTATGTTTTTTGTATCTATGAAGTGATTGTGTTGTATGCAATGATCTGCAAAACCGGTATTGCCTGTATTGGTTAAAATCACCTCCTTATTCATTATAATTGTATGGTCTCCAGACCGCTTAATAATTATAAATTTATATAAATATAAATACCTTATAGTCCGTCTTGCGGTCTTGTAGTTTTTCAGTTGTATCACTACATGTTTCGAAAGTAAACTTTCATCATCAGGTGTATTATAAACTTCCTCCTATTTTCTAGGGCTCGTCAGTGAAAGTAAAAAACAATAAATAAGTAAACAAAATACACAAATATACTAGTCAATACGATTAACGTCAACATAATATCTTGTAGCAGTGATGAAGATAAATAATGAACTTTGAGACTCACTCAGTTGTGTGTTGACAATAGTACAGTGCGGACTGCTATTGAAATATAGTACAATTGAAAAACTACAAGACCGCCTCCTTATGTTCAGAAATGCGATGTTTCAGAGCACGGCCACATTGTCCGATATAAATAGCATCGCATTCTGCACAGTGTATTTCATAAACTCCACTTTTCTCCAGTGTGTTTGATTTGTCTTTATTATTGACTAGTAATGAAAAAAGATTACGTTTGTTTACTGATACCATGTTAAGACCATGCTCTTTTTTTAACCTATTATTAATCCTATATGTTATAAACGGAATGTAATTTGTTAAATAAAACTTTTTGTTACCCTGATCAGGCTCTATGGAATAAAATTCTTTTAAAATAATTTTCTTCTGTTTTTTTGAAATTAAAGAGTCTATTATTCTTTCATCATAACCATTATTTTTGTGACGTTTACATACAGTTTAAATACATAAAATACAAAAAAATACAGTTGATTTCCACCTACCTGCAAAGGTTCTTTCAGGGTCCAGAATTCGATCGCACGTACCTCAGACGCAAACATGTGTTTCATAGGTTAGTGAAATGCCTTACTCTACACATTTTATGAAGAGAAATTATGATTTTTAATTATCAAAATATTGCAACGTTAAAGGTTCATTTTTTCCAATAAATTTTCTCACATGGTTTTCCAAATTTTGTTACTTTGTTTCATACTTCTTACCATGGTACACTTAAATTAAATTACTTACATCTATTGTAGGTAGCCCAGCCTGCCTTTCATTCACTCTCACATTCTTAAAAAACCCCCGTTACCCTGATTTATTAATTTAGTACATTGTATAAAACCCCAGCCAGCAACGCGTTCATCCGTTGACCTCGTGACCGCCCCGTTGTAAGTTTGTAGTCGTCCCGAAAAAAAAAAAAAAAACTGGTGTGTTGGTGTTCTGTTGTTAGTCTCGCATCAATGCCACTGGTTTTAAAACGGCTAGTTCACTTTTGAGATTAAAAAAACTGATAAAATTTAGCAGAGTGCACTTGGCTCTGTGTCGGCCGACACAATCAGAGACGAACTCCGGCAAGCGTCGCTTGCGAGCGGGAGGAAGCTGATTTCCACCGCCAACGAATTTTGTCGTCGCTCATAGTTGAGTTGTTGCGGTTGAGCGACCATGTGCATGATATATAGTGGTCTTTTCTGTAGTATGCGCCGACGATATTTAGTCGCTTCCGGTTTGATGTCACTAAGGAGGCGGTAACTTAGGTTTTCATATCCGCCGTTTCAGTCAAGTAGATGAAACAGAAAAAGTACTTTTCACCATTTTGGTGGTTCACAACCGCGTCATTCCGAGCGTATACTCACTTGACGCGTGCGTGCGCGCTGTCATACAGAAACAAAGTACTTGGAACTGAGGGCTTGGTGAATTCTTGCTTACAGATTGCACAATGTCATACTACGTATTTCTCCTTTGTTATAAACTGCTCTATTTGCCACGTGTTCTGGTTTGTTGGAATAAAATTTACACAATACCTTTGTCAATCCCCGAAAATGAAATAAATTTAAAAATACAAATACCCACAAAATTGGACCGTTACAATACCCCCTCAATGAGAAGTCTTCTGTCCAAAACAGAAGAAATCTCATTGATAAAACCCCTAAGAGGACCGGTGAGGAACTGGTGCCAACAACCCCTTTTGTTCTTATACCTCATGGGTCCACGACCCCCCTGGCTCGGCGACTATGGACGCATCTGAATGAGATCACTGGACTTCTCTGTAAGAGATCCCAACACCGAAAAATCGAACAGACACGCTCCACAGCGCACCTCACCTTCTATCATGCTACCCCAAAAATCCTCAACCCCTGGCTTAGATTATGCCAGATCCTCAACCGATATGTTCCCCCTTATATGCAAGCTGGGCTGCCTTTAGCAGAAACTGGGCTCACACACACACTTACCTTACATACTGAAAATTGAAGAATTCTTTGGGAATTTACTTAAATTACAACTCACTGGTTGTTTTCATTTAAAATCAAATCAGAAATTTTGTATCTATTTTGAATTATTCTCTTCATTGGTTTCTTCTGTTATTTAAAATAAATCAATTTAAGCATTTCTTACAATTAAGAACATCCTTAACCTAACATGGATTACCTAGAGTCTAACAATACAATTCAACAAAATAATTCAATAATAATAAACATGGTTAGTACACAAACAATAAAATAATCAAAGCTTAAAAATATCCATTATCTGGCAGGCGAAAAATCAAGATTAAAAAAAAAAAAAAAAAAAAAAATATTTTCCCAAAATATTTTAAAAGTCAAAACATTTAAATTTATTAACATATTTCCTTTCCATATAGAAATCATTTAAAATTAGTTTAAATTGATCAAAAAACAAAAGTTGAATTAACTTCCTTACTATTAACTTATATGACCTCACTATCAGCTGATCAACACTAGGCCAAGTCCAAAAACCTTGACCCACATACGTTATGTACAAGTTCTATGTGAAAATACATTTAACATCTGTAACATTGTAACTTGAAACACAAAACATAATAAAATAAAACATTTAAAATAACAAAATATTATTATAAATAATAATCAAATTGACATTTAAATTATTCAAAATAAACACTTTCTAACTTTACATTTCCAAATTCTATCAAAAATTGGTCACTGGTTTTAATTAAAAATTTTATATATTCAACTATAACTTTCTTCATTTAACAATCTCATTCTACATTACTGTGGGTGATTTAAATACTTATTTCCATTTAATTTACCACTTGGTAGGCTTACACTTATAATCTGTACCCCTCTGACTCTAATACTCCTCAACTTTAACTAACATGACACCCAGCTCTATCAAAATATCTATCCATCAATCTCTAAACCCAACTTATCATGAAACTCAATTCGCCACCTTCTCTCAATATATATAAAAAATACTCTCTAACCCTTTGTACTTAGGATAAGTGTTTCCTCCCCCCAAAAAACTCATTTCCTATTATGTTGGTTCCTGGATTCTACCTAAGGCAACCCCTTCCTACTGAATCGGTCCCTTCCCATCCCAACTCTTGTTGCGGACTCCCACATTACACTACCCCCTATTACAAAATTACCATCCCCAATAATCTCAATCTTATTACCTTACTTCAACTACAACAAAATAACATCATCAATTATAAACATCAATATATCACTCAACGCTCTACATATATTCTCCCTAACTACTGTGTCAACATCAATACTTCTCAATTCTATAACATTAACTCACAACAACAGTACATTAACTCAAAACAATATTTTTCTCTCTACTACCACTTTAACTTTGACTTCAACTTGGACAGATCTATATGTCCCAATAAAATATTCATCACCCCAAAAACTATCTTTTCTCATTATTTAAAACAATATCTTTAACACATTAAAACATTATTTTTTAATATTAATTATCTTGAACGTTTATAAACAATTTTACAGTGACCCTTTACTCCCGATCAGCTGATATTCTTAATAAAGTGAAGACACCTTTCAAAAAATTGTGCCGATTACATTAAATACATATGCTTATCAATACTTACATCTACCATCAATGTTTCCCCTTTCTCTGATTCTGGTAATTTTTGTTAACCGCCTGCCAGTCGGTTTAGTTATTTGCTTAGCTTCAAAATACACAAATTATACAAAACATATACTTTTTATCAATTCTTATATCTACCCTACTACAATAAAATACTACATTTAAAAATATAGAATGAACACCTTATAGTGAATGCATGAGCATCTAGTTATTTAACCGGAACACAAGCATTTTTATTAGGTCAAAATCAGAGTTAGCACTTTTTATGTTATAAATTTAAATTCGTGGCTCATCTGAGCCACCTCCCATCCACACACGCTATTGCAAGTTATGTAAGACTGTAGCGCCTTTTTGCTTCCACAAAGACTGCATATTTGGAGGAATTTGACATCTCCGTGTCTTTGTTTCAGCAGTTACATTTTAACATTGGCGGATATCAACATATCCTTGGTTATATTTAAACGCTCTTAAAACGGGTCTACCACCTGGCTTTGCTGTTCCTGCTCGAACAGAGTGGCAGCCGCTGTTCCATAGTTCCTGGATTTCCCCTAATATCACCCCCCATTTAATTTCTACTATATACCAATTTCAAATCAGCTATGGTCAAGGGACTTGGTATGACCATAGCTAACCGCTAGCCAAAGCCACGATTAGTGCTGGTAAGGCAGTAATCGCCCGAAAAGTCGGGGAAATCTAACTTGCATTTCAATGCCTGTTCTACTTCGTCATTAGTATGTGCGACACGAGCGTCTATCAGTGTACAAATTGAATTTGCACGAAAAGGTGTGTCGCACATTTTCGCCATGTTGGCCTCCGATGGAGGTAACACTCTCTGTTACCCCCAACCCATTCCACTATCTACCAGGGCACAGGCCACCCCAGCGATAGCGCCTTAATAACTAATTACTTAAAAAATTTTATATACATTCTATCGTAACATTTTCATTACCCATTTATCCATCCACATTCAAATCATTCATCACTTCCTACCCTTGAATTTTCTTAAAATTTTCAAATTTATTATTAATAGTTATATATCATCTATTTTTTAATTGTCATTTTTATTTAACACGATTATTTCAAATCATCTCAGTATCGAATTAATATTTTTTCATGTGAGTTGCACCTGTAAACATTTTTATTATACTTGCTTGGTACTATAAACTTTTTATACTTACAGTCCATTTCAAATGACATACACAAAACATATTCACCATACCAATACTTTCACCTCACCTCTGAAACATTTAACACAAATGTTAGTTTAAATCAAACAATTTATCATTTAATTACCAAATTTCCATCTCGTAAAATAATTTAGATTCATTAGAAAATTTAATTAATTAACATTTAAATAATCAATCAAAACATTTAAAACACCTCAGATCATTTTAATTAATTTAATTATTAACAATACAAAATTCATTACCATCAAAACAATTACAATTCTCTAATTACTGTTTTCAAAATTAATTCTCTTTATTTATTTAAATTGCAAAATATTATTATTATTATTATTATTATTATCACTTACCTACATACATACCTTGTTTATCTGACCTTCTACAATACACATAAATAAATTCACTACAATTATTTACAAACTTTTGTTATTAACTGTTCCGTTTTTTCCCACTTCATTGTCCAACTCTGCGAGGTCAAAAACCATAAAACAAAATATTTATAACTGTCCTTTATCGTTTTATAGTCTACCCACCATCGTCATAGATTAATCTTTGTTTTATATAACACTGTTCAGTTTTATTGACAAACAAATGGTTACTTTGTGTGTCATGACTATAAAAACCAAATTCATTCATTTTACCAAAATAATCATTAAACAAGTCAACGTTAAGTATTTTTGTTAAGTCTCCATCAGTAATTATCTTCATTATCGGGTTATTCACTTTTGTATTATCAATTAAATCATTATTGTTTAAATATACTCCTAACCTTTCTCTCCATTCATCATACTCTCTATTCAATTCATACAGTTCTGTCTCTTTATCGACATACAGTTCTCTATTTAAATCTCTCTCATTATAACACCATATCACACTCTCAAAATTACTCCAGACAGAGGGTACTAAATTATACAACAAAATTAAACACTTCAAATCTTCTACTAACACGGGACTCTTGCCCTTCTTAAACAATACTTGTGAACACATTAAATCATCATCATAAATAATAAGGGGAAAATTTACCCTCTGCCCCCATTCTACCACTATACCATTTTTCTCTCTCTCTCTAACTCATACACCCACATTAACATTTCAATATCACATTCTACAAACTCATCAGTACTCTCTTTATTTATTTTCACCGTATCACTTTCTGATACTAACTCTTCACATACACTACTATTCTCAGTATTACATTCATTATTTTCGACATTATCATTATCATTTGTTGACTCTTTATCTAGTATCACATTTTGACACATGTCATTATCATTTTCATTCGTATTATTTTTATTTGGATTCATTACAACTACTCCCATTCGCTCACTACTCTGCTCTCATTTACTCAAACTAGTTTTTATTGTTTCATTATTATTTTCAAAACATTTATTCATTTCTTGGATCTCATTTTTTAATTCATCAGAACTATTCCTTTGAGCATCGAATTTCTCATTAAAATCCGTATTTTGTCTGTCAAATTTGTCATTAAAATCCCTACTTTGTCTATCAAATTTGTCATTCTGAATATTGAATTTAGCGTCAGAATCACTTTTCTGTTCTTTAAATTTTAACTCTAACATCGCCTGCTGCTTGTCTAAACTCTCTTTCATACTACACACCATGCTACATAAGTATTTCATCATATTATCATTATCATCCGTTTTTTTATTCTGAATTGGCGTTGAATGAATTCCTTCATCCATAATTTTTGATTCTGTTTCGCTTAATTCGATATTCATTTGGCTTTCATTTTCGATGTCAGTTAAGCTGACATTCTCGTTATTACCTGCCATTTTTATAATTGATATTTAGAATATTTTAATTAATCTAATTTTTTGTAATGCACTTTCTATCTCATGTTAACTTTGCGTAAATGACGCATTTTTATTTTATTATGCTAACCCTAACACACACGTTTGCCTCTTTGTAGGTGCGGAATTTAATTTATTAAATTCGTTCCTGTCACGGGCGCCATTGTGACGTTTACATACAGTTTAAATACATAAAATACAAAAAATACAGTTGATTTCCACCTACCTGCAAAGGTTCTTTCAGGGTCCAGAATTCGATCGCACGTACCTCAAACGCAAACATGTGTTTCATAGGTTAGTGAAATGACTTACTCTACACATTTTATGAAGAGAAATTATGATTTTTAATTATCAAAATATTGCAACGTTAAAGGTTCATTTTTTCCAATAAATTTTCTCACATGGTTTTCCAAATTTTGTTACTTTGTTTCATACTTCTTACCATGGTACACTTAAATTAAATTACTTACATCTATTGTAGGTAGCCCAGCCTGCCTTTCATTCACTCTCACATTCTTAAAAAACCCCCGTTACCCTGATTTATTAATTTAGTACATTGTATAAAACCCCAGCCGGCAACGCGTTCATCCGTTGACCTCGTGGCTTGTAGGTTTGTAGTCGTCCCGAAACAAAAAAAAAAAAAACTGGTGTGTTGGTGTTCTGTTGTTAGTCTCGCATCACTGCCACTGGTTTTAAAACGGCTAGTTCACTTTTGAGATTAAAAAAAAAAAAAAACTGATAAAATTTAGCAGAGCGCACTTGGCTCTGTGTCGGCCGACACAATCAGAGACGAACTCCGGCAAGCGTCGCTTGCGAGCGGGAGGAAGCTGATTTCCACCGCCAACGAATTTTGTCGTCGCTCATAGTTGAGTTGTTGCGGTTGAGCGACCATGTGCATGATATATAGTGGTCTTTTCTGTAGTATGCGCCGACGATATTTAGTCGCTTCCGGTTTGATGTCACTAAGGAGGCGGTAACTTAGGGTTTCATATCCGCCGTTTCAGTCAAGTAGATGAAACAGAAAAAGTACTTTTCACCATTTTGGTGGTTCACAACCGCGTCATTCCGAGCGTATACTCACTTGACGCGTGCGTGCGCGCTGTCACACAGAAACAAAGTTCTTGGAACTGAGGGGTTGGTGAATTCTTGCTTACAGATTGCACAATGTCATACTGCGTATTTCTCCTTTGTTATAAACTGTTCTATTTGCCACGTGTTCTGGTTTGTTGGAATAAAATTTACACAATACCTTTGTCAATCCCCGAAAATGAAATAAATTTAAAAATACAAATACCCACAAAATTGGACCGTTACAATACCCCCTCAATGAGAAGTCTTCTGTCCAAAACAGAAGAAATCTCATTGATAAAACCCCTAAGAGGACTGGTGAGGAACTGGTGCCAACAACCCCCTTTTGTTCTTATACCTCATGGGTCCACGACCCCCCTGGCTCGGCGACTATGGACGCATCTGAACGAGATCACTGGACTTCTCTGTAAGAGATCCCAACACCGAAAAATCGAACAGACACGCTCCACAGCGCACCTCACCTTCTATCATGCTACCCCAAAAATCCTCAACCCCTGGCTTAGATTATGCCAGATCCTCAACCGATATGTTCCCCCTTATATGCAAGCTGGGCTGCCTTTAGCAGAAACTGGGCTCACACACACACTTACCTTACATACTGAAAATTGAAGAATTCTTTGGCAATTTACTTAAATTACAACTCACTGGTTGTTTTCATTTAAAATCAAATCAGAAATTTTGTATCTATTTTGAATTATTCTCTTTATTGGTTTCTTCTGTTATTTAAAATAAATCAATTTAAGCATTTCTTACAATTAAGAACATCCTTAACAAAAGTCAAAACATTTAAATTTATTAACATATTTCCTTTCCATATAGAAATCATTTAAAAGTAGTTTAGATTGATCAAAAAACAAAAGTTGAATTAACTTCCTTACTATTAACTTATATGACCTCACTATCAGCTGATCAAAACTTGGTCAAGTCCAAAAACCTTGACCCACATACGTTATGTACAAGTTCTATCTGAAAATAGATTTAACATCTGTAACATTCTAACTTGAAACACAAAACATAATAAAATAAAACATTTAAAATAACAAAATATTATTATAAATAATAATCAAAAATGACATTTAAATTATTCAAAATAAACACTTTCTAACTTTACATTTCCAAATTCTGTCAAAAATTGGTCACTGGTTTTAATTAAAAATTTTATATATTCAACTATAACTTTCTTCATTTAACAATCTCATTCTACATTACTGTGGGTGATTTAAATACTTATTTCCATTTAATTTACCACTTGGTAGGCTTACACTTATAATCTGTACCCCTCTGACTCTAATACTCCTCAACTTTAACTAACATGACACCCAGCTCTATCAAAATATCTATCCATCAATCTCTAAACCCAACTTATCATGAAACTCAATTCGCCACCTTCTCTCAATATATATAAAAAATACTCTCTAACCCTTTGTACTTAGGATAAGTGTTTCCTCCCCCCAAAAAACTCATTTCCCATTATGTTGGTTCCTGGATTCTACCTAAGGCAACCCCTTCCTACTGAATCGGTCCCTTCCCGTCCCAACTCTTGTTGCGGACTCCCACATTACACTACCCGCTATTACAAAATTACCATCCCCAATAATCTCAATCTTATTACCTTACTTCAACTACAACAAAATAACATCATCAATTATAAACATCAATATATCACTCAACGCTCTACATATATTCTCCCTAACTACTGTGTCAACATCAATACTTCTCAATTCTATAACATTAACTCACAGCAACAGTACATTAACTCAAAACAATATTTTTCTCTCTACTACCACTTTAACTTTGACTTCAACTTGGACAGATCTATATGTCCCAATAAAATATTCATCACCCCAAAAACTATCTTTTCTCATTATTTAAAACAATATCTTTAACACATTAAAACATTATTTTTTAATATTAATTATCTTGAACGTTTATAAACAATTTTACAGTGACCCTTTACTCCCGATCAGCTGATATTCTTAATAAAGTGAAGACACCTTTCAAAAAATTGTGCCGATTACATTAAATACATATGCTTATCAATACTTACATCTACCATCAATGTTTCCCCTTTCTCTGATTCTGGTAATTTTTGTTAACCGCCTGCCAGTCGGTTTAGTTATTTGCTTAGCTTCAAAATACACAAATTATACAAAACATATACTTTTTATCAATTCTTATATCTACCCTACTACAATAAAATACTACATTTAAAAATATAGAATGAACACCTTATAGTGAATGTATGAGCATCTAGTTATTTAACCGGAACACAAGCATTTTTATTAGGTCAAAATCAGAGTTAGCACTTTTTATGTTATAAATTTAAATTCGTGGCTCATCTCAGCCACCTCCCATCCACACACGCTATTGCAAGTTATGTAAGACTGTAGCGCCTTTTTGCTTCCACAAAGACTGCATATTTGGAGGAATTTGACATCTCCGTGTCTTTGTTTCGGCAGTTACATTTTAACATTGGCGGATATCAACATATCCTTGGTTATATTTAAACGCCCTTAAAACGGGTCTACCACCTGGCTTTGCTGTTCCTGCTCGAACAGAGTGGCAGCCGCTGCTCCATAGTTCCTGGATTTCCCCTAATATCACCCCCCATTTAATTTCTACTATATACCAATTTCAAATCAGCTATGGTCAAGGGACTTGGTATGACCATAGCTAACCGCTAGCCAAAGCCACGATTAGTGCTGGTAAGGCAGTAATCGCCCGAAAAGTCGGGGAAATCTAACTTGCATTTCAATGCCTGTTCTACTTCGTCATTAGTATGTGCGACACGAGCGTCTATCAGTGTACAAATTGAATTTGCACAAAAAGTGTGTCGCACATTTTCGCCATGTTGGCCTCCGATGGAGGTAACACTCTCTGTTACCCCCAACCCATTCCACTATCTACCAGGGCACAGGCCACCCCAGCGATAGCGCCTTAATAACTAATTACTTAAAAAATTTTATATACATTCTATCGTAACATTTTCATTACCCATTTATCCATCCACATTCAAATCATTCATCACTTCCTACCCTTGAATTTTCTTAAAATTTTCAAATTTATTATTAATAGTTATATATCATCTATTTTTTAATTGTCATTTTTATTTAACACGATTATTTCAAATCATCTCAGTATCGAATTAATATTTTTTCATGTGAGTTGCACCTGTAAACATTTTTATTATACTTGCTTGGTACTATAAACTTTTTATACTTACAGTCCATTTCAAATGACATACACAAAACATATTCACCATACCAATACTTTCACCTCACCTCTGAAACATTTAACACAAATGTTAGTTTAAATCAAACAATTTATCATTTAATTACCAAATTTCCATCTCGTAAAATAATTTAGATTCATTAGAAAATTTAATTAATTAACATTTAAATAATCAATCAAAACATTTAAAACACCTCAGATCATTTTAATTAATTTAATTATTAACAATACAAAATTCATTACCATCAAAACAATTACAATTCTCTAATTACTGTTTTCAAAATTAATTCTCTTTATTTATTTAAATTGCAAAATATTATTATTATTATTATTATTATTATCACTTACCTACATACATACCTTGTTTATCTGACCTTCTACAATACACATAAATAAATTCACTACAATTATTTACAAACTTTTGTTATTAACTGTTCCGTTTTTTCCCACTTCATTGTCCAACTCTGCGAGGTCAAAAACCATAAAACAAAATATTTATAACTGTCCTTTATCGTTTTATAGTCTACCCACCATCGTCATAGATTAATCTTTGTTTTATATAACACTGTTCAGTTTTATTGACAAACAAATGGTTACTTTGTGTGTCATGACTATAAAAACCAAATTCATTCATTTTACCAAAATAATCATTAAACAAGTCAACGTTAAGTATTTTTGTTAAGTCTCCATCAGTAATTATCTTCATTATCGGGTTATTCACTTTTGTATTATCAATTAAATCATTATTGTTTAAATATACTCCTAACCTTTCTCTCCATTCATCATACTCTCTATTCAATTCATACAGTTCTGTCTCTTTATCGACATACAGTTCTCTATTTAAATCTCTCTCATTATAACACCATATCACACTCTCAAAATTACTCCAGACAGAGGGTACTAAATTATACAACAAAATTAAACACTTCAAATCTTCTACTAACACGGGACTCTTGCCCTTCTTAAACAATACTTGTGAACACATTAAATCATCATCATAAATAATAAGGGGAAAATTTACCCTCTGCCCCCATTCTACCACTATACCATTTTTCTCTCTCTCTCTAACTCATACACCCACATTAACATTTCAATATCACATTCTACAAACTCATCAGTACTCTCTTTATTTATTTTCACCGTATCACTTTCTGATACTAACTCTTCACATACACTACTATTCTCAGTATTACATTCATTATTTTCGACATTATCATTATCATTTGTTGACTCTTTATCTAGTATCACATTTTGACACATGTCATTATCATTTTCATTCGTATTATTTTTATTTGGATTCATTACAACTACTCCCATTCGCTCACTACTCTGCTCTCATTTACTCAAACTAGTTTTTATTGTTTCATTATTATTTTCAAAACATTTATTCATTTCTTGGATCTCATTTTTTAATTCATCAGAACTATTCCTTTGAGCATCGAATTTCTCATTAAAATCCGTATTTTGTCTGTCAAATTTGTCATTAAAATCCCTACTTTGTCTATCAAATTTGTCATTCTGAATATTGAATTTAGCGTCAGAATCACTTTTCTGTTCTTTAAATTTTAACTCTAACATCGCCTGCTGCTTGTCTAAACTCTCTTTCATACTACACACCATGCTACATAAGTGTTTCATCATATTATCATTATCATCCGTTTTTTTATTCTGAATTGGCGTTGAATGAATTCCTTCATCCATAATTTTTGATTCTGTTTCGCTTAATTCGATATTCATTTGGCTTTCATTTTCGATGTCAGTTAAGCTGACATTCTCGTTATTACCTGCCATTTTTATAATTGATATTTAGAATATTTTAATTAATCTAATTTTTTGTAATGCACTTTCTATCTCATGTTAACTTTGCGTAAATGACGCATTTTTATTTTATTATGCTAACCCTAACACACACGTTTGCCTCTTTGTAGGTGCGGAATTTAATTTATTAAATTCGTTCCTGTCACGGGCGCCATTGTGACGTTTACATACAGTTTAAATACATAAAATACAAAAAATACAGTTGATTTCCACCTACCTGCAAAGGTTCTTTCAGGGTCCAGAATTCGATCGCACGTACCTCAAACGCAAACATGTGTTTCATAGGTTAGTGAAATGACTTACTCTACACATTTTATGAAGAGAAATTATGATTTTTAATTATCAAAATATTGCAACGTTAAAGGTTCATTTTTTCCAATAAATTTTCTCACATGGTTTTCCAAATTTTGTTACTTTGTTTCATACTTCTTACCATGGTAGACTTAAATTAAATTACTTACATCTATTGTAGGTAGCCCATGTAACAATAAAAAAGGACCGAAATATAAAATATATATATAACCGCTACCAGGACTTACCTGCACGCAATTACAACACTTATTTATTTCTTTCAACTCATCATAATCTCTCTTTAATTCATATAACTCTATCTCTCTCTCAACACACAATTCTCTATTTAAATCTCTCTTTTCATAACACCATCTCATACCTATAAAATCATTCCGGACAGAGGGTATAAACTTATACAAATAAAATAAACTCAAATCTTCTACTACCACGGGACTCTTGCCCTTCAAAAACTCTTGTGACCACATTAAATCATCATATATAATAAAAGGAAAATTTCCCCTCTGTCCCCACTCTACCACAACATTATTTTTTCTCTCTCTCTCCAACTCACTGACACACATTAACATCTCATAATCACTGCATTCTACACTTTCATTAATACTCTCCTTATTTATTTTTTCCGTATCACTTTCTGATACCAATTTCTCAAACACATTATTATTCTCAATATTAAATTCATTATTTTTGACATTATTGTTATTATTTGTTATTATATTTTCATCATTTGCTTCTACATTATTCTTCACCCCCACTATACTCTCAGAATTGTCTACTATTTCGTCATTTTTACATTTTGTCATATTTAAAACATTGTCACCTAATTTCTCAAACTTCTGTTCTAATTTATTTAAACTGTTTCTTATTGTTTCGTTAGTGCTTTCTATACATTTATTCATTTTTTGTATTTCATTTTTTAACTCGTGAAACTTGACATTGGAATCAATTTGTTGCTCTTCAAATTTTGCATTTATATTTTCAGCCATGGTTTTCATTAAATTAAACAGATCGTCTATTGACACCATTTTTTCTTCCACCCCTACGCTAGCGTTAGGTCTATTCTTATCTTGTACATCGGTCATTTTCAAAATTTATTTATATCATACCCTTTATACAACGTCCCCTTAAATCAAAATACCCCATACAGAAAACAGTTATTAATACGTAAAAGTAAACACCCGCTCGCTCTACCTAAACATAACCTTATTTAGCGTAATTATATACGATAATATTACACAAGTACGTCATTACCACATCCTATTTTCTGTGTATTAAAATAGGTCTATCTCGTATAAAATTATAATTAAACGAAAATCCTGGCAGGGTCGCCATTTGTAACAATAAAAAAGGACCGAAATATAAAATATATATATAACCGCTACCAGGACTTACCTGCACGCAATTACAACACTTACCTGTTATTGAAATTTTACCAGAAGACCAAGGTCGCCACGATTATTTTTTATATATAGGATAAAATATCGAAAACCTTTACACTTTACCTTAATAAAACGGACAATTTAGCAATGTGACCCACCCAATTAATAATTCAGAAAATTCCGGAACGTTTAGACGAATTTTATTAACACAGAAATGAGGAAGTGGCAATGACGAAATAACTTAGTCTAACATATTTTCAAAGTAAACTATCACTTTACTGAATTAAGTCAATTTTCACTGCTATGAGTACAAAAGAATTAGTCATGATTAATTGTTATAATTACCAGAATGAGAATGCTACACAATCAAGTTTTAATTACCTTAAACTATACTTACGACTAAGGCAGCCCATATTGCCCACGCACTCTTCCATACCTTTTGTTTTTTATATACATTCCCCTTTATTTATTCAATTTTTAAATATTCCGATTGTTATCCGCGGTGCCCGTCCACGAACACGATACCGGCCGAACACGCGGTTGGTCCCGTAACTTCACTATTTGTTTTATCACTTCAATCTCTCCACATCACTGTCAGTATTACTCACTCCGATATGTTCATTACCTTCTGGGGTCCCGGTCGGTCTTATTGAGTGAAATACATTTGCGAAAACTCGACCAACCGGGCCCAAACCGAAACTTTAGATGTCTGTTACTGTAGTTGGCGTCCTGTTGACTGTATGGCGTCTCTGCTTAAAGTCGACTGTTGTCACGGTGAAAGTAACAGGTACATGTACCTGTTCCTGGAGAGAAGCTGGTTCTCTACTGCCATGATGTTTTCGTCGCTCCGGCCTTATTTGTTGGGAAGTATCCACTTTATATATGGATTAAAGCTGGTATGTGTGTGTGTCCAGAGGCCGATATTGGACTTGGTTCCGCTGATGTCACCAACAGTAGGCGGAGTTTAATGCGACTTCCTGGAGGTCTTAGAGAAGACGATGAATATTTTTTTTACGCTCTGGCCATCTTGAGTTTTTGTTAGAGCGTCCTTTGAGCGCGTGCAGGTGTAGTTGCGCTTGAGCGTTGACACACACTTACAGAGTTCTTAGAATTTTGGTGGAGGTGCAAATGCTCTGCCGCATTCCTCAACAACAACTGCGCCTTATTTCTTTGTTTCACTGTTCTGTTACACTGACTATTATACGTTGCACAATACAATTACAGTTTTACAAATTTATTATACCAGTCCGCCCGAAAACGAAATAAATAAAATATAAATGCCCCAAACCGTTAAAATAAAAACACCCAAAAATGACCCGCTACAATACCCCCTCGATGAGAATTCTGCTGTTCATAACAGAAGAAATCTCATCGATAACCCCGAAGAGGAACGGTGAGGAACTGGTGCCAACAACCCCCTGGTTCTTACTCTCATGGGTACACGACCCCCCTGGCTCAGCGACCATGAACTCATCTGAACGAGATCACTGGACTTCTCCGTAAGAGATCCCAACACCGAGAAATCGATCAGACTCGCACCACAACGCACCTCGCCTTTTAACATACTACCCCCGAAAATCCTCAATCCCTGGCTAAAATTATTCCAGCTCCTCCGCCGATAGGGTTCCCCTTTTGTGCAAGCTGGGCTGCCTTTAGCAAATACTGGGCTCACACACACTAACATTACATGTTACCATAACACATTAAAAGTAGAAAAATTGCTTTTAAAATTTATCAAAAATTTAGAAAAATCAAAATTCAAAAAATAATCGTTTATCAAAAAATTCTCTTCCTCTTTTTCTCTTTTTTTTTTTTTCTTTAACATGACTTAACCTAGACATTTCTACGAATATAAACACATCCTTATTCTAATAGGAGAATCACTTATAGTCTACCAATATAATGCAATACAATAAAAGAAACATGGTTAATGCACACACAAAAAAATCATTATCTAAAATAGTCATTCGCTGGCAGGCGAAAAAATAGTTTTTTTTTCTCTTTCCAAAAAAAATTTTAAAATTTTCAAAATTTTAAAATTCAAAAAAAATTTAAATTTTTTCATTAAAAATTTTATTAAATTTATTTATTAAATAACATATTTATTAAAATTATTCAAATATTGGTTTGAATTAATTAAACAAACAAATTAAAATTGGATTCCTACTATACAAGCTTAGTAGGTGTATGACCTCATCAGCTGATCATAACTAGGTCAAGTCCAAGATCCTTGACCTACATATGTTATGTATAAGCTCTGAAAATATATTGAACATCTGTAATATCCTAACTTTGACATACAAACATACTAACAAAATATCTTTAAAATGAACAAAATATTATTACAATAATCAAATTGGCATTTACATTATTTAAAATAAACAATTCTTGACTTTACATTATTTTCAAATTTTATCAAAATTCTGTCACTGGTTGAAAAAATTAAACAATTGTATATTCTTTATCATGAACCTCTCTTTTTGCTTAACAATCTTACTCTTCATTTAACAATCTCGCTATACTTTACCATGGGTGATATAAATTATTTATTCTCGTTTTTCTGTATTAGATCTCTATGCATATATAATCTTTCTCCCTATAGCTCTAATATTAATCAACTTCAATTATCATGACACCCATCTCTATCAAAATCTCTACTACTAATCAGGACACTCTAAACCCCAACTTACCATTTAACACAATTCGCCACCTTCTCCCAATATAAAATACTCTCTAACCCTTTGTACATAGGATACGTGTTTCCCCTACCCAAAAAACTCAATTCCCTTATTTGGCGGCCCGGATTCTACCTAAGGCGGCCCCTTCCCCACTAAAATCTATCCCTATCCCGTCCCAACCCTTGTTGTGGACTCCTACATGACACTACCCCCTAATACAAAATTGCCATCCCCAAAAATCTCAATCTCATTACATTACTACAAATACACAAAATAACCTCATTAACTATAAAAACAACAATATATCACTCAAAATCTACATAAAGTCTCCATTACCACTGTGTCAACATTAATACTTCACCAACTCTGTCACATCACATTACTCAAAAACAACATTGCAGCATATTCACCTCTACTATTTCAACTTCAACTTTGATTCAATTTGGACAGGTCTACGTGCCCCATAAAACATTTATCACCCATGAGTTATCTTTTATTAATTTGCATAAATTATTGTTATTTTATTTCTCATATTCTTTTTATCTTTACTTCAAAATATCTGTAATACGTTAAACATTAATTACTTGTAACATTTACAAACCAATATACCAGTGACATGGTATTGCTGATCAGCTGATCTCCTGACATAATAAAAACACATCTCAAAATTGAACAAATTACATGGAATATACATATTTATTTTTATTCATTCTCCCTTCTCACCTCATTGTTTCCCATTTCTCTGATTCTGGTTATTTATATTAGCCTGCCAGACGATTTACTTACTGGCTTAAACAAATACACACATAATAAAATTACATATTCTTATCAATGCTTATCTAATAGACAACAATAAAATAATACACTTAAAATTATAGCATGAACACCATATTTTTAAATATCTGAGCAGCTAATTACCTGAACAGAGCACAAGCAGTTTTATTTGAATTAAACTTTGAATAAGCAAAACTTTTACGTCATAAACTTTTAAAATTCGTGACTCCTTTACGTCACCTCCCAGCCACACACACAATTAGAATCTCAATTACACCTGTAAATATTTTTATTACACATGATTATAAAATTTTTCTACTTACAATCCATTTAACATGATATGCCCACAAAACATAATCACCACCATCTCTGAAACATTTCACAAAATTTATTAATTTAAATTAAATAATTTATCATTCATTTCCAAATTTCCATCTCGTCATTCAGAAAAAATTAATTACTTAACATTTACATAATCAATTAAAATATTTAAAATATATCAAATTGTTTCAATTAAATTAATTATTAACAATATAGAATTCATCACCATCCAAACAGTTATAATTCTCTGATTACTTGTTTTCAAAATTAATTCTATTTGTTTATTTAAATTGCAAATATTAATATTATTATTACAACAATCATCTACACACACATTATTCACTAGATTTTATTTACAACTCTTGTTAATTATTATTCCATTTTTTCCACACTTCTGTCCAAATCTGCCATGTCAAACAACCATAAAACATAATGTTTAATTGTCTTTTATTGTTTTACAGTCTACCCTCCATCGTCAAAGATTAATCTTGGTTCTGTATAGCACTGTTCAATTATATTGACATACATACTGTTGTCTTGTGTGTCATAACCAAACAATTTCAATTTATCCGTTATACCATAATAATCATTCACCAAGTCTAAGTTAAGTATTTCTGTTAAATCTCCGTCAGTAAATAATTCCAATATCGGGTTAGTTACTTTTGTATTATCAATTAAATCATTCTTGTTTAAATACACTTCTAATATTTCTTTCAACTCATCATAATCTCTCTTTAATTCATATAACTCTATCTCTCTCTCAACACACAATTCTCTATTTAAATCTCTCTTTTCATAACACCATCTCATACCTATAAAATCATTCCGGACAGAGGGTATAAACTTATACAAATAAAATAAACTCAAATCTTCTACTACCACGGGACTCTTGCCCTTCAAAAACTCTTGTGACCACATTAAATCATCATATATAATAAAAGGAAAATTTCCCCTCTGTCCCCACTCTACCACAACATTATTTTTTCTCTCTCTCTCCAACTCACTGACACACATTAACATCTCATAATCACTGCATTCTACACTTTCATTAATACTCTCCTTATTTATTTTTTCCGTATCACTTTCTGATACCAATTTCTCAAACACATTATTATTCTCAATATTAAATTCATTATTTTTGACATTATTGTTATTATTTGTTATTATATTTTCATCATTTGCTTCTACATTATTCTTCACCCCCACTATACTCTCAGAATTGTCTACTACTTCGTCATTTTTACATTTTGTCATATTTAAAACATTGTCACCTAATTTCTCAAACTTCTGTTCTAATTTATTTAAACTGTTTCTTATTGTTTTGTTAGTGCTTTCTATACATTTATTCATTTTTTGTATTTCATTTTTTAACTCGTGAAACTTGACATTGGAATCAATTTGTTGCTCTTCAAATTTTGCATTTATATTTTCAGCCATGGTTTTCATTAAATTAAACAGATCGTCTATTGACACCTTTTTTTCTTCCACCCCTACGCTAGCGTTAGGTCTATTCTTATCTTGTACATCGGTCATTTTCAAAATTTATTTATATCATACCCTTTATACAACGTCCCCTTAAATCAAAATACCCCATACAGAAAACAGTTATTAATACGTAAAAGTAAACACCCGCTCGCTCTACCTAAACATAACCTTATTTAGCGTAATTATATACGATAATATTACACAAGTACGTCATTACCACATCCTATTTTCTGTGTATTAAAATAGGTCTATCTCGTATAAAATTATAATTAAACGAAAATCCTGGCAGGGTCGCCATTTGTAACAATAAAAAAGGACCGAAATATAAAATATATATATAACCGCTACCAGGACTTACCTGCACGCAATTACAACACTTACCTGTTATTGAAATTTTACCAGAAGACCAAGGTCGCCACGATTATTTTTTATATATAGGATAAAATATCGAAAACCTTTACACTTTACCTTAATAAAACGGACAATTTAGCAATGTGACCCACCCAATTAATAATTCAGAAAATTCCGGAACGTTTAGACGAATTTTATTAACACAGAAATGAGGAAGTGGCAATGACGAAATAACTTAGTCTAACACATTTTCAAAGTAAACTATCACTTTACTGAATTAAGTCAATTTTCACTGCTATGAGTACAAAAGAATTAGTCATGATTAATTGTTATAATTACCAGAATGAGAATGCTACACAATCAAGTTTTAATTACCTTAAACTATACTTACGACTAAGGCAGCCCATATTGCCCACGCACTCTTCCATACCTTTTGTTTTTTATATACATTCCCCTTTATTTATTCAATTTTTAAATATTCCGATTGTTATCCGCGGTGCCCGTCCACGAACACGATACCGGCCGAACACGCGGTTGGTCCCGTAACTTCACTATTTGTTTTATCACTTCAATCTCTCCACATCACTGTCAGTATTACTCACTCCGATATGTTCATTACCTTCTGGGGTCCCGGTCGGTCTTATTGAGTGAAATACATTTGCGAAAACTCGACCAACCGGGCCCAAACCGAAACTTTAGATGTCTGTTACTGTAGTTGGCGTCCTGTTGACTGTATGGCGTCTCTGCTTAAAGTCGACTGTTGTCACGGTGAAAGTAACAGGTACATGTACCTGTTCCTGGAGAGAAGCTGGTTCTCTACTGCCATGATGTTTTCGTCGCTCCGGCCTTATTTGTTGGGAAGTATCCACTTTATATATGGATTAAAGCTGGTATGTGTGTGTGTCCAGAGGCCGATATTGGACTTGGTTCCGCTGATGTCACCAACAGTAGGCGGAGTTTAATGCGACTTCCTGGAGGTCTTGAGAAGACGATGAATATTTTTTTTACGCTCTGGCCATCTTGAGTTTTTGTTAGAGCGTCCTTTGAGCGCGTGCAGGTGTAGTTGCGCTTGAGCGTTGACACACACTTACAGAGTTCTTAGAATTTTGGTGGAGGTGCAAATGCTCTGCCGCATTCCTCAACAACAACTGCGCCTTATTTCTTTGTTTCACTGTTCTGTTACACTGACTATTATACGTTGCACAATACAATTACAGTTTTACAAATTTATTATACCAGTCCGCCCGAAAACGAAATAAATAAAATATAAATGCCCCAAACCGTTAAAATAAAAACACCCAAAAATGACCCGCTACAATACCCCCTCGATGAGAATTCTGCTGTTCATAACAGAAGAAATCTCATCGATAACCCCGAAGAGGAACGGTGAGGAACTGGTGCCAACAACCCCCTGGTTCTTACTCTCATGGGTACACGACCCCCCTGGCTCAGCGACCATGGACTCATCTGAACGAGATCACTGGACTTCTCCGTAAGAGATCCCAACACCGAGAAATCGATCAGACTCGCACCACAACGCACCTCGCCTTTTAACATACTACCCCCGAAAATCCTCAATCCCTGGCTAAAATTATTCCAGCTCCTCCGCCGATAGGGTTCCCCTTTTGTGCAAGCTGGGCTGCCTTTAGCAAATACTGGGCTCACACACACTAACATTACATGTTACCATAACACATTAAAAGTAGAAAAATTGCTTTTAAAATTTATCAAAAATTTTGAAAAATCAAAATTCAAAAAATAATCGTTTATCAAAAAATTCTCTTCCTCTTTTTCTCTTTTTTTTTTTTCTTTAACATGACTTAACCTAGACATTTCTACGAATATAAACACATCCTTATTCTAATAGGAGAATCACTTATAGTCTACCAATATAATGCAATACAATAAAAGAAACATGGTTAATGCACACACAAAAAAATCATTATCTAAAATAGTCATTCGCTGGCAGGCGAAAAAATAGTTTTTTTTTCTCTTTCCAAAAAAATTTTTTAAAATTTTCAAAATTTTAAAATTAAAAAAAAATTTAAATTTTGTTCATTAAAAATTTTATTAAATTTATTTATTAAATAACATATTTATTAAAATTATTCAAATATTGGTTTGAATTAATTAAACAAACAAATTAAAATTGGATTCCTACTATACAAGCTTAGTAGGTGTATGACCTCATCAGCTGATCATAACTAGGTCAAGTCCAAGATCCTTGACCTACATATGTTATGTATAAGCTCTGAAAATACATTGAACATCTGTAATATCCTAACTTTGACATACAAACATACTAACAAAATATCTTTAAAATGAACAAAATATTATTACAATAATCAAATTGGCATTTACATTATTTAAAATAAACAATTCTTGACTTTACATTATTTTCAAATTTTATCAAAATTCTGTCACTGGTTGAAAAAATTAAACAATTGTATATTCTTTATCATGAACCTCTCTTTTTGCTTAACAATCTTACTCTTCATTTAACAATCTCGCTATACTTTACCATGGGTGATATAAATTATTTATTCTCGTTTTTCTGTATTAGATCTCTATGCATATATAATCTTTCTCCCTATAGCTCTAATATTAATCAACTTCAATTATCATGACACCCATCTCTATCAAAATCTCTACTACTAATCAGGACACTCTAAACCCCAACTTACCATTTAACACAATTCGCCACCTTCTCCCAATATAAAATACTCTCTAACCCTTTGTACATAGGATACGTGTTTCCCCTACCCAAAAAACTCAATTCCCTTATTTGGCGGCCCGGATTCTACCTAAGGCGGCCCCTTCCCCACTAAAATCTATCCCTATCCCGTCCCAACCCTTGTTGTGGACTCCTACATGACACTACCCCCTAATACAAAATTGCCATCCCCAAAAATCTCAATCTCATTACATTACTACAAATACACAAAATAACCTCATTAACTATAAAAACAACAATATATCACTCAAAATCTACATAAAGTCTCCATTACCACTGTGTCAACATTAATACTTCACCAACTCTGTCACATCACATTACTCAAAAACAACATTGCAGCATATTCACCTCTACTATTTCAACTTCAACTTTGATTCAATTTGGACAGGTCTACGTGCCCCATAAAACATTTATCACCCATGAGTTATCTTTTATTAATTTGCATAAATTATTGTTATTTTATTTCTCATATTCTTTTTATCTTTACTTCAAAATATCTGTAATACGTTAAACATTAATTACTTGTAACATTTACAAACCAATATACCAGTGACATGGTATTGCTGATCAGCTGATCTCCTGACATAATAAAAACACATCTCAAAATTGAACAAATTACATGGAATATACATATTTATTTTTATTCATTCTCCCTTCTCACCTCATTGTTTCCCATTTCTCTGATTCTGGTTATTTATATTAGCCTGCCAGACGATTTACTTACTGGCTTAAACAAATACACACATAATAAAATTACATATTCTTATCAATGCTTATCTAATAGACAACAATAAAATAATACACTTAAAATTATAGCATGAACACCATATTTTTAAATATCTGAGCAGCTAATTACCTGAACAGAGCACAAGCAGTTTTATTTGAATTAAACTTTGAATAAGCAAAACTTTTACGTCATAAACTTTTAAAATTCGTGACTCCTTTACGTCACCTCCCAGCCACACACACAATTAGAATCTCAATTACACCTGTAAATATTTTTATTACACATGATTATAAAATTTTTCTACTTACAATCCATTTAACATGATATGCCCACAAAACATAATCACCACCATCTCTGAAACATTTCACAAAATTTATTAATTTAAATTAAATAATTTATCATTCATTTCCAAATTTCCATCTCGTCATTCAGAAAAAATTAATTACTTAACATTTACATAATCAATTAAAATATTTAAAATATATCAAATTGTTTCAATTAAATTAATTATTAACAATATAGAATTCATCACCATCCAAACAATTATAATTCTCTGATTACTTGTTTTCAAAATTAATTCTATTTGTTTATTTAAATTGCAAATATTAATATTATTATTACAACAATCATCTACACACACATTATTCACTAGATTTTATTTACAACTCTTGTTAATTATTATTCCATTTTTTCCACACTTCTGTCCAAATCTGCCATGTCAAACAACCATAAAACATAATGTTTAATTGTCTTTTATTGTTTTACAGTCTACCCTCCATAGTCAAAGATTAATCTTGGTTCTGTATAGCACTGTTCAATTATATTGACATACATACTGTTGTCTTGTGTGTCATAACCAAACAATTTCAATTTATCCATTATACCATAATAATCATTCACCAAGTCTAAGTTAAGTATTTCTGTTAAATCTCCGTCAGTAAATAATTCCAATATCGGGTTAGTTACTTTTGTATTATCAATTAAATCATTCTTGTTTAAATACACTTCTAATATTTCTTTCAACTCATCATAATCTCTCTTTAATTCATATAACTCTATCTCTCTCTCAACACACAATTCTCTATTTAAATCTCTCTTTTCATAACACCATCTCATACCTATAAAATCATTCCGGACAGAGGGTATAAACTTATACAAATAAAATAAACTCAAATCTTCTACTACCACGGGACTCTTGCCCTTCAAAAACTCTTGTGACCACATTAAATCATCATATATAATAAAAGGAAAATTTCCCCTCTGTCCCCACTCTACCACAACATTATTTTTTCTCTCTCTCTCCAACTCACTGACACACATTAACATCTCATAATCACTGCATTCTACACTTTCATTAATACTCTCCTTATTTATTTTTTCCGTATCACTTTCTGATACCAATTTCTCAAACACATTATTATTCTCAATATTAAATTCATTATTTTTGACATTATTGTTATTATTTGTTATTATATTTTCATCATTTGCTTCTACATTATTCTTCACCCCCACTATACTCTCAGAATTGTCTACTATTTCGTCATTTTTACATTTTGTCATATTTAAAACATTGTCACCTAATTTCTCAAACTTCTGTTCTAATTTATTTAAACTGTTTCTTATTGTTTCGTTAGTGCTTTCTATACATTTATTCATTTTTTGTATTTCATTTTTTAACTCGTGAAACTTGACATTGGAATCAATTTGTTGCTCTTCAAATTTTGCATTTATATTTTCAGCCATGGTTTTCATTAAATTAAACAGATCGTCTATTGACACCATTTTTTCTTCCACCCCTACGCTAGCGTTAGGTCTATTCTTATCTTGTACATCGGTCATTTTCAAAATTTATTTATATCATACCCTTTATACAACGTCCCCTTAAATCAAAATACCCCATACAGAAAACAGTTATTAATACGTAAAAGTAAACACCCGCTCGCTCTACCTAAACATAACCTTATTTAGCGTAATTATATACGATAATATTACACAAGTACGTAATTACCACATCCTATTTTCTGTGTATTAAAATAGGTCTATCTCGTATAAAATTATAATTAAACGAAAATCCTGGCAGGGTCGCCATTTGTAACAATAAAAAAGGACCGAAATATAAAATATATATATAACCGCTACCAGGACTTACCTGCACGCAATTACAACACTTACCTGTTATTGAAATTTTACCAGAAGACCAAGGTCGCCACGATTATTTTTTATATATAGGATAAAATATCGAAAACCTTTACACTTTACCTTAATAAAACGGACAATTTAGCAATGTGACCCACCCAATTAATAATTCAGAAAATTCCGGAACGTTTAGACGAATTTTATTAACACAGAAATGAGGAAGTGGCAATGACGAAATAACTTAGTCTAACATATTTTCAAAGTAAACTATCACTTTACTGAATTAAGTCAATTTTCACTGCTATGAGTACAAAAGAATTAGTCATGATTAATTGTTATAATTACCAGAATGAGAATGCTACACAATCAAGTTTTAATTACCTTAAACTATACTTACGACTAAGGCAGCCCATATTGCCCACGCACTCTTCCATACCTTTTGTTTTTTATATACATTCCCCTTTATTTATTCAATTTTTAAATATTCCGATTGTTATCCGCGGTGCCCGTCCACGAACACGATACCGGCCGAACACGCGGTTGGTCCCGTAACTTCACTATTTGTTTTATCACTTCAATCTCTCCACATCACTGTCAGTATTACTCACTCCGATATGTTCATTACCTTCTGGGGTCCCGGTCGGTCTTATTGAGTGAAATACATTTGCGAAAACTCGACCAACCGGGCCCAAACCGAAACTTTAGATGTCTGTTACTGTAGTTGGCGTCCTGTTGACTGTATGGCGTCTCTGCTTAAAGTCGACTGTTGTCACGGTGAAAGTAACAGGTACATGTACCTGTTCCTGGAGAGAAGCTGGTTCTCTACTGCCATGATGTTTTCGTCGCTCCGGCCTTATTTGTTGGGAAGTATCCACTTTATATATGGATTAAAGCTGGTATGTGTGTGTGTCCAGAGGCCGATATTGGACTTGGTTCCGCTGATGTCACCAACAGTAGGCGGAGTTTAATGCGACTTCCTGGAGGTCTTGAGAAGACGATGAATATTTTTTTTACGCTCTGGCCATCTTGAGTTTTTGTTAGAGCGTCCTTTGAGCGCGTGCAGGTGTAGTTGCGCTTGAGCGTTGACACACACTTACAGAGTTCTTAGAATTTTGGTGGAGGTGCAAATGCTCTGCCGCATTCCTCAACAACAACTGCGCCTTATTTCTTTGTTTCACTGTTCTGTTACACTGACTATTATACGTTGCACAATACAATTACAGTTTTACAAATTTATTATACCAGTCCGCCCGAAAACGAAATAAATAAAATATAAATGCCCCAAACCGTTAAAATAAAAACACCCAAAAATGACCCGCTACAATACCCCCTCGATGAGAATTCTGCTGTTCATAACAGAAGAAATCTCATCGATAACCCCGAAGAGGAACGGTGAGGAACTGGTGCCAACAACCCCCTGGTTCTTACTCTCATGGGTACACGACCCCCCTGGCTCAGCGACCATGGACTCATCTGAACGAGATCACTGGACTTCTCCGTAAGAGATCCCAACACCGAGAAATCGATCAGACTCGCACCACAACGCACCTCGCCTTTTAACATACTACCCCCGAAAATCCTCAATCCCTGGCTAAAATTATTCCAGCTCCTCCGCCGATAGGGTTCCCCTTTTGTGCAAGCTGGGCTGCCTTTAGCAAATACTGGGCTCACACACACTAACATTACATGTTACCATAACACATTAAAAGTAGAAAAATTGCTTTTAAAATTTATCAAAAATTTAGAAAAATCAAAATTCAAAAAATAATCGTTTATCAAAAAATTCTCTTCCTCTTTTTCTCTTTTTTTTTTTTCTTTAACATGACTTAACCTAGACATTTCTACGAATATAAACACATCCTTATTCTAATAGGAGAATCACTTATAGTCTACCAATATAATGCAATACAATAAAAGAAACATGGTTAATGCACACACAAAAAATTCATTATCTAAAATAGTCATTCGCTGGCAGGCGAAAAAATAGTTTTTTTTTCTCTTTCCAAAAAAATTTTTAAAATTTTCAAAATTTTAAAATTCAAAAAAAATTAAATTTTTTCATTAAAAATTTTATTAAATTTATTTATTAAATAACATATTTATTAAATTATTCAAATATTAGTTTGAATTAATTAAACAAACAAATTAAAATTGGATTCCTACTATACAAGCTTAGTAGGTGTATGACCTCATCAGCTGATCATAACTAGGTCAAGTCCAAGATCCTTGACCTACATATGTTATGTATAAGCTCTGAAAATACATTGAACATCTGTAATATCCTAACTTTGACATACAAACATACTAACAAAATATCTTTAAAATGAACAAAATATTATTACAATAATCAAATTGGCATTTACATTATTTAAAATAAACAATTCTTGACTTTACATTATTTTCAAATTTTATCAAAATTCTGTCACTGGTTGAAAAAATTAAACAATTGTATATTCTTTATCATGAACCTCTCTTTTTGCTTAACAATCTTACTCTTCATTTAACAATCTCGCTATACTTTACCATGGGTGATATAAATTATTTATTCTCGTTTTTCTGTATTAGATCTCTATGCATATATAATCTTTCTCCCTATAGCTCTAATATTAATCAACTTCAATTATCATGACACCCATCTCTATCAAAATCTCTACTACTAATCAGGACACTCTAAACCCCAACTTACCATTTAACACAATTCGCCACCTTCTCCCAATATAAAATACTCTCTAACCCTTTGTACATAGGATACGTGTTTCCCCTACCCAAAAAACTCAATTCCCTTATTTGGCGGCCCGGATTCTACCTAAGGCGGCCCCTTCCCCACTAAAATCTATCCCTATCCCGTCCCAACCCTTGTTGTGGACTCCTACATGACACTACCCCCTAATACAAAATTGCCATCCCCAAAAATCTCAATCTCATTACATTACTACAAATACACAAAATAACCTCATTAACTATAAAAACAACAATATATCACTCAAAATCTGCATAAAGTCTCCATTACCACTGTGTCAACATTAATACTTCACCAACTCTGTCACATCACATTACTCAAAAACAACATTGCAGCATATTCACCTCTACTATTTCAACTTCAACTTTGATTCAATTTGGACAGGTCTACGTGCCCCATAAAACATTTATCACCCATGAGTTATCTTTTATTAATTTGCATAAATTATTGTTATTTTATTTCTCATATTCTTTTTATCTTTACTTCAAAATATCTGTAATACGTTAAACATTAATTACTTGTAACATTTACAAACCAATATACCAGTGACATGGTATTGCTGATCAGCTGATCTCCTGACATAATAAAAACACATCTCAAAATTGAACAAATTACATGGAATATACATATTTATTTTTATTCATTCTCCCTTCTCACCTCATTGTTTCCCATTTCTCTGATTCTGGTTATTTATATTAGCCTGCCAGACGATTTACTTACTGGCTTAAACAAATACACACATAATAAAATTACATATTCTTATCAATGCTTATCTAATAGACAACAATAAAATAATACACTTAAAATTATAGCATGAACACCATATTTTTAAATATCTGAGCAGCTAATTACCTGAACAGAGCACAAGCAGTTTTATTTGAATTAAACTTTGAATAAGCAAAACTTTTACGTCATAAACTTTTAAAATTCGTGACTCCTTTACGTCACCTCCCAGCCACACACACAATTAGAATCTCAATTACACCTGTAAATATTTTTATTACACATGATTATAAAATTTTTCTACTTACAATCCATTTAACATGATATGCCCACAAAACATAATCACCACCATCTCTGAAACATTTCACAAAATTTATTAATTTAAATTAAATAATTTATCATTCATTTCCAAATTTCCATCTCGTCATTCAGAAAAAATTAATTACTTAACATTTACATAATCAATTAAAATATTTAAAATATATCAAATTGTTTCAATTAAATTAATTATTAACAATATAGAATTCATCACCATCCAAACAATTATAATTCTCTGATTACTTGTTTTCAAAATTAATTCTATTTGTTTATTTAAATTGCAAATATTAATATTATTATTACAACAATCATCTACACACACATTATTCACTAGATTTTATTTACAACTCTTGTTAATTATTATTCCATTTTTTCCACACTTCTGTCCAAATCTGCCATGTCAAACAACCATAAAACATAATGTTTAATTGTCTTTTATTGTTTTACAGTCTACCCTCCATAGTCAAAGATTAATCTTGGTTCTGTATAGCACTGTTCAATTATATTGACATACATACTGTTGTCTTGTGTGTCATAACCAAACAATTTCAATTTATCCATTATACCATAATAATCATTCACCAAGTCTAAGTTAAGTATTTCTGTTAAATCTCCGTCAGTAAATAATTCCAATATCGGGTTAGTTACTTTTGTATTATCAATTAAATCATTCTTGTTTAAATACACTTCTAATATTTCTTTCAACTCATCATAATCTCTCTTTAATTCATATAACTCTATCTCTCTCTCAACACACAATTCTCTATTTAAATCTCTCTTTTCATAACACCATCTCATACCTATAAAATCATTCCGGACAGAGGGTATAAACTTATACAAATAAAATAAACTCAAATCTTCTACTACCACGGGACTCTTGCCCTTCAAAAACTCTTGTGACCACATTAAATCATCATATATAATAAAAGGAAAATTTCCCCTCTGTCCCCACTCTACCACAACATTATTTTTTCTCTCTCTCTCCAACTCACTGACACACATTAACATCTCATAATCACTGCATTCTACACTTTCATTAATACTCTCCTTATTTATTTTTTCCGTATCACTTTCTGATACCAATTTCTCAAACACATTATTATTCTCAATATTAAATTCATTATTTTTGACATTATTGTTATTATTTGTTATTATATTTTCATCATTTGCTTCTACATTATTCTTCACCCCCACTATACTCTCAGAATTGTCTACTATTTCGTCATTTTTACATTTTGTCATATTTAAAACATTGTCACCTAATTTCTCAAACTTCTGTTCTAATTTATTTAAACTGTTTCTTATTGTTTCGTTAGTGCTTTCTATACATTTATTCATTTTTTGTATTTCATTTTTTAACTCGTGAAACTTGACATTGGAATCAATTTGTTGCTCTTCAAATTTTGCATTTATATTTTCAGCCATGGTTTTCATTAAATTAAACAGATCGTCTATTGACACCATTTTTTCTTCCACCCCTACGCTAGCGTTAGGTCTATTCTTATCTTGTACATCGGTCATTTTCAAAATTTATTTATATCATACCCTTTATACAACGTCCCCTTAAATCAAAATACCCCATACAGAAAACAGTTATTAATACGTAAAAGTAAACACCCGCTCGCTCTACCTAAACATAACCTTATTTAGCGTAATTATATACGATAATATTACACAAGTACGTCATTACCACATCCTATTTTCTGTGTATTAAAATAGGTCTATCTCGTATAAAATTATAATTAAACGAAAATCCTGGCAGGGTCGCCATTTGTAACAATAAAAAAGGACCGAAATATAAAATATATATATAACCGCTACCAGGACTTACCTGCACGCAATTACAACACTTACCTGTTATTGAAATTTTACCAGAAGACCAAGGTCGCCACGATTATTTTTTATATATAGGATAAAATATCGAAAACCTTTACACTTTACCTTAATAAAACGGACAATTTAGCAATGTGACCCACCCAATTAATAATTCAGAAAATTCCGGAACGTTTAGACGAATTTTATTAACACAGAAATGAGGAAGTGGCAATGACGAAATAACTTAGTCTAACATATTTTCAAAGTAAACTATCACTTTACTGAATTAAGTCAATTTTCACTGCTATGAGTACAAAAGAATTAGTCATGATTAATTGTTATAATTACCAGAATGAGAATGCTACACAATCAAGTTTTAATTACCTTAAACTATACTTACGACTAAGGCAGCCCATATTGCCCACGCACTCTTCCATACCTTTTGTTTTTTATATACATTCCCCTTTATTTATTCAATTTTTAAATATTCCGATTGTTATCCGCGGTGCCCGTCCACGAACACGATACCGGCCGAACACGCGGTTGGTCCCGTAACTTCACTATTTGTTTTATCACTTCAATCTCTCCACATCACTGTCAGTATTACTCACTCCGATATGTTCATTACCTTCTGGGGTCCCGGTCGGTCTTATTGAGTGAAATACATTTGCGAAAACTCGACCAACCGGGCCCAAACCGAAACTTTAGATGTCTGTTACTGTAGTTGGCGTCCTGTTGACTGTATGGCGTCTCTGCTTAAAGTCGACTGTTGTCACGGTGAAAGTAACAGGTACATGTACCTGTTCCTGGAGAGAAGCTGGTTCTCTACTGCCATGATGTTTTCGTCGCTCCGGCCTTATTTGTTGGGAAGTATCCACTTTATATATGGATTAAAGCTGGTATGTGTGTGTGTCCAGAGGCCGATATTGGACTTGGTTCCGCTGATGTCACCAACAGTAGGCGGAGTTTAATGCGACTTCCTGGAGGTCTTGAGAAGACGATGAATATTTTTTTTACGCTCTGGCCATCTTGAGTTTTTGTTAGAGCGTCCTTTGAGCGCGTGCAGGTGTAGTTGCGCTTGAGCGTTGACACACACTTACAGAGTTCTTAGAATTTTGGTGGAGGTGCAAATGCTCTGCCGCATTCCTCAACAACAACTGCGCCTTATTTCTTTGTTTCACTGTTCTGTTACACTGACTATTATACGTTGCACAATACAATTACAGTTTTACAAATTTATTATACCAGTCCGCCCGAAAACGAAATAAATAAAATATAAATGCCCCAAACCGTTAAAATAAAAACACCCAAAAATGACCCGCTACAATACCCCCTCGATGAGAATTCTGCTGTTCATAACAGAAGAAATCTCATCGATAACCCCGAAGAGGAACGGTGAGGAACTGGTGCCAACAACCCCCTGGTTCTTACTCTCATGGGTACACGACCCCCCTGGCTCAGCGACCATGGACTCATCTGAACGAGATCACTGGACTTCTCCGTAAGAGATCCCAACACCGAGAAATCGATCAGACTCGCACCACAACGCACCTCGCCTTTTAACATACTACCCCCGAAAATCCTCAATCCCTGGCTAAAATTATTCCAGCTCCTCCGCCGATAGGGTTCCCCTTTTGTGCAAGCTGGGCTGCCTTTAGCAAATACTGGGCTCACACACACTAACATTACATGTTACCATAACACATTAAAAGTAGAAAAATTGCTTTTAAAATTTATCAAAAATTTAGAAAAATCAAAATTCAAAAAATAATCGTTTATCAAAAAATTCTCTTCCTCTTTTTCTCTTTTTTTTTTTTCTTTAACATGACTTAACCTAGACATTTCTACGAATATAAACACATCCTTATTCTAATAGGAGAATCACTTATAGTCTACCAATATAATGCAATACAATAAAAGAAACATGGTTAATGCACACACAAAAAATTCATTATCTAAAATAGTCATTCGCTGGCAGGCGAAAAAATAGTTTTTTTTTCTCTTTCCAAAAAAAATTTTAAAATTTTCAAAATTTTAAAATTCAAAAAAAATTAAATTTTTTCATTAAAAATTTTATTAAATTTATTTATTAAATAACATATTTATTAAATTATTCAAATATTAGTTTGAATTAATTAAACAAACAAATTAAAATTGGATTCCTACTATACAAGCTTAGTAGGTGTATGACCTCATCAGCTGATCATAACTAGGTCAAGTCCAAGATCCTTGACCTACATATGTTATGTATAAGCTCTGAAAATACATTGAACATCTGTAATATCCTAACTTTGACATACAAACATACTAACAAAATATCTTTAAAATGAACAAAATATTATTACAATAATCAAATTGGCATTTACATTATTTAAAATAAACAATTCTTGACTTTACATTATTTTCAAATTTTATCAAAATTCTGTCACTGGTTGAAAAAATTAAACAATTGTATATTCTTTATCATGAACCTCTCTTTTTGCTTAACAATCTTACTCTTCATTTAACAATCTCGCTATACTTTACCATGGGTGATATAAATTATTTATTCTCGTTTTTCTGTATTAGATCTCTATGCATATATAATCTTTCTCCCTATAGCTCTAATATTAATCAACTTCAATTATCATGACACCCATCTCTATCAAAATCTCTACTACTAATCAGGACACTCTAAACCCCAACTTACCATTTAACACAATTCGCCACCTTCTCCCAATATAAAATACTCTCTAACCCTTTGTACATAGGATACGTGTTTCCCCTACCCAAAAAACTCAATTCCCTTATTTGGCGGCCCGGATTCTACCTAAGGCGGCCCCTTCCCCACTAAAATCTATCCCTATCCCGTCCCAACCCTTGTTGTGGACTCCTACATGACACTACCCCCTAATACAAAATTGCCATCCCCAAAAATCTCAATCTCATTACATTACTACAAATACACAAAATAACCTCATTAACTATAAAAACAACAATATATCACTCAAAATCTGCATAAAGTCTCCATTACCACTGTGTCAACATTAATACTTCACCAACTCTGTCACATCACATTACTCAAAAACAACATTGCAGCATATTCACCTCTACTATTTCAACTTCAACTTTGATTCAATTTGGACAGGTCTACGTGCCCCATAAAACATTTATCACCCATGAGTTATCTTTTATTAATTTGCATAAATTATTGTTATTTTATTTCTCATATTCTTTTATCTTTACTTCAAAATATCTGTAATACGTTAAACATTAATTACTTGTAACATTTACAAACCAATATACCAGTGACATGGTATTGCTGATCAGCTGATCTCCTGACATAATAAAAACACATCTCAAAATTGAACAAATTACATGGAATATACATATTTATTTTTATTCATTCTCCCTTCTCACCTCATTGTTTCCCATTTCTCTGATTCTGGTTATTTATATTAGCCTGCCAGACGATTTACTTACTGGCTTAAACAAATACACACATAATAAAATTACATATTCTTATCAATGCTTATCTAATAGACAACAATAAAATAATACACTTAAAATTATAGCATGAACACCATATTTTTAAATATCTGAGCAGCTAATTACCTGAACAGAGCACAAGCAGTTTTATTTGAATTAAACTTTGAATAAGCAAAACTTTTACGTCATAAACTTTTAAAATTCGTGACTCCTTTACGTCACCTCCCAGCCACACACACAATTAGAATCTCAATTACACCTGTAAATATTTTTATTACACATGATTATAAAATTTTTCTACTTACAATCCATTTAACATGATATGCCCACAAAACATAATCACCACCATCTCTGAAACATTTCACAAAATTTATTAATTTAAATTAAATAATTTATCATTCATTTCCAAATTTCCATCTCGTCATTAAGAAAAAATTAATTACTTAACATTTACATAATCAATTAAAATATTTAAAATATATCAAATTGTTTCAATTAAATTAATTATTAACAATATAGAATTCATCACCATCCAAACAATTATAATTCTCTGATTACTTGTTTTCAAAATTAATTCTATTTGTTTATTTAAATTGCAAATATTAATATTATTATTACAACAATCATCTACACACACATTATTCACTAGATTTTATTTACAACTCTTGTTAATTATTATTCCATTTTTTCCACACTTCTGTCCAAATCTGCCATGTCAAACAACCATAAAACATAATGTTTAATTGTCTTTTATTGTTTTACAGTCTACCCTCCATAGTCAAAGATTAATCTTGGTTCTGTATAGCACTGTTCAATTATATTGACATACATACTGTTGTCTTGTGTGTCATAACCAAACAATTTCAATTTATCCGTTATACCATAATAATCATTCACCAAGTCTAAGTTAAGTATTTCTGTTAAATCTCCGTCAGTAAATAATTCCAATATCGGGTTAGTTACTTTTGTATTATCAATTAAATCATTCTTGTTTAAATACACTTCTAATATTTCTTTCAACTCATCATAATCTCTCTTTAATTCATATAACTCTATCTCTCTCTCAACACACAATTCTCTATTTAAATCTCTCTTTTCATAACACCATCTCATACCTATAAAATCATTCCGGACAGAGGGTATAAACTTATACAAATAAAATAAACTCAAATCTTCTACTACCACGGGACTCTTGCCCTTCAAAAACTCTTGTGACCACATTAAATCATCATATATAATAAAAGGAAAATTTCCCCTCTGTCCCCACTCTACCACAACATTATTTTTTCTCTCTCTCTCCAACTCACTGACACACATTAACATCTCATAATCACTGCATTCTACACTTTCATTAATACTCTCCTTATTTATTTTTTCCGTATCACTTTCTGATACCAATTTCTCAAACACATTATTATTCTCAATATTAAATTCATTATTTTTGACATTATTGTTATTATTTGTTATTATATTTTCATCATTTGCTTCTACATTATTCTTCACCCCCACTATACTCTCAGAATTGTCTACTATTTCGTCATTTTTACATTTTGTCATATTTAAAACATTGTCACCTAATTTCTCAAACTTCTGTTCTAATTTATTTAAACTGTTTCTTATTGTTTCGTTAGTGCTTTCTATACATTTATTCATTTTTTGTATTTCATTTTTTAACTCGTGAAACTTGACATTGGAATCAATTTGTTGCTCTTCAAATTTTGCATTTATATTTTCAGCCATGGTTTTCATTAAATTAAACAGATCGTCTATTGACACCATTTTTTCTTCCACCCCTACGCTAGCGTTAGGTCTATTCTTATCTTGTACATCGGTCATTTTCAAAATTTATTTATATCATACCCTTTATACAACGTCCCCTTAAATCAAAATACCCCATACAGAAAACAGTTATTAATACGTAAAAGTAAACACCCGCTCGCTCTACCTAAACATAACCTTATTTAGCGTAATTATATACGATAATATTACACAAGTACGTCATTACCACATCCTATTTTCTGTGTATTAAAATAGGTCTATCTCGTATAAAATTATAATTAAACGAAAATCCTGGCAGGGTCGCCATTTGTAACAATAAAAAAGGACCGAAATATAAAATATATATATAACCGCTACCAGGACTTACCTGCACGCAATTACAACACTTACCTGTTATTGAAATTTTACCAGAAGACCAAGGTCGCCACGATTATTTTGTATATATAGGATAAAATATCGAAAACCTTTACACTTTACCTTAATAAAACGGACAATTTAGCAATGTGACCCACCCAATTAATAATTCAGAAAATTCCGGAACGTTTAGACGAATTTTATTAACACAGAAATGAGGAAGTGGCAATGACGAAATAACTTAGTCTAACATATTTTCAAAGTAAACTATCACTTTACTGAATTAAGTCAATTTTCACTGCTATGAGTACAAAAGAATTAGTCATGATTAATTGTTATAATTACCAGAATGAGAATGCTACACAATCAAGTTTTAATTACCTTAAACTATACTTACGACTAAGGCAGCCCATATTGCCCACGCACTCTTCCATACCTTTTGTTTTTTATATACATTCCCCTTTATTTATTCAATTTTTAAATATTCCGATTGTTATCCGCGGTGCCCGTCCACGAACACGATACCGGCCGAACACGCGGTTGGTCCCGTAACTTCACTATTTGTTTTATCACTTCAATCTCTCCACATCACTGTCAGTATTACTCACTCCGATATGTTCATTACCTTCTGGGGTCCCGGTCGGTCTTATTGAGTGAAATACATTTGCGAAAACTCGACCAACCGGGCCCAAACCGAAACTTTAGATGTCTGTTACTGTAGTTGGCGTCCTGTTGACTGTATGGCGTCTCTGCTTAAAGTCGACTGTTGTCACGGTGAAAGTAACAGGTACATGTACCTGTTCCTGGAGAGAAGCTGGTTCTCTACTGCCATGATGTTTTCGTCGCTCCGGCCTTATTTGTTGGGAAGTATCCACTTTATATATGGATTAAAGCTGGTATGTGTGTGTGTCCAGAGGCCGATATTGGACTTGGTTCCGCTGATGTCACCAACAGTAGGCGGAGTTTAATGCGACTTCCTGGAGGTCTTGAGAAGACGATGAATATTTTTTTTACGCTCTGGCCATCTTGAGTTTTTGTTAGAGCGTCCTTTGAGCGCGTGCAGGTGTAGTTGCGCTTGAGCGTTGACACACACTTACAGAGTTCTTAGAATTTTGGTGGAGGTGCAAATGCTCTGCCGCATTCCTCAACAACAACTGCGCCTTATTTCTTTGTTTCACTGTTCTGTTACACTGACTATTATACGTTGCACAATACAATTACAGTTTTACAAATTTATTATACCAGTCCGCCCGAAAACGAAATAAATAAAATATAAATGCCCCAAACCGTTAAAATAAAAACACCCAAAAATGACCCGCTACAATACCCCCTCGATGAGAATTCTGCTGTTCATAACAGAAGAAATCTCATCGATAACCCCGAAGAGGAACGGTGAGGAACTGGTGCCAAAACAACCCCCTGGTTCTTACTCTCATGGGTACACGACCCCCCTGGCTCAGCGACCATGGACTCATCTGAACGAGATCACTGGACTTCTCCGTAAGAGATCCCAACACCGAGAAATCGATCAGACTCGCACCACAACGCACCTCGCCTTTTAACATACTACCCCCGAAAATCCTCAATCCCTGGCTAAAATTATTCCAGCTCCTCCGCCGATAGGGTTCCCCTTTTGTGCAAGCTGGGCTGCCTTTAGCAAATACTGGGCTCACACACACTAACATTACATGTTACCATAACACATTAAAAGTAGAAAAATTGCTTTTAAAATTTATCAAAAATTTAGAAAAATCAAAATTCAAAAAATAATCGTTTATCAAAAAATTCTCTTCCTCTTTTTCTCTTTTTTTTTTCTTTAACATGACTTAACCTAGACATTTCTACGAATATAAACACATCCTTATTCTAATAGGAGAATCACTTATAGTCTACCAATATAATGCAATACAATAAAAGAAACATGGTTAATGCACACACAAAAAAATCATTATCTAAAATAGTCATTCGCTGGCAGGCGAAAAAATAGTTTTTTTTTCTCTTTCCAAAAAAAATTTTAAAACTTTCAAAATTTTAAAATTCAAAAAAAATTTAAATTTTTTCATTAAAAATTTTATTAAATTTATTTATTAAATAACATATTTATTAAAATTATTCAAATATTGGTTTGAATTAATTAAACAAACAAATTAAAATTGGATTCCTACTATACAAGCTTAGTAGGTGTATGACCTCATCAGCTGATCATAACTAGGTCAAGTCCAAGATCGTTGACCTACATATGTTATGTATAAGCTCTGAAAATACATTGAACATCTGTAATATCCTAACTTTGACATACAAACATACTAACAAAATATCTTTAAAATGAACAAAATATTATTACAATAATCAAATTGCACAATGTCATACTGCGTATTTCTCCTTTGTTATAAACTGTTCTATTTGCCACGTGTTCTGGTTTGATGGATTAAAATTTACACAATACCTTTGTCAATCCCCGAAAATGAAATAAATTTAAAAATACAAATACCCACAAAATTGTACCGTTACAATACCCCCTCAATGAGAAGTCTTCTGTCCAAAACAGAAGAAATCTCATTGATAAAACCCCTAAGAGGACCGGTGAGGAACTGGTGCCAACAACCCCCTTTTGTTCTTATACCTCATGGTTCCACGACCCCCCTGGCTCGGCGACTATGGACGCATCTGAACGAGATCACTGGACTTCTCTGTAAGAGATCCCAACACCGAAAAATCGAACAGACACGCTCCACAGCGCACCTCACCTTCTATCATGCTACCCCAAAAATCCTCAACCCCTGGCTTAGATTATGCCAGATCCTCAACCGATATGTTCCCCCTTATATGCAAGCTGGGCTGCCTTTAGCAGAAACTGGGCTCACACACACTTACCTTACATACTGAAAATTGAAGAATTCTTTGGCAATTTACTTAAATTACAACTCACTGGTTGTTTTCATTTAAAATCAAATCAGAAATTTTGTATCTATTTTGAATTATTCTCTTCATTGGTTTCTTCTGTTATTTAAAATAAATCAATTTAAGCATTTCTTACAATTAAGAACATCCTTAACCTAACATTACCTAGAGTCTAACAATACAATTCAACAAAATAATTCAATAATAATAAACATGGTTAGTACACAAACAATAAAATAATGAAAGCTTAAAAATATCCATTATCTGGCAGGCGAAAAATCAAGATTTAAAAAAAAAAAAAAATATATATTTTCCCAAAAAATTTTAAAAGTCAAAACATTAAAATTTATTAACATATTTCCTTTCCATATAGAAATCATTTAAAATTAGTTTAAATTGATCAAAAAACAAAAGTTGAATTAACTTCCTTACTATTAACTTATATGACCTCACTATCAGCTGATCAAAACTAGGTCAAGTCCAAAAACCTTGACCCACATACGTTATGTACAAGTTCTATCTGAAAATACATTTAACATCTGTAACATTCTAACTTGAAACACAAAACATAATAAAATAAAACATTTAAAATAACAAAATATTATTATAAATAATAATCAAATTGACATTTAAATTATTCAAAATAAACACTTTCTAACTTTACATTTCCAAATTCTATCAAAAATTGGTCACTGGTTTTAATTAAAAATTTTATATATTCAACTATAACTTTCTTCATTTAACAATCTCATTCTACATTACTGTGGGTGATTTAAATACTTATTTCCATTTAATTTACCACTTGGTAGGCTTACACTTATAATCTGTACCCCTCTGACTCTAATACTCCTCAACTTTAACTAACATGACTCCCAGCTCTATCAAAATATCTATCCATCAATCTCTAAACCCAACTTATCATGAAACTCAATTCGCCACCTTCTCTCAATATATATAAAAAATACTCTCTAACCCTTTGTACTTAGGATAAGTGTTTCCTCCCCCCAAAAAACTCATTTCCCATTATGTTGGTTCCTGGATTCTACCTAAGGCAACCCCTTCCTACTGAATCGGTCCCTTCCCGTCCCAACTCTTGTTGCGGACTCCCACATTACACTACCCCCTATTACAAAATTACCATCCCCAATAATCTCAATCTTATTACCTTACTTCAACTACAACAAAATAACATCATCAATTATAAACATCAATATATCACTCAACGCTCTACATATATTCTCCCTAACTACTGTGTCAACATCAATACTTCTCAATTCTATAACATTAACTCACAACAACAGTACATTAACTCAAAACAATATTTTTCTCTCTACTACCACTTTAACTTTGACTTCAACTTGGACAGATCTATATGTCCCAATAAAATATTCATCACCCCAAAAACTATCTTTTCTCATTATTTAAAACAATATCTTTAACACATTAAAACATTATTTTTTAATATTAATTATCTTGAACGTTTATAAACAATTTTACAGTGACCCTTTACTCCCGATCAGCTGATATTCTTAATAAAGTGAAGACACCTTTCAAAAAATTGTGCCGATTACATTAAATACATATGCTTATCAATACTTACATCTACCATCAATGTTTCCCCTTTCTCTGATTCTGGTAATTTTTGTTAACCGCCTGCCAGTCGGTTTAGTTATTTGCTTAGCTTCAAAATACACAAATTATACAAAACATATACTTTTTATCAATTCTTATATCTACCCTACTACAATAAAATAATACATTTAAAAATATAGAATGAACACCTTATAGTGAATGTATGAGCATCTAGTTATTTGACCGGAACACAATCATTTTTATTCGGTCAAAATCAGAGTTAGCACTTTTTATGTTATAAATTTAAATTCGTGGCTCATCTGAGCCACCTCCCATCCACACACGCTATTGCAAGTTATGTAAGACTGTAGCGCCTTTTTGCTTCCACAAAGATTGCATATTTGAAGGAATTTGACATCTCCGTGCCTTTGTTTTGGCAGTTACATTTTAACATTGGCGGATATCAACATATCCTTGGTTATATTTAAACGCCCTTAAAACGGGTCTACCACCTGGCTTTGCTGTTCCTGCTCGAACAGAGTGGCAGCCGCTGTTCCATAGTTCCTGGATTTCCCCTAATATCACCCCCCCATTTAATTTCTACTATATACCAATTTCAAATCAGCTATGGTCAAGGGACTTGGTATGACCATAGCTAACCGCTAGCCAAAGCCACGATTAGTGCTGGTAAGGCAGTAATCACCCGAAAAGTCGGGGAAATCTAACTTGCATTTCAATGCCTGTTCTACTTCGTCATTAGTATCTGCGACACGAGCGTCTATCAGTGTACAAATTGAATTTGTACGAAAAGGTGTGTCGCACATTTTCGCCATGTTGGCCTCCAATGGAGGTAACAATCTCTGTTTCCCCCAACCCATTCCACTATCTACCAGGGCACAGGCCACCCCAGCGATAGCGCCTTAATAACTAATTACTTAAAAAATTGTATATACATTCTATCGTAACATTTTCATTACCCATTTATCTATCCACATTCAAATCATTCATCACTTCCTACCCTTGAATTTTCTTAAAATTTTCAAATTTATTATTAATAGTTATTATATATCATCTTTCAGTTATTATTAAATTTTTTTATTGTCATTTTTATTTAACACAATTATTTCAAATCATCTCAGTATCGAATTAATATTTTTTCATCTGAGTTACACCTGTAAACATTTTTATTATATTTTTTTTATGAATTTGCTAACTGCTATATTTTTTATTGTTCGACTAAGCTTTTCGTCATTACTGACATCTTCAGGTCTTAAACAACCAATGACCTGTTGTTTAAGACCTGAAGATGTCAGTAATGACGAAAAGCTTAGTCGAACAATAAAAAATATAGCAGTTAGCAAATTCATAAAAAAAATAGTAAGGATGGCTGCTAATTTAAACAATACGAAGGATTTTTATTATACTTGCTTGGTACTATAAACTTTTTATACTTACAGTCCTTTTCAAATGACATACACAAAACATATTCACCATACCAATACTTTCACCTCACCTCTGAAACATTTAACACAAATGTTAGTTTAAATCAAACAATTTATCATTTAATTACCAAATTTCCATCTCGTAAAATAATTTAGATTCATTAGAAAATTTAATTAATTAACATTTAAATAATCAATCAAAACATTTAAAACACCTCAGATCATTTTAATTAATTTAATTATTAACAATACAAAATTCATTACCATCAAAACAATTACAATTCTCTAATTACTGTTTTCAAAATTAATTCTGTTTATTTATTTAAATTGCAAAATATTATTATTATTATTATTATTATCACTTACCTACATACATACCTTGTTTATCTGACCTTCTACAATACACATAAATAAATTCACTACAATTATTTACAAACTTTTGTTATTAACTGTTCCGTTTTTTCCCACTTCATTGTCCAACTCTGCGAGGTCAAAAACCATAAAACAAAATATTTATAACTGTCCTTTATCTTTTTATAGTCTACCCACCATCGTCATAGATTAATCTTTGTTTTATATAACACTGTTCAGTTTTATTGACAAACAAATGGTTACTTTGTGTGTCATGACTATAAAAACCAAATTCATTCATTTTACCAAAATAATCATTAAACAAGTCAACGTTAAGTATTTTTGTTAAGTCTCCATCAGTAATTATCTTCATTATCGGGTTATTCACTTTTGTATTATCAATTAAATCATTATTGTTTAAATATACTCCTAACCTTTCTCTCCATTCATCATACTCTCTATTCAATTCATACAGTTCTGTCTCTTTATCGACATACAGTTCTCTATTTAAATCTCTCTCATTATAACACCATATCACACTCTCAAAATTACTCCAGACAGAGGGTACTAAATTATACAACAAAATTAAACACTTCAAATCTTCTACTAACACGGGACTCTTGCCCTTCTTAAACAATACTTGTGAACACATTAAATCATCATCATAAATAATAAGGGGAAAATTTACCCTCTGCCCCCATTCTACCACTATACTATTTTTCCTCTCTCTCTCTAACTCATACACCCACATTAACATTTCAATATCACATTCTACAAACTCATCAGTACTCTCTTTATTTATTTTCACCGTATCACTTTCTGATACTAACTCTTCACATACACTACTATTCTCAGAATTACATTCATTATTTTCGACATTATCATTATCATTTGTTGACTCTTTATCTAGTATCACATTTTGACACATGTCATTATCATTTTCATTCGTATTATTTTTATTTGGATTCATTACAACTACTCCCATTCGCTCACTACTCTGCTCTCATTTACTCAAACTAGTTTTTATTGTTTCATTATTATTTTCAAAACATTTATTCATTTCTTGGATCTCATTTTTTAATTCATCAGAACTATTCTTTTGAGCATCGAATTTCTCATTAAAATCCCTATTTTGTCTGTCAAATTTGTCATTAAAATCCCTACTTTGTCTATCAAATTTGTCATTCTGAATATTGAATTTAGCGTCAGAATCACTTTTCTGTTCTTTAAATTTTAACTCTAACATCGCCTGCTGCTTGTCTAAACTCTCTTTCATACTACACACCATGCTACATAAGTATTTCATCATATTATCATTATCATCCGTTTTTTTATTCTGAATTGGCGTTGAATGAATTCCTTCATCCATAATTTTTGATTCTGTTTCGCTTAATTCGATATTCATTTGGCTTTCATTTTCGATGTCAGTTAAGCTGACATTCTCGTTATTACCTGCCATTTTTATAATTGATATTTAGAATATTTTAATTAATCTAATTTTTTGTAATGCACTTTCTATCTCATGTTAACTTTGCGTAAATGACGCATTTTTATTTTATTATGCTAACCCTAACACACACGTTTGCCTCTTTGTAGGTGCGGAATTTAATTTATTAAATTCGTTCCTGTCACGGGCGCCATTGTGACGTTTACATACAGTTTAAATACATAAAATACAAAAAATACAGTTGATTTCCACCTACCTGCAAAGGTTCTTTCAGGGTCCAGAATTCGATCGCACGTACCTCAGACGCAAACATGTGTTTCATAGGTTAGTGAAATGACTTACTCTGACTAAGTTTGTAGTCGTCCCAAAAAAAAAAAAAAAAACTGGTGTGTTGGTGTTCTGTTGTTAGTCTCGCATCACTGCCACTGGTTTTAAAATGGCTAGTTCACTCTTGAGATTAAAAAAAAAAACTGATAAAATTTAGCAGAGCGCACTTGGCTCTGTGTCGGCCGACACAATCAGAGACGAACTCCGGCAAGCGTCGCTTGCGAGTGGGAGGAAGCTGATTTCCACCGCCAACGAATTTTGTCGTCGCTCATAGTTGAGTTGTTGCGGTTGAGCGACCATGTGCATGATATATAGTGGTCTTTTCTGTAGTATGCGCCGACGATATTTAGTCGCTTCCAGTTTGATGTCACTAAGGAGGCGGTAACTTAGGTTTTCATATCCGCCGTTTCAGTCAAGTAGATGAAACAGAAAAAGTACTTTTCACCATTTTGGTGGTTCACAACCGCGTCATTCCGAGTGTATACTCACTTGACGCGTGCGTGCGCGCTGTCACACAGAAACAAAGTTCTTGGAACTGAGGGCTTGGTGAATTCTTGCTTACAGATTGCACAATGTCATACTGCATATTTCTCCTTTGTTATAAACTGTTCTATTTGCCACGTGTTCTGGTTTGTTGGAATAAAATTTACACAATACCTTTGTCAATCCCCGAAAATGAAATAAATTTAAAAATACAAATACCCACAAAATTGGACCGTTACATTTTTTGCTATGGGTTTTATAATATCTACTTCTTTATTGAAATTGTCTTTGGATAAAGGAACTATAAGAAGACGATTAACCATTGCATGAAAACTGCTTAATTTTATGTGCCATGATGTTAGTGGTTGTTTATGTATAATGGTATCTGTAAAGGTAGGTTTTCTGTATATCTGAAAACTAAGATTATTTTATGACCTAGAAATAGTGAGATCCAAAAAATTTAACCTTTTCATATTTTCTGTTTCAAGTGTAAATTGCACAGTATGTGCATTTACCTAACTTATTCTCAATACTATTAGCACATATATTTAGTAAGATATAGATAACAAATACCATAATTCGGTATTAATGATACTCACCAATTTCATTAGTTGCCGGGCTCATTTTCTTCCTTTATAACTTGTTTTCTACCTAAGGGGTACCAGGGTTCGGGTACAGGAAGATTTTGAAACACAGTTGACGACACAAATGGTAACCAGATATTCTTGAAATTAACCATCAAATTTAATTCAATCTAAGGTAGTACACATACAACCATGCGGTCAAAATAGTGACGTCATATGATATGACCCAAAACAAAATGGCGGCTACTTTTTCTATCTCTTTTTATTCTCTATATTTCTTTATCTGTTGAATTAGTATCAATGTAAACTTTATTGCTGCAGCTTAAAATCATTTATTAATAGTTAATTAGTTACTACACAAACCAATGCCCTCGGCTTATGTTGTTCTGGCCATACATTCACGCATTCATTCTCACACATTCAACTTCAGACCCGTACATTCTTTTTTATTATCGATTTGGTATTAATGAGCTCATTAACTATAAAAATGACAAAGGAACTTCTCTGCTTATTAGGTGGTGGTGTCCATCCGTTGTTGGTGTGGGACTCCCATGGTGATGGTCGGTGTTCGCCTTTAATTCCGCTGAGTTTAATTAGATAGATGTGTGCACTGAATTTACATTTTTATATATTTAAACTGTTAAATAAGATGAGCCTTCATTGCTCCACTACTGTTGATAACATTTTTGTTAGTTAATTTAAAATATTGTTAAAAAGTTATACACACAACGATACATCGCTGTGGCTCCTCTGAAGAATGGCGTTGAAATGAGAGCGAGGCAAGTGTAATTTCTTGCTTGTGTGTGTGTAGTTCTTACGTCATCCCGCTTTGTCTTGCTGGACAACGCCTCGTTGCACACATTGTACTCAGTGCGTCATTGTTCTTAGCGATGACGGACTAGTGTTATAGCCCAATCATAATGCATATTGTGGTACTTCGTCATAAACACCGCCATGGTAGATTTTGCTGTTTTCACGTCCACCGGAGACCTTGGTGTTTTACTCTGGCCGAATTTACGTTGTTCCGTTTTCCAGAGGGACAATGTACCTAACCATTCTGTATGTTTAAAAAAAATACATAATAAAACAATGAAAATACCCATAATTCCCATAATTCTGGTACTGGGTCAGTCTGTACTGTTACAAACCCCCTCAAGGAAAATTTTTTGTGTCGAAACATAAAAAAATTTCCTTGACTCATTCACACTCTCCTAAAAGGATCAGTCTAGATACGTCACCACAACCCCCTGTAACGTTACCCAAAAAATTTTATCATCACTTACCCTTGGTCCTATGATGCTGGTCGCACCCTCTGACCTTACTGGACTTCTCCTGAGAGATCCCTACACCATAAGGCCATGAGGCACTCTACACTCCTGTTCTGACGCTCCAGCCAGCCCAGGACTGCGGTCACAACACCACAAAACTCTGAAACATCCAATACAAAATTTCAAAATAGTGGTATAATACACTTACATATCTACAACTGATATGTCCCCTTTTAGACGCATTGGTTTGTGTTCGGGCATTGGTTTGTTTTTTAATTCCAAAAGTGTCACTTAACCACAACAAGACTTAAAATACATTGATTTCTTACCACCACCAAATTCAACTACTTCCTTGTAAGAAAATAAACAACATATATATGTAACTAAATATAACACAATATATCAACAATTCTTTATCATACCCCAAAATACCTTCACCTAATTATTTCTATAAATCCAACTTACAACTATCATGGCAGACACTTTTCCTTTAAACTTTGTTGCTCAACTTATAATCATTTATTTATTTTGTAAATGGCAGCTTACGAGAATATTTTATTTAACTTCATTTTTTTTTTTTTAACTTTATATTTTCAACTTTAAAATCTGCTATCTCTTAACACTTATTATCGTCATTACCCCTGTATTGACCTCCTAACCACACACTCTATTGCCCCCCAACATAATAAAACATTGTACATTACATATTAACATTGTTACATTCACCTTACATTAAACAATTTAAATTTACACGATTTGTACCAAACTTTATCACATTACTACTTCAACAATTTTCTATTAACTTTTAATTATTTAACATTCATTAGATTCTATACAACAATTTCAAATTTATCCTTACCTTTCTGTTACAATTACCTTCCTATCATGAATTCTCCTTTTCTAACCCTTCTATCCTTACTCGTTTGGGTGACTCTCTATTATTCATTACTTTCTCTGTCTTATTTTGGCATCTGTCAACCTAACCTTACTACCCCTTTTTTACACTAACCGCTTCTAACCATTAATATATTTTGACACCAATATCTCTATAATAAACCCCCTTCACAAATCCCATTTAAAACCTCTGGCACCGCGCCTTTTTGTACTAGTATGTGTGTATTCCCTCACTATGCTCATTCCCTTATCGGTTTCTGACCCTTTCAGATAACCCTTTCCGGCACACAACGGTCCACTCCCGTCTCAACATCTCTCGTTGGACTCCTACACCAATACCCTTATTACAAAATATCACCATCAACAACTATAAAATTACCATGCACATTACTCACCTCTACATATAATTACTAACCACTGTGTCCCTAAAATATCTAACACCTCTTTATATTTTATCAACATCTCAACACTTTATTTTCCTAACTCCCAATAACTCTATTTAACTAACTCCCATGCCCTTATTTATCACTATTCCCCAAACTCTTTACAACATTTCAACTTAATACACCATTAGAAAATTCATCACTTATCTGCTAACAACACCTTTCATATCCAAATACATTACCTGCTTATCATTTACTAACCCTTTAAAATCTAAATTCCATAATATCATTTAAAATCATTATTAACTTCCTCCAATTATTTAAAATCGTACAATACATGTTTACATAAAAAAAATACATAAAATACACAACAGTAAAAATACACAAATACATAGACATCAATACACAAAATATACAATTCACATAATCATGAAATCGTTTACCATAATCAGTCCTAATCAGTCCATTTTTAAAAACACTGTCCACACAATTAAATGTTCATAACACAATAAACAATACACAACTACCCCATATCGTCGAACAATAGTCTTATCTTATATCTATATACATTGCTTATTATTGAATCTCTTATATTAACATCATAAATGCATATACCATTCAAATTTTCATTATTTTCCACAAACTCATTTAATCTGTCATGATTGGTCATTGTCCTGTCACCTCCAGTATAATTCGTCACAATCAGATAAGTTACTAAGTCATTATTTTCATTATCATCTCCTACGATTACTATATCAGCTTCATTACAAGGTAGGTACTTATTATTTTTATTATATATCATCTCTACACCTAACCTTTTCATAAACTCTTCATAATTTTTCTTTACTTTATATATCTCAATTTCTCTCTTTCTCTCTCTCTCAAAACATTTCTCACCATCATACCAAGCTACACACTCTCTCTCCATATATGCAGGGGACTCTACTGCTTTATCACTGCACCACCTGTGAAGTGCACAAAAAAACCAGGGACCACTTTATTTGTAGACCTTTTGTCTTCCAAATACTCATTGAAGGCACTCTCGTCCTTCCTAAACACACGTGAAGTCTTTACTTCACCCCCTACTACAACATTAAGGGAAAATTTTACCCCCTGCAACCCCTTTATCTGTAAATTCTCTCTATACTTTCTCTCCAATTCATCAACACTTTTTATCACTTCATTATCAAATTCTACTCCCATTATACTTTTATCACCACTCTCAATACTCACACAATTATTTTCTAACACCAAACTTTCAATTCTATTATCATAATTCTCACCACTTACCTTGTTTTTGTCTATCTCTAACTTGTCAACTTTGTCAATACTACAATTTTGTTTCTGTATTTCGTTTTTAAATTTTTCTAATTTCTCTTCTACTTGGTTTAATTTGACATTCTGTAAAGTATTTTGCTTTTTTAACTCACTCTCAAAACTATCTAATTTTGTATTAAGCGTACCGTTCATTTGATTGAATTTGTCACTGATTAATGTGAATATATTTTCTAATGAGATTTTACTTTCAACTACTTTGGGTGTTGAGCTAATGTGTCTTTCCAATAAAATGGATTCTGTTTCTGAATTTTCTATTTCTATGCTATTGTTATTTTCTGCCATTTTGTATTTTAGTATTTAAATGGTTATTTATCTCTATTTGTATTTGACTACGCAATATACTCAACTCGTATTTAACTATTTACCTTTAACAACATAACCTCTCATTCATTATATATCGTCTTCTGTGTTTCTCCATCTATCTGTTTTATATAAAGTAATTTTATACAAAGTCCACTGTGAGGGCGACCAATTGTGCATTCACCTACTTATAAATCCCTGTTCGGGCGCCAATTGTGCATTTACCTAACTTATTCTCAATACTATTAGCACATATATTTAGTAAGATATAGATAACAAATACCATAATTCGGTATTAATGATACTCACCAATTTCATTAGTTGCCGGGCTCATTTTCTTCCTTTATAACTTGTTTTCTACCTAAGGGGTACCAGGGTTCGGGTACAGGAAGATTTTGAAACACAGTTGACGACACAAATGGTAACCAGATATTCTTGAAATTAACCATCAAATTTAATTCAATCTAAGGTAGTACACATACAACCATGCGGTCAAAATAGTGACGTCATATGATATGACCCAAAACAAAATGGCGGCTACTTTTTCTATCTCTTTTTATTCTCTATATTTCTTTATCTGTTGAATTAGTATCAATGTAAACTTTATTGCTGCAGCTTAAAATCATTTATTAATAGTTAATTAGTTACTACACAAACCAATGCCCTCGGCTTATGTTGTTCTGGCCATACATTCACGCATTCATTCTCACACATTCAACTTCAGACCCGTACATTCTTTTTTATTATCGATTTGGTATTAATGAGCTCATTAACTATAAAAATGACAAAGGAACTTCTCTGCTTATTAGGTGGTGGTGTCCATCCGTTGTTGGTGTGGGACTCCCATGGTGATGGTCGGTGTTCGCCTTTAATTCCGCTGAGTTTAATTAGATAGATGTGTGCACTGAATTTACATTTTTATATATTTAAACTGTTAAATAAGATGAGCCTTCATTGCTCCACTACTGTTGATAACATTTTTGTTAGTTAATTTAAAATATTGTTAAAAAGTTATACACACAACGATACATCGCTGTGGCTCCTCTGAAGAATGGCGTTGAAATGAGAGCGAGGCAAGTGTAATTTCTTGCTTGTGTGTGTGTAGTTCTTACGTCATCCCGCTTTGTCTTGCTGGACAACGCCTCGTTGCACACATTGTACTCAGTGCGTCATTGTTCTTAGCGATGACGGACTAGTGTTATAGCCCAATCATAATGCATATTGTGGTACTTCGTCATAAACACCGCCATGGTAGATTTTGCTGTTTTCACGTCCACCGGAGACCTTGGTGTTTTACTCTGGCCGAATTTACATTGTTCCGTTTTCCAGAGGGACAATGTACCTAACCATTCTGTATGTTTAAAAAAAATACATAATAAAACAATGAAAATACCCATAATTCCCATAATTCTGGTACTGGGTCAGTCTGTACTGTTACTAGTACTATAAAAGGAATTAATATAATCTAAGAATATATGGAGCTGTCTATCTGTTCCCGTCCAGATACAAAATATATCATGAACATATCTTGCCCAATGAAAAACATATTTTATATTGGGGTTATTGGATGTAAAAATGTTTGCTTCTAAAAATGTCATAAAGATTTCCACTTAATAAAGGTGATAAAGGAGAGCCCATAGGTAAGCCATTTAATTGTTTATAGATTTTATTATTAAACTGGAAATAATTTTGTCCTATGCAAATATCTAAGACTGAGAATAATTCCTTTTTCTGATCACTATTTAAGGTTAAAGTATTTTGTATATATGAGAAACAGATAGACAGTAGAACATCTACAGGTATAGACAGAAATAAATTCTTAATATCAAATGAAACTAATTTTGCATTAGGTGGTAAATGTACATTTTTTATATTATTAACTAATTGTAAAGTGTTTTTAATAGCATGCTTTGTGTTGAAGTTAATATATTTTGGGAGTAATTCATTAAGTTTTTTACAGACTTGATATGCAGGTGCAGTTACATATGAAACAACTGGGCGCATGGGACAATTAGGTTTATGTATTTTTGGTAAACTACACAAAAGAGGAGCTTTCGGGTTCATCATAGTTGGCTGAAACTTTTTGTGTCTGAAAATATATTAGGGAAATTTTTAATAAGTGATTTTATTTGTTTTTGAAACTTATTAGTGGGATCATTTAATATCTTGAAATTGTCATTCCTGAAGAGAAGTTCTGTCTTTTCAATATATTCGCTCCTATTTAATGTTGTAATCGTATTGCCTTTATCAGCTTTATATATTTTACAAAACCTTTGTATTAATATTTTCTTTTAAGTTTAATTGAACATTATAATTTATAAATTACATGTTATTGAGTGTAAAATTTTACCAGTACAGAAAAGTGTAAGATGATTAGGCCCACATTCATAAAAATTATTTCAAATAGGTCTTACTATTTGTCAGTTTCCAGCAAATCATCTCCTTCATTTACAAATACAGCTACTGAAAGTAAAAATCATTATACAGTGGAACTTGGTTATTACGGCCTCGGCTGTTACGTCAACTCGGGTGTAGCGTTATTTTGTCATAAGTCCGGTCAAACTGATATCTTTAACATTATAAAAATTCCCGGATTTAACGTCACTAAATATTGTACTACTCTGTTATAGCGTCAAAAATTTCTCAGATATTTTACTCTAAATTTCATATAAACGTATATATGTGCGCGCGTGTACTTCTAGTTGACAACTGTGCAGCCCATCCAAAGTTAAATTTGACAAACATTAATCTGGTCTTCTTACCGGCCAACTGTACGAGTGTCGTGCAACCTATGGACCAAGGCGTCATTAGAAGCCTAAAGTGACACTACTGCAAGCAACTTTAAAAAAAAATTATTTTCTGTATGGACACGGCGCAACCTGCCACAATTTCACTCTTAGATGCAATACAATTCCTAGATGACTCTTGGAAGAGTGTAACACAGAAGACGATAGCAAAATGCTTTAGTAAAGCACAACTCGTACATGAAAATTTACCCGATGATGACGAAGACGACGACTTGCCGCTCTGGGAGTGGATTAAGAAATTCGACGTAAATGAATTTGGAAATGAACTTGATTCCTATGCATCAGTGGATGACCAAGTAGAAACATTCCAAGTGTTGAGTGACGCAGAAATTATCGCGGAAGTAAAAAACATAGAAGCAGAAGATAGTGTTGAAGAAGATGCTGAGCAAGAGGAGGATGCCGACATCGTTTATCCGACAGTACAAGAAGCAATGAGAGCCGCCGAAACTCTTTCACGATTTTACTGCTTCAGAGAGACGTCTGACGACACGTTCAATGCAGCGCAGCATCTCCACAGCACAACAGAAAGAATTTATTTTTCAGAAAGGAGTGTTCAAAAGAAAATTACGGATTACTTTCGACAGTAAGCCTAAATGTAAGTTACATGTACTTTCTTTTTGATCTTTTAAAATATTCTTCATGCTGTTTGTATAAACGAAATGCAGTTTGTAAACTTTAGAATAAATATCACGAATAATGTTAATAATGCAAAGATCATTTTTTTTATTTCTCCTTCCTTACTAGTGATTAAAAAGGGTCCCTTCAGTGACGTTATAACCAAGTTCCACTGTATACATAGAGTATACTTCAATTTTTTTTGTGGGATTACCATGAATACATGGACAAGGCAGTCAGTAAAAAAGTGTCAGTTGATAGAGCTGTCAGTTGAATGATAGAGTGCTTGGTGTTGAAGCTTTTACTGTTTACTGATTTACCTCATGGGCTCTTTAATTAACTAACAAGGATTTAGTATTAGGTAATTGTGTGAGACACATATTTTTTAAAGGTTCTTAAATAACAAAGTATCTTTAAATAATGTTTTATAAATAACATAAAATGTAAATAATGTATGTAAAACATTGTGAAATAAGTATCAAATGGATTCTGTACATAATATTTCCTTGAATCAATGTCTTTAACCAAAACGTTTAAGTTCATTGTTGGAGTGTTTTTTCCAGACATTTCATTTGTGTAGAATTATTAATTTGACTTTTCTTGCACAGCTGTGTAAGTGGGACATGGTGGTTGGTATTTTTGCTTGTATATTTCTTTGCTAACAGGGACCATTGGCTTTTATGTTAATATCGGGGACTATTACCTCACCGAGTCAACAAAACATGCAGGAAAAATGTGAACTAACTGAGTTCAGAGACAAATGCACAAGCGCGTCTCACCCAACGAAGCAGTTTACAGTCATACTCAAAAGTTTGTCATTTGAATGTATGTACTCCCAGCAGTGAATATCGTGAGGTCTAATATTTGCGCGTGTTCGTGTTTCAGAGTTTGTCATTTGTATTTATATTTACTAATTGTGAGTATCATTGATCTGCGGTATAATAAATATTTGTGTGTGTGTTCGTGTTACAGAGTTTGTCATTTGAATTTATATTTACTAACTGAGAGCATCGTAGCATTGATCTGGGGTATAATTAATATTTGTGTGTGTGTGTTCGTGTTACAGAGTGTGCTGAAGTATCAGTAATAGGTAATTCATTATTCCTACTATGGAACACTTATTTGTAAATTAAATACTAAATAGAATAATAGAGTGACAACTTTAAAGAATAATTAAAGTTCTGTATAGACTCATTAATTACATATTTTAATCCGATTTTAATTATTTCAAAAATCTAAGTACTCTTTACTCAATAAAAATAAAACAAAAAAACAAACCAAAAATGGTTTAACTTTTAATCAGTTAATTTTGTTTTAACTTTAATCAGTTAGTTTTTGTAACTATTAACTGTAACTTTAACTTAGTTAGTTTGTTTGGACAGTAACTTTAACTTTGATCAGTTAACAATTATTATGATCTTTCCCAAGTCTGTTTATAACGTGATATCGTGTTTATAACGTGGTACACACAATATCACGTTAGAAACTTGCTAATTGAATAGAAATTAAATTCACTTGTTCCACATAATTTCACTCGTTTATAGAACTACTATTTGTAATAGCAAAACCTTTCTCTACCAGCTAACGATTCATGTTGTAATTCGAAAAAATCATGAGCAAAAGTAACATAAATTTATACATGTATGAAGAGTACAAAAAAAATTAAACATTGAATAGCCTTATTGACATATTAAGCTCCAAACTGAAGTAACAATAATCCATTTATGTTGATCAACAACAGAGCCACACAACTAGTTATGGTTTACAGGTCAATACCTAATTGAAATTGTGGAGTTTATTGCTCATATTGTTTATGTTTATGGTCAAAGTAATTTAATAATTTTTGAAACGGTGTAGAATAACAATTTTGACACCATAGTATTATAATGCTCTAACTTTAATTTTTGCACGAGTAAATTATCTAGTCGCGTATGAGTAGTTTTACTTTGACTGTACAAACGTCAAGCAGCGTAGGGGAACGTACTGAACCCCCACGCAACTGGGTGTGGCAGTGCTGCTACGCATCCCCTCTCCAGATTCTATGTTAACGGAGCCATGTAGTAACTATCTAGGTATCTGGCTGAACTTTGTACTGTGAAATGTAATATTCAATCTGCTTGATAACTCCATGTTTATTCATTACCTTAAATGGATATTTATAATGATTTCCTCATTATTCGAGTTTATCAAAACTGCCACTCAGTATTATTAAATCATACTAATTAAATTTACATTCACTTTAACCAGTAACTTTGTTGTGAATAATTCCTTTTTTAGGCTCACAGCCAGATCTAGCAATTGGGGAGGAAAAACTTTCCAGGAACGGGAAAACATTTTCTGGAGTTATTATTTTGTAATATAAATGTTTCTGTTGCGCAGTGTTGGTTCCATTCTTCAGTTTATTTCTATTTTCATCCTCACGTTGTCATAATTACTACAATATGCATTTACCTTTTCCTTGTTTTCAAGAACATTTACAAAAGTTTTGATAACTGTGATTTCTTCAATTCAATCCATTTCAAGTGGTCCAGCACTAGCAGCCTAACCATTTCAGAAAAAATTCATTTATGTTTTGTCAACATAAATCAGAATCCATTCCCTTATGATTTGGTATTATTTTCTTTTATGTTCCTGTATTTTCTTTTATTTTTATCTAAATATAATTAAATCACTACCGACTCGGAACACAAAGTTTTTTATTGGTAAAAACATAAAAGTTTTACCTTATAGCCTAAACCAGTTTTTGCTTTTAAAAAGCTTCTTCAGAGGCTGCCGCTGGGAGCACTGTCCGTCTTGTTCTTAGCAACGGTATCGACTTTTGAAAGATCGATGGTGTGTGTGTGGGGTGCGATATGTTCGAGTAATGCATGTGATTTGAATTGTGTCTGTCTGTGGTTTTTCCTTTTTTGGACATTTATGGTATTCTAAATTTCTCAGGCCTTTCAAATAAACTTAATTGTTTTTGGTACATTCGAACATACAAGTTGGGGCCCTGTATACTGACCTAATTCATTTTGGTACAGGCGATTTTGTATTCGAAATTGTTGAACAAGAATTAATAAAATTAAGTTTTCATAGTGTAATTTCTCAAGGAAGGTAAAGAATCTCAGCTTTAATTTTTTTATGCTGTGACTAACATATCTTTTAAAAACTGAAATATTGTATTTTTTCAAAATTTAAGCTTTAATATCTCTGTTGGGGATCACAGAAAAATCTGAAAACTGCACAATAAAAGGCCTCTATGGTAGGAAACTTCAGTAGAAATTTCAACTTTGAAATTCAACTCGGTGCAAAGAAACAAATTTTGGAATATCAAGTGGAAATGGTTATTTTCCATATAGAGAATCAGTGAGAATAAGTAGTAATTCAATCATTTAGGCTTGTTAAACTAAGATAACTGTATTCATTAAAAATATACATTAAGTTCTTTATTCTAAGTAGGCATATAATATTGTAGAACTTAAAACGATTTTAGAAGCAGAGTTAGGTCTAAATACTGTAATGAAATGTGGTACAGGAGGTCCTCGATTTTTAAACCCGATAATGGTCCTCGATAATGCGTTCCCGAAAATGTGTTTGAAACTTGAATTGTCCAAAAGTTGAGAACTGTACAGTACATACAGTAGGCTGTATTTACAGTATGCTTACTGTGCACATAAGTTAGTAGGATGTGTTCTATGAACGGTAATATACTGTACTGTAATGCAGTCTGATTTTATTCTTGCTTAAATTTGGATAAAATGACCACTTTTACTACCAAAAATACGTAATACAGTAATGTGTTAAATTAATCATTTTTGTACATCAGTAAAGGTTATAAAGCAGTGTTTGTGAAACATCCTACAATATCAGTCTTATTATAGAAAATAAAAATTAATCACTTAACACTTTGCATTCTTTATTAATAGATTAATGTTAATTATGAAAAATTATTACTGTAGTGCTAGAAAAATAACTTTTTTAAAAATTTATAAAAATGGTTATGAAAAATTATTGTGACATAGATGCAGTTTTTAAAAAAATTTGTCTAGAGAAAGTTGTTTCTCCAGCATTTCTTTTCTCTTCATACAAAAGTTGATAACACATAGTATTTTTTGTTGATTGGTCAAGAAACCTGAGAAAGTCTGTCTGTTTGGAGTGTATTCTTCTATAATGCTTATAAAAGTTTGTAAATGATTAAATGCTTCACTCAGTATTTTAATGGCTAAAGTTTTTGTTGTCCTGTTCAATTTCTTCCTCTTGTTCTAGACAGGTATTATTGCTTTGAATTTCAATTAAATCTTCATTAGACTTAGGTTCTGAATACAACACAATCAAGTCCTCTACATCATTTAAATTTACGTCGAGATTTAGTTCCTTTATTAGGGTAACCACTTCTGCTGTAACAGTTTCACGATCTTTCTGGTGATGACTCAAAATTATTGCCATCAAAGTTGCTTACTTCTGAATATAATATTTTCCGAGAACTACACATTGTTGATTGTTTAACTTTGTCCCAGGCATCACTGACATTATTTATAGAACATAAAATGTTGTATTTTTTTTAAAACTGCTGAAGTTAGCCTGTGTTCTCTATCAGTTGTTCTACTGGCTTGAATCATAGTTTCCCTTAAATAGTGTTGCTTGAACATAGCAATTACAGGTTGGCCCATGGGCTGGATTAAGCTTGTTGTATTTGGTGGGAGATATAAAACTTGAATTTCCAGACAGATATCTTGGCAATATTCAGGTTGACCAGGTACATGGTATAAACTAGTGAGCCTTTAAACAAGTTACTTTTGGCATACTCCTTTACAGCAGTGTAAAAAATGAAAGCAGAACCACTCTTGAAATATAATTTTCATTACCTAAGCTCACGAATTTGATTTCCAATAACAGGGAGTGCACTTTTTAATTTTCCTTTTAAGGCTCTTGGATTTCCAGAGTGATAGATTAATAATGGTTTCATTTTAAAATCTCCAGAGACATTACCCCCAAGGAGTGATGTCAGTCTGTCTTCAAATATATTTATACCCAGTAGCGGCCATGTCGTCTCTTGCAATATAGGTACGAGTAGGTAATTTTTTCCAAAATTGTCCTGTTTTGTCTGCATTGAAAATTTGTTTTTATCATAATTGTTGTCCTTAATTATTATAAGAAAATTTTTCATGCAAGTTTTATTATCTTCTTCATCAGGACTAGCTTTTTCTCCAGTCGATTTCGTATTGTGTAAAGATACTCGTTTTTTAAATTTATCGAACCATCTTTTACTAACTTGAAATTTAATGAAGAAATTTGTGTTAGTGGTTGAAATCACAATCAGAATGATCAATATTGCACACCACTATATAAAAATTATTCCGATTAGTGCTTTCAAGCTTCACAGCTCATCGTCAGATCAGGAATAGGCAGAAAAAAAATAGGCTTTTTTTTTTTGAAAGCGCTAATCGGAATAATTTTTATATAGTGGTGTGCAATATTGATCATTCTGATTGTAACTTGAAATTCTGAACATTGTCACATTCTTGTTCTAGGTGCTTTTATCACCACTGTATAAACTAATAGCTTTTTTTGAATTACACTTAAATTCACCAGAATACATTTCCAATCCTGGTCCTCAATCTGTATGCTAAAAATTTTCCATGCCTTCCATCACTTTACCATACATTTAGATATATGGTCGATAAGTATTTCCAGCATATAACATACGATTTTTTTAATTTTATCTTTTTTCTTTAAAATAAAAAGAAATAGTGGAACAATTGGGATTGACTGATTGTCTGATGCAGTCCTAATTTTGATTCAGTAGTGTTTAGTTTATGTTTCCATTTATTTATATTAAGATTACAGCGTTTGGTTTGTCACTCATTTTCTATCATTTTCTCATGTTACTACTGCTTTTTCAACTACGCGTATAGGAAAATATAACAGAACGTGAACACAACATACTTAGTGTACAGTAGACTGGGTCGAAAAAAATAAATATTTTTTTTTTCGGAACGCTTTAGTGCGGAAAAGTTGCCTATTGTAATAAGAAGAAAAACGGCATAAAAAAAATAAAAATCGGTTAACATCTTCCGTTCGCGCATCGTACTTAAAGTTTATGAAAAATTGCAAAAATCACGACATTTTTGTAAATTTTTTAAGTTAGTTAAAACTTTTAAAATAAACACGCTTTAGTTTTTTATGCTTGTTTTATGGTTTAAATAACCTAAATAAATTAAATTCTGATCAATAATCTAATTTTTTCCGTTCGTGCAACGTTCTAGAAAAAACAGAAATTTACCAATATTTCGCAATTTCACTGTGCAACTCTTCGCTCGTTTTGCTAGAACAAAACGACCCAGAATTCACCACGTGGAGGTGGTTGCACGTCGAGTTCCACCCACACCCTACCCAACCAACCATCCAATTGTTGGGTGTGGTATTTACATTATATTTACAACTATTTACAAAGATTTTCCATAGACTAGGATTCTTTGGCTTACTGTGTTTTTTACTTTTTCTTTTTTATATCTACTACACATTTAAAGTCTGATTTTTTGGAGAAATGAGGCATAACCGATCTAGACGTAAGTGTTGCTCAGATATAGCCATCTCTAGCTTCATGTCCACATACTTTATTCGAGGCCTCTGTCACAAGTTTGACGCACCTCTCCACAGCCTGGGTGTGACAGGGAAACTTTTGTATTTCTGTGATGGTCTTAGTGTCAGAATTGATGCATGATTTAATATCATCTTCACTTAGGTCCCGCAGCATTGGGGGAGGATACAACACACAAGAATTCCAATTAATAATTTCAGTGTAATCGGAAGCTTGAAAGTTTATCATTCATGTTTCGTAATGGTATCCAAGTCACTTTTATATTATAGTAAATGATTACCTTGTATGCGGTCCGCCGTTTGACTTCTCAAACTTGTTTAACGTTACGCGTTTCAAGGCATATGCCTCATCATCAGACGTTTAAAAAACCAAAAACACACATATCACACAAAACTGCGTTTGTCAAGAAATAAAATTGCAGAAACAAGCATATTATGTGCACGTGTTGTAGGGTGCGCACCCGTTCAGGTATTGTCTGCTACTGATTGGAACTCATTGAGCAGTCTCAAAGCAGTATCATACAGGCGGTTAGATACAAAGTTCAATTGTTCATTCAGAACAAACCCGCGACTGCTATCATTATTATATGCATTATAAATTTCCAGCTCCTCCAAGGCATTCATAAATCGGCCCTTGTTGCATATATGCAAAGGCATTAGATTAGACTTAAAATCTGTATAATTGTGATTGTGTTGGGTCAGATGACGAGTGTATTTAGATTTTATATCTAATACATCATAATTATAATTATGTGTCTTTTTTGGTAAGTGTTCATGGAAGCGTTTGTAAAAACCTCTTCCGGTCTGACCTATATAGAAACTGTTACAATCATTACAAACCAGTTTATAAATGCCTGTTTTTTCTTAAATGGGTAAGGGCATTAAAATTAACAATCAATAAAATCCCTTTTATTATTCTATCTCCTTTTTAAAAAATATTAACAACAAAATCAATAAATACAACATTCAGAAACTATTTTCCCCTTAAATTGTTAATTAAAATAATTTATTCTCTTTAAATAATGTCACCTGAAAATTATTAACACATATAAAATTTATTTGCTAACTTCTCTTTAAAATGAATTAAAAATTAAAATCATTAATTTTCTTTAAGTAATGTTTCCTGAAAATTATTAATAAATATAAAATTTATTTTCTATCTTCTCTTTAAAATGATCAATTGAAACTTAATTGAGATAAAATTTATAGACTTCTTGATAAGGTTAATTAGAATAACTAATTCTCAAACAAAATTAATTAAAATTAAATAGAGACAAATCTACATACTCTTTATTAAAGTTAATTAAAATAAATTAACTCTCTTAGAAAAAATATTAATTAAAAATTAATAGAGATAGAATTAATTAATTGTCATCAAAATTAAATATATATATATAACCCTATGTTTTATCTTTTCTTTTTATAAGCCCTATATCTAACTCCCCCAAAAATACACCCCAATGTACAATACATATAGAACCCCACAAAATACACACACAAATATACAATACATCTACATGTTCCACAATACAGGACAATTATTACATAGATCTCTTGCCACACCCTTTTCTACCCCCATGAGGTACATCATTAATTATTTTATGAAAATCCATGTTAGGTTTATAATTCTGAATATGTGCATAACACATTACATGTGTATCAGATTATATATGCAACACCAGTAGTCCCTAGGACATAATAAATTCAAAATTTGGCCAAGTGCCTAATACTATTATAAAATACTGCCACACTGGGCAATTATACTGGGAGAAATAAAATTTAGAATACAGTGAACACCCCAGTTATCATAATTAATTAATAGAATTTAGATATATAGAAATATTGTTAAGTTTTGAAAATAGTAATGTGTCATGAACCTTATAACCCTTTTAAAAGTAATTTTGGCCCAGAGACCGACATGTTGATGGGCAAGTCAGTGCATAATTCAACCTGTCTCAACAACATGTTTAACACTGCATGGACATGCACCCATTCAGGATTAAATTTGTGACTCTACTTAACTACCACAGAAACTTCTATCCCTATATAATCCAAACTGAATTTAAAAATGAGAAATTAATATATAAAATGAACACTAAATTGAAACAGAGAAATTACAAGTTGATTGAATGAAGTAGTAGCAGTAATGAAACCCTTATACTGAAAATAAGAAGGAATTGCACGTTTGAAAGGTGAGCTGCCAAAGATGCATGTCAGCCTCTGAGCTAACAGATTATACAAACAAATTAATAAAATTTACAAATGATTTCCCTCCCAGTTCACACACTATACTGTCCTGTTAATCGGGGATCCAATTAAAAGGTTTAAAAACTTAAAGTCATGTTGTTGAATGATTGAATTGATTCACTGGCTATATTGAGTGCATCACAACGTGTAAAGAATATAATGGATTTAGTTCACCTTATTTTGTCCATGGGTGTGAAGTGGCACTCTCGTGGCCTACATTATAGGGTGTTTGTGTTTCGTCATTGCTATTCCTCTCCGGCAGATGAAGTTGAGAGAGAGAAATCTGGATGTTCAAAAGTTCAGGTTTTGGGGCTGGTCCACATCTTCATCGAGGGACCCTGATCATACAATATATTATCAGCCAGAGTACACAAAACAATTCCCCCAGAAACTTCACACACACCCAAAACCCATATATAATCTTAACACAGTTTTAGGGCTATCTAAATATAACACTTGACACACTTGGCAAGGTTATATGGCCAACAGGCCCTATTTGAAAACATTTAGTACAGTTACATTTAATATTAATAAACTTTACCCATGTGGGTTAACATACTTCAATTTTGCTTAGCTAATTATTCGGCTTGTTACACTTTTAATAAGATTTGCACATAGACTGAATTCTTGTTTGCCACGTGGTTGAGAGAGGTTACCTGATTACATCATTTCTATACAATTTAAATTAATACCTTTTGGCAATTACATACTTCTCAATTGGTGCCTAAGTAAGCTTTCTGAAATTTAATATAGAATTACTATATTTAAAAAAATATTACCTTTAAATTACGTATTGCACCACTCAACACGTGGTGACACAAAAGGTTAACTGATTTTATTTACTGTGGCCTATAAAACAAGTTTTTCATTAGTAAAACTTTACATAGATAATTATAAAAATATTGCCGAGACTTACCGCAGTTCTGTATAGATTTTAGCCTGTCATAGATGGAAGAATGGTGCAACAAAATTTCTTCATCTGTCCGGAGAGAACAAAGAAAGCAGCCACAGAAGGCGACGATCAGAGCGAGACAAAACTTTCTTGATACCGGTTCCGCTTTGTGAGCTCGCAAACCGGGGCTCTCGCGAGAGGCCAGCACCGTTCAAGCCTCACTCTTAATTATAATTCAGGCAGCAGTATTACTTATCTCAACTGCTAGGGTGCAGCACTAATCAAACCGCTCTTAATGATAAAACGGTTACAGTATTCATACGGAACTCAACAGCTAAACGCAGTACCGCATTATACAGTACAGTATTTAACGTCTAGGTTTGATGTTAAATACCGCACACGCACCGTATACTCGCCGATCTATTTTAGAACGGCACACCCTCACCCCAAAAGGGCAACATAGTTGCCCCAAGGCTAACTCACAGCCTCTTGGCTGTCTTGGGAAATCTCAGAAACTTAACCGCTCATGGGAGAACAGAGGCTCAGGGTGAAAACGAAGGAAGAGGAAAGAAGAAGAAGTGTAGTATGTATGCATGTGTATGGGTACTGCATGCTGACTTGATCAGGGTCAGCATACAGCGACAAGAGATAGAAGGAGAAAAGACGAAAGACAAGAATCAAGGTCCTCGTCTGAGTTCTGACCTCCCAAGGCCTCCCAACTCACAAACTGAGACCCAAACTTGATACCCACTCAGGACAACTTCTATCCCCCCCTCTCACAGGACTAGAAAATCTCAACGCCACTGCGACCCTCTCCGCCATGCCAACCCCACAGGACCGCCCCAACACATCACCCCCTCCGGTGACCACCACCTAGTCTTTGCTGCTGCCACTCACATACGCATCCGAAGACCAAACAAGGTATCTATTACCTTGATATGTGAGTGACCATATCACTACTGTCCACCTCTTGGACTGACCAGCCATATGCAGCAAAACAAGGCATCACAATCCTTGACATATGACTGGCCCATATCCCTACACTAGGGCGGACGGCCCCGATTAGCCGGACAGAGAAAACCGCATAGAGGGCACGCGAACATCTTCCCTTCTCTCACTCTTTAAATGACTGCGTAACTATCAAGGGGGGTTTACTCCAGCACGGCATCGTTTAACAACCCACACTTAATCCAAAAATAACCTACCAGGGAATCAACCGGGGAATGCGGCATGGCCCCGACCCTACAAAAATGAAAACAAACTACAACAAAGAAAAATGAAAACTACACCACCCTATCACACTCCATCATAAAACGACAAACCACAATCTAACACTAACATCACTACACCAACCTAGTCACAACTCTTCCAACTAACTTCTTTTCTAACTCCTTTCTGATATTTTTCTTTTTTCCTTTTCTAATTTTTTTTTCTTTTTCCTTCCTAATTTTTATTTATTTTTTTTAAATTTTCTTTTCTAAGGGGAGGGGTAGGAAAATTGGGAAGATGAAAAGGGGCAAGGATCATTGAAATGTCAATAGCTAGGACTAAGGGTAAGGACATGGTTCCCTCCGAGAATAAGGATGGGTGGAGAAAACCAAGGCTCGTGGAGGCAGGGGCACAACCCTGAAGTAGACGAACACCACTGGGACTGTGGGGAACATCTACCCGCTACCCGTTAACCGCTTCTTCTCACCTTTTTATGACGAACTTTAGGAACTCGTTCCTTTTGGACATCACTCTCTGAGAAACTATCTCGTGTTGAGCTGTACTGATTTGTTTCTCCTGAATTAGAATCAAGGCAACTTACCTGACTACTTTTACCCCGATTTGGATTATCCTCAACATCTACCTCCTCTCCTTCTACCTTCTTCTCTTCTACAATTTCCCCTGGTTCTCTTTCTTCCACCTCTTCCTTTTTCTCCTCTACATAATCCAAATCACCATCACGACACTGCACATCTTCATCCTCTAGTTGCTCACCTGGTCCCCATGAAACTTCTTTCCATTCCTCGGAATCCTCAACAGTACTTACAGAAAGCGTCTGCACATCTTCACACACTACATCATTCTCACTCACACACTCCACAATGCTGCCACCCACTTTCTCCTCAACTTCTACCTCATCTACTTCTACCACACTTGCAGCCTGGACATCCCCTTGTCCATCCGCAACCTCAGAAACACTTGCAGCCTCCCTAACACTTACACTTATACTCCCCTGCGTAGCATGTGCAGACCGCTCTTCTGCCTCTTCCCTCGATTCCTCTTCTTCACCACTCTCAGCAGCTACAACTTCCTCAACCTTTCCCAACCCGGAATCCAGCTGTCCAGGTCCGTGTGCAATGTCTGAATTAAATTCTACCGTCGATGGTAAAGCGCCACCATCAAGTGACTTCTCATCTCCCGGCGTAGGCGATGATGATGTTACCGGATCTGGATCCGCCATGAACTGAGATGGAGATAGCGGAACAAATTCTACGGCATCTGGATTCAACCATGACGTCCTCTCTGAGTCCTGTAATTCAATATCAACAGACTGGTTCTTGTCGTCTTGTATTGATCCACAGAAGTTACTTCGCTTTTCTTCTTTCTCCTCACCTTCTTCATCCACTACGCTATTAGGCACTGGTAATTCCTCTGGAACCTTCAAAGTTTCTTTTTTCTCCCAATAGGAATAACGCCTTGCTACAGGCTCCCTACTTGCCGATGTTGGTTTACTAATGTAACTTCTTCTTTCCCTGTTAATTTCGTACTTATTTCTTTTCTCTGCTGTAACTGTAGCTACAGTCTTCTCACTTGCCACCCCCTTGTAGCCTCCATTACTTCCGGAATATTCAGTTTTTCTGACAGTCTCTTGTGTTTTTCTCCAACCGCCATGTTTGTCCCTTTTGGCTCTTCCTAACGAACCACTGGAGTATTGGACATCCGTAGCAGCTCTTCCCCGGGACTCGTCCCCTGCTCGGACAGTATTAGAGACCACACACAACCGGTACAGATCCGCAAAACAACGTGGACGATCTGCGAATATCAAACGTGATCTCTCTTGGGGATTCAGTCCTTCCAGAATTACTTGTATCACTTCCGTCTCGGGCAACCCTAATCTTAACACCCGGGCAGCTTTCCGTATGTCCTGCACGAAGTCCCCCAACGTCTCTCCATGGGCCTGTAAACGATAGAATAAATCCAGCTTAAGCTGGGAACGTCGTCGGTGGGGTATGAAGTAATCCAACACTTCCCCATGAAAAGCGTCGACACTGCCGCCCCGACGCAGAGTGTTGGTGACCAACCCTGCCAACGAACCCTGGCAATATGGGTATATAAGGGACAAGACCTCCCCATCGGACACACCTGGGAAATCTGCCAACTGCAGGACAAGGTCCAAGAAAACCAGCAGCTGGTCCTCATCAAATTCATTCACCACCGAAAGTTTCTGGAGAACTCCTGAAAGGGGGTGGGGCAATTTCTGAAAGCATAGCACCGCCAGAATTACACAATTTGAAAGACACAATCAACAAAACATGACTCCCACAAAACACCTAACACCTACAAAATAATGACAATAATAACACAGGAATCAGAAAAAACTTGAGTACTAAACTCTTCCTTCGAGCAGACTGTGGGTCCCCCTACCGTTGCGAGGACCCAGCCCACTTACCTGAACTGCTCTCTCTCAACAACTCTACACATTATGGAACGCGACACACACACTAACACACAACACGACAAAATCACCGACCAACGACAATTTTCAAAAAATATTTCTAATTACTTCGGCTCCCGTATGTCGAAGGAGACCGACTGCCGATTGGGCCATACCGCATAAATTAAACACCTCCCCTATTATGGGCAAGGTAATACGCAAAACATCTCCACCTAGGCACAGATCTGCGATAAGTCGCGTTTCCAAAGGAATGTCCCCTTCTAAAATTTCACACCACGTGGCAACCTACCGTTCAACTATCTAAGGCGGGCAAGTACATAGACATATTATACACAAAACCTTAAACCTAACAAAACATATTCACTTTTAGATATAGGGCCTTTCAAAGATTTTTCTCAGTTCCATTGGAACCTTTTGGGGGTTCCAAAATGTTCCTGAGTTTGCAAGCCCCGTCACACCCAAAGGACCCAAGGTTGACCCTAATCTTAACCACGCTCTGCTACCAAATGTAACCCTTCTTTAACTTAGACTGGTAAAAAAAAAGATTTTTTTTTTTTTTTTTGAAAAGAGGGGCCACAAGTTAATTAAAACTAGACCAAAGCCTAGAGAAGCCAAAAATGTGCTGGATCCAGTGAGACGGGACTTGCAATGAAAACTCATAAAATTAACAATCAATAAAATCCCTTTTATTATTCTATCTCCTTTTTAAAAAATATTAACAACAAAATCAATAAATACAACATTCAGAAACTATTTTCCCCTTAAATTGTTAATTAAAATAATTTATTCTCTTTAAATAATGTCACCTGAAAATTATTAACACATATAAAATTTATTTGCTATCTTCTCTTTAAAATGAATTAAAAATTAAAATCATTAATTTTCTTTAAGTAATGTTTCCTGAAAATTATTAATAAATATAAAATTTTTTTTCTATCTTCTCTTTAAAATGATCAATTGAAACTTAATTGAGATAAAATTTATAGACTTCTTGATAAGGTTAATTAGAATAACTAATTCTCAAACAAAATTAATTAAAATTAAATAGAGACAAATCTACATACTCTTTATTAAAGTTAATTAAAATAAATTAACTCTCTTAGAAAAAATATTAATTAAAAATTAATAGAGATAGAATTAATTAATTGTCATCAAAATTAAATATATATATATAACCCTATGTTTTATCTTTTCTTTTTATAAGCCCTATATCTAACTCCCCCAAAAATACACCCCAATGTACAATACATATAGAACCCCACAAAATACACACACAAATATACAATACATCTACATGTTCCACAATACAGGACAATTATTACATAGATCTCTTGCCACACCCTTTTCTACCCCCATGAGGTACATCATTAATTATTTTATGAAAATCCATGTTAGGTTTATAATTCTGAATATGTGCATAACACATTACATGTGTATCAGATTATATATGCAACACCAGTAGTCCCCAGGACATAATAAATTCAAAATTTGGCTAAGTGCCTAATACTATTATAAAATACTGCCACACTGGGCAATTATACTGGGAGAAATAAAATTTAGAATACAGTGAACACCCCAGTTATCATAATTAATTAATAGAATTTAGATATATAGAAATATTGTTAAGTTTTGAAAATAGTAATGTGTCATGAACCTTATAACCCTTTTAAAAGTAATTTTGGCCCAGAGACCGACATGTTGATGGGCAAGTCAGTGCATAATTCAACCTGTCTCAACAACATGTTTAACACTGCATGGACATGCACCCATTCAGGATTAAACTTGTGACTCTACTTAACTACCACAGAAACTTCTATCCCTATATAATCCAAACTGAATTTAAAAATGAGAAATTAAAATATAAAATGAACACTAAATTGAAACAGAGAAATTACAAGTTGATTGAATGAAGTAGTAGCAGTAATGAAACCCTTATACTGAAAATAAGAAGGAATTGCACGTTTGAAAGGTGAGCTGCCAAAGATGCATGTCAGCCTCTGAGCTAACAGATTATACAAACAAATTAATAAAATTTACAAATGATTTCCCTCCCAGTTCACACACTATACTGTCCCGTTAATCGGGGATCCAATTAAAAGGTTTAAAAACTTAAAGTCATGTTGTTGAATGATTGAATTGATTCACTGGCTCTATTGAGTGCATCACAACGTGTAAAGAATATAATGGATTTAGTTCACCTTATTTTGTCCATGGGTGTGAAGTGGCACTCTCGTGGCCTACATTATAGGGTGGTTGTGTTTCGTCATTGCTATTCCTCTCCGGCAGATGAAGTTGAGAGAGAGAAATCTGGATGTTCAAAAGTTCAGGTTTTGGGGCTGGTCCACGTCTTCATCGAGGGACCCTGATCATACAATATATTATCAGCCAGAGTACACAAAACAATTCCCCCAGAAACTTCACACACACCCAAAACCCATATATAATCTTAACACAGCTTTAGGGCTATCTAAATATAATACTTGACACACTTGGCAAGGTTATATGGCCAACAGGCCCTATTTGAAAACATTTAGTACAGTTACATTTAATATTAATAAACTTTACCCATGTGGGTTAACATACTTCAATTTTGCTTAGCTAATTATTCGGCTTGTTACACTTTTAATAAGATTTGCACATAGACTGAATTCTTGTTTGCCACGTGGTTGAGAGAGGTTACCTGATTACATCATTTCTATACAATTTAAATTAATACCTTTTGGCAATTACATACTTCTCAATTGGTGCCTAAGTAAGCTTTCTGAAATTTAATATAGAATTACTATATTTAAAAAAATATTACCTTTAAATTACGTATTGCACCACTCAACACGTGGTGACACAAAAGGTTAACTGATTTTATTTACTGTGGCCTATAAAACAAGTTTTTCATTAGTAAAACTTTACATAGATAATTATAAAAATATTGCCGAGACTTACCGCAGTTCTGTATAGATTTTAGCCTGTCATAGATGGAAGAATGGTGCAACAAAATTTCTTCATCTGTCCGGAGAGAACAAAAAAAGCAGCCACAGAAGGCGACGATCAGAGCGAGACAAAACTTTCTTGATACCGGTTCCGCTTTGTGAGCTCGCAAACCGGGGCTCTCGCGAGAGGCCAGCACCGTTCAAGCCTGAAGCTAATTATAATTCAGGCAGCAGTATTGCTTATCTCAACTGCTAGGGTGCAGCACTAATCAAGCCGCTCTTAATGGTAAAATGGTTACAGTATTCATACGGAACTCAACAGCTAAACGCAGTACCGCATTATACAGTACAGTATTTAACGTCTAGGTTTGACGTTAAATACCGCACACGCGCCATATACTCGCCGATCTATTTTAGAACGGCACAAAACATGAACCTCAACTCGAGGACAGGAATTTTCTTTGCTTTTTTGCATAAGCATTTAATTAGAATTGCACATTGACATGCATTTGGTGTTTTTTGGCATGTACAGTTCACCGTCATTGTGCATTTACAAGCAGCGACGTCAAAAAGTGATCTAGCTTTAAGTTTAAAGTCCTCTAACCTAGCTTTAAATAAAGGCTTATCTTTATCACGTTTATATGACTTCCTTATCTTAATATAGGAATTGTGATACACATTAATAAGCTTTACAATTCAGCAGTCAGACAACGAAGGAATGGATGCTTTATCATACAAACATTTGATTTGTTTCGCTACCGTAGAGGCTACTTTAGAGAAACTTACATTTTTGTTGTTTGTCACGAGTGACAAATTGTATCTCTCTTCAAAACAGCATATAAAAACACATGCATATGTTGGCAGTTTATTTTGGAGGAAACTTCGTGGTTCACCAAATATAGGGCAATAAAACTCCTGTCTAGATTCGGCAATCACACTCCTAGTGAGTATAGTTTGTGACTCATTCATCATTAGATAATGTTGTGAGAATAAACATTAAACAAACATAACACAAAAACAATGCACAGTATTGTGTGTACCACTTGTAGCAGACAGCGAATGACTGAAGTGAAGGCCGTGGTGAGGAGTTGAAGCCCGAGTTGGGAGGCGGGGCGGCAGAGTAGGGAGGGATCACGCCATGGTTCTATCTAGTTCAAACTAGTTCAATCTACTTCAAGTGAGTTCTGGGTGGTTTTGTTCTATCAAAACGAGCGAAGAGTTGCACAGTGAAAATTGCAAAATATTGGTAAATTTCTGTTTTTTCTAAGACGTTGCACGAACGGAAAAACTTAGATTATTGATCAGAATTTAATTTATTTAGGTTATTTAAACCATAAAACAAGCATAAAAAACTAAAGCATGTTTATTTTAAAAGTTTTAACTAACTTAAAAAATTTACAAAAATGTCGTGATTTTTGCAATTTTTCATAAACTTTAAGTACGATGTGTGAACGGAAGATGTTAACCGATTTTAATTTTTTTTATGCCGTTTTTCTTCTTATTACAATAGGCAACTTTTCCCCACTAAAGCGTTCCGAAAAAAAAATATTTATTTTTTTCGACCCAGTCTACTGTACAGTGTTATTTATACACCTCTGCAGTAACAGAATAGTAATGAACATGTGCACTTTTCTTAACAATTATTCACTTCCTCACACCTCTGTCAGCGTTTGAAAGTCTGAAGCTGTAGTACGAAACTTGATTAAAGGGTATCAATTTCAAAGTCCAAAAGAGTGAGATATGTGAAAGTCGAATGTCCAAAAGTAGAGTACATCCTGAACTTTGATTTGAAAAATGTTTGATTGAAACAGCAGTCAGGTGAATCTGAAGTAAACAGTTTCCCTAACTATTTTAGCATTGTTTCATTAATTAATACACAAACAACTATAGATTGCATACTCTGAACAGTTTAGTGTTCATTTAACAGCTGTGATATATCCTTAGAAAGTTTTGGTGAGATGTTAAATGAACATCAAGTTACAACAGTTAATTCCAAGGGAGTCAGTTTCCTAAACATTTTTCATTGGAACCCAGATTTGGCCCTTTTCTTTTTTTTTTTCTGAAACAAATTTCATGTCACAGGTGATGTTGGTTGGATTCACTGACCACATTAATTACAAAAACTACACAGCATCTAAAAAAACTAATACTGTTCCTATTATTTATTCCATAAAAAACATACACAGCAAATCCAGTTTAAAATTATGACTACACTTTAAACATATTCCCAACATGCTACCTTACATGATGTGTTGGTAATTCTGTAAGGAGTCTTTAGAGGTCATACAAGTTCAAGTACTATAAAACAGGTTAATTACCTACCGTCACGCTTTTTGAAATCCGAAAACAGGATTACTCGAGTTTTGACACATTAAGTGTCATCTTCAGATCCTCAATGAATATAAGTTAAAAATACATTTGTTGATGTATGCACATCCCGTCAGATAATAAAAACAACACAAACATAACAAGAAAAATACTTAAATAATTTAACACATATTAAAACCGAGACAAAACAACGAAAACACGATACACGCGGCCGATGCGGATCTGCGCAGGAACACGTTATGCAATAAAATCAATCGATACCGATTTGACCTTTGGTAAATTTTATCGATCTGATACAGCTAGTATCTCGTTCGATATCGTTTACTCTGTTGAATAGAATATTATTTTTATGGATCGATTTTTCATTTAAGATACGATCGTAATTATCTTTAGTGGCCTTATATATTTCAAACCTTTCAAGAGTGTCCAGTTTAAGAGATTTCCTGCATTTATGTAATATATCCAAATTCTCACTAATACTTTTTATGTTATGATCTTGTGAACTTAAATGTTCAGCAAATGTGAATCTTCCTATATTTGATTTAGAGCTTGGGAGGTGTTCTTTATAACGCAATTTGAACGAACGACCCGTTTGTCCTATGTAGAAATTTGAACAATCCGAACAATTAAGCCTGTATACACCTGTACCATCGTATTCATCGAAAGACTTAATTTGATTTTTAAACTTAAGTTTGTTCTCGAGTTTATTATTTGCTTTTGAAGCCAATACTATATTTTGTTTTTTCAATTGGTTTTTTAAAGTGTAATGTAACATTTCGCCATACTCTATTGCGATATATTTTACTTTTTCTTTAGGCATGTCAATATTTATTAGTCTATTTTGTTTCTTATTTATTATTTTATCTATTATGTTACATTTATAACCATTGGCTATTGCTATGTGTTTAATAATTTTGACTTCAGTTTTATGGTCTTCTGTGGAGAGGGGCAATGATAACAATCTATGTACCATACTATTAAAAAATGCCATTTTGTGTGAATAAGGGTGGTAAGACGAGGCATGAATAGCATGATCAGTGGTTGTCGGTTTCCTGTAAATATTATAGTTAATTTTATTATCAATTTTTGTTAAAGACAAATCTAAGAAATTTATTTTATTATTCTTTTCTGTTTCTAATGTAAATTGCAAATTTTTTGTTTTGTTTAATTACCATTGTAAACCACTATCGTGTCATCCACATATCGACGATAAAATAAAATTTTGTTGTAATGTTTGTTGTTTGGTGATAATATTTCATTATTTTTGATGTGGTTTAAATAAATTTCCGCCAGGATACTTGATAGTGGGGATCCCATTGCTAATCCATCTTTCTGTAAATAAAATTTATTATCAAAAGTAAAATAATTTTGTTCTAAAATTACTTTAGTCAAATTAATAATTTCATCAACTATTTCATGGTTTAAAGTGGCTATTGATAATAATAAACTTTTTGTTATTTCTAAAGTTTCATTAATTGGTACATTCGTATACAAATTGACTATGTCAAATGAAGCTAAAGTATGTCTCGGTTCAATTGTAAGTTTTTTTGTGAGATCTACCAATTCTAAACTATTTTTCAAACTGTAATTCTTATTAAACACTATATATTGTCTTAAAATTTTATCAATTTTTTTGGCAATTTTATAAGATGGTGCAGACGTGAAATTTACTAAAGGACGGACAGGCATGTTATTTTTATGTATTTTCAGAAGTCCTCTAAGTCTAGGTGCTTTAGGATCTATCATTTTTAAATATTTTTTCTCATTGTTTGTTATAATATATTTAGTTTTGTTTAACACTGATTTCATATTACTATTAAACCTATCAGTGTGGTCACTCTTAATTTCGACAATATTATTGTTTATGAAAAATTCATTTATTTTACGTTTATAATCTTCGTTAGTTAAAATTACGAGTGTCTGGCCTTTGTCGGCTTTGGTGACAATGCTATTATTGTCTGTCAATTTCTTTTTTATTCCATTGAATGTTTTGGTTTCTTTATTGTAACTAGTTTTTATATTTTCGGCTATCAAAACTTTCGTTATTTTATTATTAACTGCATGTCTTACAACTGTTCTTGTTTCCTCATCAGATCCTCATCACATTTATTGCCGTTCCAGCGTTCAAAATTTCATTTATAAGTGATTGTTTGAATCCTTTGTTTTTAAAACAGTATTTTAAGCCTTTGTTTAAAAGGTTAGTTTCTTCGTTATTGAAATTGATTTCAGTAAGATTAACTATACGAGGATAAAATCGATGACTTATTGTATTGTTCTTTTGAGGGTCGTTCTGTACTTTCAAAAGGTTACTAATTTTTATATTTAAAAAATACTTTAAAAAAGTATTTACACTTTAAAAAACCAATTGAAAAAACAAAATATAGTATTGGCTTCAACAGCAAATAATAAACTCGAGAACAAACTTAAGTTTAAAAATCAAATTAAGTCTTTCGATGAATACGATGGTACAGGTGTATACAGGCTTAATTGTTCGGATTGTTCAAATTTCTACATCGGACAAACGGCTTGTTCGTTCAAATAAAGAACACCTCTCAAACTCTAAATCAAATATAGGAAGATCCACATGTGCTGAACATTTAAGTTCACAAGATCATAACATAAAAAGTATTAGTGAGAATTTGGATATATTACATAAATGCAGGAAATCTCTTAAACTGGACACTCTTGAAAGGTTTGAAATATATAAGGCCACTAAAGATAATTACGATCGTATCTTAAATGAAAAATCGATCCATAAAAATAATATTCTATTCAACAGAGTAAACGATATCGAACGAGATACTAGCTGTGTCAGATCGATAAAATTTACCAAAGGTCAAATCGGTATCGATTGATTTTATTGCATAACGTGTTCCTGCGCAAGTCCGCGTCGGCCGCGTGTATCGTGTTTTCGTTCTGTTTTGTCTCGGTTTTAATATGTGTTAAATTATTTAAGTATTTTTGTTGTTATGTTTGTGTTGTTTTTATTATCTGACGGGATGTGCATACATCAACAAATGTATTTTTAACTTATATTCATTGAGGATCTGAAGATGACACTTAATGTGTCGAAACTCGAGTAATCCTGTTTTCGGATTTCAAAAAGCGTGACGGTAGGTAATTAACCTGTTTTATAGTCTTAAAACGCTTTTGGAGGCAAATACAATGTTTAAAAAAAAGTTCAAGTAGTCGAACTTTGTTTTGTTTTGCAACTTAAATTAACAAGATTTTTAATTTGAAGTTTTATTTAATTTTTCTGGATTTTTAATTTAATGAGATTAAAAAAATAAAAAGTCCTGATTCGAAATTTGCAAAGAATTTTTATATGGTGTATAAAACATGTTAGGTCAGGTAGTGCCCATCCTATCTATCCCCCCCCCCTGGCTACAGGTGTGGTTTTTTGCTGGGTTTATCCTCAGAGTGTTTTACAAAAAGTTTTAAGAATTTAAGTGTGGCTAGTTATACACATTTATAACTCAATTTTCAAACAAAACAAACCTAGTTAAAAAAGAAAATGTACTTACAAAAATGGGAAAAGATCAGTTTGGCTAGTTATTCCGATTTTTGAAACTGCTGTTTGGAAAAAAACAAATATATACAGGAAGGCAGTAGGTTGTGTACAGTCTTAATAGATGAAGCTACTCGTCCCTCCTCCATTAAAAAATCAATATTAATTTATGTTACCAAGTGTTTTAAAATTATACAAACACTTGGTAAGGTTCACAGTTTATTGTTTACCTCTGACAATTGTTTCAGCCTATTAAGCTATTCTCAAAGAATAAACTGTAAAACTTACAGAGTGTTTGTATATTTTTAAAAACTTTTGTAGTAATATGTTACACCAAGTGCCCAACAAGTCATCAATCAATATTAATTTATGTTTGTATTCATATAATGTAGGTAATTTCTACAAGTAATGTAAATTAATGTGTTTGCGATTATGCTCAGGTGTTTACTGTGCAGTCCAGTGATGTAACTGAAGTTACAGTAAAGTGTCCCAATAAACAGCATGTTAGAACTTTCAAAATACAAGAGAAAGGTCCTGTTATATCAATAAAATTTTCACCTGATGGAAAGATACTAGCAATTCAAAGAACTAGGACATCAGTGGTAAGTTGAATTGACCATATACGAAAGATTTTAGTGTAAGTTAAGCTGTGGTAGTGTAATTCTCAAGGATTCTGTGAGTGTTGGGTGCATTCATAAATTCCAGGATTTCTGGTTTATTATAAACTATGGGTGTCACCACTGTCCAATTATTGGGGGAGGGGGACAGTATGGTAATATTGAATATTTGATGTATGGCCAAATTCTGAAAAACATGGGTCATTCTTTTCTATTTGTATAAGTTTTAATCTTTTAATATTACTAAGATAATTGATATAATGTTGTAGACATATATAATTTATTTTTACATTGTCAGGTAATTTAAAGACTGTATTAATTCACTAGAATAAGGTTAAGTACAGAAATTAAGATGACTCGAGTAGAGAAATCCAGTGTTTATGTGTAGTATTAAACTTCACAATAGTAACTTTTCTGTTAATTAAAATAAAACCATTAAACAATTAAAAATATTCTTAGCATCACTTAAGTTCATTAGATAATTCTTAACATCAAAAAGTTGTGAACACAAATTTTTCTTAGCACGAACATTAGAAATAATTATTTTGACTATCTTCGTATTGTTGATGTCATCTAATACCTTTTTATGGACGTAGCATTGGGCTACGTGGTCGAGCCTTGTCTGGGTCAAGTTGACGTAATATACGTTTTTAGTTTATGAAGAGTACTGAAGTTTCTTTCTGCCTCACAACTAGATTCTGGGCACACAAGCAGAAGACAAACCAAACTTCCTACATTACTGAAAAGATCTCTGACTTCTTTGATCTTCGAGATCAAGGCTATCTTCACCTTTTGAGTAGCCTGCCCTCCACAATTGTCAGGCCTGTGGTGGCGGGTAACCTGCAAAGGGAGGGGGTCGACCGTCGACCATCTTATGAAGACACATTGATGACTCAGCATGTTCTTCTTTTGCCGTGTTTACATTTGTATGGCTGAGCCAACGCGTCAACAAACTGTCATACCCTGCACTCTAGTCGTCATCGTTACTTCTGGGAACATGTCATCTGTGTATAATAATACAAAGGAATCCAATTGGCCCCAAATTGGATCATCAGTAGTAGTGAATTTAAGATAATATTTTTATTCAACCAATAATTTGAGTAAAAAAATTAAAATTAATTTGAATAAAAAATTATTCAGGATTTTAGCTTTTGGAAAAATATATGAGGGACAGGTCCCCCTGTCACCCTCGTGTGTGATGCCCGTGCTATAAACACTTATAGTTGTAACCAATAAGTTTTTCATTGTACGAGGTAATGTTTTAATGAAAAGTATGATTAAAGCTTGTTAATAAAATCTTGTTAATTTTTTACAAGTTTTTTTGTTTTGATTCAGATACTTCCGTATGTCTCAAAAGAAATTCTTGGTGTTGATCAGTACTATTTAAAAAATAATATGTTTTAAATATAAATTCACCGTGCTCAGGTATTATATAGCAGTCATGTCCATTCTTGCAGTTTTCAGTATTACATTCGATACCCATTTTCTTAGCTGGAACACTTTTTTTTTTAATTTGTTGTTTAAACGCTTTGGTATTCTTTTCCGTGGACTTTATTTTCTTTAGCTTCATTCTGTTTGTTTTTTCTTTTTCCCTAAACAAAATCTTTTTCCTTTTCATTACCCTCAATGGCGTAATCTTTAGGTTTTGTGAAAGTGTCCATGTAATCATTCAAGACAGGAGGTACTGATTTTGATATTTTTACTACTCTTTTTAACAGTTTTTGGTTTTGTAATGTACTTTTTTTTTTTGATCAGCAGACAACAGCAAGTCACATCTATTGCATAATTCATAGCCTTCTTTACTACAAGATTTAATTTCACATTTTTGAACATAGACCGGATTACGATCTGAGTCCTATTCCTCCTCGTCACTAAAGGAAACACTTTTTGACATTTTTATTATAATCATGCTGTACCTGCAGTCTACTAGTACTTGGCTGTACAAAATCAAGCAATGAATTATTTATGCATTTATCATTAGAGGCAGGTCTATTACATTTCACTATCTCATTTAAGGGAACATTATCTTCCAAATCATTTACTCTAAAGATTTTTGAAAGTTGTATATCATCATCATTATCTGTTTGATAGATAATGTTCAGGCTTTGCTGGTGCTTTGTCTGCCATAATAAGAAACGTTTATTATAGGGTATGTTGGGGTAAGATGCCATGTTGCACGAGATGCCGTGTCATGTAGTTAGTAAGGTTTGAGTAGTGGTGGGGGATTGTTGGTCAGTGTGGCTTTAGTACTTGTGCTGATGTGTACGCTATTTGATTTTCTGCTCATATAACTAACTTTTACAGTTATTTTGTGGCCTGTTTTCACCCATACTGAACTGGTAAGTGTAGATTATTTTGAGTATGTTCTACAATATGTTGACACAACAGTTTTAATATTATCGGTAATCAAACTATTCAACTAGGTATAGAAAGTTTGGTTAATTGACTATAGGTTAAAGGTGAAAAGCCGTGTGGCAGCGTTGCATGTGGCTCAGTCACGGGACTGAGCTTACTTATTGCGCCCAGCATCTTGTCCAACAAACCGGGGTAATATGCCATGTTAGATTCGGGATAAGATGCTGTGATTTTTTCTGTCGTGGTAAGATGCCGTTATTTATTATGTCGGGGTAACATGCCTGTTCTCATGTATTTTGGCTGCATTATTTCTATTAATTAATAAAATGGGTTTAATTGCAGGAAAATGCCTCATAAATATGAAAGAAAATGGACAGAGCAAGATTTAAAAGCTGCTTTTATTGGTGTACAGAATGAGCGAATGTCTATATATGGGGCAAGTAAACATTTCAAAATTCAAAAGCGGATTCTAAAATGACAGAAAACTAACCTTGGGACCTAAAGGCGTTCTTGGTCCGGATATTGAAAGAAAGCTCATGTCTCACATAAAGAAACTACAAGCTGCTGCTTTTTCTCCAACTGTAACACAAGTCAGAAGTCTTGCTTATAAAATTGCTGAGCGTTATAGTATAAAACATAATTTCAATCAAGATTAAAAAAATGGCTGGCTACAATTGGTTTTATAAATTTTTAAAACAGAATCCAGTCATTGTTGTTAGGAAGTCTGAAGGTCTATCGCTGGCTAGAGCCCAAGGGTTAACGAAAGAAGATGCTAAAAATTACTTCGACTTACTGAAATCGCTTCTTATAAAGCACAATTTAATGGATACACCATCTAATATTTATAATGTTGATGAGACCGGATTGCCATTGAACAACAAGCCAGGATTTATTCTTGCTGAAACAGGAAGTCAATAAGAAAAAAGTGTTCTCGCTGAAAAGAATAAGAAAGCAGAATGGGAAGACCAAATGCCACCAAGGTCGTCAATTGTAATGTCACAAAAGTCAGCGTATGTGACAACTGATATTTTTTTTAGAATGGTTGGAAAATCATTTTATTCTGTGCAAAGCAAAAGGTAAAGTGTTGTTGATTCTAGATGGTCATACATCACATACGAGTGCAACTAAATTATTAGAGCTGGCTGATCATGACATTGAGCTCTTGTGCTTACCAAGCCACTCAACCCATTACTTGCAGACTTTGGATCGCTCTGTTTTCAAATCACTAAAGCATCACTGGTTCCAGGCATGTTAGAACTGGATGGACACCCACTCGTTTCCAGAAAAGCCAAGAAAACTGGGACGGGGTCAAGTAGGGAAATTGTTGAACTCGGCATGGAGGGAGTCTGCTAACTCTAAGAACGGGATTTCTTACTTTCAGGCAACGGGGATTTACCCATTTGACCCCTCTGTTATTCCTGATCGGGCTTCCATTTTATCTGCGAACTATCTCAGTACACCAGATTCACCACAGCCATCAACATCATCCCAGCACCATAACCATCAAAGCAGTGTTTCATTAGATTAACTTTGCCTACTTCTCAGTGCCAAGATGATACCCCTACAAAAGTGCTACAGCACATAACTCCAATTCCAACTCTTGGAAAGCGTAAAGCAAGTGCAAGGAGACAAGGCACACAAATTTTGATGTCTCCAGAAGTTATTATTGCAAAAAGATTAAAATTTGAAATGAAGAATAAGAAGAAAGCACCTGTTTCAAAACCCAAAGGCAATAAATCGAAGAAAACATAAGAAAAGACTGAAAAAAATGAGGGGGCAGGATGGAGGAAGATATTACCATAGAAGCCAGAAGTAATATAGGAAATGCAACAATTGCTCAAATCATGTGTCAAAAAAAAAAAATAATAATAAGTTGTCGTACACCTTGAGAACTTACAGATTTTATAACAAAATAATATTTAATAAACATACACAAATCCCTTACCTGCATTGGGTCTCAGAGTCTTCATGTGAACTCGTTTCCTACAAGTGATTTAGGGTTAAGTGTTATTAATAAACTCAACTCTCATTGTATTTGTTAATAAACTCAAATTTTTTATTTAACTTTCTTTATACGCTTTTGAATTTACTTGCATTCCATTTTTTATTTTCTCAAAACTATTTTTTTTCATTACATATCAACACTACAAAGCAAACATTGAAATTAACTTATTCTATTAACTAATGTAAATATTTCTTTAAAAGCAACCCAGCAATTGCACATTCATACTCTCACGCATTCTCCCCTATTAAACTTGAGATATCTCTTTATTCATTATAAAAATTTAATCTTTTTATTTTATTTTATTTTGTTTAAATTTAGATTGTCGGTTTACTTTACTGATACTGTCTCTGTCACGTTGTTAAGCTAGTCCATTCATTGTTCCTTTGGTCGTTCCAATTATGTTCGCACTGTCACGGTTTTGTTCACTGCCGATAATATGTTCTCAACTAATTAAATTTTGGTCACTGATTGCTGTCTAACGTCTCACTGTTGATTCTTAAACATGTTTTACATTTTTTACTTATTTTAATCACACATGTTCATTTTACTTGAATTTTCGGCTCGCGAGCCTTTTACGTTGAACCGCGCGGTTCTACAGCTATTAGACAGACGCCGAACACCAGGCGTCCAAAATGGCCAAGGCTTTCTTCATACACACCAACTTGCTCTCTCATTGGCCCAAAAAGGAATCACGTGACACAGTAAATAGTCTCCCTTCTGATCGCGAGTCTGCCGTAAGCTGGCTGGCGTACCATAGTCCTAGGGCTCGCAAAAAATACGTGATTATCACCATGCGCGGGCACGCATGTCCGCACGCTTTCATATTCCAGAGCATCAGGAATCGGTGCATGTTGACAGATCTTCTGGACAAACGTGCAACTGGGCGTTCCCTATGTGAACGTCTATTGTTAAAAACTGAGGCCCCATATGAGTAACGTACTAATAAAGAAAAACCCCTCAAATCTGTCCCGTTACAACCTCATCAGAAGATGATGCTGAGACTGATGTGCCATACCAGGAATCGGATGAAGATAACAACCTACATGGAATGATTGATGAAAACGAATGTTCTGAATGCTTAGAAGAGTATGGAAAGACGAAAGATGGTTGTGATTGGATTAAGCGTGTGGTGTGTTCTAGATGGCTACATGAGAAATGTTCAAAATTTTTAAATAAATGTGCTGTCCATGGTAGAGCCGAAATTCTTTTCAAGAGGACACAAGAACAATATTGATGAAAGCACAAAACTGACATTTTTAAATTTTACTTACTTGTATTTTTTATATGCTTTATCTTACATAATTTTACTTTTAAAACCTAAGGCAGTCTACTACTACAAGTACTTTTATTATTGTTATTATCATCATCATTATTATTGTTTCGTTTTAATTATTAAAAATTAAAATTATTCCAAGAACAACCATAACTTGACAAGTTAAATTTGGTTTCCATTAATATAAGCGTGTACTACTTATATCACTAATGGGCATTTTTTAAATTTATTTTTATGTAATATATCTGAGATTTCGTAAGTTCAATTTAATAATTTTGTGTTCCAATATTTGACATTAAAATACTTGACTTAACAGAAAAATAATATCTTTGTTGTTTTAGTCATTATGCATCTTTTTATTATTAAAACCCCACCAGCCATCTTACCCCAAAATGGTTTGGCATCTTACCCCAAATGCAGACATTTTTATTTCACTATCTCATTACGTTATGCAGATACATAGACTAAATTATTTACCTATAATAGACATGTAAGACATTGCACTTCATTACTGTGATTATAACAAAATTCAGTGATTTTTTTTATGTCTTTGGTGACTAGAAAAAAATCATGGCATCTTCCCCCAACCTACCCTATAATGATTTTAAAAACACTAGTAAAGAGAACCTCACCACATAAACAGTGCTGAAAGACTGAGGGTGCTGGACTGTTGTGGAATATGTATATGTAAAGGCAACCTGGAAAGTAACCTATAAAATTAACTCTGCTTAGATATAAAAACCATGTAAAAAAAAATTATTTTATAAAACTTACAAATACAGTAGACTCTCGACTATCCGACTTGCGATTATCCGGCTCGCGACTATCCGGCCTCCGTACTATCCGGCCTATTTTTGAACCTACGTTCCGTGTGCAAAACAGAAGTTGCGACATGAAAAGCGTGGATTTCTCACTACCCTGCTACCTGCTCTTTGTTTCGTCAGTTGTGTATCGGATGTCAAGTGCGGAATACGATTGCCACTGTTCCTGGTTATGTTTGTAAATTGTTTTTTGTGTGCTTCGTTGTTTTTTTATTGAAGATTACGAAATGGGTGATAAATGAAAAAAGGTTGTAGTGACTATAGAGGAACGGCAAAAACTATTGCTTCGGAGTTAGGAGTTGGGAAAACTACAGTTGGTGACTGGAAGAAAAATCGAGCAGAAATTGAAAAGTGGTGTGCTGTGGAAGCGGAATGAAAGCAAGAAAAACCATGCTTGATAAACCATAAAGAAGTTGAGAAAGCTTTATTTTTGTGGCATGAACACTTAAGAGGAAAAGGCTTACATGTTACTGGGCCAATATTGCAGGAAAAAGCATTGCAATTTAAGCAACAAATAGAAGGAGACGATTCAGCATTTACTGCCAGTTATGGATGGTTAGGTCGGTAGAAAAAAAAACTATTCAGTATTCGCCAGATTACCATAAGTGGGGAGGCTGCCAGATGAAGAGGCTGTACATTTGTTCAAAGACTATTTTTTTAAGCTTATTGAAAAGGAGGGAATTTCTGGGGAGCAGTTGTATAAGACCGGTTTAAATTATAAGATGCTCCATAAAAAATGCTTGCATCAAAAAAAGAAGCCGCTGCACCAGGATACAAGAAAAGCAAAGAATGAGTCACCATCTTGGCTTGGAGTTATGCAACCGGTAACCACAAGCTTAGGTTGACTTTAATAGCAAAATCAAAGAAACCTAGAGCTTTTAAAAAACTGGAAAATCAGGAATTACTACCCCCATATTACCACACATCAAAATAAAGCATGGATGAATTCATAAATCTTTAAAACCTGGTTCCAAAATGAATTCGTACCGACTGTAGACAAACATTTGAAAGACAACAATTTGCCAAGAAAAGATGTGCTAATTCGTGATAACGCATCTTCGCATCCGGCCACTGACGAACTCACAGATGGAGACATAAAATCTGTATTTTTACCAGACAATGTGACGGCTGTTTGTCAGCCGATGGACCAGGGCGTCCTTGAAATGCTAAAGAAAAAGTATCGCCGGAGTCTTCTCAGTTCGTTGATATCAGCGATTGATAATAATGAAGACTACTTAACCACTCTGAAAAAGATTGACATGCTAAATGTCATAAGGTGGTTGGCCAAAGCATGGGAAGAGATTCCAAACATATCACTTGTAAGGTCTTGAAAAATTCTTTTGGACCATGAAGGAGGCATTTTTAGATAACAGGAAAAATCTCATCCCACATTCGGAAGGGTTCAAGACGATTGAGGCATCGCTGCAGTCAGCAGGAGGAAGCGACGCCAGCTGATATCTGGTTGCGTAAGTGGAGGGACATTGTGTCGCGGAAGAGGGCTAAAAGGGAGAAACAGTCATGTATCAAGGACTTTTTACAAAAACTAAAAACTGTAAGTTGTGACTCTTTTATCTTAGGCCTACCTTTTCACATTTGTGTAGTCATTTATCAATGAACAGTAAAACAAGTTTAAATCATTTTTTTAAGAATTAGGCCTACGTTTTACGTTAATGTTTTGTTTATTTTAAAATTGTATGTATTCATCCTGTACAGTGTACATCATTTTATGTTTCCTGCAATTAAGTTAGACATTATAAAATTTTTCTTAAAATGTGTATACAATATTTTAATTCTTGGACTTACTTTTTTTCTGTAATAAATTTTTAAAACATACAGTACAGTACATAACAAACATTTATAAAGTACTGGCCTGTACTAAAAGGTCAAAAAATATGAGTAAGAGTGGGTTTTAGTATAAAAAGTGTGTTTTTAATGGTATGGGTGGGGCAGGAAGTGAGTAATTATATAACTCCAGCCTATCCGGCCTGCCCTTCCACCACATTAGGCCAGATAGTCAGGAGTCTACTGTACAGCTAAATGTCTTTTTCTGTATAAATTGAGCCACCTGTATTGTTTTTCAAGTTTTTGTATTAAATAATCAAGGAAATATGCTGCCTATTTGCTGACTCTTTGTCATCATTAAAAAGGAATTGTATTGGCTATAGTGCAGCTTGTGGTTAAGCAAATGGAAACAGAATGTAGGCTATAAAAAAGGATGATTGTACATTTCTTGCCTGAATTTTTCTATATTGATTTGAGTGTACGCAGCCATATATGGGTAGACAGTGACATGAATCAAGGCAATTTTAGAATTTAGCATCACATGAAATTTGTTTTAAATTACTACACAAGGTATTCAGAGTTTTACAGTAGACTTCAACTGCGAGACCTACAGTAACTTCAATACACAAATTATGAATGATTAGTCTTTTCTGTCCAAAAATATTGTTGCCACGACTTTCCTAGCTGACAAGGTTTGCTGGCATTTTCTTAGTTTTAGGGAGGGTAATTATAGCTTTATTCGATAGACTGATTATTCTGTCTCAACATTTATGTACGTGATCTATCACCAGTTAATGATATCACCAAGAAGAGAATCACCTTTATTGCTTAAGGAATGCTAAAGGCACCCCACTGACTGCTTTTTGTGCTGTTCTGAGAGGAGTGTTAGTACTTGCTGGGCACAAAACTTAGTAGTAGCATACCTTTTACATTGTAACTTTGTAAAGAAAGGTTGAGAAATTTAAGGAAAATTATTTGCGAGCTTGTAAATGGTAAAGTTGCAATTGCCATGAATTTTTTTTTATTGATTTTCTTTAGTATCTCATATGTCACAACACTTGGCTCTCCTCTCTTTCCTTATTATGAGTATTACAGAGTTGCTAACAACTGCTTCACAGTTTTTCTCTATGAGAAATCTAATCTCATAGTTAACTCTTTATAGCTGGCAGGATTCTTGAAAGCAGGTGGATACAAATTTCTCCCTAATACTGCTAATACAAAAGTGGCAGCATTAATTGCTCTTTTTTGTGCACTATAGGCAAACACAAGTTATTTTCTGGACACCCTTAATATGTATTCTTCCCTTAACCATTGGCTTCTTTCGTAACTAGTCTACTTGTGAAACTTATGTAAAACAATTCTTTACTGCTTCAGATTACTGTTTAATGTACAGTCACACATCTGCGAGGCATGACTAAATAACAGGACTAACTTTTTTGCCTTATAGTAAATTTTTCCATAAATGTATGTAAACTTGTGTTACAGACAGCTTGGTTATCCAAAAAAAGTGTTCATGAAAGAGAATTTTGCAAGTGTATTTGTAGATTAACTGTACATAGGTAATTTTTTAGTAAGCTAATGTAAATTTCAGCAGTTCCTAAAATGCTAGATACAGAGAACTCTACAATGACTTTTAAAAAGCAGTCATGAAAGATAACTCTGGTATAATTTTCTGTAAACTTTATTAAAATTTATGGAGTGTTCTTTCATTTATTTATGTTTTATGGAGATTTCTTCCATAATTTTCATTAAATTGCGTGCCTACTGAAGACTTGTCCCCAGAGTGGTTTGTTTTACTCCCAGTTGTGAACAATACACATCACGCAGATGGTGTGTCTGTATTTTAATTCCAGAGTCTTTGCTAATTCTGAAGTAAATTAGTAAATTAGTTAATTTATGTATTCTGACTGTTAAATAGTCTTTTGTGTAAGAACTCAGAAGTGACCTTTAAGAGCCTTGTTGATCATTGGTTTGACATGCAGCAGATTAATGTTGAAGATAGGTTATTCATTGAGTGTTTCCATCAAGTATTGGAGTCTTGGCCTCCAGCACAGCCAAAACCTTTTTTCATCCCATAATATCTATTCTGTTTGTGGTATGGATAAATGGTTACCAAATTTGGTTGCCATATTGCGTATTAAATAAAACAAGAAATCAACAAGTGCATGTGAACCTTCCAAATTAAAACAGGTAATTGGGTATGAGCAATATTATACTTGATGCTTAGATTGTGATGTCATCCACATAGTGGAAGAATACCTCATTACATCCATTGCTGATGGAGCTTTGAAACATGTTTATTGTTCTTAACAGTTGTGTATATGTTCTTTGACCATGTGTAGATGTACAAGTCTCATGTTTGTATTTACAGAAGGGGTAGCCAGATAACAGTAACGTAAGACATTAAACTAAATCATATCTAGGCAACTTATTGTAGACTTGATTGTATATGCTATTACATAGTATTTATTGTAACTAAATGGAAGAATTTTTTCTACTATTTTGATTTTCAGTGAACTGTTTGATATTATACAGGTAAATATAATTTTTTGTTTGACAAAAATAATATTTTGCAGGAATTCATAAACTTTTATGATAACAAACAATCTCAAGAATATTCACAAAGTTGCAAAGGTAAAAATGCAAAAATTCTTGGTTTTATATGGGCAAACCCATCAGATGTTCTCCTTGTTACGGACATGGGTGCTGAATTGTATCAGGTAATTATACAGATAGATTGTAGAATTGATATATTGTATTATATAGTCTGTAGAAGAGTGATATTTTTTGCCAAAATTAATGAATTTGAAAAACTAGCAATTTATCGACTAAATGTAACATTTGTCAATGATTTAATTACCTTGTATCCGTCAGTGACTTCGTTCTAGCGTTTTTTATATAGACGCGTTTCGTGACGTGTCACATCATCAGTAATCCTCGTCAAATGTTAAAATTCATATAAAACACATAAAAACAGATTTGCACATATTTACTAAATCACAATAACGACACACACATAACACGATGTAACTTCGGCGCTCCGTTGGACCGGTCCAACCGCGCGTGTAGTTGTCGAGTCACTAATTAAACTAAGTCAATCCTTATCACCAGTCATTACCGTCATGCGCGATTATATTTAGGGCTGTATCATATAGTGAGTGAGATTGAAACCTTAATTGTTCATTTAATATACTGTTATTATTGATATTCTTGTCTTTAAATGATTTATAAATCTCAAACTCCTCGAGAGCGTCCATTAACCTACCCTTACCGCATACATGGATTTCTTTGAAATTAGTATTGAAATCTGTGTAATTATGGTTATGCATCATTAGATGGCACGCATAGTTAGATTTGGTCTTGTCTAAATCATTCCTTGGTAGATGTTCTTTGTATCTTTTCAAGAAAGACCTGCCAGTTTAACCCAGAGAGAAACAATCACAATCATCACATGACATCCTGTAAACACCTGTTTTCTCTTCTAACGGGAATGGTTGTTTTATGCGTAACAAATTAGAAATATTATTATTTGTTTTAAACGCGACTTTTATATTAAATTTAGAAAACACATTGGATATAATGTTAGGTAAAAGGCTACCGTACACTGTCGTTATATACTTTTTATTATTATTTTTATTTTTGTTAACTTTATTATCATCGATGGTATTATGGTGGAATCTAGTTTTATATAGGTGTCGCTTAAGAAGTCTATCTATCATCGAACTCTTGTACCCATTCGCTATTGCTATGTGCCTTATTATATCCAATTCATCCTGAAAGTCCTTTTGGTTAAGTGGAATCGTTACCAACCTATGAACAAAACTGTTGTAAGCCGCCATTTTCTGGCTATATGGGTGATGAGAATCGGCGTGTATTGTAATATCTGTGGTGGTGGGTTTCCTGTATATTTTATATTGAAATTTATTAAGATACTTTGTAACAGTCAGGTCCAAAAAAATTGAGTTTATTGTCAACCTCTGTTTCGAGGGTAAATTGTATGTTCTTGCTAAGGCTGTTCAAATAATGTTTCAATTTCTCTATCTGTCGTAGCGTGCCATTAAAAACTATAAAGGTGTCATCTACATATCGTGCATAGAATTTAATATTATTATAAAATTTGTTATTCTCTGAGAACATGTAAGTATTTTCAAAATGATGCAAGTATAAATCCACCAGCAGTCCTGAAAGTGGCGACCCCATTGCGAGACCAAACTCTTGTAGGTAAAAATTATTATTAAAAGTGAAGTAATTCTGCTTCAACAGGACATTCAACAATAAAATTAACTCATCTATTTGTTTGTGATTCAGCTTTTCACCTTCAATGAGAAGATCTTTTACAATTGAAATTGTGCCATGAACCGGCACGTTTGTGTATAAATTAACTATGTCAAATGAAGCGATTTTGTACATAGGTAAGAGTTCGATATCCTGGACCCTTTTAATAAAGTCAATATTATTTTTTATGCTGTGATTATTTTTTAAAACGATGCTATTTTTAATAATATGATATAATTTCTTTGCCGTCTTATAGTCAGGTGCAGATGTGTAATTTATGAGGGGTCTGACAGGAATATTTGCCTTATGTATCTTCGGTAGTCCCGTGAGCTACGGGGCACGTGCATTTATTTTTTTTATATAACGGCGAACATTATCATCAAACAAACTACCGCAATGATTAATAATGCCATTTAGCTGTTTGACGTATTCATTGGTAGGGTCACTGTTCAATGTCCGAATGTTATTGTTATCTATAAATTCAAGTACTTTGTTATTATAGACCTGTGTATCTAATATGACAATTGTGTTCCCCTTATTGGCTTTAGTGATCACGGCATTATTAGAAGTAAGTTTGTCTTTAATTTGTCCTAATATTTTGGTTTCTGTGGCATGTTTACGGTATGTTGTCAGTGGTTTATTAAGCTTAATACGTTTATTGAGTTTGACATTCATTAACGCACATAATTCGTTTTGTATTTGATGGTCGGATACAGTTTTAATGGCTGCTTCCATATTGGCAATCTCATTGATAAAGCGGTTATTATTACGTAAGTTAGGTGGAATGTTATATTTTAAACCCTTGTTGAGTACGTCCAATTCTTCCTTATCAAAGACGATCGAAGTTTGATTAAATATGCGTGTGTAAAACTTATGTTTGTGCTCAATATTGATCTTACTATGTCCTTTGTTCGCTAAGTTTAAAAACTTCTTATTCTGGGTTATATATGTACTGTAAGTTATATCTGATGTATATTTATTCACATAATCTAAAATATTCTCGATTATAGCAGGATGGACGCTATCGAGCAATTGTAAGTGTAATTTGTACAACCGGTTATTCAGCATTAATTTCTTCCTATACAAGTATTTAATTTCCGATTTTACCCAGAAAAGTTCTGCATGTTCTTTAGTTTTCTTGCAGTTGGTGAGGTATTATTAATGTATATCCTGGCGTACTTCGGAATCAGGTTATTTTCTAAACATTTCTTATTGAATTTAATGTGCGAGTTAGTTTTTAATAGTTTAATTTTAACGTTTTGGTATTTAAATACTATCGATGCCTGACTAGCTTCCATTTTATTTTGTTTTTATATAGTATCCAAGTCACTTTGTCACAATAATTTAATTACCTTGTATCCGTCAGTGACTTCTCGTTCTAGCGTTTTTTATATAGACGCGTTTCGTGACATGTGTGTGAAACAGAGGTTGACAATAAACTCAATTTTTTGGACCTGACTGTTACAAAGTATCTTAATAAATTTCAATATAAAATATATAGGAAACCCACCACCACAGGTATTACAATACACACCGATTCTCATCACCCATATAGCCAGAAAATGGCGGCTTACAACAGTTTTGTTCATAGGTTGGTAACGATTCCACTTAACCAAAAGGACTTTCAGGATGAATTGGATATAATAAGGCACATAGCAATAGCGAATGGGTACAAGAGTTCGATGATAGATAGACTTCTTAAGCGACACCTATATAAAACTAGATTCCACCATAATACCATCGATGATAATAAAGTTAACAAAAATAAAAATAATAATAAAAAGTATATAACGACAGTGTACGGTAGCCTTTTACCTAACATTATATCCAATGTGTTTTCTAAATTTAATATAAAAGTCGCGTTTAAAACAAATAATAATATTTCTAATTTGTTACGCATAAAACAACCATTCCCGTTAGAAGAGAAAACAGGTGTTTACAGGATGTGATGTGATGATTGTGATTGTTTCTATCTGGGTCAAACTGGCAGGTCTTTCTTGAAAAGATACAAAGAACATCTACCAAGGAATGATTTAGACAAGACCAAATCTAATTATGCGCGCCATTTAATGATGCATAACCATAATTACACAGATTTCAATACTAATTTCAAAGCAATCCATGTATGCGGTAAGGGTAGGTTAATGGACACTCTCGAGGAGTTTGAGATTTATAAATCATTTAAAGACAAGAATATCAATAATAACAGTATATTAAATGAACAATTAAGGTTTCAATCTCACTCACTATATGATACAGCCCTAAATATAATCGCGCATGATGATAATGACTGGTGATAAGGATTGACTTAGTTTAATTAGTGGCTCGGCAACTACACGCGCGGTCGGACCGGTCCAACGGAGCGCCGAAGTTACATCGTGTTATGTGTGTGTCGTTATTGTGATTTAGTAAATATGTGCAAATCTGTTTTTATGTGTTTTATGTGAATTTTAACATTTGACGAGGATTACTGATGATGTGACACGTCACGAAACGCGTCTATATAAAAAACGCTAGAACGAAGTCACTGACGGATACAAGGTAATTAAATTATTGTGAAAAAGTGACTTGGATACTATATAAAAACAAAATTTGTCAATGTGTACATTTATCGAGTAAATGAATTTTTAACTTTTAATGTGACGTTTTCAAAGTAAAGGTCACATTCTAAGTTAATATGATCATTGTGTTGTAAGGTATGTTAGATGGTTTAATTTTTCCAGTCTCATGAGCAGATGGTGTGAAATTTATTTCTAATTTTATTCTAAAGAACACAAAAAGTTTATATTTTGTTACTCCACTAGCATGTAATACTTTATCGTATATCGATAATGCACTGTTCACTGCCAAAATAGTGATCTGGCAGTTTTTCTCTGTTTTCTGCATTGAAAGGGTATTAATAGCCCAGTGCCCATAGGTGATTTTACTTGAAAGAATTACAAAAATCCAGTGTACTTGAAAATTTCCATATAGGTAGTATTTTGGCTATAGAATAAAATTAAAAAAAAGTGATGGGTGACATCACGTTTTTAAAATATAAATAGGTTAAAAAACGTTTTCCCAATAGAAATAATAGATGTAATAAAACTTAACTTTCAGCTTTTACCATGTTGAAGAGGATTAAATTTCATTAAAAAAAATATTACCACTTTTTATGTAAGTGCAACTGTTTATTTGAATAGAATGTAAAGTATACATTTTTAAATTTACTTTTATTTTAAATAAATCTCCCAGAAAAATATTGTCATTTAATAATAAAAGGTAAAAATAAATGTATAATTCGATTTTTGTATAGAGAAAGAAAATCATTAAAAATTAAATTATCCTTTTATATTGTTTTTTTTCAAAAGTATGGAATTTATTAAAAATAGTATACAAGAATTGTTTTCTTATATTGAATTATTAAAAAAGTGTCATATAAAACAATTTATGTTCACAATGATACTTATAATTATTAGTGCAAGGCATCATTGCTGTATGTTTGCCATAAAAGTTGAGATCACTACTTTCATTGTCCTCTGTAATTTGTGTGGGTAAGTTTGAAAAATTGTCTGTTATGCACAAGCCACAGACAGAAGACACAGTAGATCTACTTTTCTCCAACTGCAGTGTCTTTGGCACCTCTTTTTGAAATTGCGAACATCATAGCCAGTAAGGAATTTGGAGCGGTGAGAAGCTACTCATTAATAGCAAAGTAATTAATTAAAACATCATACACTATCCTTACTATTCTTACCTTCAATCGGGTCCAAAGTTCTTCGCACGAACTCGTGAAGAATAAGCATGACTTAGGTTAACACTCTTCAATAAATCATACTCTCAATTGTATTCAGAAATAGATGTATTTATTTACTCATTCTGTGACATTGAATTTTGTTGTTGTACTCTTTCATTTAATCTCAAAAACTAACATTGATCTTTTCTACCATTTTCCAAAACGTATGTCAACCAAACATAGTAATTTATCTGTTCTGATATACTGTGAATATTCATTCTTTTTTTTTTTTTGAATTATCTTTCTCCCGGAGTTATTTTCCAAACAATAGACACAAATTATACATATTATCTAATTATTCATTACTGAGAAAAAAATATAAGGTTATTAAAGTATTAGCTCAAATTCTACTCTTGAGACGACCCAGCAATGCCCACAAACAACTCTCATTCCATTCTACCCCCCCCCATTTATTTATTTTAGGCAATCATTAAAATTTTTTGCATGAATACGTTTACTTGTTGTAGCGGCGTCTCCCCTGACCTCTTGGCGCATCACGCACAAAGTCCTCTTTTAGGTGTCCGAAAGTTTATGAGTTCATATTTTTTCTTCTTTAATTAAACCCTATCCGCACTGTTCATTTTGAAACTTGTTTTACCACTACACTGTTCTTTTAATTAATATTTGAAAAATTTACTGATGACCACGGTTGGTATTCTGCCTGGCCAGGCGAAGCGTGGGTGAAGACTGCCCAGAGTGTTATCAAGGTACCCCACTCCAAAATCGGACAAGACGGAAATTAACAATGCCTTCTGTTGTTAAAATGTTCGTTACGGTACTCAAAGTGTGGGTTCTTCATGTGTTTTAGACGTCGACAAAATTTTGAGGCCACTAGTTACGTCACTCAAATGGGCGTATTCTTAATTGTACTTCCGTCGGCACCCGACCGCATGGCGAACAAATTTTACAGTTCGACATTTTTTTGTTAGCATCGGTTGAGTCTGTTTAGCGTCCTGTCCACACGCGTGCTCAAGTTGTGCGCTAGGGTGCGTCACACAGCACTGAAGTTCTTGGAATTATGCTGCGTTGTCGCACACGCACTGCATTCCATTGTCCTTTGTCTGAATAACACCGTTCTATGTAGTGGACTTGTTACTGTATTCATACATGAGAGTTGCACTTGAAAATGAAATGAATTTAAATAAATGAAATACCCCATTTTGTCCCATTACAATACCCCCCCCAATGAGAGATCTTCTGTCGAAACAGAAGAACTCTCATTGTTACCCCTAAGAGGATCGGTGAGGATATGGTGCCAACAACCCCCCATTAATTCTTAATGCATCATGGGTAAACTACCCCCTAGCTCGGCGACTATGGCTGCACCTGAACGAGATTACTGGACTTCTCTATTCGAGATCCCAACACCATAAAATCGAACCTATACGCACCATAATGCACCCAACCTTCTATCATTCTGCCCTTTAATCCAAACCCCTGGTCTTATACCATGCCAGATCCTCAACCGATATGTTCCCCCTTACATGCATACTGGGTCGCCTTTTTGGCAAAACTGGGCGTGTACACATATCTATACAAATAAATAAAATTGAAGTGTCTGTTTGTAATGTCAAAATAACAGCTTTTTACTAAATGCATATGAAAGTATATAAGGTACTTATAACAAAAAAACAATTTAAAAAATTTTTGTCTGTCTGTCTGTTTGTTCCGGCTAATCTCCGAAACGGCTGGACCGATTTTGACGGGCTTTTCACTGGCAGATAGCTGATGTTATAAGGAGTAACTTAGGCTACTTTTATTTTGGAAAAAAAAAGAAAAAAGAAAGGAAAAAAGTCGAGCAACACGTGCCCCACGCGCACGCCTCTGCCGTCGTCGGACCGAAAGGCGCCACTGACCGCTTCCCCCTCCAACTTCCTCCTCCGACTTAATATAACAAAGGTTGCCTGTCGCGGGCTGTTGCAGATGGTTGTGTCTCAACGCGCGCCTTAAAAAATTGTTTTCTAGCAGTGAGTGAGAAAACAATATTAAGTTTTAAGTTATATTGTTAAACGTAGCCACAACCTCCCAAAATCGTCTCTGTACCGTAATTATGTGCGATAAATGTAAACTAATTTCTGTACTTCCAATAAATACACCCTTTTAATGTACACTAACAACGTAAATTTTATTTAAGTTACATTGTCGTACATAACCTCCATAAGCTGGCATTAGTTACTTGTGAAGAAAACAGTTGGTGTACACATCGGACACCGAAATGTAGTACACGCGCGGCGACGGAAGTTACATTTTGCGGCTGACTATTCCCTAAGACCCGCGATAATTTCTGTTTGTTTGTTTAAAAATATTTATCTTTACACAACAATTTTTAATTATCTTTACAATTTTTACATTACTTTTAATGCTTTCGACTCTGAGAGAACGTTCCAAGTATGTGATACAGATGGGACAGAAATGTACTAGATGACGGTGTCATGGCGGTTGGCGTTGTCTGTTGTCTTTACTAATTTACGTGGTTAATGAGGTTCAGTTTAAGAGTGCAGTTTAGTTTGGTTTGTATAATGTGAACGTGTTGGTTAATGAGGTTCAGTTTAAGAGTGCAGTTTAGTTTGGTTTGTATAATGTGAATGTGAATGTGTTGCCAGTGCGTGTACTATTGACTAAATTATTTATTTTGAGGTTTTCGAGTACGTGTTTCCATTTACGATAATGTATCAGAATATTGTAACCACGCGGTTTGGATTCGGGTTATGAGGCGTGTACTATTGACTAAATTATTTATTTTGAGGTTTTCGAGTACGTGTTTCCATTTACGATAATGTATGAGAATATTGTAACCACGCTGTTTGGATTCGGGTTATGAGGCGTCATTAAAATATTTTTAAATTCTTTATGCTTGCTGATCATTATTATGTATTAATATGATAGCTTTATTTATGTATGTTAAATAAGCTACAAATAAATAAAAGGCTAATCTTCGAAACGGCTGGACCGATTTTGACGGGTTAATATAACAAAGGTTGCCTGTCGCGCGGGCTCAGAACGTGCGAGCGGGCTGTTGCAGATGGTTGTGTCTCAACGCGCGCCTTAAAAAATTGTTTTCTAGCAGTGAGACTTTTACGTTATAATATAATTAGAGATAAATGTTTAACGTCGTTTGGTTTTCTTTCATGAAAATTCGTTCGTATTAAATAGTTAAGTTTTTTTATTTACTTGATAAATTTATTTAGTTAAGTACGTAGGTAGTTGTTTTTAAAATACATATTTCTAAATTAGGTTTTTAGTTTAAAAAGTGCACTTACAATCATTAGTCATGCCTAAAAGAAAATCAAATCTCTCTAAAAACACGAGAAAGGCTAAAAATCAAAGATTGCAACGTGAAAATGAATCTCAACAGGATAGAGAAAGTCGTCTTACAAATTGTAGATTAAGGCAATCCATGTCTAGGTCCATTGAAAGTAGTTCTAAGAGAAACGAACGATTACAGTTAGATAGAACCCGTCATTCATTGTTAAGGAGTCAAGAATCTCAGGAGTCTAGAGAACAGCGTCTAGAAAACGATCGTATTCGACACGCTGTCTCGCGATATCTAGAATCAGATGATTCTAGAGAGCAGCGATTGGAAAGTGATCGTCGTCATCACCAAAATCAACGTGAATTTGAAAGTCAAGAACAACATGACATCCGTGTCACAGAACAATGTGATCGATATCATGAGTCACAAGGACAGAGAATCGAGCGCTTAGCACAGCTCCGTGAAAGAGTGAGTACCAATCGTCAGTCAGAAACGAATTTTGTTCGAGAAAGGCGACTGGTCACTGCCAGACAAACGACAAATGCTATGCGGGATATTGAAAGTGAAGAGAAACGGCGACAATGATTGAATAATGACCAAATAAGAAGAACGAATAGACGTAATATTGCATGGCGAGAAAAACATAACAGTGGGTTCAATTATGATGCCCAAATAAATTATTCTGCTGCATCAGAGATAGGCCCTATGAATGTGTGTTGCAACTACTGTAAAGCTTTAAGGTGGAAAGATGAGTCAAAAGGAATTTGTTGTTCTTCTGGAAAAGTGCACTTGGACTCTATTCAGCAGCCACCTGAGCCACTTAAGTCTTTGTTATGTGGCGAACATGAACAATCTCAACATTTCCTAAATAATATTAGACGTTATAATTCGGCTTTTCAAATGACTTCTTTTGGGGCAAAAGAAGTTCACGAAGGGAATTATATGCCCACGTTTAAAATACAGGGGCAGGTGTATCATTTAATTGGTTCCCTTCTTCCTGTAGATAATGCGAGAGAATCATTTTTACAAATATATTTCATGAGCGATTATGTACTACAAAGGGATGCAAGATTACAATGTTTTCCAAATCTAAACCCTTTGTTAGTAGAAAGCTTACAAAGTATGCTTATTGAAATAAACAGTTACATTCGTGATTTCAAAACTGCTCTTCAATCTTTCCCACCAAATTCAAACGAAAATGACTATAAAATAGTTATAAATGCTGACCGACGACCTTCAGCAGAGCATAGAGGTCGCCATAATGAACCGACAACAAACGAAGTATCTGTGTTACTGGTAAATCAAGATTGTGATAAACGAGACATAGTACTTCGCAGACATGATAATAGATTGCAGAGAATCGCCGAAACTCACAGATCATATGATGCTCTACAGTATCCTCTCATGTTTGTTTATGGGGAAGACGGATATAACTTTGCGGTCTATCAAGTCGAACCCAACACAGGCCAACCAAATTTCCAAAAAAAAGTTTCCGCACTACAATACTATTGTTACCGATTAATGATTAGAAAGAATGAATACAATCATTTGCATAATTACAAACTGTGACGATTTCATTAATAAAAATATGTTAATTAATTAAGTTGATAATATATAAGTGAAGAAATTTTAAATTCTTAATAAAATCTCACATTGTAAACTAAATCTTATGGCAATCATTTAATAATAATAATATTTAATATAAGTCTAATAATAAAATTAAATGGGAATGGAATTGTACAGAAAGGGTAAAGCTTATTAATTTATCCTGCATAAACAAGAACTGACCAGAAGTAACATGTTTTCTGACCCCTAAATAAACTAAGTATTATTGTAAATTTGTTATTATTTAAATAATTAATTAAGACCATTGTTACGTACTTTGATAACTTCTGCAACTAAGAATATCACGATTTAATTATTTAATCAACCGTAGTCCTTTAATTAAAATTAGAAACACGGAACTACTTTTATGTTGCCTAGTAATTGTCTTGAGATTACTACGTTCCCCTTAACTATTTTCTGCACTTGTAATGGAGCGCTCACGCCGTAAGCAGCGTAAAGCGTTGTTTCGCTATGTGTATAAATAAAAATGTGAAAGGGTTGATACTATGACTATTTAAATGAGTAATTTTGTGTGGTGATGACATCTCTCTATATTATAAAATAACGGACGATGTAAATAATACAGTATTACAACCAAGAAGGTGATAGTAAACTAATCTATCATCATGTGAAGTGTGTAACAGTGAAACAAACATTCTATCTATGTATTCTAACTACAAGAATTATTAAGAGTAACTACAGTCGCCGGAGTTGAATGTACCACACCAGGAAAGATTTCACATACTTCAAGAACTTCACCATCACAGTATGATAAGGTAACGACTGAACTTCAAGAAACATCAGGAGGACCGAAGAACTAATTCTGCAGCAACTTCAGGGAAAACACAGGAGACATGGAGGCTTGTCTTCCATGGTTAAGAGTTACAAAATTATAAACCCCAAAAGACAATTTAAATTATCACATTAAAGACTTTAAAACTTATGTTTAAATGTAATAACATTAAAGACTTTAGAAACCTGACATTTTGGGTAACATGTAGTATAAAATCTAATAACGCTAGTTATAGCAAAAAGGTAAAGTTTAAACTAAAAGTTTTGTTGTTTTAGGAGATTAATAAAAAAAACCATTCTTCAAATGGTTAGAGTTTCAATATTGTACAGGGCAAGGTGACCATAATTCATTTAATATATTTAATCCCGGATCCGTGGAATTAATCAATAAGATGTACATCATGTTTTGAGGCCCCTTTGTAAAGTAGTAATTTATATATTTAATCATATAGTAAACTATATTGTTTGAGAACTTTCAATAGAGAACTTAATCACCAAATGTAATAAAGAGATGTCATCTAAGTACCAAGTAAAATGAGTGCATATATCAACAGTCTCCCCTTCCAAATATCCTGCTATATAAATTGTTTATTCGTTGTGATTATTTTCAGTGCTTCACAACGAAGGCAGCCGGTATAATTGGCACATCCAATTATTACTGGTTCCCTACGTTATAACTCAAGAGAAGAGGTTATAATTTGCGCCACTCTGCTGCTGCTGCTCTATTTTGCTATTCTGCAGCTATTTGCTTATTTTGCTAATTTGCTATTTTGCGTAAGAGAAAAGAAAGAAGTAATTGCGTCCCGATATCCCACGCACAAAAGCTGTTGATCTATACACTCATGTATTTCAATATGTGTCAGAGTTTTAATAAGATAAAAATAGTAATTAATATTATAGTAATATAGTATAAATAACTTTATTAGTAAATATAATATGTGTAACGTAATATTAGCATATAATCCAATGTAAGCAAACCATGTCGGTACTTGTTAAAAGTCCCATTCATAAACGTGCCACATTCTCGACAATCTCGGACGTGTAGTTTCCTGCCGCCGTTTGTTTAAAATGGTCATTGTTTAGTTGAGTTGAAAATAAGTCACCCTCCTTGTGTGGTCTATTGTTATAAGAAGCGTGTCAGTTCATGTGTTAGTAACCGAAGGGGGAATCTTTTGTCGTACGCATATTCATGCATGTGTGAAATTTTTCTCTCTCTCTCAAAGTAAAATGATAAAGGTTGTCATAACATTTTAAGTGTTTATTTGTAAAAAAGAAAAAGGAGTAAGAACACGATTGATTTATAGTTTTATATTTTTGTGTAAAAGAAAAAGGAAGCGTTGTATAACAATTAATGCAAATAGTAGAATAATTAGTTATAGCCGCCCACGTTACCAAAAATGGCAGAATTTAACCCTGATCTGTTATTAAAAGATGAGCTATGCTACGAGGCACTTTTACGAGGCCTAAAACACGTAAATGTAACCGTGTCGGAGTTACGAAAATCATTACGCCAAACCGGAGCAGATACACCCTCGCAGTTAGATAAATTGCGTGAACTCGATTATGACGGAGAACGAGAAACCTGTTATGCGAAATACAGGGAATTGATAGTATTATCTCAGAACCTTGAGGACAAGAAATCACCTACGGAATTTTTGCGCGTTACGCAACGTATAGAACATTTAACCCGCCGGTTAAATAATTTATTAAGCTGGCCCGACGTCACCATAATCCCCCCCGATGTGCAGAAATTTGCGGAGGAGGCATTAAGCCAATTACCTATAATTATCAACGACTTACAACGAAAATCAGACTCATCGAGAATGGAGGAAATTGAGCACTACTTACAAAAATTATATATCTCCCCAGTACAATCCCCTACTTTAGAACACCCTCCCTCCACCTCGAACCCCGAATCACCCACCGTATCAAAGATACCACAGAGTCATGAACAATTACCTAGTAGAGAATTAAATACACACACTATGTCAGAACCCCCACCGCCAAATGTTCAGCATACTCGCACTAGTAAATATGCTATTACAAATCCCAATGCAAACACCAATCCTTCGAAAGGTATACCTAACGTATGTTTTAATGTTGACCTCTACGGAAAGATTTCCCACCCAGTAGAGAAAATAATTAATGATATTCCGTACACCGATGGCTTAAGCATCACGACTCTATTGATTTTTATCAGATATCTACTGCAAATAAAAGATCTACAACTATTGAGCGATTGGCAAATACTGCAGGTCATCTTACCCAAATGTAAACCACCTTTACGAGATCGCGTGCTCGAATCATTAAACTCGAATCTTCCGGTAGAAGAACTTCATACAAATATAATCAAATATTTTATTCCCACTGGAATATATGAGGAGATAAAAAGAAATACTGTACTTCGAGTACAAAGAGCTCAAGAAAGACTGGCCCACTATATCGCAGACATCAGAGAATCTTCACGTCTACTGCAAGTTGACTGGACTGAAAAACAATTGGTCGATACTATATTGGTAGGCTTATCTCCTGAAGAACGCTCCCGTTTAGCTCTAATAAGTAGACCTCTTACTTTCGCTGACCTTGAACAATGTAGTGTGCACTCTTCAAATGTGTGGTATGCAGATCAGCATCGACATGCACCGGTATCCATAACACCACATAGAAAGGAAACGCAAGCCCTATCCTCAGATACAAGAAGTCTACGAGAACGACGCTCATTTTGGCGACCAACCTATGTTCATGGCCACGGTAAGTCCAAAGAGCCACCACCTAGACACGAAACCAGTGAGACCCCGCGTAAAGAATATATATGCTATAACTGCGGAAAACCTGGACACCTCAGTAGAAACTGTAAACAGAAACAGTATCATCAGAAAACTCATTATCCAAAAAACATGTAAGGCAGGGAGATCCGAAACCCTGTGTCTTCCGCAGCATCGTGAAAACAGGTAAACCCCTGAGAAACCACAAATTAAAACGAAATACTAATAATAATAACAAAAGAAAATTAGACCCCTATGTTAGGAAATTTATCGATAAATGTAACTCTATTAGTAAATGTGATTACAATAGGTGTGAATTACCATATATACAAGTTGACATTGGTGTTACATCCACCCTCGGATTAATTGATTCCGGATCCACGCGAAGTTTAATTAGTCAAGAGCTAGCCGATCAATTATTTAAACACAATTTAGTTAAACGCAGTCAATCAGTAAATATTAGATGCGCTACAGCTAATAAACAAAACTTAATGATAAAGCTTATCATCACTTTTAAAGTAAAAATTAAAAATCTAACGTGGTATTTTCCAATGTTGGTATGCGACGAATTAGGACCCGAATTAATATTGGGAGCTGATTTTATCAGTAAAACAGGAATAATTTTAGATATTCACGAGAAGATATTTTACTTTGGATTCGATCGTTCACGGAAATATAACTTGCATGACAATGCAAATAATAGAGAAAGTACTAGCACCACTTCTACACATATAAAGCATCACGAACCTGAATTAAGTCATCTGAAAAGTAAAGATAGACGGAACATACAGACTTTAATAAAACAATTCTCCAACGTCCTCACCCCAAAGTTAGGACTGACGGATCTGATAGAGTACAAAATAAATTTGAGTGACAACAAAGTAATTCGTTTAGCCCCATACAAATTATCACCACCGAAAATGGAAGTGATGAGGAACCAAATTAATAAATTGTTAGAACAAGGAGTCATCGAACCCTCTACATCATCTTATTCATCACCTGCGTTTTTAGTACCCAAAAGTAACGACAAACATAGATTAGTGGTGGACTACAGACAACTAAATAAACGGATAGAATTTGAATCTATACCACTTCCCGACATCCACAGTGCATTTCATTATTTTACTAAAGCAAAAATCTTTACCATTATGGATTTAAATCAAGCTTTTCATCAGATACCTCTTTCGGAAGAATCAAAACGTCTTACCGCCTTTGCCGTCCCTTTCAACCTACACCAATTTACAAGGGTACCTTTTGGTATATCCCAAGGTAGTTCTGTATGTAGCAGATTATTAGAAAAATTATTTCATGACATAAAGTTTAAATATGTGTACCACTACCTAGATGACATTGTTATTTACAGCGAGTCAATTGAGCAACATCTTGAACATCTACGTGAAGTACTAACCCGATTGGAGAAAGCTGGATTAACCGTAAATCCCAGTAAAGTAAATTTTGCTGTGACACAATTCTCATTTTTAGGTCACATCGTAAAAGCCAACGGAAAGGTAAGCATAGACCCAGAGCGAACCCGTGCCATCAGAGAATTTTTACCGCCGCGGGATGCGAAAGGAATAGCTCGATTTTTGGGAATGATAAATTATTTCCATAAGTACATCCCACATCTAGCCGAAATTGCAGCACCGCTAAATACCTTAAGAAAGAAGGGAATTAAATTTGAATGGAATGAGCAACACCAAACCGCATTTGAGAAATTAAAAGAAAGCATAATATCACCCCCCGTACTACAATTAGCCGACTTTACAAAACCATTTGTAGTGCAGACAGACAGTTCTAGTGTCGCACTAGGTGCAGTAATATATCAGGAAGTAGATAACTCAAGGTTACCTATTAGTTACGCTTCTCGCACCCTAACTGAGCAAGAAAAGAAATACTCCGCATACGAATTAGAATGTTTAGCTATAGTTTTCGCTTTTGAGAAGTTCAAACCATTTTTAGAACATAAGGAGTTTTTATTAGAAACAGATAATCAAGCGTTATCTTGGCTACTAAATCACCCAAAACAGTTAGGCCGTATCGGAAGATGGGTATTAAGAGTAAATTGTTTTAAATTCAAAGTACAACATATTAGAGGCACCCAAAACGTAGTTGCCGATACACTGTCACGTATGTTCCAGCCTAGTAGTAATACTTACGAAAACAAGAGTAGAGAAACGCCGATTATTAATACGTTAATTACCGAATTTCCTCTTGCATTTACGGATTTAGCCTAGTATCAAATACAAGACCCACGTTTGAGTCCAATTATTGAACAACTTGAAAAAGGAAATAAGTCAGAGAAATACATATTAAGTAGGAGAGTATTATGTTGTAAAATAGCGAATGGAAAATATCTACGAATAATTGCCCCTGATATTATTAAACCTATGCTGATGGAATATTATCACTCTTCCACCATTGGAGCACATATGGGAATAAATAAAACCATACACAGAATTCGTAAAGAATATCACTGGGAAAATATGAACAGTGAGATCGCCAATTTTGTAAAAAAGTGTAAGTTGTGTGCACTCAGCAAACCCGCTAGAAACAGCCAAATAAGTCAGTTAATCTCAGAGATTCCTGCTACCCCATTCTCCAAAATTTATTTAGACTTTTCAGGACCCTACCCGCGTTCCAAATCAGGAAATACAATGTTACTAATTTGTGTAGACTCTTTTAGCAAATTCGTTTGGATGTACCCCATGCGGCGAGCCTTAGCTACAACCACAGTAAATATTTTACAGCATAGATTATTTAAAGAATTTGGTATTCCTGTCCATCTAGTGTCGGATAACGGACCACAGTTTAAGTCCAAGGAATTCAGGAACATGTGTTTCAAACTAGGTATAAACCATATTACCACTACAGAGTATCGTCCGCAAGGTAATATAGCTGAGAGGTATTTGCGAAACCTAAAATCTGCTTTAATTGCCTACCATGCTAACGACCATACTTCTTGGGACCAGAACTTATCCTGGATACAGTTCGCTTTTAATTCTGCATATCATGAAGGACATAAGTCGACCCCATTTGAATTATTGTTCAAATATAAACCCAACCACCCATTATCCACTAAGTGGAAAATACATGAATTGTTACCCCTTGAAATTAGGGATAAAAATATTAGGAAATTATGGAATGAAGCGCGCGCTAATTTGCGAACAAACTTAGCGAAATCAAGGAAATATCACGAGCGAAATAAAAATAATGAAGTAAAGTACCAAATCGGTAACTTAGTTATGTGTAAAACACATCCTACGAGTAGTGCAATCGATAAGACAACTTCCAAGCTATCATACCGATGGTGCGGTCCTTATCGAATTCGCAAATATTTAACTCCAGTAACCGTAGCACTGTATGAACCCTCTACTCAAAAATATGTACGAAGGACACATATTTCTCAGATAAAACATTATCACGAAGAAGGTAATGGTAGAGTGCAAGTTAAATAAATGTAAAGAAAAAGAAAGGTATATGTTTAGTACTCAACTGCAAAGGAGTGCCAGAGTAACATTTAGCTAGCTAATGGTATAGATAGGTACGAGGCCTGATCACCCTTGAATCCTATTCTTCAAAAGTAGAGCAATGTAAGAAGTCAGCTGACAGCAAATATGAGAAATAATTAAGTAACAAATTACTTAATGAGTAATTCTATCACTAGAATAACTCCCAACTAAAGAAAAACCCGGTAGTAGTCATAAGTAGTAGTGTTAAGAAAATTTAGAATGTTAACAATATGTTTTTAATAATGTGTGAATTTTATGTAGTAGTAGAATTAGCCTGTAAAGTATGATATGTAGATAGTAAGAAGAATCAATTCGAGACTGATGTGTGTAAATCATAATTACATACAGAGAGAAACGGGTGAGAGAAATTACACACAGAAATCCCTGAACATACTCTCGGTATATTCAAAAAAAAAAATTATACCGGCGTCTGTGGCTTAAGCGGCGGAGTATGTGACGATTTCATTAATAAAAATATGTTAATTAATTAAGTTGATAATATATAAGTGAAGAAATTTTAAATTCTTAATAAAATCTCACATTGTAAACTAAATCTTATGGCAATCATTTAATAATAATAATATTTAATATAAGTCTAATAATAAAATTAAATGGGAATGGAATTGTACAGAAAGGGTAAAGCTTATTAATTTATCCTGCATAAACAAGAACTGACCAGAAGTAACATGTTTTCTGACCCCTAAATAAACTAAGTATTATTGTAAATTTGTTATTATTTAAATAATTAATTAAGACCATTGTTACGTACTTTGATAACTTCTGCAACTAAGAATATCACGATTTAATTATTTAATCAACCGTAGTCCTTTAATTAAAATTAGAAACACGGAACTACTTTTATGTTGCCTAGTAATTGTCTTGAGATTACTACGCTCCCCTTAACTATTTTCTGCACTTGTAATGGAGCGCTCACGCCGTAAGCAGCGTAAAGCGTTGTTTCGCTATGTGTATAAATAAAAATGTGAAAGGGTTGATACTATGACTATTTAAATGAGTAATTTTGTGTGGTGATGACATCTCTCTATATTATAAAATAACGGACGATGTAAATAATACAGTATTACAACCAAGAAGGTGATAGTAAACTAATCTATCATCATGTGAAGTGTGTAACAGTGAAACAAACATTCTATCTATGTATTCTAACTACAAGAATTATTAAGAGTAACTACAGTCGCCGGAGTTGAATGTACCACACCAGGAAAGATTTCACATACTTCAAGAACTTCACCATCACAGTATGATAAGGTAACGACTGAACTTCAAGAAACATCAGGAGGACCGAAGAACTAATTCTGCAGCAACTTCAGGGAAAACACAGGTGACATGGAGGCTTGTCTTCCATGGTTAAGAGTTACAAAATTATAAACCCCAAAAGACAATTTAAATTATCACATTAAAGACTTTAAAACTTATGTTTAAATGTAATAACATTAAAGACTTTAGAAACCTGACATTTTGGGTAACATGTAGTATAAAATCTAATAACGCTAGTTATAGCAAAAAGGTAAAGTTTAAACTAAAAGTTTTGTTGTTTTAGGAGATTAATAAAAAAAACCATTCTTCAAATGGTTAGAGTTTCAATATTGTACAGGGCAAGGTGCCCATAATTCATTTAATATATTTAATCCCGGATCCGTGGAATTAATCAATAAGATGTACATCATGTTTTGAGGCCCCTTTGTAAAGTAGTAATTTATATATTTAATCATATAGTAAACTATATTGTTTGAGAACTTTCAATAGAGAACTTAATCACCAAATGTAATAAAGAGATGTCATCTAAGTACCAAGTAAAATGAGTGCATATATCAACAGTCTCCCCTTCCAAATATCCTGCTATATAAATTGTTTATTCGTTGTGATTATTTTCAGTGCTTCACAACGAAGGCAGCCGGTATAATTGGCACATCCAATTATTACTGGTTCCCTACGTTATAACTCAAGAGAAGAGGTTATAAAACAATTATTTAATCAATACTTAGTTGACGTATATGCTAAAATCGAAACAGAGAGACTCATTTTTATACGAACTAATCAAAAAAAGCTTCGAGTTGAAAATTATATTCACCTCCAAGACGCAATCAATCACAATGAGAATGTAGAGGACTTGGGTCAGTTAGTTATTCTACCTTCATCGTTTACGGGAGGACCTAGATATATGCACCAACGCACACAGGATGCGTTTTGTTATGTTAGGAAATATGGACGTCCCGATCTTTTTATAACGTTCACGACCAACCCTAAATGGGATGAGATTACAAACGACCTTTTTACAGGGCAGTTGGCTTCTGATCGGCATGATGTTGTATCAAGAGTTTTTAAACAAAAACTAAAAAAAATGATGGATCTCCTGGTGAAAGGAAAAATTTTCGGTTCCGTTCGCTGTTTTATGTATAGTGTAGAATGGCAGAAGCGTGGTTTGCCCCATGCCTACATTTTGATATGGTTAGAAACGAAAATAAGAGCTGAGCAAATTAATGATGTTATTCGAGCAGAATTGCCAGACCAAGAAGTTGATCCAGAGCTATTTGATGTTGTAAAAACCCACATGGTACACGGTCCATGTGGCCCTTACAATCCTCAATCGCCGTGTATGAAGAACGGTATTTGTAGTAAAAGATTTCCTAAATCTTTTAGTACAGAAACTGTTACAGGTGAGGATGGTTATCCATTTTACAGACGTCGTTCACCTGAAAACGGTGGTATACGAACGACAATCCGATCACGAACTAACTCTATTGATATCGACAATCGCTGGATTGTTCCATTTTCACCGGTACTGTCGCGCACTTTTAAAGCACATATCAACGTTGAACTTTGTAGCAGTGTGAAATCAATAAAATATATTTGCAAGTATGTCAACAAAGGTTCAGACTTGGCGGTATTTGGTGTGCAAAATGCTAACGATGAAGTGACATCATATCAAAATGGAAGATATATTAGTACTTCTGAAGCAGTCTGGCGCATATTATCATTTCCGATTTACGAACGTTTCCCCGCAGTAACACATTTGGACATCCATTTAGAAAATGGTCAGAGAATTTATTTTGATCCAAACAATGTCCGTGGAGTGGTAGAAAATCCGAGAAATACGACATTGATGGCGTTTTTCGATCTGTGCCATAACGACGAATTCGCAGCCACTTTATTGTATGAAGAAGTACCAGGTTATTACACATTTAATAAACAAAATGGAACATTTCAACGGCGACGCCGAGGTACTCCTGTGGAGGGTCATCCCGGCATATTTTACGAGCATACTCTTGGTAGAATTTATACAATTCATCCTAATAATCGGGAATGTTATCATCTAAGGATGTTGTTAAATGTTGTCAAGGGACCAATTTCTTTCGAAAGTCTCAAAAGAGTGAATGGTATTTTACATCCTACATATCAAGCAGCATGCCTTGCACTTGGTTTACTAGAAGGCGATAATCACTGGTGCGACACATTAACAGATGCCAGTATAAGCAGCAGCGCATCTAAATTGCGAGAGCTATTCGCCATTATATTGGTATTCTGCAATGTTTCTAATCCCTCAGAGTTATGGGACAAGTTTAAGGATCATTTCATGGAAGATTATGTAAGAGAATTCCAACGACATCACCCAGATGCAAACATAAATGCTCATTTAGAAAACTTTACTAATCGTGCTCTGTTTACGTTACAAGACATTCTTCTTTCCATAGGCGGCAATACTCTCCCTCATTATGGTTTACCATCTCCACAAGCGACCGATGGGATTGTTGATAATTTGAACAGAGAATATATCGAACACATAAATTTTGACGCAGTTGAACTTCAACATACGATAAATCAGAATGAACCAAGTTTAAACAACGAACAAAATCAAGTTTACCGACTCCTCATTGACAGTGTGAATGCTGCTAACGCTGGTGGTGTATATTTTTTAGACGCTCCAGGTGGTACCGGCAAGACATTTTTGATAAATCTTTTACTGGCCAAAATACGTTCAGAAAAAAAGATTGCCATAGCAGTCGCATCTTCAGGAATAGCTGCAACTTTACTTCCTGGGGGGAAAACAGCACATTCCATGTTTAAAATACCAATAGAAGCAGAGCATATGGAAAATCCAGTCTGCAGTGTATCAAAAAATAGTCATAAAGCCAAAGTATTACAAGATTGTGTCTTTGTAGTCTGGGACGAATGCACTATGGCAAACAAAATTTCAATCGAAGCCGTGAACAGAACAATGCAAGACCTAAGAGGTAATACTCAATTATTTGGAGGAGTAACATTTTTATTCGCTGGAGATTGTAGGCAAATATTACCAGTTGTGACTAAAGGTACGCGAGCGGATGAAATTAACGCCTGTTTAAAACGTTCAGTACTTTGGAGACATTGTAAAAAACTTAATTTAAAAGAAAACATGAGAGCACATTCAGCCGATTCAGAATTTAGCAAAATTCTCCTAGATGTAGGAGAGGGGAAGTGTCCAGAAGTGAATGATACTCATGATATAGAACTACCTGCCGGTCTTTGTTAGGTTGTGGCGGACCCTGAAACTTTAATAAATAGTATTTATGATGATGTTCACAATCTCAATATAAAAGAAGATTCGTGGCTGTGTGAAAGATCAATTTTAGCACCAATGAATGACCAGGTTACTGCGCTTAATCAGCGCATTTTAGATAAGCTTCCTGGTGAATCACAAACATACCTTTCCATCAATACAGTTTGCAATCCGGATGAAGCTGTTAATTATCCAACAGAATTTTTAAACAGTATAACTGTGCCTGGTCTACCCCCTCACAAACTAGAACTTAAGATTGGCGTGCCCATCATACTACTCCGTAATTTAAACCCACCGAAACTTTGCAATGGTACTAGATTGCGAGTAGTGTCATTGCAAAAAAACGTTATAGAAGGTCATATAATATCCGGATGCGGAAAAGGTGAGACAGTGTTTATACCACGAATTCCCATAATACCGTCGAATTTTCCCTTTCAATTCAAAAGACTGCAATTTCCTATCAATGTCAGCTTTGCTATGACAATCAACAAGTCACAAGGGCAAACCTTGAGCAAAGCTGGGATAGATTTAACTAAGGGTTGCTTTACCCATGGGCAGCTATACGTGGCATGTTCACGTGCGAGGGATGCCACTAGCGTTATTGTTTTAGCCCAAGGAAGTCGTACACCTAACATTGTATATAAAGAGATTTTTCAATGAGGTTAATACAAAAAGCCAAAAAATGAACAAAAACAAAGAAATAAATAAAAAAATTAAAAAACGAAAAGACAAAAAAATAACAAAAACAAAAAAAAATGAAAAAAAATTAAAAAACACGAAACATCGACTCGCAAAGAATAAGAATGAGACTAAACTTAGCATGGGTATTTCTTTACGAGGAATGCATAATTATTAACTTTTCGTTAACTCAGCGAACTGAACAAACATTTTTTATGAAATTCCACACGGACGAAGTCGCGGGTAACAGCTAGTTCATTAATACATCCTAACAAATTCCTTATTTAAAATTCGTAACATATTTATTTTTAATTTCAAAATTTCATTTAAGTTCAACACCGAATTGTTATACCTCCATTACTTTCTCCAAAAACCAAAAAATAAAAAAATCTTTTACATGAATCTATCAACTCTATTAATTTTCTTCACTACTAATAACAATCCTAAAGAAAAAACAAATTGAACACCCTTATCAAAACATGAATTCACTTACTCTAACATTTGTTTACACATATATACTAAACAATATACTTCACTAAACACTAGTAACACACATACAATAATATACTTGAAACTCAAATAAAAAAATTTTTTTTTTTTTCAAAAAAATTAAATCTATCAAAATATCCTTTTTCTCAATATTCAGACAAAAACAAAATATTTAATGCACTTATGAAACAAAATGGCATCAATCAACTACTAGAAACAGGTCTTGTCTCTAACATCAACCATCAGCTGATCTTTCTGGGTCAAATGAACGACCTTGACCTCTATACATTATACAAATCTACACTGTAAAATACATGAAACATCATTTAAAAATTCCTGACCTTCAAACATAGTACACCATAATAAAATAAGACATTCAAAATTAACATGGTTATTATTATCTTACAATAAACAATAAAATTTACATTTAAATTGACCAAAAATGACACATTTTATAGCTTCATATTATTCTCCAATTCTATTAAAAATGTGTCATTTGTTTCAATTATTTTTATATTTTGACTATGACTTTCTTTAACCTTCTCAGTTAGTTTGGGTGACTTAATTATTCATAATACTTTGATTTACTAACTGGGCATTCATATAGTCTTACCCCCCTTTTGACTCTAACACTCACTTAATAGATTTTATCTAGTATGACACCCAGCTATCAAAACACCTACCACCCATTCTCTATCTTTAACTTACTATTCTAACTCATTTCACATCATTCTACCCTTATAACAAAAATACTCTTTACCCCTTTGTACTCAGGATGTGTTCCCTTCCCAATGCTCATTCCCTTATTTGGTTCCTGGACCCTCCCTAGGTAACCCTTTCCGGCACATAACGGTTCCCCTCCCGCCACAACGCTTTTCGTTGAGGACTCCTTATCACACCACCCCCCTTACAAAATCCCCATCAACTAATTACTCTCCCATTACCTCATTTTCATCTACAAAATATCTCCATTTATTTATTACCTCAATATATCAATCATTACTCTACATATTTTCCCCATAGCTACTGTGTTACTATTACATCTCAAATTCTACATTATGTTTATTCACAACAATCTTACTTTGTTCAACTCCCCTTCTAAACTTAACTTGGACTGATCTAAATGTCCTAACGAAATAATAATCACCCAGCTTCTAACATTTACCCCAATTCACATTATAACTCTTGAAAATTCAAAACGATCTCAATTCATTTTACCATTTAATTCAAAATCTCTTAAACGCATTGAAAATACTATATTCCATGATTAATCATATTCAATTTTCATTATATTCAAACATTTAATTACACTGAAAAATTTGCCAATCCTTTATAAGTGATATACTACATTTATAATTCCAGCAATCAGCTGATGTTCCTGGTCAGGTGAATGACCTTACTATAGATACATTCAACAATTATATAAAGTACATATTTTTATAATCCTTATATCTAACATACTACATACAATTAATACACATACACAAAATATAGTTATATATAGTAAATATATAATATATAAAATATAGTAATATAGTTATTATCATACAAGGGTATCAGAAATCATTACAATTAAATCTAGTGCTTAAATTGGTTTTGCTCTCATAGGGACATACATCGCTACTCATTGAGTCATAGTCATAGCAACAGTTACTGAACAGCTCTATGGATTGTCAACCCCCAACTCTCTATAGAGTCATGTTATAAGCTGACCGCCCGCTGTTTACAGAGGTCGTCACCTTCTCACTGCATTTACAGCTACACTCCTACTACATCGTTACTTAAAGTCCCCCCTTTACCCAGTTACAATTAGGTAAACCACCTGCCGGTCGGTCTAGGTATTTACCTTGTGCACAGATTTATCTGTGCCCCTGGCTTGCAACTGCCAGCTCCTTTTCCACACACACTATTGTTTATCGGTGTTGGACTGTGGCATCCATTTGCATTCCCAAGAACTGAAGTTACATATATAAGGTATAGACGCTGCCTATACCGTTCTTGGTTCAGCGTTACATAAAAATTCGGTATTACTGATGTCCGAGGACACCAGTAATCCTACTAAAATGATTCACACACCCTTAATCACGGCATTATCGACACCTTTGACGATAGCCGCTGTTCCATAGTTATGTAGTTCCCCTGTTTTACCCCCCTGTCCAATTTCAAAATTCACCAATTTAGTAACTACTTACATAATTCCATGGCCAGGGTCTGGTGAAACCGTGACCGCCCAAAATGTGGGGAAACTACCAAAAGACATATAAGGCTCACACTGACACTGCTACTACAGTTCACAGAAGGTCAACTCTTATATGTTTGGGTATATTATTAATTGATTAATTTTCATTCTTAACATAATACATACAATACACTCATAATTAACATTGCGATTATTCCATTAAAACAAACAATTCACATTTAAGGTTGATCAGAAATTACACACTTTATATCCTTACATTTGCATATAAAATTATAAACATTATATTTTAATTTCATTTGAACTTCTATTAATTAATTATCAATTCTTTATCATTTACTATACCATTAACTTTTCCAAAATTTTTACTTTGTTATCAACCTTCCTTTTACATAACATTTCATTTAAAAGTAGCTATTTAAACATTGAACATATTACTTTATTTAGATTGCATTATAAAATTCATACTTACAGTACATCACTCAACACTATCATAGACAAACAAATATAAACATCAAACACCAATAACTCCATGTACCTTCTGAAACATTTTAACAACCATGTTATTCCACAAACTAAACACAATCTAACATTTAGTTATTTATTAATTATTATCAAATTTAAATCTCATAAAAATAATTTAAATTCATCATCAAAATTCAATGATATAACATTTTAAATCAACCCAAAATATTTAAACATAATTCCATCAAGTATTGAAAACAAAACATTTTTAATTACCTTACTTCCAAACAATTACAATTCATTAATTACCAGCTCATTATTTATTTTGTCTGATAAAATATTATTATTATTAAAATCAATTTCTACTACATACACATTGTTTACCTCACATACTTGTTACAATACAAACACAATTAATTTCACTAAAATTTATTTACAAATCTTTGTCATTAATTTTCTGTTTACCACACTTCATTTCCTAATTCAGCAAGGTCATAACCACAAATTAAAATATTTAGAATGTCCATACACTGATTTTTTAATCTACCCTCCATCGTCGTATAAATATCTGATATATTTAAAACATAAATCATTTTTATCCACACACAATTTATTATTATTATTATTATTATGATCATTATCAACATGATATTTGACGCCATTATTACCTATTGATTCATAAAACCTGTCTACATTGGTAATTTCAATTCTGTCTCCGTAAGTATTTTTGTTCAACATAAAGTAATTTATTTTCTCATTATATTCCTCTACTACACTCATTAAAACCTCAGGTAAGTTATTATCATTTATAACGGTATCATCAAAATATTCATCTATCTCTATTTCACAAGGTAAGTATTTTATATTGTTTATCTTCACCACTTCTAACCTCTCTCTCAACTCTTTATAATTTATCTTTAACTGATATAATGTTATCTCTCTATCTGCACACAACTCTCTCTCAAAACATCTTTCATCATCATAACACCTGTCACTACCCCCCTGAACTATCTCATTCCATGCAAAGGGCCACACAAACTTACTATATGTCTTGGCACTTCCAAGATCATCACAAAAAATAAAGGGACCATCTGAAGACACCTCGTCTTCCATACAACTACAGGAGGAAACTCTGTCCTCATAAACAATCTGTGAAACCTCTGTTTCACCATAAACTAAGGGAAGACTTGCCCTTTGCCCATCTAAACTTTCATCTGAACTCTCTTCACGCTCTCTCACAACCTCATCAACACTTATTCTTACCCCTTTACAACCCATTATTCTCTCACTCTCACTCACTATCTCACTAACTATTTTCAATGTATCACTCTCTGATACCACATTTTCAATTCCATTACCATTTTCAATATCATTGTTATCCCTTGTTACCTTATTACTACAATTATCATTATTACTCACCTTGTTATTAATTATCTGAGTTACTTTACTTTTAATTTGTTTCCCTACTGACTCTACCACTTTCTCAACACTCTGTTCTAATTTGTTAAAGTTAGTTTCTAATATTTCGTTGGTTTTCTCTAAATGCTTATTAACTTCATTAATCTGGTTTTTTAACTCATCGAATTTATTATTTTGTACATCAAATTTAGCGTCAAATTTATTATTTTGTTCATTGAATTTTTTATCAAAGTCATTGCTTAATTTATCAAATTTATTGTTAAATTCACTTTTAATTTCATTCTTTTGTTCATCTAGCTTTATACTCAGTTTTTCTATCATTGCTTGTATCATTCTAAACATTTCATAGCTATCGTCAGATTTTTTACCTTGGACCGGTATCGACTGACTTTCAGTTTTATTGTCAGTGAGGCTGACTTCATCATCATTAATTTTACTTTCTCCACTCAATTTTGGGGTTGTTTGAATCCCCGAATCATCTGTAATATTCGTTTCACTTGTTACATTTAGTTTTATTTTATTGTCCTGCCCCACATTTGGAGTCGAGTGGACCTCAACATTATTCATAATAACTGACTCATCAAATTCAACTATTTCACTTACCGTACTTTCATTATTTCCTGACATTTTAAATTGTAAATTTATCACCTTTATTTTATTATACTATATTTTAACACTTCTTATTTTACATACCTTAGGTATTCATTAGGTCTTAGTTACATATAACCTAATTTTTCGTACTTTTTACGTACTCCCAACTCACGCTTATGCTCACATTTAGGTGCAGTTTATTAAAATTTATTTTTATAAACTTGTCACTGTTCGTGGTGCCATTGAGAAGCTACTCATTAATAGCAAAGTAATTAATTAAAATATCATACACTATCCTTACTATTCTTACCTTCAATCGGGTCCAAAGTTCTTCGCATGAACTCGTGAAGAATAAGCATGACTTAGGTTAACACTCTTCAATAAATCATACTCTCAATTGTATTCAGAAATAGATGTATTTATTTACTCATTCTGTGACGTTGAATTTTGTTGTTGTACTCTTTTGTTTAATCTCAAAAACTAACATTGATCTTTTCTACCATTTTCCAAAACGTATGTCAACCAAACATAGTAATTTATCTGTTCTGATATACTGTGAATATTCATTCTTTTTTTTTTTTTTAATTATCTTTCTCCCGGAGTTATTTTCCAAACAATAGACACAAATTATACATATTATCTAATTATTCTTTACTGAGAAAAAAAAATATAAGGTTATTAAAGTACAGTAAACCCTCGATTTAACGGACTAATTGGGGCTGAGGGGTGTCCGTAAAATCGAAAGTCCGTTAAATCACAAATTTTGTTTTTTGAGGATATATTTAAATCAAATCGGCCTATAACACTTGAAATTTTAATACTATTAATATCATGCAAATACCGTATTGTTCCAAATACAAGCCGCACTTTTTCTCCTAAAAACATGGTCGCTAATTTGGCATGCGGCTTGCATTCGCGCGCTAACGAAATTCGAAGTTATACCTGACTTCTGTCGGGACGAACGCTTTTGGTATCTATGAGTTGTTTACTGCCTAAGCAACAGCAGTTTGCCTGGCTGTAGTTAACTCTGGCGTTATGATTTATGACTACAACCGAATGTTTTAACAGCAAACTGAAGAAAGTATAGGAAGGTAAAGTGTAAGTGCGTGCGCACACGCGCGTGTTCGCACCCTTCTGTAGGCAGCAAGACAAAGGATGAGTAGAGGGGTGTGAGTAACATGTTTCTAAGTAACGGGTAAACTATCAGTGTGGTTTTCTATTGTAACAGCGACAACATCGCTTATCTGTACTTTGTTTTCAATCGGCGTTTTTGTAGTGCGTTTGCGGTATGAGTGATATTGTGGAGACTAAAGGCACGCAGTCAAATCAAATTAAACGTAATCCGTACGATGCGAATTATAAATTAATTGTGATACAAAATGTAGAAAAAACATACAATCGCGAAGCCGCAAGGAAATTCGATATTGATGAATCCTGTATTCGACGATGGAGAAAGCAGAAGGAACGACTTTTAAATGCAAATACTACGCGACGAGCATTCGCGGGACCTCAAGTTGGGCGTTTTGTAGCAGTAGAGTCCAGCGTCTGTGAATACATACGGCTTTTAAGAAGGCAAGGACTCCCTGTCACTAGACATGTTTTAAAATTAAAAGCTTTAGAAATCGCAGACGAATTAAAAGTTTCCGGTTTCAAAGCCAGCTTCGGGTGTAAAAGACGAATGATGCGGTGAAATGGATTTGCGCTTAAATGACGTACATCACTCGCGCTAAAACTACCGAGTGACTACGAAGAAAAACTCCTACAGTATCAGCGGTTTGTCATTCATTTACACAAGAAGCATAATTATTCACTTGAACACACGAGAAAAGCCGATGAAACGCCCGTATTTTATATTTACGTATATTTACTGTGGAGTAAAAGAGAACCAAATCTGTAACAGTAAAGATTACGGGAAATGAAAAGTTATGTGCCACTGTAATGCTTGCTGTATTAGCTGATGGACGAATATTTCACAGTGAAATAAGGTGCATATCAGTGTATATTGTTCAGTGTTAGTCGTCGTGATGTCTTCCACTGAACGTGTGCGACGCCTGCGTCAACGACAACGCAAAGACAGGGATCGTGAAGAATTAAATGAATTCTTGATGAATACTCCATTCTTATCAAATACAATTGAAGATGAGAAAATTTGCGTGTTAAAAAACAAGAAGAAAAGAAACGAAAGAATGCTCCGATAGCCAAGCAATATCGCCAGAACAGGAGAGTCTCCAGTTTATGCACATTATATGTTCCAAAAGCCTAAAAACATTATCATGCTTTGATGTTTCAGTTTTTTTTTTGCCCCGTTTTGTCTGTCAAATTCTGTCCGTTAAATTCGAAGTCCGTTAAACCGAGCCGTTAAATCGAGGGTTTACTGTATTAGCTTAAATTCTACTCTTGAGACAACCCAGCAATGCCCACACACAACTCTCATTCCATTCTACCCCCCATATTTATTTATTTTAGGCAATCATTAAAATTTTTTGCATGAATACGTTTACTTGTTGTAGCGGCGTCTCCCCTGACCTCTTGGCGCATCACACACAAAGTCCTCTTTTAGGTGTCCGAAAGTTTATGAGTTCATATTTTTTCTTCTTTAATTAAACCCTATCCGCACTGTTCATTTTGAAACTTGTTTTACCACTACACTGTTCTTTTAATTAATATTTGAAAAATTTACTGATGACCACGGTTGGTATTCTGCCTGGCCAGGCGAAGCGTGGGTGAAGACTGCCCAGAGTGTTATCAAGGTACCCCACTCCAAAATCGGACAAGACGGAAATTAACAATGCCTTCTGTTGTTAAAATGTTCGTTACGGTACTCAAAGTGTGGGTTCTTCATGTGTTTTAGACATTGACAAAATTTTGAGGCCACTAGTTACGTCACTCAAATGGGCGTATTCTTAATTGTACTTCCGTCGGCACCCGACCGCATGGCGAACAGATTTTACAGTTCGACATTTTTTTGTTAGCAAATTTGGCGCCATTGAGAAGCTACTCATTAATAGCAAAGTAATTAATTAAAATATCATACACTATCCTTACTATTCTTACCTTCAATCGGGTCCAAAGTTCTTCGCACGATTGACTCGGTCGAGTCTGTTTAGCGTCCTGTCCGCGCACGTGCTCAAGTTGTGCGCTAGGATGCGTCACACAGCACTGAAGTTCTTGGAATTATGCTGCGTTGTCGGACACGCACTGCATTCCATTGTCCTGTGTCTGAATAACACCGTTCTATGTAGTAGACTTGTTACCATATTCATACATGAGAGTTGCACTTGAAAATGAAATGAATTTAAATAAATAAAATACCCCATTTTGTCCCATTACAGTGGATAATCTGGTTAATTTAATTGGTAAGAGTATATTTCTAACATCAGAGCACAATTTGATGAAATCCTCTTTTATTGGAAGTTTACCACTTGCTTGTTTAAAATGTAAATATTATTAAGAAATAACAGTATGTAGAATGAAAAAGGTAGACATTTTATTTTGTATCTGTACCATTTGAACAAGAGTAGAACAGAAATATGTTCTATAAAATTGTAAATGAAAATAAAGTACCATTTTTATTACTATAAGTAATAAAAAAATGTATCTAAAAATATGTCATTATTTACTGTTTCTATTTATTATATGTATTTTTTACCTTTGTTTTAAATTTTGTGCCCATAGGGTCACATAAAATTATAATGTTTTAAATGTCGAGAAATTCATAATAAAAAAAAAAAATTGAAAAAGTACAAATTCAATATCAGGATTGTTTAAATATTTTTTCATTCACATTTTTATTCTATAAAGATTAGGTTCAAATGCTACGTGGATGTTTTTTATAATAATGTTGAGCTGAATATATCTGAAAAAAGAAATCGTTCAACGTAACATGAAACATGTAACATTTTTTATGAAATATTTAAACTGAAATGAAAAGTGGTTGTATGGAAATCAAATGTAGCAAACTTATCTTTCAAGTGGTCCTTTCAAACTGACCTTTCAATTTTACATTATCATTTGTGAATTTTCAATTAACAAATATTGCAATTACTTTACAGAGTGCAATGCACAATTTAAATTTTCAGTTTTCTTGTGTTTCTAATACTGGATAAAGGAACTGCACTAAAGTGGTAATGATCTTTTTTTTTTGTAAAAATTTGTCCTGTTTAATATGGTGAAAGGTGTTTTATAAACCCACTAAAACTCGTTTATCCGAGTTTGATGGGACCGCTCCCGTTTCGAATAAACCGAAACTTCTATTTAAATAATAATACACATGTAAGTAGAGTAACTTTATTTAATAATAATAATTTAAAAGTTACTTACAATGAATATGACACAATAAACTATAAAAAGGCACCACTGTAAATTATAGTTTCTAAAGTATACTGGAAGAGTCCTATTGCTTGTTCGTACAGTAGTCAATCATAGTTTTTTGCCTAAGCTTTCAAGCTCATTTGCTAACTGCCCGATCTAGAAGTCGTTTCATTGTTAGAAATTCTGCAGGGGAAGTTTCGTTTTGTCGCTCCAAATACGACAGTAGCTCTTCAAATATTAATGTTGCCTCTGTATGGTTGACTCCCGTTTTCTCTTCCACATCATCGTCAGAGCTTTTGTCCTCACCGGGCTGTTGTGAACATTGTGCAACAATTGTCATCGGATAATAGCTGATATCCAGGATCATCTTTTTCCGAATTCATCGACTCGGATACGTCTTCTTCTTGTAACTGTGCGCACCATATAACCGTTATGCACCATGTAACATAAACCGTTTTCCATATAAATTTTAGCATGGTCATTCCATCTGAAATCATCTAACATGATTAGACTGCATGATTGTGACTGTGTGATCATTTCAGTATAATTTGATTGTTTGCTGATTTGTTCCCTGTTACGTGAACGATCACAGCCCAGATTTAACAGATTTTGTTCTTTCACACTACCAGTGGCAGCCATTTTTTCATCATTTCTTATGCTCTGTTTTGATAGCATCAGCAATAATGGGAACTTAAATACTGTATCTCTTAAAAGCAATTGCGATAATCGTTCAAAAAGCAGTTTACAAGTACTGATAAATTTTCATGTATCTTTTATGAGGAAGCCTAAAATCTGGGCTTCAATTTGCAGAAAATGAAATTTTCATTTGTGAGTTGTTGTATAAGAAATACTTAAAACCCTCCACAAGTTGCAGGTGCCAAGAGTGTGTAAACCAAAAAAATCATTTCTTATAGTTTGATCTTACTGTAGTATGAGGCAGCTAATATTGGTAATTAAAAAAAAAAATGTTGAAGTTCAGAATGTTATATCTCCAGTGTAAGAGCAGCAGAAATTTTGAAAATTTGAGATCAGACTCTAATAGAAAGTAACTGTAAATGTGTAGTTTTACACTTTTTTTACTAGTGCTATAAATTACTGAATATTACTTAAATATTAATGAATTATATTCACTATTAAAATATTTATATAGTTATTATTTGCTTCCGTTAAGTAATACTTAGATTTCATTGAAAAGTTATTCTGAAATTTGGTAGAAGTTCCTTGCAGTTGACTTGTCAAGTTCGAGAGGAGTAAGATTGCATAAAATGTGTGAAATATGTATCAAACACTGTAGAAATTTCTGAATGACGTTCATGGTTCAGGCAGTGTAGAGAATGTTAAAAAAATATTTAGTTAGGTGTCTTAAACACATTTTGTAAACTAGTATCTTGAACCTCAGTAGGGTACCACTAATACTCATACATGCAAAAAATGTAGTTTTTTTTGGACCCATGGAAAACTTGCCTAGGTGTAGTCAAGACATTGTACCTATAATTAAATATAGCTACAAATAGTTATGTCCCTGTTCTGGCGCAATAAAACATACAATATACGATACACGATGTAAACAACGTTTTCAAAAGTCGGGCGCCATCTTGATATAAGAATACATATATGTAAATGACTTTGTAATTTTACTTACCTTTCACTATAGGGCAGGAATTCGTTAAGCGAACTTTTGAGTAGCGGAAATTATTTGAAATAATAATACCTGGTTAAAATTGTTACCAATGATATACCCTATTTATTTTAATATAAGTACATCTTACATAATGCTGCATTCAGCGAACTTTAAACCCTCCAAAATCATGAAATATGTAATATAAAAATATGTAATTATGAAATATTATATAATAGATTAGTAAACATAGATATATACCTCGCACAACCCAGCATTATTTATGTCACTCTCTCTCTCTCACTCTCTCTCTCTCACGCTGGTACAATTTCTTATTTTTTTACTGAGCTCATTTTAAAATTTTAAATAAGATTGAATTGAATTGAATTCATTTTAACAGTGATTGAATTTTGAGTTGGTCATTATGTTGAATTATATTGTTTTACTTGAAACTAAAAAAATGATGTTGGAACGTTCTCACCAATTTGCAGCGGTTGTTCGTTCGGTAAAACGTCGCATACCGCGAGTTTACCGATTACGTTACCGGTCACATCTCGGAGTATTGCACCTTACCAAAGGTGTCACTATTGTTAACTCTTTTGTAATTAACCACTATTAGTGGTGTAAAAGTTTAAATTCACACTCGGTGAACTGTTTGCCGGCCGGCTGCGTTCACGCTTTCTGATGAAATGACATAGATTCTTTGTTTCACATTTCGTAGGTGGGGCGAAAACTACGTCATCAAGTTATTGTTCATCTGTTTACAGCTTCAACTGGTTTACGGAAATACATTCCTCATCGCTGGCGTCATCAGGGATAGGCACCTTATCTCAGTATGCGACATACGTTTTTTGCTGTGTTTCTTGTTTTTTGCGATGAAAACAATTAGAATCCTGTCAACTCTCTTTTGCGTTCACAAAATATTTATATAGTTCACTCACTGTAGCTTTACAGGGATTATTAAAGGTTTAATTAATTATGACCAAATTGTTAAAAAATGAAGGAATACAATACTTATGGTCTTTTATACCATGTTTTTGTTAATTTAAGATTGTACCAGAATTGTACCATCACAAAACCCCCTCAATGAAAGATTTTGTGCCGAAGCATAAAAACTTTCATTGACCCATTCATGCTTCCTAAAGGGATCAGCCAGGATATGTTGCCACAACCCCCTTACAATTTATATAAAAGAAAATCAATAACTCACCCGTGGTCTGATGACGATGACAGTACCTGCATGACCTTACTGGACTTCTCCTTCGAGATCCCAACACCATAAGGCCAATTAGGCGCGTAACGCCCCTGCTCTGACACGCTGGCCAGCTCAGGACCGCCGTCATAACATCACCAAACACTGAAACAATTAATGGAAAATATCAAAATAGTGGCTTGGTATATTACTCTATCCTTAACTGATCTGGTTCCCCTTAGCTAGGTGCTGGTTTGTGCTAATAAGCACTGGGTTTGCTTGAATTACTAGAAATATAATATAAAAAATGTAACAAGAATTACATAGAATTGCCATTCTCTTTATGGACTACCCTGAATTATAAAATCGTTTCGATTCCCATCGATAATAATTAACTCTTTCTGTTTTATAATTATTATAATTATAATTAAATATTATAATTAAAGAAACACATATTGATATAAAAAAGAATTTAATTTAATTATAAATGAAAACATGGAAATCCCCATATAAATCTCCCAAATATTCAAACATGGAGAAAAACAAATTATAGAAAAAACATCATTAAGAAAATCTTATTGAAATTAAAATTATTATTAAAATTATTACTATCATTATTAACAGGTAATAATTGTTATTGACAGCGCCAATTATATTTACCCCTCTTTCTCCTCCACACACACTATTCCCATAAATCATGTTAAAATTTCATAACATAATACATAATACATGATACATAATAATACACCTTATTATTATATTAATACATTGAAATACATTGAAATGGTTAATTCATATTTAACCTTGATTAAGATTTGCATTAAAATTTGCATATTCTATTTATTAAGTTTGCATTAAAATTATAAAATTTACAATTGCAATTAATTGATTAATTATACATCAATTATTATAATATTATTAATTTATAAAATTCATTTCAAATTTATTATTAATATTCATATTATTATTATTATTATTTCATTATTCATTTTTCATTACCTTTCTACTCTGAATATTTTCTACCTACCTGACTACCTAACCTTTCACATTCTAATCATTGTTTAGTCTGGATGACTCCTATATTCACTATGCCTTTACTTATTATAATCTTACTCACCTCCTTATAACTAACAACCAAATTTACCTATCATGATACCAATATCTCAATTATAAACACCTTTACTAATTTCATTCCGACGATAAATCCTATAGCACTGCGCGTTTTTTATACAGAGATGGGTGTTCCCTAACTGGCTATATACATTCATAATTTTTTGCCCTTCTAAAAATTCGGCAAACACTCCCTTAAACTACGCTATTACCTGCCACAACACTATACGTTGGCTACTCCTTATCACCTCACCCCCACTACAAAATATCATCAACAACAATTATATGTTTAACCTTGACTTTTACTCACCTCTACAAATAATCACTAACTACTGTGTCCCTAAATATCTAATAATTCTCTTTGTATTATTTGCTTCAAAATTCTTAACTATCTAACTCCATTTACTTCAATTAAATAACTCACCTGCATTTTATCTATACCCAGGCTCTATCCCTGTTTAAACATTCTACCTTACTGTAACCATTGACCATTGTCTTATATAATTCATCTCTCATCTACTCATAACAATACCTCTCAAAATTCAAATATATATTCTTACTTAATCATTTATTATTATTCATTAGGAATAATTGATTAATTAATTGATTTCATTACAACTTAAACAATAATTTAACTTCATTAGAAACTTTTATGACAATTAATAGTTTACTTGTTACAAATTAGTACAACTTTCTTTTGTACTATTTTAATTCAGTAATTGACCTTTAAATATTATTCATTTGTTTAAACTTGTTTAATTAAACAAAACATGTTAATTATTAAAATACATAATAACTGGTGTACACAAAATATACCTGTAATACAACATCAAAAATACATAAATACAATGATATATAAAACATGAAACAATGAAAAATATACACTCCAACTCATTATTTTGTTATTTATCAAAATCAGTCCATATGCAGTCCAATTCAAAACCACTGTTCACATATATTTAATGTTCATTTCACAAGTAAAACACTCTATCCTCCATCGTTGAATAACAACCTAATCTTAGGTCTATTTAAATTATTTTTTAATGAAAAAATTTTATGATTAGAAACATTATATTCATATTCATGTATCAAACAATTATCAAACAAATATATCAAGTCACGATCGAGTAGGGTTCTGTCTATATCAGTAAGATCATATGTTATAATCTTGTTATTCATCTTGTAATTATCATCATAATTTTCTACCACAGGTAAGTACTTAATACCATTATTCTCCTTATCTATTATTATTTCAATTTCATTGTTACTATAAGGTAAGTATTCATTATTTTCATCCACCGTATCTATGCCTAACCTCTCTACCAATTCTCTGTACTTTCTATTTACTTTAAAAAATTTTATTACTTTCTTTTTCTCACAATACCTCTCTACACTTTCTCTCTTAATATATTTCTCTCCATAACACCAAATTACACTCTCTCTCTCTCTCTCCAAATATGCAGGGGTCCCTAACTCACAATTACTGCACCACTTATGAGGTACACAAAAACACAAAGGAACTCTATTTGTAGACCTTTTGTCTCCCAAATATAAATTTAAGGAACTCTTGTCCTTATAAAAAATACGTGAAGACTTTTCTTCACCCCCTAACACAACATCAAAAGAAAATTCTACCCCCTGCACCCCTTTTACAAAAATACTTTCTCCAAACTCTCTTTCTGACTCAATACACTCAAACACCTCATTATCATTCATAATACTTTCATTATCATTTTCTAATATCATATTCTTACTACCTGTAAATTCATTAATCAACTTATCACTGTTATTTATTTTAGTAATCAGTACTTCGTTTTTCGTACTATGTTCACTACCACTCACCTTCTGATTTTCTAGTTGAATTAAATTCTCATCCAATTTTTAATCACTTTATCACACTGCTTAATAAGATTATTATTACTGATTTTAATTCCATTCTTTAATTCATTAAACTGTTTATCAAAATTATCAAATTTTACACTTTGTTTATCAAATTTGTTCATCAAGTTTGTAAATTTGATATTAGAATCGCTTTTTTGCTCATCTAATTTGTCATTTAGATTAGTGAATTTTTCATCAAATTTATTTAATAATAGCTGCATCATGGCAGCCATACCATCTGATTTACTTTCTGACATAGTTGAAATAGATGTAGCGACTTTCTCCGTTTCTACAGATACAACAGATACGGGCGTACTTGCCTCGTCAGTCTGACTAGTTTGAGTTGGTTGAATATCCATCTCACTAGTCAAATCTGCCTCAGCTGTACTGATTTCTAATGTAATATTGTCATTAGTACTCATATTTGCTATTTTATGTTGCTAAAACATATATGTTTATAACCTAAAAAATTTAACCTTACCTTGCGCACGTGTTACGTACTTTCGCACTCTTACCCCAGGTAGCTATTTCACATTCAGGTAAGTATACTCCACATAAAATTAGGTTTTATGTCGAGTCCATGTTCGGCACGCGCCATTTGTAACTTCTGTCCCTGTTCTTTCGGGCGCAATTTGTAACTTCTGTCTTTTATTGTTTTATTAGTTACAATAATATTGTGTACTAGTAAATGAATATCACTTTTGAAACCGGACGCCATGTTGTCAGATTGGGCAACATCATACAAATTTACATTTAGGGCCAGGATTCGTGTAACACGACCCGATTTGTGAAACATACTACCTGAAATAATTGTACTCGAGATAACATATACAAATTACTTTTTATTTTTAAAATTGACTCTAATTACATATTGGAAATTGACTCGAATATGTATCCCACATATTACGCCATGGACGTTAGCAAAACCATTTTAACCCTCAAAAATAAACATTTAAATATGAGACATTGAATATGCAATTATGTAACATTAAACAAATACATTTATATACTTCGCACAACCCAGCACTTAGAGAATTTAAAAGCACTCTCTCTCTCTCACGCTCTGGTACAATTGATTTCTTTTAATGAGCTCATTTTAAAATTTTAAAGACTTAATTTCACTTTAACAGTGAGTGACTTTTGCATTGGTCATTATTTTGAATTATATTGTTTTACTTGAAACTAAAAAAATGATGTTGGAACGTTCTCACCAATTTGCAGCGGTTGTTCGTTCGGTAAAACGTCGCACACCGCGAGTTTACCGATTACGTTACCGGTCACATCTCGGAGTATTGCACCTTACCAAAGGTGTCACTATTGTTAACTCTTTTGTAATTAACCACTTTTAGTGGTGTAAAAGTTTAAATTCACACTCGGTGAACTGTTTGCCGGCCGGCTGCATTCACGCTTTCTGATGAAATGACATAGATTCTTTGTTTCACATTTCGTAGGTGGGGCGAAAACTACGTCATCAAGTTATTGTTCATCTGTTTACAGCTTCAACTGGTTTACAGAAATACATTCCTCATCGCTGGCGTCATCAGGGATAGGCACCTTATCTCAGTATGCGACATACGTTTTTTGCTGTGTTTCTTGTTTTTTGCAATGAAAACAGTTAGAATCCTGTCAACTCTCTTTTGCGCTCACAAAATATTTATATAGTTCACTCACTGTAGCTTTACAGGGATTATTAAAGGTTTAATTAATTATGACCAAATTGTTAAAAAATGAAGGAATACAATACTTATGGTCTTTTATACCATGTTTTTGTTAATTTAAGATTGTACCAGAATTGTACCATCACAACATCATCATTGGTTAAGCTGGATTTTGTGTAACATCTCACCATATTAGAACCAATGAGAACAAACTAATGTATTTTTCTAGAAAGACGTGATGAGGGAGAGTGCAACATTCTGCAAATTGTTTTATTTTAATGCATTTTTTCTTTTTTTAACTTCTGTTGCAGCTACAAAATTATACATGATTGGTGTAATACCATGATCTGAGAATTCATAAAATTGTGAATGCATTAGTGTTTTTCCATTTATGGCTTTGCAAACTGGCTCTTTCAGTTTACTTGCTCCTTCAAACCCATCACAGTCATTTTTCCTGCAGGCAGTATCAGAAATATTCTGCTCCAAATCATTGTTAGACACATTTATAAACTTTTACTATTTTTTTACCTGGTGAAACCTCATCACTTCAACTTCAGTTACTTAATCTTTATTATGGTTAATAAGGAGTTTCTGAAAAGTATGGACTACAAGTGTGTTATATTCAAGACAGTCTTTGGTGATACATAAGTTTTTAGAATAAAGTTTACCATTCACTATAAAATAAATGAGGGATAGATGACAGCGTTTTGAGATTTAGTCAAATGGAATGCTTGAGATTCATCTGAACCATAGCAGAATAGTTTTCAATAAAATCTGCCATTACTCTTCACTCAGTTTCTCTGAGATCGGGTTTTTACTTTCAAAAAGTCCATTAAGCAAAAACATATTAAGACTTATTTTAAGTGATTTCAGCATAAGCAGATTTCTTGATAGTGTTGTACTCTTTTATTATTTAGATGTTATTTTTGAGATTCTGTATTATGTACATATTTTATTTGAATTAAGTACAGCAAAAAAATTGGTGTAGGTTAGAAGCCTATTGTTTTTTGTTTCTCTATGGTTTTTCTATTATTTATATTTGAAAATAGTTATAGGCAGATTGTTGTACTATTTCCAGCGAATCTAGAGGTTCTGGCAGAAAAATGGGCCTCCACTGTCCTCAGAATCTGAGTTCAAAGTTAGTTTTCATTTTACATTTGAGGTGATAACAGTATAGTGAACATTAAAGATGAAAAGGCAGTAAGCATGTTTTATAGTTACATATGCTTTAAAATGAATACACATTACTGTGTGTATATAAACCTATAAATACAATTTATTGCGGTTAATGGGATCACCAGTTATTAGGGCCAGCCACTTTGTTGGGCCGATGTTCAAAATACAAAAACAAAACAGGGTTGCACATAGAAAGTTGCTTCGCTTAATAGGTCTGGACTGCTGGTTATTCGGTCCAGTAATGGCTCAGTTTTTCTCTTCTTAAATAGAAGTAATAAGGCACTTTTCGTGATGTCATAATTTACATGAGTAGACCAGTGAGGGCGACAAACCGTAACAATACAGTACATTATTAACAACAACTGGTGTGTATTCGGTTTCAGACTTTCGGTCTTTATCCTTGGCGACATACCATAAACCAACTACAGACACCACCAGGGCCTCCAGGATTCTTAACAATAGGCCTACTCATACTATATCGTTATGCTACTACTATACTATATTATAGATACTATATGATTTTAGTATTACTATATTTAATTAAATGCACTTTGTTAGTAACAAATCTTATAATTGTGGTGTTTACTGTAGTTAAGAGTTATGTTTAATTTTCCGTTATTAAGAAATTTTGATAATAGGGCCAGCCACTTAATTGGGCCAACTTGATATAGTCCCAATGTGTCCTGATAAAGCGGAATGCACTATATAATATAGAGTGTATACTTTGGCACCCTGCCACTCCCATCACCACAATAAACAATATCAGTAGTACTACTATCACAAACACTTCAGTCATCTTCAGATATATGCATTCACAGACTGAAGTACATACACTCATCTGCTTTTAGTTTATTCCTGATGTAAACACATGCATGTAACATAGTTGAACCTCTATTTGCTGCTTCAGTTATAGGCGTGTCTCATTGATAGAATCAGTGGAGTCAGGGTACGTATATTAATTATGATGGAACGCTTTCAAACAGTCGAGAGTGTTGTCCTACATGTTTCTCGGCTAGCCAAGCAGTGCATGTCTCTGTCAAGGCTGCACTAAAGTACCCTCTAGACTTTTAAAGTGTTTGTTGGCACAAATTATGGAACCTTATTCTGGAACATCTGCAGGCTATATATAACCAACAGTGGCCGCTTAGTGAGTCAGTTTACGTTGGGCTATTTCTCAAGTGTAGATATCAAGTGGTTGTTATGGAAAGTGATTATTGTGTTATAATTAGTGCAGAATTCTTTATAGTTGACATTATTATTCCATGTGGACAAATTTAACTTGAATTACTGTATGAGAGTATCTCGTTGATTTCAAATTATTATATGTTACTGATTAAAGCTGTTAATCAGTGATTTCATTGGTGTCTGTATTTTGTTTCCACTGTACTATATGGCGATCAGTGAGACCGTCGTAACAATATGTAGTTGATGCTGTATAAACAAAAAAGTGAATTGTGAAAATTTGTGCGTTAAAACCAAAGTAAAATTTGTGTAGCCATGAGAGAATTACAATGACATATTTTATAACACTAGTTATGGTTTGTTTATTAATTGTTTGAAAATCATAGTAATTTTATTTAAAATGAAAATATGAAGCTGTGATAATTACCAGTTTACCATCATTATCAGTTGCTGTCAGAGAGTAACTCAATTCATTCCATGTGTGTCTCAGACTCTGAATCACTAGTGTCAGCAGTATTAATGATAAGGTTATACACAACAATGTCTGTAATGTTCTTGAGTTGCCATAGCTTATTTTCTCCTTTAATTATGTGCTCAACTCAGTGAGGCCATTTTTCTGCAGTTATTTAATCTGATGCCTTCTGTATCAACTGTTTGATATCAGGTAGCTTGTATGTTGTGTTGTGGCAGGCAACATACTCTGGCCCTATATAAAATGAGTGTTTACTTTACTCTGTAACTCAAAAATTGAAGGAAAATTTTGTAAAAATTGCAAAAGCTTATTGGGACATCAAGTCATAAGGAATTTTATTCAAAATATGAACTCAGTATCTTCAGAAATTTGACAACATTAATATTATCTGGACCCAAATTTCAGACTGCTTTCAAAAAGTTAAAAAAAAAAAATATATATATATATTGTTATCAATTGTGAATATTTGTGAAAAGTACTAGGTATAGGCACACACATATCTGTGGAAACATATAAATTTAAAGGCTTGGACGGTTATTTGTCATTTAGGCATTATAGTTATACAGGGGTGGAGCCAGAAGTAATGTGGGGGGGGAGCAAACCGGTGGTCGGGGATTCCCCCCAGAAATTTTTTGTAAATATAAGTCATAAAAGTACAATTTATTGTCTACTTATACATACTAAAATCATGTATAAGCGTAAACTTTGTTAACTTTTATCACATGTGTTACTTTTCTTTATTATATAAGACAAGCGTGTAGTAACTCAATCAATACTTGTATATAAGCGTGTAGTAATATGTTTGCCCTTCAAAATGTTACTCGTCAGTACATTCGCACTCATTTTGTAGATCACGGTAATAGTTTAATTTTTTATTACCTTCAAACCTATTTTTATACAGTACAGATTCAGTGTCAGATTCCCAAAAGTTCGGGGAATTCACCCATAAAATTAAAATTGCTTACCATAACTGTAGTTTCCACAGTCTCCTTCAAAATAGTCCCCTTGGGATACAGCGATCCCAGCATTTATTCCACGAGTCCAAACATCGCTGGAAGTCGGCAAACGTAAGCGTTTGAAGCACCTTCTGCGATTCAGCCTGGATATCCTCAATTGTGTCAAAACGACGGCCTTTCAAGTGAAGTTTCATTTTAGGGAACAGGAAAATGTCGCCCGGGGTGAGGTCAGGCAAATAGGGTGGATGGGGAATCACTACCGTGTTTTTGGAAGCCAAAGAATGCTGAACAGCTAATGATGTGTGGGAGGGCGCGTTGTCGTGGTGGAGAACCCAGCTGTTGTTCAACCACTTTTCTGGACGTTTGCGCCTAATGCTCTCACGTAGCTGCTTCAACACTTCACATTAAAACTTCCCAATTATTGTTTGACCAGGGGGGACAAATTCCTTGTGGATAATTCCTTTGATGTCAAAAAAAAAAACAATCAACATGGACTTTACGTTGCTATGAACTTGATGTGCTCTTTTTGGGCGTGGTGAATGTGGCAACTTCCACTGCGACGACTGCTGCTTAGGTTCAGGGTCATAACCATAAACCTATGACTCATCACCGGTTATGACATTGGAGATGAAGTTGTGGACATTTCTTGCTGCAAATTTCAATTCAGTGCAGACAGCCACGCGATGTTTTTGGTTGGTGCTCAGCAGTTTCGGTACAAACTTTGCAGCAATGCGTCTCATGCCCAAAATGTCTGACAAGATGTGTTGCACGGACCCGTACGACATTATTACGATCGTGCAAACATCATAGACTGTTTGTCTACGATCTGCAACAATTGTGTCTCGCAATTTCGTGATGTTTTCCGGTGTTGTGCTTGTCGATGGTCGTCCTGAACGCTCATCTCATCAACAGACTGTTGTCCATCCTTAAAGCGTTTGTACCACACAAAAGTTTTACTTTGACTCGTATCATTGTCACCAAATGCTTCCACAAGCATGTGATGGGTTTCTGCAGCACTTTTTTAAAGTTTTAAGCAAAATTTGATGCAGGTTCTTTGCTCCATAAAATCTTGTTATTTATAAAATCGCCATAACACTAAAACACAACGTTACAAAAACACAGGAAACTCAAGAACACGGCACCATCACAGCTGTTTGCACACTAATTCACAAAGGTACTATTCGCACACTCTAGTGGCAGCAGGTCATACCACAAACGGTTCGCGTGTGGCATTCAAATTCCCTGAACTTTTGGGTAGCACCTTGTAGATAGACTTATACTCACTAGTTCATTTGTATTGGTGACTTGAATCAAGTGATGAGTTCTGTATGTTTACACACTGGTCAGTCATCTCTACAAAAGACATCTTTGGGCACTTGGCATAAATGTATTATGATGTATATGATTTTTAATGTTTCATTGTGTGCATGGGGATTGGAGTGGTTTTACCATCACTGATTAGTGTATTATGCATTGGAATATGTTTTTTGTAAGTTTTGTATACTGATATGACATCTAGAAAAATTAGGTATGTTTGTTATCTGTTGACAGTAGGTGTTTGTTACCAAACAACATACATATTATTCACGTGTTGTATGTTAAGTGCTATAATATTGTTGTATTAGGTAGAAGCTGGCAAATGTTCTTTGAAACTCCTCAAATCGCTCTCGCTAACCACTAATTGGTTTACTTATTGTCCACGTACCGGTATACTGTTGCTATCTTCTGGCACTGTTGGCAACTCTATTCAACCAGTACTACTGAAGAATGGAAATATTATTAAGCTGAACAGATTCGAAAGTAAGTGTTATCATATAAGGGTTACTATTTTTACAAATTTTAGTAGTGCTTCTGTCCTCTTGTTGATGTTTGTAAACCAGATTACTGAAATAAATACTTCCAATTTTATAGGGTTTTTAGGATAAGTGCTGGTTTTTGTACAGTAGATGCAGATAATATGAAATATTTGGATGATCAGCATAAATTATGCCATTGCAATCCATATGCAATGGAGCATAGGAGAAGTATGTCATTTGAGAGTAAGTCATTTCTAATGTATGACAACCTATGCAATTTTTTTGTTGAATTAAAAGAGGAATTCTGTAGGGTTGAGCAGAAATTAGGTAAATCAGTTTATTCTTGCCATGAAAATACAACCAAATACAGAAGTGTTTAGAAGATAAAAAAAAAAAAGAAAAAACTGGCTGAATGGGTGAAAAAAGTTGCAGAGTTGACAGCAAAGAATACTGTTTTGTGGCAGAAAATATGTAGTCTTGAAAAACTAGTTGATGATGCATAGCAGTATAGTAAAAAAGAATGGCCTTGAAATACATGGTATTCCAAAACAACAATGAATATATAATAGAATTGGTAAAAAAATTGGGCATGCTCTGGACTATAAATGACACCACGATTGATGCCTGTCATCGACTGAGGAGCAATGATGCAACTCTGAGACCACCTGGAATTATTGTGAAATTTGTGCGAAGATTGGATGTTGACACTTTACTGGGTAAAAGGAGGGATAAAAGAAACCTGAACACAAGTAATGTTGACATTCAGCTACCCCAAGAAAATATTGTGTGTGTTAATGAAAGCATCTGCCTGCAAGAAGGTGGCTGCTCGGGAGGTGAAAAAGTTGAAGAACTACGCATATCTGGTGGTGAGAGGAGGTAGTATCCTAATGCAGAAGGAGAATGGCATGCTAATGAAAGTAATTACTTCTGTGGAGGACATAAATAGTTTATATGTTAACGTGTAACTAATAATTGCAAGTAAATAAAAACTAACTTATTTAGTTTTCCAAATTGGCAGTGAATATTTTAGTTTTCACTAGTGCTAACTTGAGTATTAAAAAAATTCTGAATTGTAAGAAGTGACAGCAAATGTGGGTTTAGTTTTAGTATACTAATTATACAAACATATTTTCTGAGTAACAAATAGGGAAATCAAGTTGACAATTATTCATCAAAATGTGTATGAGCTTATGTAGTAATTTTTGATCTGTTTTGCAGTGATTAGGAGTGTTTGAACATATTCCAGACATTATTGTGTTGTCTGATATATGGATATCAGAAAATGAATTAAGTAATTTAATATTACAGGTGATAAGTTGTTCAGGAACTGTAATGAAAGTTACTGAGGGGGGGGTTGCAGTCTACATAATCGACTGCTTTTCTGTGTATGATGTTTGTATGTTATCTGTTCTGGTCGCCAGACTGTCTCCAGGTAACATTCAGGTTGATAATTCACTCTTTACTTTCCTGTCAGTTTATAGATTCATATTTTATTCTGTTGACCAATTTATTTCAGATATTGGAAGTTTTCTTATACAAACTGATGAGGAAAGTACAGTAGACTCTCGGCTATCCGACTCCCGCCTATTCGACCTCCGGCCTATCCGACACGCCCGACCCGCTACTCACAAGTATTTTGAGTACGGTACATATGCAGTATTTCCAATCCGATTACTAGCGCCTTCAAACGTCATGTGAGCAATCCCGCCACGCAGGTAAAGGCGCTTACGCGTGAATCACCAGTTACCAATACAGTACGCCAATTGATTCATGTTGTGACAGGAAAGTTTCGTGTTCCTACTTGAGTGTGTAACAGGTGCATCAGTCAGTCTGTATCCAGAAGTCAGTCCGTGCGGTTCAGTCGTTCGTGGATTGTTAATTTGTTATAAAGTGTGTATACAGTATTGTTGGTGGCTTTTATTTTTAAGTGAAATATGGGTGACAAACGAAAGAAAGTGGTAGTAACTTTGGAAGAAAAACTGCAAGCAATAAAAAGAATGGATTCTGGTGAGTCGGTAAACAAAATTGCACTGGAGTTAGGAGTTGGAAAAACTACTGTGGGTGATTGGCAAAGAAATCGCGCAGAGATTGAAAAATGGTGTTCTAAGCAAGCAAGTGGCAGTGGCGTGAAAGTTAGAAAAACTATGCAAAAAGGAAAACATGTGGAAGTTGAAGAGGCTTTATATCTGTGGTATGAAAATGTGAGGGGGAAAGGATTAACGGTTTCAGGCCCCTTGCTCCAATAAAAAGTGATTCAGTTTAAAAAACAGATCGAAGGAGGCGATGGTGAGTTTACTGCCAGTGACAGGTGGCTTGATCGCTGGAAGAAACGTTTTGGTGTTTGTCAGATGACGATTAGTGGTGAAGCATTGTCTGCTAATAAGGACGCTGTCCCTGACTTTAAAAAACACTTTTTTGACCTGCTTGATAAGGAAGGTATTTCCGGAGAACAAGTGTACAACTGTGATGAGACAGGTTTGAATTACCGTATGTTGCCATCTAAAACACTAGCGTCTAAACAGGAAAAGGCCACACCAGGGTTCAAGACGAGCAAGGACCGCGTTACAGTTTTAGCTTGTAGTAACGCAACCGGAAACCACAAGTTGAGACTGACCTTGATTGGAAAATCTCGCAAGCCTAGGGCTTTTAAAAATCTTAAAGATTTAAGTTCTTTCCCCTGCATTATACCAATCAAAAAAAGGCGTGGATGAATGGAGAAATTTTCAAAAATTGGTTTGAACAGGAATTTGTGCCACAAGTTGAAAAACATTTAGCTGAAAACAATTTAACAAGGACAGCAATCCTAGTTTTGGATAACGCTCCTTCACATCCAGCAAATGACCAATTAAAAGATGGAGACATAAAAGCTTTGTTCTTGCCTGCAAATGTTACATCTATATGTCAGCCAATGGATCAGGGAGTGCTCCAAGCTTTGAAAAAGAAATATCGACGTAGGCTACTAAGCTATATCATCGCGACAATTGATAATACAGAAGTTGCGACGGCACTACAGTCAGTAGACATGCTTGATGTCATCAGATGGGTGTCCGAGGCATGGGATGAAATTCCATCTTTAACACTTGTGCGATCGTGGAAAATTTTGCTGGATCACAGAGCCAGTGATAAGTGGGAAGAGGTAGAACAGGAATGTGATGTGGAAAATGCAACTGATAACACTGCGCTTGTATCGCTGTTAGAAAAATTCCCGGATGTGAGGAAGCTTCAATGGAAGACATCACAGAATGGTTGGCAAAGGACGAAATCGAAGAAATTGCAGACGAAGATATTGTAGCGATGGTATTAAATGAACAGCCAATTGAAGAGGAACAAGGTGATGAACCCTCCGATCGTATAACCCACTCTGAAGGCCTGAAGGCGATCGAGACGGCGGTGGAATACATTGGCCAGCAAGAAGAAGCAACACCAGCAGACATCATATTGTTACGACGGTCTACTCGATCATCGTAGGTACAGTGGAAACAAAATAAGTACAAGACACCAATTAAGTCACTAATCACACCTTTAATTGTTACAGTAAAACAGTTCGTAATTAACAACACAGTCTACAGTAAATCAAATGAAAATTGTACACACGCAATAAAATGTCCACAAATATTAAAACTCAATTTTATTACAATTATACCGTCTGATTATAAAACGCAACACTTCAATAATAACAACTTGAACGTACACAGTAATAACTCGAACCGATCTGGAAATATATCGCACTAATACTCTCGAACCGCACTATCAAATATCTCGCATTGAACTGAAAAACTAAGGCCGCTGCCCGATGTATTTATAGTCACGCTCACACACCAGAAGCTTCCAAACTGCATCTTATCTCTCGTGAACTACGTAATTACTACGCCCTTGACACAGTCCGAGCGCCCGAGCGAAGCCCGACACAGTCGAGAAAATTCTCGCAAAATGCGTCTAGTAGCATGTACACCACATGCTTACATCGAGATCCTTCTGGCATATTCGATAAACGCGTACATTGTTCTGTGCTGTCGTAGCAATATGTTTACGTAAGTGGAAGGATATAGCAGCGAGGAAATTAATGCGAGGAAAGAAGCAGGTCTCAATTACAGACTTTTTCAAACCTTAGACAATGTAAGTTTCACTTGTTCTTTCATTATACAGTACGTAGTTTTAGGTTATTATAATTTGATTTATATTAACAACTAATATGGTTGAAAGCTTTCGTATAAATTAAAATTCATAGTAAAACTCATTCAACTTATTGTTAACTACACATTTTGTTTCGTCCTTCAAATAAAGGTTTTGTGAAAGATACTGTAGTTGCGAATTCTTATTTCATTTCTTTCTAATTCATTTATTACTGTACGTCATTTATAAGGACAAACTGATATGACGTACGCATCCAAATAGCAACAAGTACATTCAACGCAATAGGGTGGCGGTCATTGACCTTACAGAGGCTGGTATGCCTACGGCTCCGGTGTATCCGACTTTTTTGCTATCCGACCCGGCCGACCGCCACATTAGGTCGGATAGTTGAGAGTCTACTGTAATTTGTTAGCTGTAGGCGATATGAATTTGGACATATTATCTAATAAATTAATAATTGACAGATATTCTAGTTTAATGGCTAGTTTTGGCGTACAGTTTTTAACAGATGAACCTACAAGGAAAAATCATAGCAGTGCTTCTCATATTGATAATTTCTTTATATATATATATATAAATAACGTCCTATCTGAGCGTTATATGAAAGTGTTAGACTGTACGAGTATAGCAGCGTAAGCAAGAGAGAGAGCGTACAATCGCAGCCATCTCACTCTAATCTCGTCACAGCGACGTCCGCTACCGGTACGAACATGAAACTTTACTCAATTCGAATTATCAGTTCAACCTGCAATAACTCCAAAACTAATAAATATACGGCCATTCTGAAAACAGCATTGTGTTCAGCAAGTGAAGCTTTATAAGTAGCCGCAATCTCAGTTAATATAATTAACAATTGAAGAAGTTATACGGAAGACGAACGCCAAAAGGAATAACAAGAGAATTATGCTACGTAGGAATTAGGTGTTTTCACACACACATAGATAAAGACCTAAGCAACAATATTCTGTGGTCAGATCTTTGAAAACACATTTGCAAATACCTGTAATCAATCAATTTGCAAATACAGGAAGTACGATTTTGACTAGAAATTCTCTGCCGTATCAAACCTGTCATGGGGTGTTTGCTCGACCTGTTAGAGATGGTCGAGACTGGAAAAACGTATGATTTATTTGAACAACCAATCAGAAGCCCGTATTTAAAACAGACGCCAACTCAAACCGAGGGGTAGCGTTACTCTTCGTTCGAATCTTCAAGGCGCTAGTCGTATATAAATTACGTGCAGAAATTTTACATTCACGCAAAAGTGTATTTAAGTATAGAAGTTTGAGAAGTAGTCCGCAGTAGAGGAACCAGTACAGTTCAACAACACTCGCTGTGTAAAACAACACATTAATTAATTAAATTATTAATTAATTTATTTATAATCAGCCGTGAAGTGACCTGAGCAACAGAGCTACAGCATCTGTAATTGCCAGGGCATCTTTCTACCGGATTGATCAACATCATTTCTTCTGGGCTAAACCATCGAAAGGAGGACCTCTGCGGATTCCCATCTTCAGTCAACGCATCAAACAGTAAGAAATAGATTCATTGATCAATGAAATAAGTACTAAACAAATAATAAAAAGCAATAAACAATTTTTAAAAGACACTAAGAATCGCACACTTTGTATTTAATGTGTAAGGTTAGCTATAACATAGTATAGGAGTGTAGAATGGAAAGTGAGGTGTAGTATTGGACGTGCAAATTATTGTAGACCTGTTCTTTATCACTGGTTTGGGAGATATTAATCTCATAATTAAACCAGATAAGAGCAATAGGTCGTTTGAACGTTTTAATCTTTACTTTTCACACTCACTCGCTAATTATAAGAGATAAGGTAGCAATAAGTCCTACAATTAACATTTTCAAGAAGTTTAAAAATAATTAAAACGTTAATTAAACGTACTCAGGCAAAACTTTAAAGTGTTATTTGTAACAATTCCCCTTGAAAACCACAATCACTGAACGAATCCTGAGAATTTGTGTCTCTATGCTCTGAGCTAAGCTGGAACCGTGTCATTAGTATCTGGGATTTGTTCTGGCGCCCAGGTAAAGTAATCTCACGGGTAAGTAACGTTTTATCTAACATTCAAAATATTAGATAAGTGTGTTAGATAAAAGGAGCGTTGTTATATATATATATATATATATATATATATATATAACGGGATCTTTACAGCTGTCGCCATTTCTCCGTCCCCAACTTCCATTGTAACCTATCGTAGCATGTAAGTTCTTCTAAATTTCTTGCAACCATTGCTTCCGCTACGTCATCTCGCCAACTCCTCCGTGGACATCCTCTTTTCCTCCTCACCAGTGGTATCCATTCCAATATTTTGCAGGGCCATCTGTCATCTTCCAATCTCTTCACATGACCAAACGAAGTCAATTGTCTCCTTTCTATTTCGTCTATTATTGTCATGTCAATATTCATCTTGGCTCTAATAGTCTCATTTATAACCCTGTCTAATTTTGATCTTCTACAACTCCTCCTGAAGAAGTCCATTTCCGGTGCCATCAGTCTTTTGTTATTTACGTTTGAAATGTTCCAAACTTCTGCTCCGTAAAGGATTACACTTCGCACCATGCTAATATATATATATATATGTTTCTTTGTATTTCTGGTTATACTTCTTTCCCATAGAAGCGAATTCAGCATTCTTATAACAGTTCGCCCCTTGTTAACACGTTCTTCAATTTCATCTTTGCTGCTTCCCTGTTTGTTGAAAATAACGCCTAAGTATTTACTTTTTTCAACACCTCTTATCCTATCCACATCCAATTTTAAGTCCTTAACTTCTTCATTGCCCACTATCAGGTACTCACATTTTGCCATGTTCATTGTCAAACCAGCTGCGTCATATTCCTCTTTTAACTTTCTGACCATATACTCGAGGTCTTCGTCATCCTCTGCTACCACAATATGGTCATCGGCAAAATATAGAGTGAACAGATTGTCATCTCCTACTCTCAGCCCCATGCTTTTACACTTCTTTGTCCATCTTACTAGAGATCTGTGTAAGTATATTTTAAAGAGGGTAGGGGACAAGCAGCATCCTTGTCTTACGCCTTTTGTAGTTTCGAATGGGAGAGTGAGTTTGTTTCCCAGTTTGGCCCTGGTGATATTTTGTTGATAGTATCTTCTGGTGGCTGCAATCAAATTTGCATTTATGTTCAAATGCTCCATCTCCTTCCATAACTGTGAGATTGGGATGCTATCGTATGCCTTTTCTAAATCTATTAAAGCTATACTCTATTATGCTGTACTCTCTTTTCAACTGCTATTTTGATTGTAAAGATGTTGTCTACCGTGGATCGACCCGCTCTAAAACCTGATTGTTCTTCGGGGTGCTTGGTCTTGATGTCTTCTTCAATTAAGTTTTTCAAAATCCTTGAATATATTCTCCCGATGGTCGGGATCACAGCAATTCCTCTGTAATTTCTAGGGTCCAACTTTGAACCTTTCTTATAGACTTGTGAGATATACGATGTTCGCCACTCCACTGGCACTTCTTCTCCATTTAGGCATCTTTCGAATAATTTTCTGAGCATTTCAAACAGCTTGGGGGGCCCATATATAACTAATTCTGGGTTTATTCCTCCCGGACCTATGGATTTCCTCAATTTTGTACCTTTTATTGCCTTTTGAACTTCTTCAATACTTAGTGCAATTTCTCCAGATACTTTTATTTCATGGTCATTAGGAATGAATTTATTCCTTGTTTCAACCAATAGCTCCATAAAGTGTTGTATCCATTTTGTTTCAGGTATGTTGTTCAAAAATATCTGTGTCCGGTTTGTAGTTTTAATGGCTTTAATTGTCTTCCAAGCTTCTGAGTTTTGTGTACCTCCCAGCTGATTATCTATGCATTCAGATCTTTTCTCCCAAGCATTATTTTTCTTCTTCACTACTTGTTGTTTAACTTCTCTATTCATTCTTTTATATTCTTCTTTAGCCTCTTCATTTTTAGTTTGTAGTAGTTTCAAATATGTTTCCTTTTTCTTTTTGATTTTCTCTTCTATTTCACTATCCCACCAGAATGGTTTATTTGATTTCCAATCATGTCTTCCTAGGGCTTCCTCAGCCGCTTCTCTAATACATTTCTTTATATGCTCGTATTCTTCTAAAGTGGATCTGGTTGCTGTCATTAACTTTTGTTCTAATCTCCACGAATACAGTATTCTTGTACTATCGTGCTGAAAGCTCTTCAAATTATATTTTGCGTCTTCAATTTTCTGGCCAACATTTTCTGCTCTTTCTACATGAGCTCCTATGAAGGGAATATACAGTTTAGCAACGACCAATCTGTGATCTGACCCACATTCAGCTCGCCTGTGCACTCTCACATCCCGCACTCTCAAACCAGATCTTTGTCTCAATATTACATAATCTATTATAGATCTTAGACCTCTTGTGTTCTGGTACCACGTATACTTATGGATGTCTTTGTGAGCATAGAAGGTATTCATTATTTTCAGTTCATATTGTTCACATAAATCGATTAATCTTTCACCATTGTTATTAACTGTCTCTTCTCCGTGTGTGCCAACTACTTTACTGTTTCTTTGTTTTCCGACTCTTGCATTAAGATCTCCTGCAAGGATTATTTTGTGACTGTTTGTGATGTCCTCTATGATTTCTCTCAGAGCTTCTTCAAAATTGTCTTTGGTTTGAACTGTGGCATCCTCAGTTAAAGCATATATGCCAATTATTGTAATAATTCTCCTTTAATTGTCATTTTTAAAAACCTTTCATTAATGGTTTTGGGTAATGGGCTCCCATGATTTTCAGATCTGAAAAACAAATGTTTAATAACATAAAAGCTGACATCCTTGATATTAGTATTACTGATCACTCTCTTGTTTTTTTGTAGTTTTATATGGGAAGTAGTTAGGCAAGTGAGTGGTCACAAAACATTTATTAATTATGAAAAACTTTAATTTAATGTTCATGAACTGGCCTCCCACCGTGGAAGAAAAACACCATCTGTAGCATTAAAAATTTTTATAGACGTTTTAACTACTAACATTCAGTGAAATCAGCAATAGAACAATCAAAGAGACTATATTGCATAAAGCCATGGATGAGTGATAATCTCTGTGCTCATGTACAGAGATGGGAAAAGTATATTTTCTATCAGATGACACCCAAATAATAACAGAATTACTACATACGCTGCAGGAACAAGGTAAAACATGACATTAAAGAAGCAAAGGATAGACACTATTATTCAGAATTTCAGTCTTGTGCTGGTAATACTAGATTAAAATGGCTTATCAGTTTTTTGTAAACATAATAATAATATGGAAATTTGTGAAGGCAGTATAATATTAAATACACAAGAAGAAATTTAATCTTCCTTTAATAATGATTTTGTAAACGTTGCAAGTGAATTAAGCAGTGAAACAGGTAATGTAGACCTCTCAAGTAGTTTAGACAATGTATTTTATAGCAAAGTCATCATCATCATCATCATCATCATCATCATCATCACCATCATCATCATCACAACATGGTATAGGCTAGGTGCTACCTGTTCCACCTTCAAAGATCTGTTCTGCCTGTTTACAGCAAAGTATGAAGCAACATCATTTATTTTTGTTCCCAACTGATGAATGAGGTATGAATAGTAATAAATCAAGTGAGTCGTCCAGTTGCAAAACTCGTTTTGTCCATTTTCTTACAAATTGAGATATGACAGCCACGGTGTACTTCATTCCTAACTACACAATGTAGTATAATAATTGTGGATCAAAATTCATTTTGTCCATTGCTAGTACTGTTTCAATATTCGTTTTGTCCACACTGAGAAAACTGGTGCAAAGAAACTGTCCTATCATATTTTGTCAGTGGAAGCAGTAAAGTGTTGCAAAACTCGTTTATTCCACTTCTTGATTTGGCTGGTTTATATCAGTTTTACCCTTATAACTCTGTAAAGGCTGCAGAAGCGTTTTGATGAGTGAAGTGAGCTACCAAGATGTGAGGAGGATGTATCAGACTTTTTATAGCCATATTTTAAATGGCACACAGGTAATCTCAAGGCATTTTCACCTTACAGCATGTAACTATTTCTACATCAGCTATAAAAGGAAATAATGACTACTGCAGAAATAAGGTAACAGCAAAATATTTTGTGCCATCCTTGAAAGATGACCATCTGGAAAAAGATTGGATTGAACAAGAAGTACCACTTTTTTCAAGAAAATCTTTAAACAACAGGAAACGGATTATGGAACAAGCTGATCATGAATCCGATGTTGGAGACTTAATTGAGGACCCCAACATAATTGAGGATTGATTGTCTAAGGTTTGTATTAAAGAAAAAATAGAGACTGATAATTTTTTTATGTAGCTATGTCTTTTTCCCATTTATTTTTTAAAATAAGTAATATATTTTCTCATATATCACTAATTAAAAACAAATTTAAGCTGTAAAAAACACACTGTTTGGTTTTATTTTGTATGTTTATTTGGTGTTAAATCTGTAACTGACAGAATGTGTAACAATAAATTTGCTTTTTGTTTGTACTGTGGTGAGTTCTTCATTTCCGTAAATTCTGAAATGTCTGTAATGAGTCTATTAGCATATATATATATATATATATATATATATATATATATATATATATTGCAACAATATGTTTAGTATAAGTCTATGTATCAACCCCTGACTGAGGTATGATAACATACGAACGGACGTATGAGATATATAAGATGTAAATAATAAAAATAATGTAATAATTAAGCGTTAGGTATAAGAGATAATAAAAGAAATAAACGTAGTATTTAATTTTAAATAAATAAATATTGTAAGTGAGCCTGCATATGGAATTATAAGCTTAGTTGGTTTTTAAACATAGCGAAGGGGAGAAAGAGACACGCCCGCAAGGGTGACGTCATAGCGACATGCCGCCGCTTGTGTATCAGTCTGCGTGTGTGTGCTAGTGTACATGTGTAAACGAAAGACAGGTTGAATTATGCAAACGAGGGTGGAAGATTTTTACAGTTTTTTAAATACTGAACGAAAACCAGAAGTTACACAAATCAGCGACATATGTAAAAACATAGAGCTAGCGCCTGGCGCTACCATTGAAGACTAATTGGTCAATGATCGTGGGAACCGTTCAGCCACCGTGTGAAATTTTACCATAACTGCCATAATTTACACACCTTAACATTCATAATTTGCATAAACAAAGTTTAATAATATACCTAACGATTGGTGAAATAATATTTATAAAAAAGTGTGCGCTTCATAGAAAGACGCGTAGGTTGAAATTAGCAATTAAATCGACGCGCGGACCTGTTCAATGTTGTCCTAACAGTTTCCAACAGGAATGGAATGACGGCAGCAGTATAAAACCCCAGCGAGCAACACACTCTTTCTCAGATGAACTCAGATAAACTACGTGAAATCCACGCATCTCGCAACCGCGAATTTTACAAAGTCGAGTAATGTTTTCCAACAGTATTACATAACTTGAAGTGCGATGGAACCGGCAGTACATCGGTGCGAGTAATAGTGAAACACGAGTTAATTAAAGAGACTATAATATCTCACTCTAAGAGATAACCACGATGAACTTCAAGAAGTACGCATAGAAATTTCTAGACATCTACGAGGGACAAGACAAGAAGAGGAGGGAACCAAAGGAGAATACGAGAGGACGCAGGGACATCCACATGGAGCTACATCCAGCCGTACATCATCACGACCAGAGGTCCACGTCAGAACTCAGCATCCAGTAGACGGAGAGAGGAATTTCAACGACGCAGAGACAGAGAAGGTGATACCGAAGAGGATCAACAAACTCGAGAGTCCAGATGGCAGTAACGACAAAGTTAAATGGTTGCAGAAAAATGCAGGTGAAGTCAGACATTTATTTAATATTATAAATGACCCTGAGGTCTATCGAAAGAAGCTCTAGATTCCATATACAAGTTTACAAAAACATTAGTATATTTTATTTTCCAGAATGAATAATAAATAAGTTCAAAGAATAGTCGAACAGAGCATATAAGTTAAATTTATGAATCTCATAAATAAATGGTCAATATAGAACCATATTTTATTATATTTTATATTTATTAGAGAATTAAATTCAAGTATGAGAGTTATTTAAATTGATGATTTTTAATTAATTGAGACATTAATAAGATAATTAATAAAAGTAATAAAATGTTCTCTATTACTATTTTTAATAATTGTTTAATTAATTAATTGTTTTATTAAGTGGTATATAATAAAAACCACACTTGCAAAGACAAGATAAATAGTCAATTTCAGACGTGTGAATCACGTATTATATTAATATATGTGAACTTACTGTTTATTCTCTTCTCGTCGAACGCGTTTTGGCGTACGTATTCGCCTTCTTCAGCTTAGAGACAGACTGCCATCATTTAGTAACGGTTGTTGTGTGGAATGTGTAGTGGGGGTGGTGCGTGGAGGAAGGGGATTGGCACGGGGATTCAATTTAATGTTTGTTTTTTGTATAATTGTGTCAAAAAGTGTATGTGATTTATATTGTAATTGATCGTTAAGTATGTCGTTTGGTTGTGTTGTGTGGTGTTTATATAGTTCGTATTGTTCAGTTGTGTTGAGTTTTCGACCTTTGGGTAAATGCTGTGAAAGAAGTGATGAATAATCAAGACAACTATAATATATGTGTTATGTATGATATGTCTGTGTAAATATTTCAGGTCATGTATGGTTTATATTTGTGTATAATATGTCTTAGAATATAAGAGATAAGTTTTTAAACACGTTATAATTACATTATATTCGTATCGAATATAAGGGTTCAAATAGTAATTAACCCACACAAAATAATAATTAATAGGATAATTTGAATTTTTAAATAATAAATCAAATGAATATGATTTTATTAACAGAGTCGTACTAATTTCACAACCAATACTAAATCCTCTGTACTCTTTACTTGTATTAAAATTGTATAACGATATTCATGTGCTTATCCACGCTCAATCAACTACCAAAGCCTGCGACCCAGCCGGGGAACATCAAGGTAAATACTGCAGAAGAAGAGTATACCTTCGAGACGTGGGTAAGTGAGCACAAATGAGTAAGAGCATATGTGCAAAAGTAAGTGTCTAAAAATAATGTTGTAATATATATATTACTATAATACTTATAACTATTTTACCCCAAGATAAATTTTTTCCTTTAGGAACATGTTTCGGGAGATCCTGTTCTCCCATCTTCAGCCTTCGCCATCTTGCTAAACCAGAAGCAAGATGGCGAAGGCTGAAGATGGGAGAACAGGATCTCCCGAAACATGTTCCTAAAGGAAAAAATATATCTTGGGGTAAAATAGTTATAAGTATTATAGTATTATATACATCAAGAAACGGACTGTAGCAGAAAGTGATTGAAATAATATATATATATATATATATCATTTAATATTTATAACTAAATTTACCTCAAGATGTTATTTTTCCTTATTTGGAACATGTTTTGAGAGCTCCCGTGCTCTCATCTTCAGCCTTCGCGATCTTGTGTCTGGTGAAGTATTTGTGTGTTGGCTGCTGGATGCTATTAAGGTTGTTTGTTGGTCTTTGGTATTTTAAAGTTGTATTATTGTGTGTGATTGTGGTATATGTATTTGTATTTTATGTATTTTCGATGTTGAGTGCTTTGAATATTGTGTCATGTTTTGTATTGATTTGTATTTGTTCTGGTATTAGTTTGTTTTGTGTTTTATGTTTGTATATTTGTAAATTTTCCCAAATGTTCATTATGGTTCCTTTGTGTGGTATATGTTTTATTAGTGACACATTGGTTATGTCTGGGAATTCATGTCCTGTGTTTATTGCATGTGTAATATTCATAATAACGATATTCACGTACTTATCCACACTCAATCAACTACCAAAGCCTGCGATCCAGCCGGGGAACATCAAGGTAAATACTGCAGAAGGAGAGTATATCTTCGAGACGTGGGTAAGTGAGCACAAATGAGGAAGAGCATTTGTGCAAAAGTAAGTGTCTAAAAATAACGTTGTAATGTATATATATATATATATATATATATTACATTTAATATTTATAACTAAATTTACCTCAAGATGTAATTTTTCCTTGCAATAAACACAGGACATGAATTCCCAGACATAACCAGTGTGTCACTAATAAAACATATACCACACAAAGGCACCATAATGAACATTTGGGAAAATTTACAAATATACAAACATAAAACACAAAACAAACTAATACCAGAACAAATACAAATCAATACAAAACATGACACAATATTCAAAGTGCTCAACATCGAAAATATACAAAATACAAATACATATACCACAATCACACACAATGATACAACTTTAAAATACCAAAGACCAACAAACAACCTTAATAGCATCCAGCAGCCAACACACAAATACTTCACCAGACACAAGATCGCGAAGGCTGAAGATGAGAGCACGGGAGCTCTCGAAACATGTTCCAAATAAGGAAAAATAACATCTTGAGGTAAATTTAGTTATAAATATTAAATGTATTATATACATCAAGAAACGGACTGTAGCAGAAAGTGATTGAATATATTGCAATGAAACACAGGATCCTGATAAGCAGTGCAGGCTTGTGTAATACACAGACGATTAACATTCATGTCTAAATTGGTAGTTTTGTTAGATTTGGTTTTTGTGATATAAGTTTTGTATTTTAGAAAGGATAAGGAATTAGGTTTAGTAAAACTGTGTATTATTTTATTTGTTATTTATTCATGTACTATATCTGTGGAAATGTGCGCGTGTGCGTGAGTGATAAACGTTTCCCCGGCTGTGCGTGAAATAGTTATCGTAGTGTTATGGCACTTGAACTGAACATAAACTACTGTATTAGCTACAGTTCCTATATATTTCTATCTATTAAATGATGTTCAAATATGATTTTATTAAAGTATGAAGTTATTGTAAAACGCAGTTATGCATGAGGTAAGGGTATTCTGAGATTACCAGCTATGCATGCTCTTCCAAAGTTGATGCACTTTACGGCATGAAAAGTTGCAAGTCATGTTCGAAGTAACCATGTGACTTCCTTCCACCAATTAAATGCTGGAAGGCAGTTGGAAATTTTCTTAGCCTTTTGTTACACAGTTAGTTCTTCTCAGCCAGCTATCACGATCGGGACGTGCAATTCTTGTTCAAGATTTTCCGCTTGCAAGAATTTGTTAAGTCTTTTTGGCGGTAGTAATGCGTGTGAAGACTCAGAACTGTTCGTGTATTACATCTATACACCCAGTTTTGTTATTAAAACATAGCGTTCATAAATACGACAGTTAGTTCTTCTCGGGCAGCTATCACGATTGGGACGTGCAATTCTTGTTCAAGATTTTTCCGCTTGCAAGAATTCGTTAGTCTTTTCGGCGGTAATAATGAGTGTGAAGACTCAGAACTGTTTGTGTATTACATCTCTACACACGGCATTATTATTAAAACATTGCATGTGTTATAAGTGAACTTGAACTGTGTTACTGTGTGAGGTATTCTGCAGTACCAGTAAAATTTAATAATTACTTAGTAATACAATTTGTCATCATTAGTTTCCGCGTGAGTGGAAGATTTCCGCATAGGGAGGTCTGCTGATCGCGGTAGACCCAGTGGTACGCGTGAACACTTGAAGAGTCGGGTTGGTATAAGCCTAATATACCGTTTCTAAATAAAACTCACTGTGACCTGAGATACTTGTAAATTATAAATTCTATATGAAGTTTAACCAGTAGTAACCACTACCATTATTATGCTTGTCAAAATATATCATATAAACAATTACATATGTCTTGTGTGCAATAAATAATCTTAAACCCTCCAATATAGACTTTTGCATTAAGATACACATATTACCATATCCTATGCGCCAATAGTTAAGTAATTTGTGTTGTCGCATAGAGATATTTGGCGCTTAGCAACGTGGGGCTCGTAAAATAGCGTTAATTTTACGCTATTCTATATTTGTCAAAGAATATAAAATTTGTTGGTAAAATCCGACATATAAGTATAATTAATGTTATATTTGTGTGTATGGTTCATATGAAAATCTGAGGATATAATTTATCAATTGTGCATATTCTCTTGTGTGTCATATATGAACAATTTTATCAGTATATTAGAGGTAGATTATTAGTTGTTTTGTGTATTAGATAAGGTTTGTTTACATTTTGATATATTGAACTGCTTACTATGTGCGTATAAACTGATTACACTATGTTAATAATCGTGTAGTAATAATAATTTTCTTAGCGTATAAATCAGTAGATTTAAATTTTATTAAAATTATTAAATTTGATCAATATGGCGGATTTATTTAGCTGACTTATTAGCTAATATGAAAACCATGGAAGCGAAGATGGAAGCGAGTGTACAGAAAATTTCAGAAGAAAATAAAGCCTGGCATGAGAAGATGAAAGCCGAGGATGAAGATCTTGTCGCCAGTATGCGGAAATTTTTGGAAGAAATGGAAGCCGATAGACAGGAGAGGGTGGCGAAAGTACAGGGAATGTCAGCTGATATTGAAGTAGATTTAACTGTTGAGAATATTGTACCTTGTGATAATTTTGAAGTACCAAATGTTCTTGTGGAACATACTCTCAAAGAAAGTAATATGAAAGTTAACCAAGATGTTACAACTGAAGGATTAAGGGAGAACAGTAGCATAGTAGATGAAATTGAAAGTGATTATACAGAAACAATCCAATTAGGGCCTAGTAGTTCATCTCTCGGTAAGGTCGAGTATCTAGATTCTGCAGCAAATGGTAGTGAAGATAACGAAAGTGAAATTAGTAGGAACAACACTATTAGTCCAGAACATATTTCAGGTAATTGCTGTGAAGAGGTGATAGTTTATAATGTAACAGATATAGCGTGCGAGAGCCGTGAACGGATAGTAGAATCTGAAGCTATTATTGATTCGGACAGTTTATGGATATCACATAAAAAACCCGAACCAGTAGTAGAGCCTGGAAATAGTATTGATACAAATGGTGCAGGTATTTATGACACATGTCGTAATGGTGAGGTACTAGATGAATCTATATTTGATACTGAGGTGTTTATGGAGGACGGAGAGGTGAATGATACTGATGACAATAAGGTGACAACAAGTATGGTAAATAATAATGAACCACCGCGGAATCAGTTTCAAGTTCAACCACCACAAAATCAGCCACAATCACAACAACTTAAAAATACAACTCAGCAATTTAATACCAACTTATTAGCAACAGTTACTGAAAGTGATTCAGTTAAAAAGCAGTTCAATCGATCGAATGTGAGTAATGTTAGTTGTAAGAATAAAATTGTTGTGTCTGGCCTATATCCTGCAGAAATTAGGGATAGTTTAATGTGTAGTAATGATAATAGTAATGAATGTGAGGAAAATATTAGTCTTGAAAATGACACCGACCTTATTGTCGATGCGAAAATCAGCAGTTATATTGATGAGGTATTGTTCGACAGCGGCGCAGAAATATCGGTGATGGACGAGCGGTTACTAAAGAGGCATAAAAACCACTTTATACAAATTCCGCTTCTGCCGGTAAGTCACACAATTTTAAATCAGCGACAGGTGAGTCGCAGATAGTTGAAAAACAGGCACTTGTAGCAAAATACATACAGGGAATGGAAATAGAGATCGCTGTACTTGTAGTTAGAAAACTCGGACATGATATTATTTTGGAAGTCGACAAATTGAATAAACTGCACGCTACAATTGAATTTCTGAACGAAACATGGCAGTGTACGGTTAATAATAATCGACACAATATCAGATTAGGACGCAGGAGGGGTAAGGAGAGGTTCGTATATGAGCCGTATACATTAGCCCGACCGGCTGTTCAACAAGCTGATAAGATAACGCATAACTTGCTGTCCCACACAAGGCAGATAACGGGCAGCGAGCAAAATAAAATACAGCGGATATTAGATAAATTCAAATCTATATTTCCAAGTAAACATGTGCGTTTCAAAACTGAGAGAATTTTATACAAAAAACTCAGAAATAAATGTCAGGATATAGGGTGTAAGAATGTGTAGTTTATTTAAAATATGTCAGTTCAGGTATAAATGTTGTATGTAGGGTAATTCTGTGAATGAGCGATAATCTAGTAAAGATAAGGAATGCAGTCTGTTGTACCTTGTGACCTTGCATAATTGCTATCTGCTTGTCAAGAACATGTGTATTTGTTTTGGTTTAAAGGGTGCCACGTGTCTTTGGTTTGTTGATTCTGTCAAGTTGACAGTTATGAAATGTTTGTATTGCAAAGGAGGTGTTTATTTGATTTTATGTTTGAGGGTATTAGTATTATTATTCTTAGGATTAGGAATTGTTTGGTTGTATCAAAGAAAAAAAAAATTTTTGTTATTTTTGTTAGTCAACTAAAAAAAAAAATAAAAATTTTTTTTATGCGGGAAGGGGTTAATCCTGCAATGAAACACAGGATCCTGATAAGCAGTGCAGGCTTGTGTAATACACAGACGATTAACATTCATGTCTAAATTGGTAGTTTTGTTAGATTTGGTTTTTGTGATATAAGTTTTGTATTTTAGAAAGGATAAGGAATTAGGTTTAGTAAAACTGTGTATTATTTTATTTGTTATTTATTCATGTACTATGTCTGTGGAAATGTGCGAGCGTGCATGAGTGATAAACGTTTCCCCGGCTGTGTGTGAAATAGTTATCGTAGTGTTATGGCACTTGGACTGAACATAAACTACTGTATTAGCTACAGTTCCTATATATTTCTATCTATTAAATGACGTTCAGATATGATTTTATGAAAGTATGAAGTTATTGTAAAACGCAGTTAAGCATGAGATAAGGGTATCCTGAGATTACCAGCTATGCATGCTCTTACAAAGTTGATGCACTTTACGGCATGAAAAGTTGCAAGTCATGTTCGAAGTAACCATGTGACTTCCTTCCACCAATTAAATGCTGGAAGGCAGTTGGAAATTTTCTTAGCCTGTTGTTACACAGTTTGTTCTTCTCAGCCAGCTATCACGATCGGGACGTGCAATTCTTGTTCAAGATTTTCCACTTGCAAGAATTTGTTAAGTCTTTTCGGCGGTAGTAACGCGTGTGAAGACTCAGAACTGTTCGTGTATTACATCTATACACCCAGTTTTGTTATTAAAACATAGCGTTCATAAATACGACAGTCAATTCTTCTCGGGCAGCTATCACGATTGGGACGTGCAATTCTTGTTCAAGATTTTTCCGCTTGCAAGAATTCGTTAGTCTTTTCGGCGGTAATAACGAGTGTGAAGACTCAGAACTGTTTGTGTATTACATCTCTACACACGGCATTATTATTAAAACATTGCGTGTGTAATAAGTGAACTTGAACTGTGTTACTGTGTGTGGTATTCCGCAGTACCAGTAAAATTTAATAATTACTTAATAATACAATTTGTCATCATTAGTTTCCGCGTGAGTGGAAGATTTCCGCATAGGGAGGTCTGCTGATCGCGGTAGACCCAGTGGTACGCGTGAACACTTGAAGAGTCCGGATTGGTATAAGCCTAATATACCGTTTCTAAATAAAACTCACTGTGACCTGAGATACTTGTAAATTATAAATTCTATATGAAGTTTAACCAGTAGTATCCATAGAACCGTTGTGGTGTGCGAAGCGTCAGTGTCAACGTTGGGACTACAGGACATCAGCCCAGCTGGAAGCGTTACCAGGGTGAACCGTCTGTCATCATACGCCACGCCGGACGACTCAAAGACACAGCAAAGCTCCCCCCCTTTTCATCAACATCGTCGTGGAATCATCACATATGTAACGTATCACATCACGTGTATGAACAGTAATTAACACTTTAAAAGACTATATCAAACACTACCATTATTATGCTTGTCAAAATATATCATATAAACAATTACATATGTCTTGTGTGCAATAAATAATCTTAAACCCTCCAATATAGACTTTTGCATTAAGATACACATACTATCATATTCTATGCGCCAATAATTAAGTAATTTGTGTTGTCGCATAGAGATATTTGGCACTTAGCAACGTGGGGCTTGTAAAATAGCGTTAATTTTACGCTATTCTATATTTGTCAAAGAATATAAAATTTGTTGGTAAAATCCGACGTATAAGTATAATTAATGTTATATTTATGTGTATGGTTCATATGAAAATCTGAGGATATAATTTATCAATTGTGCATATTCTCTTTTGTGTCATATATGAACAATTTTATCAGTATATTGGAGGTAGATTATTAGTTGTTTTGTGTATTAGATAAGGTTTGTTTACATTTTGATATATTGAACTGCTTACTATGTGCGTATAAACTGATTACACTACGTTAATAATCTTGTAGTAATAATAATTTTCTTAGCGTATAAATCAGTAGATTTAAATTTTATTAAAATTATTAAATTTGATCAATATGGCGGATTTATTTAGCTGACTTATTAGCTAATATGAAAACCATGGAAGCGAAGATGGAAGCGAGTGTACAGAAAATTTCAGAAGAAAATAAAGCCTGGCATGAGAAGATGAAAGCCGAGGATGAAGATCTTGTCGCCAGTATGCGGAAATTTTTGGAAGAAATGGAAGCCGATAGACAGGAGAGGGTGGCGAAAGTACAGGGAATGTCAGCTGATATTGAAGTAGATTTAACTGTTGAGAATATTGTACCTTGTGATAATTTTGAAGTACCAAATGTTCTTGTGGAACATACTCTCAAAGAAAGTAATATGAAAGTTAACCAAGATGTTACAACTGAAGGATTAACGGAGAACAGTAGCATAGTAGATGAAATTGAAAGTGATTATACAGAAACAATCCAATTAGGGCCTAGTAGTTCATCTCTCGGTAAGGTCGAGTATCTAGATTCTGCAGCAAATGGTGGTGAAGATAACGAAAGTGAAATTAGTAGGAACAACACTATTAGTCCAGAACATATTTCAGGTAATTGCTGTGAAGAGGTGATAGTTTATAATGTAACAGATATAGCGTGCGAGAGCCGTGAACGGATAGTAGAATCTGAAGCTATTATTGATTCGGACAGTTTATGGATATCACATAAAAAACCCGAACCAGTAGTAGAGCCTGGAAATAGTATTGATACAAATGGTGCAGGTATTTATGACACATGTCGTAATGGTGAGGTACTAGATGAATCTATATTTGATACTGAGGTGTTTATGGAGGACGGAGAGGTGAATGATACTGATGACAATAAGGTGACAACAAGTATGGTAAATAATAATGAACCACCGCGGAATCAGTTTCAAGTTCAACCACCACAAAATCAGCCACAATCACAACAACTTAAAAATACAACTCCGCAATTTAATACCAACTTATTAGCAACAGTTACTGAAAGTGATTCAGTTAAAAAGCAGTTCAATCAATCGAATGTGAGTAATGTTAGTTGTAAGAATAAAATTGTTGTGTCTGGCCTATATCCTGCAGAAATTAGGGATAGTTTAATGTGTAGTAATGATAATAGTAATGAATGTGAGGAAAATATTAGTCTTGAAAATGACACCGACCTTATTGTCGATGCGAAAATCAGCAGTTATATTGATGAGGTATTGTTCGACAGCGGCGCAGAAATATCGGTGATGGACGAGCGGTTACTAAAGAGGCATAAAAACCACTTTATACAAATTCCGCTTCTGCCGGTAAGTCACACAATTTTAAATCAGCGACAGGTGAGTCGCAGATAGTTGAAAAACAGGCACTTGTAGCAAAATACATACAGGGAATGGAAATAGAGATCGCTGTACTTGTAGATAGAAAACTCGGACATGATATTATTTTGGAAGTCGACAAATTGAATAAACTGCACGCTACAATTGAATTTCTGAACGAAACATGGCAGTGTACGGTTAATAATAATCGACACAATATCAGATTAGGACGCAGGAGGGGTAAGGAGAGGTTCGTATATGAGCCGTATACATTAGCCCGACCGGCTGTTCAACAAGCTGATAAGATAACGCATAACTTGCTGTCCCACAGAAGGCAGATAACGGGCAGCGAGCAAAATAAAATACAGCGGATATTAGATAAATTCAAATCTATATTTCCAAGTAAACATGTGCGTTTCAAAACAGAGAATTTTATACAAAAAACTCAGAAATAAATGTCAGGATATAGGGTGTAAGAATGTGTAGTTTATTTAAAATATGTCAGTTCAGGTATAAATGTTGTATGTAGGGTAATTCTGTGAATGAGCGATAATCTAGTTTTGTTAGATTTGGTTTTTGTGATATAAGTTTTGTATTTTAGAAAGGATAAGGAATTAGGTTTAGTAAAACTGTGTATTATTTTATTTGTTATTTATTCATGTACTATGTCTGTGGAAATGTGCGCGCGTGCGTGAGTGATAAACGTTTCCCCGGCTGTGTGTGAAATAGTTATCGTAGTGTTATGGCACTTGAACTGAACATAAACTACTGTATTAGCTACAGTTCCTATATATGTCTATCTATTAAATGACGTTCAAATATGATTTTATTAAAGTATGAAGTTATTGTAAAACGCAGTTATGCATGAGATAAGGGTATTCTGAGATTACCAGCTATGCATGCTCTTACAAAGTTGATGCACTTTATGGCATGAAAAGTTGCTAGTCATGTTCGAAGTAACCATGTGACTTTCTTCCACCAATTAAATGCTGGAAGGCAGTTGGAAATTTTCTTAACCTGTTGTTACACAGTTATTTCTTCTCAGCCAGCTATCAAAATCGGGACGTGCAATTCTTGTTCAAGATTTTCCGCTTGCAAGAATTTGTTAAGTCTTTTCGGCGGTAGTAACACGTGTGAAGACTCAGAACTGTTCGTGTATTACATCTATACACCCAGTTTTGTTATTAAAACATAGCGTTCATAAATACGACAGTCTGTTCTTCTCAGGCAGCTATCACGATTGGGACGTGCAATTCTCGTTCAAGATTTTTCCGCTTGCAAGAATTCGTTAGTCTTTTCGGCGGTAATAACGAGTGTGAAGACTCAGAACTGTTTGTGTATTACATCTCTACACACGGCATTATTATTAAAACATTGCGTGTGTAATAAGTGAACTTGAACTGTGTTACTGTGTGAGGTATTCTGCAGTACCAGTAAAATTTAATAATTACTTAGTAATACAATTTGTCATCATTAGTTTCCGCGTGAGTGGAAGATTTCCGCATAGGGAGGTCTGCTGATCGCGGTAGACCCAGTGGTACGCGTGAACACTTGAAGAGTCCGGATTGGTATAACCCTAATATACCGTTTCTAAATAAAACTCACTGTGACCTGAGATACTTGTAAATTATAAATTCTATATGAAGTTTAACCAGTAGTATCCATAGAACCGTTGTGGTGTGCGAAGCGTCAGTGTCAACGTTGGGACTACAGGACATCAGCCCAGCTGGAAGCGTTACCAGGGTGAACCGTCTGTCATCATACGCCACGCCGGACGACTCAAAGACACAGCAAAGCTCCCCCCCTTTTCATCAACATCGTCGTGGAATCATCACATATGTAACGTATCACATCACGTGTATGAACAGTAATTAACACTTTAAAAGACTATATATCAAACACTACCATTATTATGCTTGTCAAAATATATCATATAAACAATTACATATGTCTTGTGTGCAATAAATAATCTTAAACCCTCCAATATAGACTTTTGCATTAAGATACACATACTATCATATTCTATGCGCCAATAATTAAGTAATTTGTGTTGTCGCATAGAGATATTTGGCACTTAGCAACGTGGGGCTTGTAAAATAGCGTTAATTTTACGCTATTCTATATTTGTCAAAGAATATAAAATTTGTTTGTAAAATCCGACGTATAAGTATAATTAATGTTATATTTATGTGTATGGTTCATATGAAAATCTGAGGATATAATTTATCAATTGTGCATATTCTCTTTTGTGTCATATATGAACAATTTTATCAGTATATTGGAGGTAGATTATTAGTTGTTTTGTGTATTAGATAAGGTTTGTTTACATTTTGATATATTGAACTGCTTACTATGTGCGTATAAACTGATTACACTACGTTAATAATCTTGTAGTAATAATAATTTTCTTAGCGTATAAATCAGTAGATTTAAATTTTATTAAAATTATTAAATTTGATCAATATGGCGGATTTATTTAGCTGACTTATTAGCTAATATGAAAACCATGGAAGCGAAGATGGAAGCGAGTGTACAGAAAATTTCAGAAGAAAATAAAGCCTGGCATGAGAAGATGAAAGCCGAGGATGAAGATCTTGTCGCCAGTATGCGGAAATTTTTGGAAGAAATGGAAGCCGATAGACAGGAGAGGGTGGCGAAAGTACAGGGAATGTCAGCTGATATTGAAGTAGATTTAACTGTTGAGAATATTGTACCTTGTGATAATTTTGAAGTACCAAATGTTCTTGTGGAACATACTCTCAAAGAAAGTAATATGAAAGTTAACCAAGATGTTACAACTGAAGGATTAACGGAGAACAGTAGCATAGTAGATGAAATTGAAAGTGATTATACAGAAACAATCCAATTAGGGCCTAGTAGTTCATCTCTCGGTAAGGTCGAGTATCTAGATTCTGCAGCAAATGGTGGTGAAGATAACGAAAGTGAAATTAGTAGGAACAACACTATTAGTCCAGAACATATTTCAGGTAATTGCTGTGAAGAGGTGATAGTTTATAATGTAACAGATATAGCGTGCGAGAGCCGTGAACGGATAGTAGAATCTGAAGCTATTATTGATTCGGACAGTTTATGGATATCACATAAAAAACCCGAACCAGTAGTAGAGCCTGGAAATAGTATTGATACAAATGGTGCAGGTATTTATGACACATGTCGTAATGGTGAGGTACTAGATGAATCTATATTTGATACTGAGGTGTTTATGGAGGACGGAGAGGTGAATGATACTGATGACAATAAGGTGACAACAAGTATGGTAAATAATAATGAACCACCGCGGAATCAGTTTCAAGTTCAACCACCACAAAATCAGCCACAATCACAACAACTTAAAAATACAACTCCGCAATTTAATACCAACTTATTAGCAACAGTTACTGAAAGTGATTCAGTTAAAAAGCAGTTCAATCAATCGAATGTGAGTAATGTTAGTTGTAAGAATAAAATTGTTGTGTCTGGCCTATATCCTGCAGAAATTAGGGATAGTTTAATGTGTAGTAATGATAATAGTAATGAATGTGAGGAAAATATTAGTCTTGAAAATGACACCGACCTTATTGTCGATGCGAAAATCAGCAGTTATATTGATGAGGTATTGTTCGACAGCGGCGCAGAAATATCGGTGATGGACGAGCGGTTACTAAAGAGGCATAAAAACCACTTTATACAAATTCCGCTTCTGCCGGTAAGTCACACAATTTTAAATCAGCGACAGGTGAGTCGCAGATAGTTGAAAAACAGGCACTTGTAGCAAAATACATACAGGGAATGGAAATAGAGATCGCTGTACTTGTAGATAGAAAACTCGGACATGATATTATTTTGGAAGTCGACAAATTGAATAAACTGCACGCTACAATTGAATTTCTGAACGAAACATGGCAGTGTACGGTTAATAATAATCGACACAATATCAGATTAGGACGCAGGAGGGGTAAGGAGAGGTTCGTATATGAGCCGTATACATTAGCCCGACCGGCTGTTCAACAAGCTGATAAGATAACGCATAACTTGCTGTCCCACAGAAGGCAGATAACGGGCAGCGAGCAAAATAAAATACAGCGGATATTAGATAAATTCAAATCTATATTTCCAAGTAAACATGTGCGTTTCAAAACAGAGAATTTTATACAAAAAACTCAGAAATAAATGTCAGGATATAGGGTGTAAGAATGTGTAGTTTATTTAAAATATGTCAGTTCAGGTATAAATGTTGTATGTAGGGTAATTCTGTGAATGAGCGATAATCTAGTTTTGTTAGATTTGGTTTTTGTGATATAAGTTTTGTATTTTAGAAAGGATAAGGAATTAGGTTTAGTAAAACTGTGTATTATTTTATTTGTTATTTATTCATGTACTATGTCTGTGGAAATGTGCGCGCGTGCGTGAGTGATAAACGTTTCCCCGGCTGTGTGTGAAATAGTTATCGTAGTGTTATGGCACTTGAACTGAACATAAACTACTGTATTAGCTACAGTTCCTATATATGTCTATCTATTAAATGACGTTCAAATATGATTTTATTAAAGTATGAAGTTATTGTAAAACGCAGTTATGCATGAGATAAGGGTATTCTGAGATTACCAGCTATGCATGCTCTTACAAAGTTGATGCACTTTATGGCATGAAAAGTTGCTAGTCATGTTCGAAGTAACCATGTGACTTTCTTCCACCAATTAAATGCTGGAAGGCAGTTGGAAATTTTCTTAACCTGTTGTTACACAGTTATTTCTTCTCAGCCAGCTATCAAAATCGGGACGTGCAATTCTTGTTCAAGATTTTCCGCTTGCAAGAATTTGTTAAGTCTTTTCGGCGGTAGTAACACGTGTGAAGACTCAGAACTGTTCGTGTATTACATCTATACACCCAGTTTTGTTATTAAAACATAGCGTTCATAAATACGACAGTCTGTTCTTCTCAGGCAGCTATCACGATTGGGACGTGCAATTCTCGTTCAAGATTTTTCCGCTTGCAAGAATTCGTTAGTCTTTTCGGCGGTAATAACAAGTGTGAAGACTCAGAACTGTTTGTGTATTACATCTCTACACACGGCATTATTATTAAAACATTGCGTGTGTAATAAGTGAACTTGAACTGTGTTACTGTGTGAGGTATTCTGCAGTACCAGTAAAATTTAATAATTACTTAGTAATAAAATTTGTCATCATTAGTTTCCGCGTGAGTGGAAGATTTCCGCATAGGGAGGTCTGCTGATCGCGGTAGACCCAGTGGTACGCGTGAACACTTGAAGAGTCCGGATTGGTATAACCCTAATATACCGTTTCTAAATAAAACTCACTGTGACCTGAGATACTTGTAAATTATAAATTCTATATGAAGTTTAACCAGTAGTATCCATAGAACCGTTGTGGTGTGCGAAGCGTCAGTGTCAACGTTGGGACTACAGGATATCAGCCCAGCTGGAAGCGTTACCAGGGTGAACCGTCTGTCATCATACGCCACGCCGGACGACTCAAAGACACAGCAAAGCCCCCCCCCCTTTTCATCAACATCGTCGTGGAATCATCACATATGTCACGTATCACATCACGTGTATGAACAGTAATTAACACTTTAAAAGACTATATATCAAACACTACCATTATTATGCTTGTCAAAATATATCATATAAACAATTACATATGTCTTGTGTGCAATAAATAATCTTAAACCCTCCAATATAGACTTTTGCATTAAGATACACATACTACCATATTCTATGCGCCAATAATTAAGTAATTTGTGTTGTCGCATAGAGATATTTGGCACTTAGCAACGTGGGGCTCGTAAAATAGCGTTAATTTTACGCTATTCTATATTTGTCAAAGAATATAAAATTTGTTGGTAAAATCCGACGTATAAGTATAATTAATGTTATATTTATGTGTATGGTTCATATGAAAATCTGAGGATATAATTTATCAATTGTGCATATTCTCTTGTGTGTCATATATGAACAATTTTATCAGTATATTGGAGGTAGATTATTAGTTGTTTTGTGTATTAGATAAGGTTTGTTTACATTTTGATATATTGAACTGCTTACTATGTGCGTATAAACTGATTACACTACGTTAATAATCTTGTAGTAATAATAATTTTCTTAGCATATAAATCAGTAGATTTAAATTTTATTAAAATTATTAAATTTGATCAATATGGCGGATTTATTTAGTTGACTTATTAGCTAATATGAAAACCATCGAAGCGAAGATGGAAGCGAGTGTACAGAAAATTTCAGAAGAAAATAAAGCCTGGCATGAGAAGATGAAAGCCGAGGATGAAGATCTTGTCGCCAGTATGCGGAAATTTTTGGAAGAAATGGAAGCCGATAGAAAGGAGAGGGTGGCGAAAGTACAGGGAATGTCAGCTGATATTGAAGTAGATTTAACTGTTGAGAATATTGTACCTTGTGATAATTTTGAAGTACCAAATGTTCTTGTGGAACATACTCTCAAAGAAAGTAATATGAAAGTTAACCAAGATGTTACAACTGAAGGATTAACGGAGAACAGTAGCATAGTAGATGAAATTGAAAGTGATTATACAGAAACAATCCAATTAGGGTCTAGTAGTTCATCTCTCGGTAAGGTCGAGTATCTAGATTCTGCAGCAAATGGTAGTGAAGATAACGAAAGTGAAATTAGTAGTAACAACACTATTAATCCAGAACATATTTCAGGTAATTGTTGTGATGAGGTGATAGTTTATAATGTAACAGATATAGCGTGCGAGAGCCGTGAACGGATAGTAGAATCTGAAGCTATTATTGATTCGGACAGTTTATGGATATCACATAAAAAACCCGAACCAGTAGTAGAGCCTGGAAATAGTATTGATACAAATGGTGCAGGTATTTATGACACATGTCGTAATGGTGAGGTACTAGATGAATCTATATTTGATACTGAGGTGTTTATGGAGGACGGAGAGGTGAATGATACTGATGACAATAAGGTGACAACAAGTATGGTAAATAATAATGAACCACCGCGGAATCAGTTTCAAGTTCAACCACCACAAAATCAGCCACAATCACAACAACTTAAAAATACAACTCAGCAATTTAATACCAACTTATTAGCAACAGTTACTGAAAGTGATTCAGTTAAAAAGCAGTTCAATCGATTGAATGTGAGTAATGTTAGTTGTAAGAATAAAATTGTTGTGTCTGGCCTATATCCTGCAGAAATTAGGGATAGTTTAATGTGTAGTAATGATAATAGTAATGAATGTGAGGAAAATATTAGTCTTGAAAATGACACCGACCTTATTGTCGATGCGAAAATCAGCAGTTATATTGATGAGGTATTGTTCGACAGCGGCGCAGAAATATCGGTGATGGACGAGCGGTTACTAAAGAGGCATAAAAACCACTTTATACAAATTCCGCTTCTGCCGGTAAGTCACACAATTTTAAATCAGCGACAGGTGAGTCGCAGATAGTTGAAAAACAGGCACTTGTAGCAAAATACATACAGGGAATGGGAATAGAGATCGCTGTACTTGTAGTTAGAAAACTCGGACATGATATTATTTTGGAAGTCGACAAATTGAATAAACTGCACGCTACAATTGAATTTCTGAACGAAACATGGCAGTGTACGGTTAATAATAATCGACACAATATCAGATTAGGACGCAGGAGGGGTAAGGAGAGGTTCGTATATGAGCCGTATACATTAGCCCGACCGGCTGTTCAACAAGCTGATAAGATAACGCATAACTTGCTGTCCCACACAAGGCAGATAACGGGCAGCGAGCAAAATAAAATACAGCGGATATTAGATAAATTCAAATCTATATTTCCAAGTAAACATGTGCATTTCAAAACTGAGAGAATTTTATACAAAAAACTCAGAAATAAATGTCAGGATATAGGGTGTAAGAATGTGTAGTTTATTTAAAATATGTCAGTTCAGGTATAAATGTTGTATGTAGGGTAATTCTGTGAATGAGCGATAATCTAGTAAAGATAAGGAATGCAGTCTGTTGTACCTTGTGACCTTGCATAATTGCTATCTGCTTGTCAAGAACATGTGTATTTGTTTTGGTTTAAAGGGTGCCACGTGTCTTTGGTTTGTTTATTCTGTCAAGTTGACAGTTATGAAATGTTTGTATTGCAAAGGAGGTGTTTATTTGATTTTATGTTTGAGGGTATTAGTATTATTATTCTTAGGATTAGGAATTGTTTGGTTGTATCAAAGAAAAAAAAATTTTTTTTTATATTTGTTAGTCAACTAAAAAAAAAAAATAAAAATTTTTTTTATGCGGGAAGGGGTTAATCCTGCAATGAAACACAGGATCCTGATAAGCAGTGCAGGCTTGTGTAATACACAGACGATTAACATTCATGTCTAAATTGGTAGTTTTGTTAGATTTGGTTTTTGTGATATAAGTTTTGTATTTTAGAAAGGATAAGGAATTAGGTTTAGTAAAACTGTGTATTATTTTATTTGTTATTTATTCATGTACTATGTCTGTGGAAATGTGCGAGCGTGCATGAGTGATAAACGTTTCCCCGGCTGTGTGTGAAATAGTTATCGTAGTGTTATGTCACTTGGACTGAACATAAACTACTGTATTAGCTACAGTTCCTATATATTTCTATCTATTAAATGACGTTCAGATATGATTTTATGAAAGTATGAAGTTATTGTAAAACGCAGTTAAGCATGAGATAAGGGTATCCTGAGATTACCAGCTATGCATGCTCTTACAAAGTTGATGCACTTTACGGCATGAAAAGTTGCAAGTCATGTTCGAAGTAACCATGTGACTTCCTTCCACCAATTAAATGCTGGAAGGCAGTTGGAAATTTTCTTAACCTGTTGTTACACAGTTATTTCTTCTCAGCCAGCTATCAAAATCGGGACGTGCAATTCTTGTTCAAGATTTTCCGCTTGCAAGAATTTGTTAAGTCTTTTCGGCGGTAGTAACACGTGTGAAGACTCAGAACTGTTCGTGTATTACATCTATACACCCAGTTTTGTTATTAAAACATAGCGTTCATAAATATGACAGTCTGTTCTTCTCGGGCAGCTATCACGATTGGGACGTGCAATTCTCGTTCAAGATTTTTCCGCTTGCAAGAATTCGTTAGTCTTTTCGGCGGTAATAACGAGTGTGAAGACTCAGAACTGTTTGTGTATTACATCTCTACACACGGCATTATTATTAAAACATTGCGTGTGTAATAAGTGAACTTGAACTGTGTTACTGTGTGAGGTATTCTGCAGTACCAGTAAAATTTAATAATTACTTAGTAATACAATTTGTCATCATTAGTTTCCGCGTGAGTGGAAGATTTCCGCATAGGGAGGTCTGCTGATCGCGGTAGACCGAGTGGTACGCGTGAACACTTGAAGAGTCCGGATTGGTATAAGCCTAATATACCGTTTCTAAATAAAACTCACTGTGACCTGAGATACTTGTAAATTATAAATTCTATATGAAGTTTAACCAGTAGTATCCATAGAACCGTTGTGGTGTGCGAAGCGTCAGTGTCAACGTTGGGACTACAGGACATCAGCCCAGCTGGAAGCGTTACCAGGGTGAACCGTCTGTCATCATACGCCACGCCGGACGACTCAAAGACACAGCAAAGCTCCCCCCCTTTTCATCAGCATCGTCGTGGTATCATCACATATGTAACGTATCACATCACGTGTATGAACAGTAATTAACACTTTAAAAGACTATATATCAAACACTACCATTATTATGCTTGTCAAAAAATATCATATAAACAATTACATATGTCTTGTATGCAATAAATAATCTTAAACCCTCCAATATAGACTTTTGCATTAAGATACACATACTACCATATTCTATGCGCCAATAATTAAGTAATTTGTGTTGTCGCATAGAGATATTTGGCACTTAGCAACGTGGGGCTCGTAAAATAGCGTTAATTTTACGCTATTCTATATTTGTCAAAGAATATAAAATTTGTTGGTAAAATCCGATGTATAAGTATAATTAATGTTATATTTATGTGTATGGTTCATATGAAAATCTGAGGATAAAATTTATCAATTGTGCATATTCTCTTGTGTGTCATATATTAACAATTTTATCAGTATATTGGAGGTAGATTATTAGTTGTTTTGTGTATTAGATAAGGTTTGTTTACATTTTGATATATTGAACTGCTTACTATGTGCGTATAAACTGATTACACTACGTTAATAATCTTGTAGTAATAATAATTTTCTTAGCGTATAAATCAGTAGATTTAAATTTTATTAAAATTATTAAATTTGATCAATATGGCGGATTTATTTAGCTGACTTATTAGCTAATATGAAAACCATGGAAGCGAAGATGGAAGCGAGTGTACAGAAAATTTCAGTAGAAAATAAAGCCTGGCATGAGAAGATGAAAGCCGAGGATGAAGATCTTGTCGCCAGTATGCGGAAATTTTTGGAAGAAATGGAAGCCGATAGAAAGGAGAGGGTGGCGAAAGTACAGGGAATGTCAGCTGATATTGAACTAGATTTAACTGTTGAGAATATTGTACCTTGTGATAATTTTGAAGTACCAAATGTTCTTGTGGAACATACTCTCAAAGAAAGTAATCTGAACGTTAACCAAGATGTTACAACTGAAGGATTAACGGAGAACAGTAGCATAGTAGATGAAATTGAAAGTGATTATACAGAAACAATCCAATTAGGGCCTAGTAGTTCATCTCTCGGTAAGGTCGAGTATCTAGATTCTGCAGCAAATGGTAGTGAAGATAACGAAAGTGGAATTAGTAGTAACAACACTATTAGTCCAGAATATATTTCAGGTAATTGTTGTGATGAGGTGATAGTTTATAATGTAACAGATATAGCGTGCGAGAGCCGTGAACGGATAGTAGAATCTGAAGCTATTATTGATTCGGACAGTTTATGGATATCACATAAAAAACCCGAACCAGTAGTAGAGCCTGGAAATAGTATTGATACAAATGGTGCAGGTATTTATGACACATGTCGTAATGGTGAGGTACTAGATGAATCTATATTTGATACTGAGGTGTTTATGGAGGACGGAGAGGTGAATGATACTGATGACAATAAGGTGACAACAAGTATGGTAAATAATAATGAACCACCGCGGAATCAGTTTCAAGTTCAACCACCACAAAATCAGCCACAATCACAACAACTTAAAAATACAACTCAGCAATTTAATACCAACTTATTAGCAACAGTTACTGAAAGTGATTCAGTTAAAAAGCAGTTCAATCAATCGAATGTGAGTAATGTTAGTTGTAAGAATAAAATTGTTGTGTCTGGCCTATATCCTGCAGAAATTAGGGATAGTTTAATGTGTAGTAATGATAATAGTAATGAATGTGAGGAAAATATTAGTCTTGAAAATGACACCGACCTTATTGTCGATGCGAAAATCAGCAGTTATATTGATGAGGTATTGTTCGACAGCGGCGCAGAAATATCGGTGATGGACGAGCGGTTACTAAAGAGGCATAAAAACCACTTTATACAAATTCCGCTTCTGCCGGTAAGTCACACAATTTTAAATCAGCGACAGGTGAGTCGCAGATAGTTGAAAAACAGGCATTTGTAGCAAAATACATACAGGGAATGGAAATAGAGATCGCTGTACTTGTAGTTAGAAAACTCGGACATGATATTATTTTGGAAGTCGACAAATTGAATAAACTGCACGCTACAATTGAATTTCTGAACGAAACATGGCAGTGTACGGTTAATAATAATCGACACAATATCAGATTAGGACGCAGGAGGGGTAAGGAAAGGTTCGTATATGAGCCGTATACATTAGCCCGACCGGCTGTTCAACAAGCTGATAAGATAACGCATAACTTGCTGTCCCACAGAAGGCAGATAACGGGCAGTGAGCAAAATAAAATACAGCGGATATTAGATAAATTCAAATCTATATTTCCAAGTAAACATGTGCGTTTCAAAACTGAGAGAATTTTATACAAAAAACTCAGAAATAAATGTCAGGATATAGGGTGTAAGAATGTGTAGTTTATTTAAAATATGTCAGTTCAGGTATAAATGTTGTATGTAGGGTAATTCTGTGAATGAGCGATAATCTAGTTTTGTTAGATTTGGTTTTTGTGATATAAGTTTTATATTTTAGAAAGGATAAGGAATTAGGTTTAGTAAAACTGTGTATTATTTTATTTGTTATTTATTCATGTACTATGTCTGTGGAAATGTGCGCGCGTGCGTGAGTGATAAACGTTTCCCCGGCTGTGTGTGAAATAGTTATCGTAGTGTTATGGCACTTGAACTGAACATAAACTACTGTATTAGCTACAGTTCCTATATATGTCTATCTATTAAATGACGTTCAAATATGATTTTATTAAAGTATGAAGTTATTGTAAAACGGAGTTATGCATGAGATAAGGGTATTCTGAGATTACCAGCTATGCATGCTCTTACAAAGTTGATGCACTTTACGGCATGAAAAGTTGCAAGTCATGTTCGAAGTAACCATGTGACTTTCTTCCACCACTTAAATGCTGGAAGGCAGTTGGAAATTTTCTTAACCTCTTGTTACACAGTTATTTCTTCTCAGCCAGCTATCACGATCGGGACGTGCAATTCTTGTTCAAGATTTTCCGCTTGCAAGAATTTGTTAAGTCTTTTCGGCGGTAGTAACACGTGTGAAGACTCAGAACTGTTCGTGTATTACATCTATACACCCAGTTTTGTTATTAAAACATAGCGTTCATAAATACGACAGTCAGTTCTTCTCGGGCAGCTATCACGATTGGGACGTGCAATTCTCGTTCAAGATTTTTCTGCTTGCAAGAATTCGTTAGTCTTTTCGGCGGTAATAATGAGTGTGAAGACTCAGAACTGTTTGTGTATTACATCTCTACACACGGCATTATTATTAAAACATTGCGTGTGTAATAAGTGAACTTGAACTGTGTTACTGTGTGAGGTATTCTGCAGTACCAGTAAAATTTAATAATTACGTAGTAATACAATTTGTCATCATTAGTTTCCGCGTGAGTGGAAGATTTCCGCATAGGGAGGTCTGCTGATCGCGGTAGACCCAGTGGTACGCGTGAACACTTGAAGAGTCCGGATTGGTATAACCCTAATATACCGTTTCTAAATAAAACTCACTGTGACCTGAGATACTTGTAAATTATAAATTCTATATGAAGTTTAACCAGTAGTATCCATAGAACCGTTGTGGTGTGCGAAGCGTCAGTGTCAACGTTGGGACTACAGGACATCAGCCCAGCTGGAAGCGTTACCAGGGTGAACCGTCTGTCATCATACGCCACGCCGGACGACTCAAAGACACAGCAAAGCTCCCCCCCTTTTCATCAGCATCGTCGTGGTATCATCACATATGTAACGTATCACATCACGTGTATGAACAGTAATTAACACTTTAAAAGACTATATATCAAACACTACCATTATTATGCTTGTCAAAATATATCATATAAACAATTACATATGTCTTGTGTGCAATAAATAATCTTAAACCCTCCAATATAGACTTTTGCATTAAGATACACATACTACCATATCCTATGCGCCAATAGTTAAGTAATTTGTGTTGTCGCAATATATATATATATATATTATAATAGTACAAATTTATTTGTGTTTGTGGAGCCCCACGTGTTTGGGACGCCAATTTTATATAACAATACCTTGTATTTAAACAATTACAACGATACCAGGTGTAAACAGTTATAATGATACCAGGTGTGTAACTATAATAAGAGTAGTAAATTTATGAGTCCATGTTTATTGTTTCAAAAGCATTATAATTAATAAAACATTGTTAATAATCTCCGATCAAGATATAACTCATTATTAAGTGTTTATCTCTTAAGCTATCCAGTGTTACACACATTTAAAACACTCTTATGTCTAGACATGTTAATAATCTTAATCTAGACATTTATTCAAATTGATTTAATAAAAGAAATAAAATTTAAATGTAACTAAGTTTTATTTTAATTGAATTCATTTAAATCAAATCTGACCTCAGCTTGTTCAGTCTATACCAATGTTTTTTTAAAAATAAATTTATAATTATATTAATTACTTTTAGACTGGCATTTGTTTCGTATTCAAAATTTAAATTATTCTTTTCTACAAAATGCAAATATCAAATCATTTCAATTATTTTTCTTAGATAAAAAAAGAAATACTATCTCAAAATTAAACTCCTTTTTTTATATTTATCTATATGCGATCGCTCATTCTTACGACTAAAACGTTTACATAAGACTCTATTACATTATTTACCTAATTATAAACTTTTTTGTTTTAATTCATTGTCCCTTTATATAGTCTTTATGAGCTCTTTAAAAAAATCATTTATAAATGCATTATGCATGTCACCTCGAGTTGTGATGATCTTACGACTTATTGACGGGGTCCAGCGTTGTCCAGCGTTGGGTTACCATTACTCCTGGCTTGGCGTGGTCCTGGATATGTCCAGAGTCCAGTGTCGTTCTCCAGCAGTGTGTGGTCCGTCCCAGAGAATTAATATTGGCTGCGAGGTGGATCTCATTCGGCTGTTAGGCGTCTAAAAAGCATCTCCTAATGTCCAGCATCTCGCGTTGCTCTTTGTAGCTTCTCTGTAGATACTCTTGCTGACTTAAACGGTCCCGGTACTCTACGTTTCCCGTAATAGTGTAAACCTAATTACTGAAAACATCTTTATTCGTTCGTAGATGAGACTAATAACAAAATAAAACTGTTCTGCCGATGGACAGAGTGTCCAACTGCAACTGTGTCTTGAAATGAAGAGAAGGGCTTCCAGTCGAACCCTTAATTTATACCCTCTCGAGATTCCGCACCTGTTGGTTCCGAAATTGTCCTGTCGAGACCTGCAGATCACATGATAGCCTCCACTCCCGAACCTTTTTATATATTTGCAATTTTTTGCAAATGGCAATGTTTTGTATGGAATTGAGATAGCACAAATCAGAGCTAATTTGATTAAGCACTCACTGTATTAATTTGAGCGTCTTAGTGTAATTTGCGTATTTTTTGCACACTTATTTCGCACTGACTTCGCGTAGTGTGTCCTACTAACGTCATTTTCTTACTGTGGATACGTATAAAATTTACACACACTTTGGTGCCTTTTGTTTGTTTATACACTAATTAGTTTTCACACAGTGAATTAAAATAATTATTTTAGTAATTAATTGGGGAGGGTTGCTGGGATTCCTGTCTGTACATGCTTCACTAACACACACAAGATACACGCGTAACACACATACAATCGAGCAGTGTTCCTTGCTTGTTGGAACAGGTTAATTTCTCCCCTAGTATAACAGTGAAACATTTTTACAATCCCAGACATGTCCATTTACCCCAAACTTATAATAATTTTACAAATTTTACATTTATTTAAATCAATGCTCAATACAGCATATGGCTGTATCGTTGCAATATATATATATATAGTGAATCAAAGCTTGTTATGCCCATTAAACTGATACAAAACCTGTTATGTCAAAATATGAAAGTTGTATGCATTCTTTTTTTCAGAATCTGCATATGCTGTTTTCTATCTGTTAAAAAAACTTCTATGTACATGCATAAATAAAAAAACCTCATTTGTAATTCCTGAAAAAATTGTTTTCATGGACAGAATGAGTTTTGCAATTGGACGAGTAAATTGTGAAATAGTGGGTCAGCGAGAATTGACAAAATTACATCATTTGCTGTAAGAACCTAAGATCATTGTACCTAGTATTGTGATCATCTTAATATATTTAATAAATTTAAGTTTCAACAGAGGCAAGTTCCTTGAATCCTTGAAAGTGGCTGTTGTAATTCCATTGTATAAACGTGGTGATCCTAAAGAAAGAAGCAATTATAGACCAATATCTTTGTTGTCAGCATTTTATAAAATTCTTGAGAAAGTCTTTAAAATAAGAATGATGTTATTTTTAAATTCGATAAATTTTTTCTGTAGGAATCAGTATGGTTTCAGATGTGACCCATCAACAGAGGATGCACTGATCAACTTTGTGATTGAAGTCTATACAGCAATGAATGATATTAGCCATTGTGCTGCTGCATTATTTATTGATATAGCCAAAGCTTTTGATATAGTAGATCATTTTATGCTTTTAGACAAGCTGTGGAAAAGTGGCTTCAGGGGAATTCCTCATGAGTGGCTTAGAAGTTGTCTTTTAAACCGGAGACAAGTTGTACGTACTCTAATATATGGTGTGCCTCAGGGTTCTGTTTTAGGTCCAGTTTTACTTTTAATTTATTGTAAAGGTCTACATGAGGGTAGATTCTATAGGCAAGTTACTGCATTTGCAGGTGATACTATGTTGTTGTATACCGGCAAAACTTTGGATTCGTTTCAGAAATTTAGTCAGCTTGATTTAACAAAATTAACATATTGGTTTAGTAAACATTGTATGGTTTTAAGTGGCAAAACTAAATATATGATTTTCAGTTTGAGAGACAAGTTTGAATTTTCACATTCTTTTTTCTAACATGAATCATCATATCAAAAAGAATTTGACTGTAGGTGCTTGGTGATTGAACAAACTGAAAAAATTAAATATCTTGGTTTAATAATAGACAAGTAATCTCTCATGGAAAGGTTATCTTAGTAAACTGATTAAAGAGTTGTGTCCATTCTTGCAAAAATTCTACTTCTTACAAGATTTTTGTCCAGAAAGCTTGCTGATCACAATCTATGAAGCATTGGTTACATCTAAATTGGGAGGAATGTATATTATAAAAGCCAGTTACAATATTACAAAAGACAATCATTTGAAGTATTTTTAAGAAATGTAAGTTTAAACACTTTTGGCCACTTTTTCAAAAGTTTGAAATTCTTCCCTTATGGCATGTGTGTTTTTAAAGTTCTTAGGCCCTTTTATTATAAGTGGTAAGATATATACATTTAAAGATAAAGACTATAATCTTTGGACAAATTTGTTGTTCTTTCTTCTTCTTCAGCGGTGCAACAACCCATTAATGAGTCAAGGGCTCCTTTAACAGCCTCCGCCAGTTGTCCCGGTCAAGTGCAGCTGCTCTCCAGTTCTGGGTCCCAAGGATATGGCGCACATCATAGTTCACACCATCTTCCCAACGTAGTTTGGGGTCACCAACTCTGGTGGTGCCATAGATCTGTTCTGTGAGTGCCTTTCTTGCCATTTCATTCTCCCCCATTCTGATCACGTGTCCAGCCCACCTGAGTCTACCAAGTTTTATAATTTTCACAATATCTGGTTCATTCAGAAGAGTGTTCAGTTGTTGGTTGGTTCTTTTCCTCCATTCAGCTCCTACACATATTGGACCAAATATACAGCGGAGGATTTTGCGTTCGTGAACCAGCAGGCTTGACTCAGACTTTCTAGAAATGGTCCAGGTCTCAGAACCATAGGTGAGAACTGGGCGGATCAGTGTTTTATACAAAAGCAGCTTGATGCTCCTGGCAATTATTCTACTCTGGAACAGGGTCTGAGACCAAAGAAGCACCTATTAGCTGAGGTGATTCTTCGCTTTATTTCTTCTGTTGTTTCCCCATTGGCGTTAACTTGGCATCCTAAATAAACAAAGTTGTTGACTTTTTCGAAGGAATAGATGCCAATTTGGATGTGCTCTCCTTCTCTAGCCTCCTGTCCTGTGGCCATGTATTTTGTCTTGCTTTCATTTATTATAAAACCCAGCCTCCTTGTGGGACCTTCAAGAGCAAGAAAGGCTTCAGTGATTGCTCGAAGGGACCTTCAGATTATATCTAGGTCATCGGCGTATCCTAGGACCTGCACCAACCTGTTGAATACAGTCCCGGAGGAAGCTATTCCACCATCTCTCATAGCTTTTTCTAAGGCAAGAATGAAGAATAGGCAAGCAAGAGCATGGCCTGGAGGACTCCCTTTCCATAGTCAAACTCTCCTAATAAGTCATTCTGAATCCTCACCATGCCCTTCACTGTCAGCAGTGAATTTGTTGTTCTTTGGTCAAATTAACTCCTTATCACCAGTTTTACAGTAGTAGCGTTTCACACTTCTTTAATTTGCTATGCCATATGTCAGTCTTGGGCACACTTTAGGCGAATTTCTGAAATCTCTGAAAACATGTTTACTCTCAGTTCCAAATGGAGAAATTTTAAAAATTATCAACTAAAAATAAATAAGTAAAAAATTAAAAAAAATTATATTGCAGATTTGTTACCTTGTGGAATTGTGTTGTTTCTTTTATATTATATTGTATTTCTTATTTGTTTTAATGCAGTATGCTGGATTTTTGTTTTAAGTTTAGTAATCTTTTTATTGTAATTAAAGAAATTTAATTGGTTTGTTGCTTGTGAAGCAGTAAGGGGTCCTATTTGAGTTTATGTGTATAAAGGAAGCCCCAACACGGTCATTTCTAGGGGGCCCTATTTTTGTTTTATCGATCCATGTGTTGTAATATTTATTGTACTTGCATTATTATGATAAAATAAAAGATTTTTTTGTTTAAAAAGGAAATCTTGAAAATTACTTTGATACTGATTGAACTGATAAATGATATCTAGCGTCCTGTTTGAATGAGAATCTGTTATAACAGTGCCAGTTGACAAAAATTGTTCAGAATTATTTTTTTATTATTCATTGACAGAAACTAATTAAATTAGCTATCAGAGTGTTTACAATAAGTTTAAAACAATGAAGATTAGATTGTTATTTTCATTATGGAAGAGTATGTTTAAGGCTAATTTCATAAAAATATATACATGTGATCATAATAGTAAGCCTATACATAAAATCTGCATGGAAGGAGTTTACAGTTGATATAAGTATTATAAATTTGGTACCATATTTTTAAATATTGCTGAAAATGGTGGTTCACCAGGAGAATGATATGAAAAAAAAAGTTAAATGGATCTTTATATTTAATTTTAATCAGTACATGGTATTTCAACTAATTATTTACAGAATAATAGCAGGGTGGTGCAGTTTATTAAACAGAAATATCAGACAGACATCAACAGATTTATTATATTTCCTTGTCTTCCTTTTGTCATAAATTAAACATACAATGAATCCTCACGCTATATTGCCCTGATTAATATCATTTTAATATTACTTCACATAACTATATGCACAAAGTCCCCTTATAAAGTTTCAGTGGTTTTTGCTGGTGCTTTAACACTTCAATAAATATTCAGTATATGGCAGTTACTTTGTATGAACTGTCTTACTTTATGGAATGAAGAGAACACAACAAAACAATAAACTCTCCATTCTTTCTTTAAGGCAGCGTAACAGCTGAACAGCGTATACGGTAGTGGAAAGTGCTGCTACTTCTGTTTCTAACTGTGACCTGAACAGTAAAATTTGTGTAACCTGGACTTATATTAACAAAATTGTATAGAAGTATTGTAGGCCTATGTCAGAATTCATGTGAATTATTTCTTTGTGAATACTATATTAATCGTAATAGATTAAGTATTTAACTTGCGGCGTTCCTTAAAAACTTTGTGTTTTATAATGTAATGTCCCTGTCTTTGCTGTTGTTTCTTATAGAAAAAATAATATCGTTTCGGGTAATTTCCATTAACATTGTGAATTTTAAGAACCTAACTACAATATTAAGCAAGGATGTACTCTATATGTTTGGCACAAGCTGTTGCTTTTGTAGTCTACTTTATGGACGAAAGCATTGTACTGTTATACCTTACTGTAAAATAATATCTGACTGCAAGTTATTTACTTGTGATGAGTAATTTTAAGAATCGGCCTTTTATCATCAACCCCTATAAGCAATTATAGTTAATACATGGATTTACCACGTAACTGTTATGGTACAGTCATCATATTATCAGTGAATGCTGATATTCCTTTCATAAAATTTTTTAATTCCTCTGTTATTGCATTGTAGTTTTCCTGCAATAATACGTAGATTTGTACTGTGGTAACTGTATTCAAATTTATTGAAGATCTATGTCTTTCAATACTACAAAATTATGTTTTGATTTTGTTTCATATTTTGAGTTCTAAATTAGTTAGTTCGGCAACCAAGTGTTATTAAAGGTTACTGTTTAGATACATTTAATCAAATAAAGGAATGGATATTGTGTGCTTCACGCTTATAAAACTATAAATAGAATTCGCTACAGACAGACTCACTATAGACTGAACAGAGCATTCTTATAATGCTATGGTGGACAGTGTGTTCAGTTTATATCTGAAAAGCAAGATGTGATGAGAACTGATTCAGAATAATTTAAAAATTATTCATTGTGAATGGATTAAAAATTATATAGTTCTTTTCTGTGTGTTTTCAAAGTCCAAGTACATGTAATGTATTTCATTAGCATGACTTACCGAACAGGTAATCACATTTATTAACAGCATTTTTGTCAGTTGACAGCCATATTTTATTATAATTAACATCAAAAATTTTGCCTATTCTGTGATAGCACTCATAGTGGTAAAGCAGAGATTATTCATCCTTAGTCTTAGCTTTATCATGGAGGACCCCACATTACAGAACAGGCAAGACATTTGTTGTAAATAATAATATGAATAAAATGTAGTTGTCAACTAAAGAAGTGTTATTAACAATTCTGACCAAATGTAGAATACGAATAAAATATAATCATATTTAATTGTATAGTTTTGTACTTTATTATAAACACTCAGTTTTTTTATTACTGGTAAATTCTAAGTGTGGTTCATAAAAACCACCTTGTTTTGCTAAAGTTCATATGCCTCATTAATGTGTTTTAATTTCAGACTTTCACCAAACAGTATTTCATCTTAAATTTCCTTTGCTGTTGGGAATTTTTTTGTTCCCCTACCACTTCATCTTCCCCTACATTATATTGATGTCTAGTTAACTATTGCACACATATGCTGACTTTTCATAACATCAAAACTTTCATGGTCAGAGTCAATTTCAGTAACTTTATTTTCTGGGTTGTTGAGCTGTGGTGTCCTCTTCTTAAAACACAGATGTTTTGACTGCAGCTGTAACAGTCATCTCAGTGTCTTCCTGTTCCTGTGGCAACTGATGATGTGACACTTGAAACCATCACACTTTTATAGACATTTACGGTTGGATAGCCATCTCTCTGATTGGTCGGGAGTTCAACCCAATCCTGTTGCTCACTTGTGTCGTCAACGGTGTTTGATGTTCTACCTGAGGCAGCAATCTGAGAATCTCGCAGTGCTGGGTATTGGATTGTTACCTCAGATATAATATCAAACTTCATTGGTGACACAAGTGAGCAACAGGATTGAGCCGAGCTCTTGGTCAGTCAGAATATTTGTACATGTCTCATTACGTGCATGTATAATGTTTTTTTTAGTACTTAGTATTTATACTTATCCATTCTCACGATGCAGCTAGTATCAGCTGCAGTTACACATTCCACATGCATAAAGGAGTGTAACAGCCACCAGGTATAAGACACAATGAGTGAGTAATTTTGAGTGTGTAAAGTGCACGAGTGAGTGGAATCTATATATGTGAATGTTGTTTCATGAAGAGGAAATTGTATAAATGAATGTAAGTGAGTCAAAGCATGACATACATAGTGGTGGATAATCATTGATAAGTGATGATCTGATCTGTTTCGGACACAAAAAAAAAAATGGACTGAGAAATTTGTGACAATGGCAGTGCATTATTCTTGATATCTATATTCACTTCTATTAAATTCCTTGAGGTTGTACTATGTTATACACCTGTTTATATAAAATCAAATGCTGATAGCATTTCATGCTGTTTGACGGGGTTAATCATAATAAATATATACAACACACTGATATTCAATATACAGGGACTAACAGACATGTTTAAACAGTATTCATTTTTAATACCTGTAAAAGTTTCAGGAAATTAAATTCCCTGGTGAATTTATTAGGCCACAACAAGAAGTACTGAAAATGATTTATTCTATGGCATGTGTATTAAACGATAAAAAATAGCAATAGAGATTGAAAAAATTAATTTTTACATATACTTAAGTGTGTTTTTAAAACAGATAACATTTTTTTTTCTGTTATTTAATTTTCTTATCCATACTGTAACTCTGATAAGGTTTCCAGGGAGCCTTTAATTTCCTGAGGATGTAATGTAGTTTCCTTTAATGAGTCATGGTTCTCGTGTCAGTAAGCTCACAGCGTTGCCAACATACATGGAGCGAATAAAAATTGTATTTCTCTTACAAAATACAATGTTAACAGTACTAAGTATTTAATTGTAATGAAATATAAACAAAATGGACAAAAAATTCAAATGAAGTGAATCCGTTCTACTTTTCTTAATCAGTGATGTCCATGGGCTCACATAGGTCCTCTCCACTACCTCCCTCCCTTCCTTCAACCATCCCTTTCTCCTAGTCTTTCACACACACACACACACACACACACACACACACACACACACACACACACACACACACACACACACACACACACACACACACACACACACACACACACACACACACACACACACACACACACACACACACACACACACACACACACACACACACACACACACACACACACACACACACACACACACACACACACACACACTGTAGCGGGTCGAATTTTGGGTGTTTTTATTTTTCAACAGTTTGGGATAATTATATTTTTATTCAGTTCATTTTCGGGCGGGTTTGGATAAAACATTGCGAAGTAATTGTATTGTGCAACGTATGTGTCAGTATAACAGTCAGTGTAACAGAACCGTGAAACAACGCTATAAGACGCAGTTGTTGTTGAGGAATGCGGCAGAGCATTTGCACCTCCACCAAAATTCCAAGAACTATGCGAGAGTGTGGCATTGCGCTCCCATGCGCACACCAAGCATGGGCGCCTACCCAAGCGTTGGCAAAAAAGTAAGATGGCCATATAGTGAAATTTTCATCGTTCCGTTGGGTTCACTACGGAAGTGTCGTTTAGACCACGCCCACTTAAATGACATCAGCAGAGCCAAGCACAATATTAAGCTTTGGTCATCCACATATGTCAGCTCCATTCCCTATATAAAATGGTTACACGACAGCAAAGGAACAAGGAGCGACGACGAAAACATCGTGGCATTGAAGAACAACTTCCATGCAGGAACAGGTAGATGTACCTGTCACGTTCACAGCCACACAGTCGACATTAACCGGAGACGCGACACAGTCAACTAGAAGTCGACTCTCTTGATAGACGCTAACAGTTTGGTTTAGGCCCCGGTCGGTGGTGTTCTAAATACGTCTAACTCAATCATATCGTTAATACCGACCGGGACCCGAAGAATTAACGACTTTGTGAATTGTTGCATTGCAGTGATGGTCTGATAACATTAATAACAATGAATGGAATCGTAACAAAGCACGTGTTCGGTCGGTAGTGCGTATCCCCTTAAAACTAAAACGAAATGCGCAATGATTAACTATGGTGTTATTGGAATATAATCTTTTATGGGGGTTTTTGTGTGTATATTGTGTGAATGCGTGTGCGAGCAAAAGCTGGGCTACCTTATAAATATAAGAAGTATATTATCAATGTAAGATGTATTTAACCTTATCAATACCCGTTTTGTTCTTGTGTGTCGTGGAGTAAGGAGGAGCTGTTTCAGTAAGTAAAGTGTTTCTTTCATAACAAAATGTGTTAGTCTAAGTTATTTCGTCATTGCCATTTCCTCATTTCTGTGTTAAAAATTCGTCTAACGTTCCGGAATCTTTCTGAGTTATTAATTGGGTGGGTCAGATTGCTAAATTGTCCGTTTTATTAAGGTGGAGTGTAAAGGTTTTCGATATTTTATCCTATAAAAAATAATCGTGGCGACCTTGGTCTTCTGGTAAAATTTCAATAACAGGTAAGTGTTGTAATTGCGTGCAGGTAAGTCCTGGTAGTGATTTTATGTATTTATATATTTAGGCCTCTTTTTTATTGTTACAAATGTCGACGCGCTGCCAGGATTTTCGTTTAATTATAATTTTATACGAGATAGACCTATTTTAATACACAGAAAATAGGATGTGGTAATGACGAATGTATAAAAATTGTATTACACATATTCACAGTAGTGATTAGGCGTTTTGAGTATAGAAAAATAGTAGTTTTATATATGAGTGTTATACAAACGAACTTTAAAAAAAAAAAAAAAAGTCTATAATACAAAGTAATGAGAGTGATTTTGTTTGGGACGAGTGGGAGAGTGAATTTCGAGGTGTTGTGGGTGAGATGACAGACGAGGAATGGGGTAATTTAGACGATAAGTTAACCCGAATGGAAGAACAAGAGGAAGGAATATTTGCGGAAATCAATAAACATAGTGAGATGACCAATGTTAAAGGTAAGATAGCTGAAGTAAAACTGGTAGAAAATAAGACAGTGAATAGGCCTAATGATAATGATAACGACAGAGTGGGGGTAGAAAAAAAGGAGCATACATTGGAGGATGTGATGAATCTTTTGAGAACAGTGTATGATAATATGAATAAGGGTTTTGATGAATTACAGGAAATGAGGGATAAGCATTTTGATGAGTTGCATATAGAATTAAACAAAACAAAGGAAATAATGAGTAAGGGTTGTAATACAATAAAAAATGCTATTGATAAACCAGACGAGAGGCGGGAGGAAGATAGATGTCAATTAAAAGTTGAGTTAACACAGGTAAGTGGTAATGATGTCTTTGATAATAGCGAAGAAATAACTAACAAGGTAAGTTACAGTTGTAAAAATGAATTAATAAATAATAGTGATAAAATAGTTGAAAACGAGCTATTTAAGAATGATGTGATGAAAACAAATAGTGATGATGAAGTTTGTGGTGAAGTAGAATTTAATAACAAAATGTTAGCGAGTGTTGATGAAATTGAGAGAGAGTGTGATGAAAGGTTAGGGTGTCAAAGGGCAAATTTTCCCCGTGATATAAGTGGAGTAAGGACTCCGCTAGTAGTGAATTTTGAGGACAGAGTTTCCTCCGTTAATTGTGTGGAAGACGAGGTGTCTTCAAGCAGTCCCCTAATTTTTTGTAAACCTGGAAAAGCCAGGAAATGGTATAGTAAGTTTGTTGTGCCCTTTGCATGGAGTGAAGTAGGTCAGTGGTGTGGTGACAGGTATTGTGATGAAAGTGATTATGAGAGAGAGAAAGAGTTAGAGTGGTTCAAGGTAAATAGAGGTTATGTAGAGCTGATAGAGAAGATGGATATAAAGAGAGTTATGATAAATAATGTAGACATACCTTGTGTAGTAGTAGACAATGATTATATTGATGATAAATGTGTACCTGTAGGAAGAATTAGTGTACTTGTAGTGGAGGAATATGATGAGAAAATAAATTACCTGGGTGTAACAACAAATATTCACGGAGGCGGGATAAAAACAAATAATAGTGACAAGTCTTATGAGATAATAAAAGGGAAAATGAATGACATAGAGGTAATGGTTTATGATAAAAATAATAATAATAAACTGGATGTAAATAAAAATCATTTAGTATACAAATATGTGAGGTATATTTTTGACGATGGTGGCTGAACTAGAATATCAGTGTATAGACCCTGTTAGATACTGTAAATTCTGGTAATGACCTTGCTGATTTGGACATCTGAAGTGAGATACACTTGAACAGTTTTGACGTATATTTTGTAAATAATATTGAATTCATTTGTGTGTATTGTGAAATGTAATGTGTATATGTTTTAGCCAATCATTAGACGCCTGGCAGGAAATCAACATAATAGAAGTAAGTGTTGATAATGTATTACATGTAATTGTTCAATTTTGAAAGGTATTCATGGTGTTTTAATTATGTTAGGATATCAGCTGATCAACAATACCATGTCACTGGTATATTGGTTTGTAAATGTTACAAGTAATTAATGTTTAGTGTACTACAGACATTTTGAAGTAAAGACAAAAGGAATATGAGAAATAAAATAACAATAATTCATGCAAATTAATAAAAGATAATTCATGGGTGATAAACGTTTTATGGGACATGTAGACCTGTCCGAATTGAAATAAAAGTTGAATGTGAAATAGTAGAGATGATTATGCTGCAATGTTGTTTTTGAGTTGATGTGATGTAACAGAATTTTGAGAAATATTAATGTTGACACAGTAGTAATGGAGAATTTATGTAGAGTTTTGAATGATATATATTTATGTTCATAATTAATGAGATTATTTTGTTGTATTTGTGGTAATGAAATGAGATTGAGATTTTGGGGGATGGCAATTTTGTATTAGGGGGTAGTGTATTTGGGGAGTCCGCAACAAGGGTTGGGACGGGATAGGGACCGATTGGCGCCGGAAAGGGTTACCTAGGGGGAGTCCAGGGACCAACATAAGGGAATGAGTTTTGGGAAGGAAACACGTATCCTATGTACAAAGGGTTAGAGAGTATTTTTTCATATATGTAGAGAAGGCGGCGAATTGTGTTAAATGATAAGTTGGGGTTTAGAATGTCCTGATTAGTAGATGATTTTTGATAGAGTTGGGTGTCTTGGGAGTTGCAGTTGATAAATATTAGAGTCAGGGGGAGAAAGTTTATATATGTATAGAAATCTCATACAGAAAAACGAGAATAAAGAATTTACATCACCCACAGTATATTAAAGTAAGATTGTTGAAAAGAAAGAGAGATTCATGATAAAGAATATGCAATTGTTTATTTTTTTTAACCAGTGACAGAATTTTGATAAAATTTGAAAATAATGTAAGGTTAAGAATCGTTTGTTTTAAATAATTTAAATGTCAAGTTGATGATTGATTATATTAATATTTTGTTTATTATAAATATTTTATGTTACTATGTTTTGTATTTCAAGGTAGGATATTACAGATATTTAAAGTGTTTTCAGAAATCATACATAACATATGTAGGTCAAGGGTTTTGGACTTGACCTAGTTATGATCAGCTGATGAGTTCATACACCTACTAAGCTTGTGTATAGTAGGAAGCCAATTGTGATTTGTTTGTTTAATTAATTCAAACCAATATTTGAATAATTTTAATAAATGTTATTTAATAAATAAATTTAATAAATATTTAATGAATAATTTTTTTTGAATTTTAAAATTTTGAAAATTTTAAATTTTTTTGGAAAAAAAAAATAATTTTTTTTTTGATTTTTCGCCTGCCAGCGAGTGAATATGTTGAGTAATGATTATTTTATTGTGTATGTATTAATGATGTTTCTTTTATTGTATTGCTTTATATTGGTAGGCTATAAATTGTTCTCATGCTAGAGTAAGGATGTATTTGTATTAATAGGAATGTTTAGGTTAAGTCATTGAAACAAAAATTAGAAAAAAGAGGAAGAGAATTTTTTGATAAACGATTATTTTTTGAATTTTGAATTTTTTAAATTTTTGAAAAATTTTAAAAGAAAGTTTTATTCTTATGTGTTATGGTAATATGTAATGTTAGAGTGTGTGAGCCCAGTATTTGCCAAAGGCAGCCCAGCTTGCAAAAAGGGGATCCATATCGGCGGAGGAGCTGGAATGATTTTAGCCAGGGATTGAGGATTTTTGGGGGTAGTATGTTAGAAGGCGAGGCGCGCTGTGGTGCGAGTCTGATCGATTTCTCGGTGTTGGGATCTCTTACGGAGAAGTCCAGTGATCTCGTTCAGATGAGTCCATGGTCGCTGAGCCAGGGGGGTCGAGTACCCAGGAGATTAAGAACCAGGGGGTTGTTGGCACCAGTTCCTCACCGATCCTCTTCGGGGTTATCGATGAGATTTCTTCTGTCATGGACAGCAGAATTCTCATCGAGGGGGTATTGTAGCGGGTCGAATTTTGGGTGTTTTTATTTTTCAACAGTTTGGGATAATTATATTTTTATTCAGTTCATTTTCGGGCGGGTTTGGATAAAACATTGCGAAGTAATTGTATTGTGCAACGTATGTGTCAGTATAACAGTCAGTGTAACAGAACCGTGAAACAACGCTATAAGACGCAGTTGTTGTTGAGGAATGCGGCAGAGCATTTGCACCTCCACCAAAATTCCAAGAACTATGCGAGAGTGTGGCATTGCGCTCCCATGCGCACACCAAGCATGGGCGCCTACCCAAGCGTTGGCAAAAAAGTAAGATGGCCATATAGTGAAATTTTCATCGTTCCGTTGGGTTCACTACGGAAGTGTCGTTTAGACCACGCCCACTTAAATGACATCAGCAGAGCCAAGCACAATATTAAGCTTTGGTCATCCACATATGTCAGCTCCATTCCCTATATAAAATGGTTACACGACAGCAAAGGAACAAGGAGCGACGACGAAAACATCGTGGCATTGAAGAACAACTTCCATGCAGGAACAGGTAGATGTACCTGTCACGTTCACAGCCACACAGTCGACATTAACCGGAGACGCGACACAGTCAACTAGAAGTCGACTCTCTTGATAGACGCTAACAGTTTGGTTTAGGCCCCGGTCGGTGGTGTTCTAAATACGTCTAACTCAATCATATCGTTAATACCGACCGGGACCCGAAGAATTAACGACTTTGTGAATTGTTGCATTGCAGTGATGGTCTGATAACATTAATAACAATGAATGGAATCGTAACAAAGCACGTGTTCGGTCGGTAGTGCGTATCCCCTTAAAACTAAAACGAAATGCGCAATGATTAACTATGGTGTTATTGGAATATAATCTTTTATGGGGGTTTTTGTGTGTATATTGTGTGAATGCGTGTGCGAGCAAAAGCTGGGCTACCTTATAAATATAAGAAGTATATTATCAATGTAAGATGTATTTAACCTTATCAATACCCGTTTTGTTCTTGTGTGTCGTGGAGTAAGGAGGAGCTGTTTCAGTAAGTAAAGTGTTTCTTTCATAACAAAATGTGTTAGTCTAAGTTATTTCGTCATTGCCATTTCCTCATTTCTGTGTTAAAAATTCGTCTAACGTTCCGGAATCTTTCTGAGTTATTAATTGGGTGGGTCAGATTGCTAAATTGTCCGTTTTATTAAGGTGGAGTGTAAAGGTTTTCGATATTTTATCCTATAAAAAATAATCGTGGCGACCTTGGTCTTCTGGTAAAATTTCAATAACAGGTAAGTGTTGTAATTGCGTGCAGGTAAGTCCTGGTAGTGATTTTATTTATTTTATATATTTAGGCCTCTTTTTTATTGTTACAACACACACACACACACACACACACGCGCACACAATGTCACTCTAATTGTTTGCATTAGAAATTACTTTTACTGTTACACACAACCTCTTTGGCGTGTGAAGCAATCTGGAAATGACACAAGACTATCCATTGAAAAACAGGCATGGAAAGTGAAATTCAAAACGTATAAAAATGTGGAAGATCTGATTTTGGGTAGGAAATGAGAAGAAGAATTCTGTGAGAACCAAAGTCATATACTGTAACAAGCGTTCATGTACAGACTGAGTAAATGTTAATACAAGAAGAGAGTTTAAGGTGAGGTAAACAGTTCTGTTAACTTATTTGTTAACAAAACAAATTATTATTCAGTGGAGGCAATAGTTCTAAAGTAATTATGCATTAATCTGAAGTTGGTTCACTGTTCTTTTTTTTTAATATATATAATAAAATATTACAACCTGACACTTATAATTATCTATTATGCAAATGTTGTTGTTTGCATAATTTAATTGATTGGTGATTGTAGTGAATACAATGTGTAATTATACTAATTTGTGGAGTTTAATCATATAATCACCCAATTAGGTTAGTTATACCAAATACTTGAATTGACGTGATTATTTAGTTATTTATGGTTAGTATAAATACTGCAATGAGACTCTAAATTGTTGTATAAATATTAAATTTACTATAATTTATTCAAGTGACGTTAATGTCTGTTATGAGGTAAGATTGACAATGATGAACGCATAAATACTGAATAAAATAAACACTTATTTATTAACATCATTCAAGTAAAGAAACTTCAATATATTTATAAATGATGTCCTGTAAATACATCCATAAAAAAAGAACACATATATATGAATCAAATTACAATATGAATCCAGTACGTCGTTCGCTGAAAACATACACATACATATATAACACAATCAACATATATAAACATAGGTTAATTACCTTCTGTCAACGTTTCTTAAAATCCTTTTCGGGATAACTCGAGTTTCGACACCAATGGTGTCATCATCAGATCAGATATGAATTAGGTTAAAACATTATTGATGTATATACATCTCGTCAGATATTAAAAAATTAAAAACAACACATACATTACACAAATAATAAATAAAATATATCATAACAAAACAACAATACAACAACAAAATATAAAAACACGCGGCCGCAAACGAACCTGCACTATCACTCAACACACGCGGATCAGGTTCACTCGCGGTGTATGTGTTCCATTGATGTCGACCGTCCTATCAGAGTCTATGAAGTCATGTGTTGTGTGAATACGTTCATTGTTAACTAGTGTGTATATATATGACTGTCTATTATCGAACTTCTTCTTGTATATGTTAATATATCGTGTTTCGATAACGTGGTGTATTGTTCCAATCGATCTTGTAACACTTCGCACTGTACAACGTTACGTTTTCGCTGTTCGGTAAAGTATTAATGAAAGTTCTGTTATTAAACGAAACTGTGAATGATTAGCTTGGTTCTTAATAAGCGATAGCTGAGTAAGATAGTGTACTTGAAAGTTATTAATCACTGATGTATATTGTGTGATTGAGTCACTGTGGATACACTATTACTGAATAACTTGTCAATATTGAAATGTTAAGTCACTGATTAAAGTACTGCGTAACTGAGTTTCAACGTCAAACTGCTACACATATGTTAACTGTGATGTATTAAAACTGAGAACTTTTACTGAGAAAAGAATAAGATTGAAACTTTTATGTAGACTGTTAAAGTATATGATTGAAAATTTTATGAAGACTGACTGTTAAAGTATATGATTGAAAATTTTATGAAGACTAACTTCTCGCGTGCTCTGTAAACAGTTTTTATTAAGCATCATTTACCACAATGCAATTTCCTGGCAAACACGCCTTTGGTCAACCCTGATAGGTCAGATGAACTCCTACCCTTATGCAGAACTATGGTTCTCTACTTCTGATTCGTTGTTCCCATTGCTATCGTGACGACGGTCCTCTCCACCTTTGCTCTGGGAAGATGCCGGACTATGGTTGGTTGTCTTGTCTCCCCACAAGTACACGACGAAGGGCCTCCGTACCGTTTCCTGGAATGTAGAGCAATTCCGCGCCTGTCGATCAAGCTTTTGTCTAAGCATACTCTGGAAGTCTGCTGCTGTTCTCACGCGAACAGTACGTCGCATTTTGTTATTGTCTGACTATCCATGACCCTTTTTCGTCAGTTATTAGGACACAGCATGTCGTCGCTTCCAAGACGGCACTCCTCTTCCTTGTCATAAATATCAGTTGTCACCAGTAAGATTTCCTCCCGCTGTGCGCACACTCAGTTCTATTCATTAGATAGACATTGTTTGTTCTCATACACGGTGAGTACAATTGTGTGACTACTTCCTTTTTTTACTGCTGGCACGCTTCAAATTAACCTTGTAGCGTGTGCTCATTACAATTTCTCCGTAACTATGCCACTGCGCTACGTCTCATTGTCTGGCTTGTTGTGGGCTGTAAATCTCGGTTGAGACGAGTCTGTCACAGGCGAACCCTGCTTCCTAATGTAATGTTGTGTCGAGCGTATATCATTGTTCCTGGCAAACGTCTAGTTGACACTTCGTTAAATTGCTTCTTTATTTATTGTTTCTGGCCCGTGTTGGGGTGTCTTGGCTGGTTGTAACGTACTTTTGATCAAAATTTCAGAATTTAAAATTTTTGGTCATTACACACTGTCATTTTGAGTAACAGACAAACAGAGATTTGTGGTTTTTATAATTAAATATAATTATTAATGTTTACACAATGATAGTTTCAGGTGGGTTTTAATGCTGAAATATGGCACACACAAAAAAGATCTTTGTATGTACAAATATACTTTACATGTAATGGTAAAACATGGTATAATTAAAACATAGTGTTATTGTTATTTGTTAGGTATCAATTATTGTTTTAATTAAGTTTCTGAATGTGATATATATAAAGCAGAATAATAAAATAAAAGTTTTATTTTTCAGAATGTTTATTGTATTCTATAGAGATTGTTAATCATTTTTTGTTAACATTTTTTATGCATAGTTGAATTATCGATAATGCCAAAACCAGCGAAGCTGTCATTGCTGGAACGTGATGTAACACTTGCAGTTCTCTATGATCAGCCAAGAGTGTTAGTACTGAAACACCAGCGTACTTCAAGTCCTGGAGCAGAAGTACTAATTTATACTGTGCAGAAGTGAGTAACAATGAAACAAACTGGGGTTTACTGGTATTGTCAGCATTTCTTTTGGAGTCAGTTATATGTTTTCAGTGGGTTCCATTTTAAATTTTAAAATGGGTAACTTTAATCATTAATTGTTAAATTGTTTTGTTAACAGTTGAAACATTAACGAGTTAATTTTTTTTGGCTGTCCAAGAGTAAAGTAGCGAAAGTAGTTGTTGAAGTCAATATTGGAGAAAGTTTGTTCTAGGTATTCCTAATCCGTTGGTAGACAATGGACTGGTTTCCCCCCATGGCATCTTTAGGTCTCCATTGTCTTCTTGTTGTCAGCGTCTGGGTGGCAAGGATGGTTTTCTGTCTTTTGTTGAATTATTCGCATGACTACCCCAGACAAGTAGACAACAAACAACTTTTCTTTTGACATCTGAAGTAGTGGGAATACAGTATTGCTAACATATGTTTTAATGACATGCTGAGATCTAAAACAAAATTGTGTTGGATGCGCTGAATATTGAACGTGTTCATTTGGTGGCACAACCAGCAGCACTCATCTGCTGCTGGACGAGCGCGTAATAAACGTTAGCAATGATTGGTTAGTTTAAAGAATGCCAAATTCTACTACTTCTACTACCCAGATATCACAGAGGAGGTTTATTTAAACAGATTTTTTCAATCCCACAAATTTATCGTTCACTGTCCGTTCTCATGTGCTTGTCATCACTTTTATATTAGTGCAGTTAGCGTAGTGGTAATTGCTATTGTGTTTTTACAGTTTCTTGTTAATTGTTTCATAAATAGAGTAGCTTTTGTTACGCATTTTTGTTTTTTCATGAATTTATTTGTGTTCTGTATATTTATTATTTAATATCTTCAAATATATACACGGTCTCAACTTAACTTTTAAGTGCTTGATGTGTGTGGGTAAGGACAAACATATTAAAACATCGCTGACTTCAGTGTCAGTAAGTTGAGGACACACACAAAGTTAAGCAGATTAACATATTATAAAAGTAATCAATAGAGTACCCTAATTATTGTCTGTTCTATAAAGTCATTTAATATCACATTACCCTGCAGATACAATACAATAGCAGTAGTCAGTTAACTGAAACATGCAGTAGACAAATAATATTTAATTACATGCTGCAATTTAAAATAATGTTAATGTAATTTAATGATTAAAATAAAATAATCCATGACTTTAAATTATTTAATTATTAATGCTTAAATTTTTTAATGCTAAATATTTTAAGTAATTTTTCTGCATCAGAAATTTTAATTAATTTTGTTGGAAAAGCTTAATTTGTGAATTTATTTAACATGATTATAATTATTTCAACAGCTAAAGCAGTTTGCTCAATAAAGCAACACAAACTGAAAACATAAATTCCTAACTTTTAATCAGTTATTTTGACTTTAACTTTAACTTTAATCAGTTACTTTTTGTACACATTAACTTTAAATTTAACTCAGTTAATTTTTGAGGGCACTAACTTTAATCAGTTAAAAATTTTTATTAACTTTCACAGGTCCGTTAATTTTCCAGAAACATACAGAAGTATGTCAGCACAGCAGTGCCCATTGAATTTTTTAATTTGTTAATTTTAATTTTTAATTGTTAAACACTTTTCCTGATATCAGGAAATTAGTGTCTGGTATATTCTTCTTTTGTGATGTGATTGGCTTTTTCAGAAACTTTGTCTTCAGCTGCAGGGTGATTATTTGTTATTTTTTCAAATAAATTACTTTTTATTTTATACTTTATGCTCTCTGAGAACTTTATTTAGTCTTTGAATAGACTCTGGATAGAAATAGGTGAAGTATCACCAAAATATTCAAAGATAAAGTCAACTGTCATATTATTTATTGTCATTAGAAACTAAGGAAGGATTTTATTCATGGATTCCAAGATAAAATTGATTGGCTAAGTATTCTTAAATATCAGTAGTATTCAGAAGAATTTTATAATGAATTTGAAGATAAATTTATTAATGTACTAAGAAGTAAAATTTATAAGTCTATTTGTAAGGAGAATGTCACATGAAAAATTATTACATCTTACTAAATTACTTATCTGTTTACTTAGGTAACGTGTGTATATCTATATGTCCCCAAGGAAATTTCGTTATCGTATCCTCTTTTATAAATTTTTCTAGTCTTCAGGACTTAAAGCTAAATTATGCATTTTAATCAAAATACATTCATGTTTATATTGTTCATTATGGTGGAATGAATAATGTGTCAAATTAATTTTTTTAAATTAGAACTTTCTAATAGCCACCAAATGTTGTCTATTGGTATTTTAAAATAGACGCAAAGTTTCAGTTACCTATGATAACATTTAGGGGTGTTGTGTTTTGTCTGAAAAATCGTGAAAATAATAAAATTATTAAAATATATTTGTTTAAAGTTTTGGTTTTCATAGCTGCCTTAATGTGGTATCATAATATTCAGTGGAAATCATTTTTCCTCTAAGACAATTTGTATAGGTACTGTAACGATTTTAATAATCATTTTTATGTTCAAAATCACATTTCTCAGGATTTTCTTCATCTGCATAACATTTCTCCTGGGTTGAAATAAAAGGTACCTACTACAGTGAACACACATTTTTTAATGTAAAAACAACATTACATTTTATTAAAAATACAGAATGAAATACATGATTATTAAGTTTTCTAAAGTATAAGATAAGATTGCACCAAAAACTTCTTTGTCATTGTAAGTCTTACATTCACTTTTCAGGGACATTAAAATGTTTTTTCATTTCAAATTTTGGCATATACTTATGGGACTGTATTTTAGTTTTTATGAACTCATCTCTTGTGGATTGGCCACACACAGACAAAGAATATTTGTTACTAGTTTTACAACTCTTTTGACAGCTTGGGTGTGGTATGGAAAGAGGGGAAATCAATAGCAGGAAGCTGTTTTCAGTTTTTGCTGTTTCCTTTATAAACTTCATCAAATGATCTTCAGATACATGCTGTGTCATAGGAGGCTCAGTTACCACAACTTTACTCCAGATTATCATATCTATGTAGTCATCAGCAACAAAGTTTATACTGGGAATTACGAATTTTCGTACACCTCATATACTTTCTGTTCCTGCTTTGAGAAGTCAATACAAACCAAGCTTTCTCACATGTCTTCGCTCATCAGAGATCATTCCAAGTAGCAGATTTTCTGGTGCCACAAAATAACCATTTAATTGAATGATTGGATTAGTTACCTTTAAAAGATCTTTATTAAGGTAATGGGAGTATTTGATCATATGCCATAAATGTTTGAAGCTATATTTGCAAGAAGATTTTAACTTAACATGAAACCAAACATGTGCGTAGACCTTGGTGATGTATTCTATCATAATATAAAGAGTTTCTATGGGTTTTTCTGTTGCTATATACAGTCTAAGTATATGATTGGCTAATGTAATCTATCATAAATAGGGTAGTTTTCTTGGAGTTTTATTTGCTAAATCAGAGGAGCAGTTTCCACTAGACACTGGTTTACACATTTCCAACAAATACTTTTGTTCTGAACTTAGATCTTGTTTTTAGACCAGGAAGTAGATTATTTTATATGCATGTGAATTCAACTACCCGAATTTCATGGCATGTCTCCAATTGTTTTCCTATGTTTCCCTTAAATTCATTTGGGCCTTTTGTCTTGCAGTCTAAAAAACAAAAAAGATCGCGTGCAGGCAGTTCATTTGCATGAAACAAGCAAATCAACCATTTAAGTCCCCTTCCTAACCCATTTTATAATAGTGTGATCACTCAATTGTTAACTCCTGTATATATTACAGTCCCATCACAGCCTATTGGAGTAATATTAAGCAAGTGTTTGTTATTTGGGTTACTTTGAATAAAGGCGATTATACTGTCTGCATTATCTTTTCCGGTTCCAGTGGCAGGAGTTACCTGGTCTGAAAAATTTGATTGGGGCTCCTCCACTAGTGAAATATGTTCTTGTATGATGTTTTATTTTATAGTAATTAGCTCATTTTGCTCTTGTACAATCGTTTTATCTTTTTGGGAACCAAAAAACAATCCTTTATTTTTAGTTATGCCACATTGACTTTTTTCTGTTACTTTTTTGTGATTCTCTGATCGCTCTTTTCTAATTTTCGTTCTAGCAATAACTAAGCTTTGGTCTTCATCAGTAATTACATGTAAATCCTGCAAAGTTGCACTAGCTATTGCTGCTGCAGCTCTGTCAGAAATACCTCTGCGATCACATACTGAAGCTACAGACAGTAATTTGGTACGCATTTGTCATCTTGCCACATCACTTTTTTGAAGTTAAAGTTTTAGGCAGATTGAGTCATTTACGGAACAGTTGCCTTCTTTGCAGTGGGGAATTAGCAACTCTTTGGCCCCTGGGCCCTATTTTCTCAGCGGCCCCCTTCCCCAACCCTTCTCACGCTCCCCATAAATTATAAACTACAACCATTACAAAACAGGCCTCATTCAAGGAAATGGAGATATCTGTGATAAGATTTAAATCTTCTATGGGCTAATATCCACCCTAATCTTAAATAATCATTATTTGTTAATATTTGCTTTGAGGCATTTTTACAACTTAAAAACTTTTTTACAGCAATTTTTGGGACAGAAAAGATAACCACTATTTTTTAACAATATATTTATTTCCCAATAAAACAAAACACAACTCAATTTCATTCATATATAAATGATCACATAGAAAATCAAAAACACATTGCAAAAGTTAATATAAATATAAACAAACAAAAATATTAAATTAGTAACCTTCTGAAGTTTTATATACTGACTGAACACAATCTATTTAATAAACAAACTACAAAACGAGCTTTCATTGCAGAAAAATCTTTTATAATAGGCCTATCACAGACGCTCTAGGACTATCAACCTGATATTAGTCACTGCCTTGCACTGTTAATTAATTATTGGTGGTAGTAAACTGTGTGTTTGACTTAGAGTTTTTCTCATTAGAAAAAAAATTGGCCCTGCGGCCCCCTTAAGCCTGTGGCCCCTGGGCCCTGGCTCATCGGGCCCAATTGGTAATCCGCCACTGGTTCTTCATCATCATCACTATCAGTACATTTTACAGTACTTTTTTTGATTTTGTGTTTGTCGCTGAAGAAATTTTTGTTGTCACTATAATTCTTTGCTTTTTTTTTCTTTTAGCAATAAAGAGTTAGTAGTAACTTTATCCACTGTCTTATAACCATTTTCCTAGCAGTTCTCTGATCATTTAAGAATTCCCACTCTAACTTAGGGACCTTCTTTTCTTTTTCACAATTGCAAAAAGCAAAGTCTGAATATTTTCAGGATTCAGTGTCAAATAACAACTTAGCATTAGTTGTAACCTTGTTTCAATTGGAATCATATTTTTCTGTTCTTTTTCTGTTTCTAGATTTTAACAAATTCCTATACTTCTTGTGATAACTTTGAACCATTTGTAATTTTCTAGAATTATTTGTAAGATTTTTCCTAATGTTATTGGTCTTTAAAAAAATAATTTATAGGAAATCCATACTGCTTCTTCAGTTGCTATATGATTAATATTAAACGCATAACATTTAAATTGTGCAAATATTTGTCTTTCATAAATTATTATGTACACCAGACAATAAAATAAATCCCATAAAAATATGAATAATAAGCAAACTGTAGTAAATCAAAAATAACATTTTTGTATTGAGAGGTATCTGCTGCACTGCCTCTGCTCCCACATTTCACCAGCCAGAGCAGTTCGTTTTGCTTCGGGCCTAATCTTATGTAGAACAGTAACTTTGGTTCAAAAGACAACTAATTTGTAATGAACCTAACTTAAACTGACTTAATTAAAATAAATTTTCATTAAAGCATTACAGGAATGTTTGATTATGATGGCAAAAGTAGAAATGTATTTTATGAATATATTTATGATAATGTTATGAATTTTTTTTTTTGATAAGCGAGTTAATTTATTTGGTAGAGTGAACACCAATATCTTCATCATCAGACAGTTATTTTTCTTCATTTGTGTTATAATTACTGTCACTGGATTCTTTATGAAGTTACCAAAAGTTACTGAACATTTTAATTGTGTATTCCTTCTGTGATGGCGAAATCCCCACATGTGGTGAAAGATTCCTGGAAGGAAAAATGTTCTTCCACCTTGCTCAATAAAGATTTTGTACCATTTAAACTATACACAATGTTGCGTTTAGCAATGTAGCCCCATGAGTCCCATTGAGTTAAAACATCAGTGATATGGGGTAAGCTAAATCACTATGTGCCTATGTTTTTTAGCAGCGTCATCTGTGTCTTTCTTTGTTTTCACAGTTTTGCGGAGTTCTGCTTTTGTCATCACCTCAGTGAAGTCATAAGTAATATACTTTATTAATGAGTTGACAATTGCATATTTTAAAGAAGACATTGTAGCTGTTTATTTTAACAGAGTGATGTTGTGTATGATACACAATAATGAGTAAATTCGTTTTAATGTTGGAAAGAAGTTCTTCTCAAATCAGTTTTTAAATACAGTTGTTGTTATTTCTTGTGGCAGTTGTCACTTTTTTTTACCTAAACAACAAATAGCATGCAGGGTAAATTCTTCTGTACCAGCATGTAGGAGAAAACCCATTCCCATTTCCATTAGGAGTTTTCATTGTAGCCAGTAATGAATCATCAGTCCATTTATGTTCCATAGACTGATCTGAATTAACCCAGGTTTTGTCTAGCTATGCATCTTTTGGATTGTTAGTGACAATTCCTTGTAAAAATATAGTTGCCTAGTAACAATGCTTTCCATTAATATCTTTCCATCAGAAACCAACTTTTTGCAGTGCCATTAGGAGACTGGTCCTATGCCGATTGAATACATTTTCTTCTCTTAATTTGACAAAGTGTGCTTTTCAAGTAAGGAATTCTTCCTGTTTGTAGGAACAATTAATGTGTAATCTAATAGCCACAATGTCTAACAACATCTGTCTTGGTAAATACCTTCTTTCTAGACTTCTCTAGCATTAAAGGGTACACATTATTGTTATTTATGCCTCTTAAGCATTGTCACTTGTAATGTTTCTAACAGTTGTTTCACAAATTTTTAAAGCAATTACAGCTGTGTACATAACTTAATTTATTGAAATAAGAGCTCTTCCATTATATCTCTGTCTTTCTGTCTTTCAAAATATGTCCACAAATAATACACAAGTTGTCACAGTTGACCTTTCGGAGAAGTTTGTCTTCCAATTTTTTTGGAGGAAGACGGTTTCAATTTATAGTTTGTTAGTAAAAGCTAAAGTAGTGTTTACTATAACAAAAAAAACTAATATCAAAACGAAATATAACCATAAACTTAACTATTATAGTTTCATCTTCTTAATTATCGGCCTCTCTTCATCTCCTTGAAGGTTTTCCAACACTTCTTCGCCGTATTGGTGTGTGTGTTCTAATACTTTAATACAACAAAAAAACCCTAAATTTATAATAAAACTAAACAAAAAATTTGTGTAAAAATATGTAAACAAAAATCTTATTGTATGATTAAAGATGTCCGGGCTGTTTGGGCGTGGTCCACGGTTTATTTCCAAACCAAACATTTCTGCAGCTCCAACGGCTGCCATCATCAGTGGAATAATAAAAATCCTGAACGTAGGGTGTTCACGTCAGGACCACAGTACTGTGGTGTAGGCTGATGTTAACATTAACAAAAATCTTCTTGTTAATGTAAGTTACTTCTTAATGTGTGTGTTATACACCACCACGTGAAACGTGCTATACAAACAAATAAATGCTGTTGTGGCTATTAAATATCACATGCACTATTTGTTTATTTTCACTGACTCAGTGACTAAACATATATTGCACTATAAACATGCAGAACAAAGGATTGGGAGTGTTGACACAATGTCCATGGTTTCTTTAGGCTAGCTGGCAACATTACATGTCACATAACTTGAACTGTCAGGGTGGAACTAGGACTGGACAAAATATACTGTAGTTGTTTTTTGCTGTCATTTGTCTAACTCTCTATCCGTACAATGACAGAGTAGCTTGTATGTTATTACATTTTTATTTCTATCATAGTTTTTATATTTTATTATTATTTTTTTAATATTTATGTTGGTTTTTTATTTTTTAGAATTATCTTAACCTGAAAATGGTACCAATATCTGGGCTAAGTAAAAGGTGCTTTAAAATGAAACCAGCGATAACTAAAGCCCATTTTCAATCTTTAAACAAAATTTTTTACCTTGACAGCAATATTTAATTTGTAAAACACTCTGATACTCAAAATACTGCAGTTTCATGTACAGTTGATATAATACTCATTGTTGTATATTCAGCTCAGTATTACATCATATCACACCAGATTATGTTACTAAAACTTCATTAAACTGTTGTTCACCATTATAATTTTAAATCCAAAACGTATCCTAAAAATAATTTTCCTTTTCACAAATTAAATTTAAAAAACAGATTTATACAGTTTGGTAAAATATTATCATTATTACCACTATTCATGTCATATTTATTTTTGAAAAGTCATAATATTGTTTCAGAATGTCCAGTGTGAAAAAAACAAATATATTGAAACTAGATAGAAATGGGCGATTTGCAATAAACATAGTGGATAATTTAATTTTAGTTCATCATCAGGCTTCAAAAGTAAGTTAAGAAGATTTTTAAAAAAATATTATGTATGTAACTGTATGGATGTAATGTCACAGCTTAAGAAATAATTTAGTGGACAATTAATTAATGCTCACTGTGAATCTTTTTCTTGAAACAAAACAGATGTTTGTATAGTGTAACTTTGTTTTATGCACTATTGTACATGATTATCTCGCTATAAATTATTATTGTTGTTTTGTCATCTTAAGAAAGTGCACCTTGTTTTGTACAGGGTGTTTTATGTTTTACATTTTTAGCTGAGTTATTGGTACAGTTGTGCTTTCTGGTAACATACAATAAGTATGTACAGTAGATTTATAGTAAAATTTAGTCCTATCATACTGAATTTAATTGGTGCTCCAAGGTCAAGTACAGACAGCTTCCTCACCTACTCTGCTGCGGCTTTACATACTTTTGATTACACACTTCTGTTCTGGACATATTGTCCCGCTCATGACAAGATTAAGACTGATTTAGATACTGTGGATCAGAAAGTATAGTTTTGTGTTATTTATGTGTTTTTTGTTTAATTTTACTTCTTTTTAATTATTAATGGCTTAAAATGGCAACTACTACCCTGGATATTAGAAGTTAATAAAAAGAAAATAGTGTTATGATGGTCTCACTGGTCGTCATATGGTACAGTAAAGTTCACTAGACATGAATCAACTGTTTTCGTCCTAACGGTGTAGGTTATGTAATGTGCATGCGTCAACAGAGAAACGTAGCTTAGTTTTCTCTGAGGCGCTGTGGAGGTTATTGTGTGAGTACTTTCCAAAAACATCAGTATTCATCAAATGTGAAGCGTTTAGTTTCATTTCATTTTAATAAGAACAGTGTAATAGTAATAGATAATGCGTCCTACCACAATGTACAAATAAATCCACCTTCACAACATCATTAACAAAAAAAAGGCAGACATGATTAACTGGTTAAAAAACCATTACATTCCTTGTAGTCCATCTATGTTAAAGCCTGAGCTGTATGCACTAATTAAACAAAACAAACCAACTTACAAAACTTTTAAAATAGATGCTATTTTGGCAAACCATGGACATTCTGTTTTACAACTTCTACACTATCAGCCGGATTTTAATCCTATGGAAGTGACTTGGGCAACCGTGAAGAAGCGTGTTGAAAGAAAAAACGTGCATTTTTCTGTGGACAGTGTCAAAGGAATTTTATTGTATTTCTCCTGCAGACTAGAGATCAAGACGTGACACCATGAAAATTGAAAATAACTACGTGAGATCGAACCAAATAAGGGATACTGTAACAGATCGTTTAGAAAGTAATGTAAGATGAGACAGCAGCAGTGAAGGCAATTTGAGTGATAGTGATAATAGGCTAACGGTGATAACTGACAGAAATATTAGTAGGGTGAAGAACTGACCTAAATAATTATTGTAATTGCATGTAAGCAAATGTGCTCTATGGTACTTAAATAGTTTCAGTCTAATTGTTGCATTAATATTGTCTCTCCGGTTATTTACGGATAGTTTACATCTGCTTGTTTTTTAAACACACACACACACACACACACACACACATACACACACACACACACACACACACACACACACACACACACACACACACACACACACACACACACACACACACACACACAAAATCATTTCACGTACAAGGGTGTTATTAATGTTACTTATTCAAACAAATTAAGATGCCAGAGCAATGTGGATCATATATTACTACGTTTTTCGTGAATCGTAACATGTACACATTCCAAAATATACAACAATTGTTGATGTCTAGCCTCGACTTTCGAGAAACATTGCAACAGACACAACACGCCAAGTCACTGTTTACAAAATAATGGAAATCTTTATTAGGCCTATGTTGTCTCTTTCTGTTGTGTCTGACGCTTGTTTCGTCTTACAAAATGTCCACGTTTACTGTCATAATCGAAATCAAAACTTACCTACAACCAAATTTTGTAGGTAACCAAATTTAAGGTAAAAACCTTAAAAACAATTAAAAGAATAACAAAAGAATTTTCAAATTATAAGAATAATTGGTTAGTAAAAAGTTACGTAAGTTAGTAAAAAGTAAGTTACATATATCTGTGCATGTGCGAACGTGTGTGTGTGTTGGTAGGGCTGTAAAATTTAGTTTGGTAAATTATTTAGTAATATAATTAAAAATGTAGCTAATGAAATGTAAAAAACAATAAATACATAAAAATGTTAAAAATTAAAAATAAACAATTGAAAACACTATAAGAATCATAGACAATAGAAAACTAAATAAATAAAATTATAAATATAATAAAATGAAAATAATTGTGAATCGACAAAGCAGTGTAACTGCTTTATTTCAGCTGTCATTATAAGCGATATCAGTTTTCAAATTTTACTACTTTTACAGGGAAAAATGTAAATTTAACTATTATCTTTCATCTTTAATTATTAAAGAAGCATAACTTCGGCACATTAGGTATAAAAAGTCAACCCGTGTCAAAATAAATTACTCTTGTCATATGTGCGTCTTATTGACAATTCTGAGAGTATTTTCAACTGCGTTAGTAGACATTTTCCTCTCTCGTGCCTTTCACTGCTGCCGTCTTCTCCCCACTACAACCTGTGCGCTGATTCATCTCTGTTTAATATTACTGTACAGTGGAAAACAAAATAAAGGCACCAATTAAGTCACTGATCACCAGTTTTAATTAATCTCAATTAACAGTTTGAAATCACCAAGTTATTCTACAAGATTATACTCATGCAATAATTCAGTTAAATTTGTCCACACATAATAATAATAATAATAATAATAATAATAATAATAATAATAATAATAATAATAATAATAATAATAATAATAATGTCAACTAATAGAGTTCCGCACAATATTACTTTTCACTAATAACTGAAACTCAACATAGCTGGATGCTTATATTTATACCCCGCTGAGATCCCAGAATAATCTGTAACTTTTTGGATGACGTGTTAAACAACAGCCTCTTACGGTGCTCTCGAATCCACTAGAAACAGTGTTGTGTCTAGCCTTGAACACAGTGTACGCAGACTGGTGTGGTATGGAACAGCCTCAATTGTTAATGCATGATAAGTGTCACATAATTGTCTTTCCTCACAAATTAGCAATATGTATGCACACAAACATTACAGCTGTGGTCTGCTGGGATAGCTGAGAAACACGTAGAATGACACTCCATTGTTCGAGAATGTTCCATTGCGTAATAATAGTTTCCAGCATATAGAGTTATCTTAAGGTCGTTGTACCAAACTGATCAAGTGCTACCTTAAGTAAAGTGTTACCAACACCCAAAAAGCGAACAGAGTGGCAGTGTGTTCTTTATCCCATTAAAGTGTTCTGTGAATTACATGAGAAGGAAGTAAACACAGAATTTTAGACTTGACAAGAAATGAAGAAACCTCTGCAGACTGTAAGTTTTGTTGTTTGTCCCCACAGAAATAAAAAAAAACTCACGAAAATGGATAACCAGTTTAAGTTGGTTTTGAAGAGTATGTTGTTTGGCACATGGTATATGAGTTTTGTGATCACAGAGAATATCCAACTTGTACAAAGTTAAAACATTCTATAAGAAGGAATTTTTTCTGGAGTACATAACTTAACATGAAAGATCCGGAGGAAGCAAGACGAGTTTAGAAAATGCACTTAGCTCTGTAACCAGTGAAAACGAGGTGAAATGTGTGTGCCATGCTGAGCAACTGCCATAGAAAGATTTTGTAGAAAGTCTCCACAATAATAATATAAAATGCATTGCCATTAACCTGCAAGGAAGTGATAGTAACAGAGATGGGACCAGATGTAAGTGATGATAAAAAAGGCATTTAAAACTGAAAAATAAAAAAACGCTAAAACTAAGAAAGGCAGTTAACACTTATATAGCATCAAAATAAATCCTTAAATTCGTAGTGACCGTCAATCAATGAATTTTTCACAGAAGGGTTAGTGAGGATTGGTAAAAAATAACACAAATTTTAACGTATTTGTGTCGATGTTTCGACAATGTTTATTGCCATCATCAGGACAATTGTTGCTGACGCCAAACACACAATGTGGACAGTTGTGTGTTTGGCATCAGCAACAATTGACCTGATGATGGCAATAAACATTGTCGAAACGTCGACACAAATAAGTTCAAATTTGTATTATTTTTGACTGATCCTCACTAACCCTTCACTGAAAAAACAAAATAAATTAGTAATAAATATTATTTAAAGTTTACAACTAAATATGATATTTTTTAAAATAACAAAATACCTTTATTATTTTCTTAATTAATTTTGGTATATTAGAAAAATGATGTAAGTCTATAATTACTTTTGAAATTGGCATTACATACTAAAGATTAACAGTATCCAGTATCTTTTTATAGAGGAGGCATGTGGTAAAATGTCAGAATTTAATTTTGCTGTGTGTTTATGTGTCAATTCAATTGTTTGAGATGACTTCCAATAACAGTTTCTGCACTATTATCTAAATCCTTTGTTTCTTTTCATTTTGTAAATACAGTAAACCCTCGATTTAATGGACTAATTAGGGCTGAGGGGTGTCCGTAAAATCGAAAGTCCGTTAAATGGCAAATTTTGTTTTTTGAGGATATATTTAAATCAAACAGGCCTATAACACTGGAAATTTTAATACTATTAATATCATGGAAATACCGTATTGTTCCGAATACAAGCCGCACTTTTTCTCCTAAAAACATGGTCGCTAATTTGGCCTGCGGCTTGCATTCGCATGCTAACAAAATTCGAAGTTATACCTGACTTCTGGTGGGACGATTGCTTTTGGTATCTATGAGTTGTTTACAGTGGCGGCTTCAGGGGGGGCATGGGGGCCATGGCCCCCCTGAGAACCTGAGACACTTTTCCTAACTCATTATTTAGACGATCCAAATGGGTAAAAATATTAGTGGATATGACAAAAGTTATTACGGTTAAAACTATATGTCCGTAGTGGGCGTGGTATTGGTATGCGTAATATTTCTAATACATAGGGTAGAGACCACAGTGAAGGCCACCTCTATAGTGAATGCCACCTGTGAGTATTTCGTTAATTAAAAAAATATCGAATAACGCTAGAGACTTGAAAATTTCAGAAGCTTATTCTGCTACCTATTTGCTTGCATTACGCGAAAAATTTTTTTGAGATATTCTTATTTTAAAAGAAATAAAATTTTTTTAGTAACAAACAGCTCTGAAACCTGCATTTTCTTATTTTGGATACTAAGGAAACCTGGTAAGTGTGGTAAGTAATTTGTGAAATTTATTGAAATAAGCACTGCTATGATAGTAAAAAGATTTTCAGCGTGTTCAACATAAAATAAACTGTAAGTTAATAATAATTCTGCATGTACTATTCCTTTATATTTTTGTAAAAATTGGTGGCCGTAACTGTGTCATCGAATAGACTAATGTATCAGTCCTCGCCATATGTACGACAATAGGAAAAACTTAACCTTACTTTTTAGGTGGTTTTTTAATTAAAGTTTGTTGTATAAGAATTGAACATGTTAATGTCGTTATTTAACATTTTTATATAAAATAATACTAACTACATATTACATATGTATTTCTTAACACCTGAAATTAGTATACATATTACATAATATGTATTTCTTAACACATGAAACATATGGCGAGAACCGTGTTCTTTGATGGCGATGACTGGGGGTAATGGTGTCAATAACCGTGGAAAATCGACTTTTTAACTTTAACATCTATTTTAAAATTGTTTTTTAGTTTTTGCTCTAAAAAAAAAAAAATTTTTGCTCTAAAATGAAAATCTTTTTACTATCATAGCACTGCTTATTTCAATAAATTTCAAAAATTACTTACCAGATTTCCTTAGTATCCAAAACAAGAAAATGCAGGTTTCAGAGCTGTTTGTTACTAAAAAAATTTTATTTCTTTTAAAATAAGAATATCTGTTACAAAATTTCTGCGAAATACGAGCAAATAGATAACAGAACATACTTATGAAACTTTCGAGTTTCTAACACTATTCGATATTTTTTTAAGTAATGAAATACTCCCAGGTGGCATTCACTATAGAGGTGGCATTCACTGTGGTCTCTACCCTACTGACATTCGGATTTACGAAAGTGTACTGTAGTTAAGCCGCCTACACTGTGCGTTCACAGTTCCACACACTGTCAGTCTTATTTCCATTAATCAATCCGTCTTATTTTTTATTGCTATCATTTCATTTTTAAATTTTTTATTTGTTTTTTTTTAATTAGGAAGGATACATGTCAAAGCAATCAACTCAGACTGGTGTGGTTGGTGCTACACCGATGCCTAGTACGTCTTCAGCTATGGACGTCTTCAGCAATAGTGAAAACTATTTGACTACCAAAAGTGTCTCGCCAGTTGGAACTGAAGCTGGTAGTAGCTATCCTGTTCTGAAAGGAGTAGCTCATACCAAAATCAAAGATATTACTTCTAACCTAGCAGGCGAATTAGTAACTCACGATTACGACATAGGACTCTACGTTGGAAAATCTGTGGATAAGTTTACGAAATATGGTTTTTACAACACCATTGGGAGCCCCCCAAAGACTACAGTTTTCCTTTTTCAGTCCACAATAAAAATGGGAAATTTGTCAAGCGTTTTTTAGGGAGAAATCATTTAGAAAGCAAACATTGGCTTGTGTTTTCTGATATACAGAAGGGTCTCTACTGTAAATACTGCGTACTTTTTGCGCATGAGTATTGTGGCCATAATAAAGGAGTGGACTTGCAATCTCTTGTGACTAAGTCTGTGACCTCATTTGCGAAATTACTTGGTAAAGATGGCTGCCTGGAGACACACGAGAAAAATGCATACCACAGAGTGTGGAAGCTGGGAAAAACTTCATTAAAACTTATACATCTCCAGAAGAAGCTGTTGTTAATAAAGTGATTACTCAGCGCTTACAGCAAGTTCAAGAAAACCGTGAGCGGTTGCGTCCCATAATTGAAAGTATTATCTTTTTGGGACGACAAAATATCCCCCTTCGTGGACACCGAGACGATGGTAACTTCCACCTCCACCTCCAAGAAGATCCAAGTCCCGTAAATGAGGGAAACTTCAGGGAGCTCTTAAGGTTTCGTATTTCATCAGGTGACCACATACTGAAAAAACACCTTGATAACTCATCTGCACGGGCAACATACATTGGGAAAAACACCCAAAATAGCCTGATTGAATGTTGTGGAAAGGAAATCACACGTGTCATGTTAAATAGAGTGCGACAGTCTGGCTGTTTTAGCATACTATTTGATGAAACCACAGACATATCCCACACTGAACAACTGTCTCTTACTTTGAGGTATGTTTATAATGGTTGTATTCGTGAAGACTTCATCACATTTATTGATGCATATGATGCCATCCAAGATAAGGAGGGAAATGAAAATGGCGTACAACTTGAACGCAAACTAACAGGAGAGGTACTTGGAAAAATTGTTGTAAATATCGTCAAAGAGTTGCTCCTTGACGTCAACAACTGTGTAGGCATTGGGACAGATAGTTGCAGTGTAATGTCATCTGAGCTTGTTGGCGCTGTCTGTGAAATACGTCGTGAAGCAACGCATGCATGCTGGTGTCCTTGCTTAAATCACGCATTGAATAACTCGCTGTCTAAATCAAACAACGTAGCAAGTGTCCGAAACTCGATCGGCATAATGAAATCAGTAACATCATTTTTCAATATGTCTGCAAAGACAAATGGCGTTTTACGTAAGTTTTTGGAAAAGAGAAACGATGATTTAGGTATGTTTTGGGGGAAACAGCTACCGGGGATTTGTGAAACACGTTGGGTGGAGAGGCATGATACTGTGCTCAAGTTTCGTGAAGCACAAGTTTCCTTATCTGATTGAAGCTCTGGAATCAATTTCTGGCTGGACGGATTTGACTACTTCCTCCAACGCAACTGCACTGATCACCTCCCTGTGTGATGTACAGTTCATTTCGGCAAAGATTTCTTTGATCGATGTATTGAAACATACACTTCCACTGAGCAGAAGGCTCCAGACTCTGTCCCTTGATTTAAGAAAAGCTTCTGACGCTACTCAGGATACACTTTCTGTACTGAAAAAGAAAAGGCAAAAGTGTGACATTTTCTGAGGTGTTTTGTGAAGTCAAGGAATTGTGCTCTCAACTCGGAGTTGAAATAAAACTTCCTCGCGTAACAGCACAGCAACAACATAGACCAAATTACACATCAAACACGCCAGAAGAATATTACAAGAAATCTACATACATTCCCCTACTTGACAGTGTGATTGCAGATCTCATTTCAAGATTTCCCAAAGATTCATTGGATTGTTTTGGACTTCGTGTATTGATTCCAACTGTTGTTAAGGACAATCCCAAGGACGGTGCCAGTGATGTACACAAAGACCTGGACGAAGAAAATATGCAGCTCCAAAACTTGATCGACAAATTCGCACCCATACTTGGGCTAAGGAAAAGCGATGGGTATCTGGTAAATAGTGAATTCGAACTTTGGCGGGAAAAATGGGAAAGGGAAAACAGATGTAAGGGTAAACTTCCTGCAACCGCTACTGAAGCGATGGACACTTGTGATAAGGACATGCTTCCATCGATTTACTCCTTGTTAAAAATCCTGGCAACTCTTCCCCTTAGCGTGGCGTCTGCTGAGAGAACTTTCTCCACCTTGCGTCGTTTGAAGACGTGGCAGAGGGCAAGGATGGGTGAAGAAAGATTGTCCGGACTATGCTTGTTACACACACACAGAGACATTGAAATTGATGTAGACTCAGTGATTGAACGATTTGCAAACAGTGGAAATAGGAGGAGAGTAGATTTTGTTGTTTAGGTTTAAGCTTTTAACAAACTTTTATTAAGGTGTTACTATGTATTGTTATTCTCGTGTTTGAAATAAATAAATAGTATTATAAACATGTATTTCAAGTTTAATTCCTATATCCAAGCTTTGGGTTTGACCGTTTATTAGCTTATTTAATTTTGAGGGTTTTAGGGGTAAACTGCCCTTAAAATTAAAATATGTTTTAAATGAAAAAAACGCCTGGACGAATTACAAAACTGATCCAGACTTTTTTACTGATTATAGCACATCCTATGTATTTATAGGAGAAAGAATTAAGCAAAGTTGTATATAAAAAGTACCAAATTTGCTTATACATATGTTTCATTACATAACAAAATGACGATATATTTCACTGAATTAATAATTTAAAAACACCATCGAATCAGGAAATATTTTCAAAAAGTAACTCATTTAAATCATATTTGCAGGAGTTAAATGACCTTAAAATGCCACTTCTAAAGTCTAAATTTGCAAAAATTTTGAGAGAGGGCCCCTACCCCTCCTCTGCTGGGGGTATTCCATACCCTCAGGCTTCCCCGTATGTCCCCCCCCCCAAAAAGATGGTCTGAAGCCACCACTGGTTGTTTACTGCCTAAGCAACAGCAGTTTGCCTGCATGTAGTTAACTCTGGCATTATGATTTATGACTACAACAGAATGTTTTAACAGCAAACTGAAGAAAGAATAGGAAGATAAAGTGTAAGTGCGTGCGCATGCGTGCTTGCTCGCACCCTTCTGTAGGCAGCAAGACAAAGGATGAGTAGAGGGGGTGTAACATGTTTCTAAATAACGGGTAAACTGCCAGTGTGGTTTTCTATTGTAACAGCGACAACATCGTTTATCTGTACTTTGTTTTCATTCGGCGTTTTTGTAGTGCGTTTGTGGTATGAGTCATATTGTGGAGACTAAAGGCACGCAATCAAATCAAATTAAACATAACCCGTACGATGCGAATTATAAAATAATTGTGATATAAAATGTAGAAAACCATGCAATTGCAAAGCCGCAAGGAAATTCGATATTGATGAATCCTGTATTCGACGATGGAGAAAACAGAAGGAACGACTTTTAAATGTAAATACTGCACGACGAGCATTCGCGGGACCTCAAGTTGGGCGTTTTGTAGCAGTAGAGTCCAGTGTCTGTGAATACATATGGCTTTTAAGAAGGCAGGACTCCCTGTCACTAGACATGTTTTAAAATTAAAAGCTTTAGAAATCCCAGAAGAATTAAAAGTCTCCGGTTTCAAAGCCAGCTTCAGGTGTATAAGATGAATGATGCGGCGAAATGGATTTGCGCTTAAATGACGTACATCACTCGTGCTAAAACTACCGAGTGACTACGAAGAAAAACTCCTACAGTATCAGCGGTGTGTTATTCATTTATGCAAGAAGCATAATTATTCACTTGAACACATGGGAAATGCCGATGAAACTCCGTATTTTTTATTTACGTATATTTACGGTGGACCAAAAGGGAACCAAATCTGTAACAGTAAAGATTACGGGAAATGAAAAATTACGTGCCACTGTAATGATTGCTGTATTAGCCAATGGACGAGTATTTCACAGTGAAATAAGATGCATATCAGTGTATATTGTTCAGTGTTAGTTGTCATGATGTCTTCCACTGAACGTGTGTGACACCTGCATCAACGACAATGCAAAGACGGGGATCATGAAGAATTAAATGAACTCTTGATGAATACAATTGAAGATGAGAAAATTTGAGTGTTTCAAAACAAGAAACAAGAAGAAAATAAACGAAAGAATGCTGCGATAGCCAAGCAATATCGCCAGAACAGGAGAGTCTGCAGTTTATGCACATTATAATACGTTTCAAAAGCCTAAAAACATATCATGCTTTTTTTCCCCCCAAATTCTGTCCGTTAAATCCGAAGTCCGTTAAACCGAGGTCCGTTAAATCGAGGGTTTACTGTATTTCTGAACATCAGTGTTAGGTTTACGAGTCCACAGTTTACAATTGTGCTCCCTTTGTTTTTGTTGTCAGCATGTTTTACATTTATGAGTCAAAGTACCACAGATGAGAATAAAATAAAACATGTATAAAACACAGCAGAGAAGGTGCAGTAAGTGGGCAGGTGAACACTGGTCGGCCTTAGACTGCCAGTTTTTAAAATAAACTATAGTAGATTATTTACCAAACTCACTGCCTCATTGCTAAGAAGAACAATAAAAACTCTGTAAGTAAATTCATTTTACTCCTGTCTTGAAAATCTGAAACCTAACAATATATGGATTATTATCAACAGAGCATTGTAGTCATATGGTTAATTGAACCATCGATACATTTTGTTAGTTGTGTATTTTGTAAAATCAGTTGCTATAGATTGCTTCTTCCTTTTGTGATGCGTATGATACATTTCTAATAACTTTTGTAATTATATTTGTTATGTGTTAATAACAAAGTGTTATTTTTCTGGAAATAAAATGCATGTTCATTTTTGAAAATTCATTGATGTATATAATGTGTCAGTTTACTGTCAACAGAATTTTATTTTGTTTAGACATCCTTGGTGTATGATATAGGAATGGAATCTGAATACGACGGCACTGTATGGCACCATTCACCTGTGGCACGTCCTCGACCAATACTTGCTCAAGACTGTGACTTATGTATCTTTTTCTTGCATCTACTTTAGTGAAGAGTATAAGAATAGATTAAAGTTTATACCACATCAATAATTTATTAGGTTCTGTTACATCAATATTTAAAAGAAAGAGTCTTATTTAAATCTCTAAACAGACCTAAGTTTTAATACTTCTTACTTTTAAGTAACAAATGATGTCTTAAATGATGTCTGAAGACATCTTCCAGTTCTATATACAACAACTTAAATAACCAATCGTAAGTACTCAAGTTGAAAAGCAACCTGGACCTGATGAAATATTTCTATAATATATTAAAAACCCTTGTCCTCAAGACTTCAATTTCTGTTGTCCATTTATAATATATTATAAATGACCAAAACACACTTGTCAATAAATTAGTCAGAAGTAATAGTGATACCTATCATTAAACCTGGTATACAGAGAGATTAGCTATCATTATACTGATCCATAGCACTTACATCCATGGAACCAGAATACAAGATGATTGTAAATATGTAAAAGTGGTACACTGAAACAAAATGTCTCACAACAGAACAGGAGGCTAGTTTAAGACAAAGTAGAAGCACTTCGCACCAACCGTTAAAATTTATATAAGGAGCCACGTAGTGTTAACAAAATAGTGCATTTACCATTTTTGTAGACTACAAAGAACCCTGTAATAAAGTTTGAAGATACACACTTATGAAACACACACCCACACGTGACGGGCAAAATTTTATTATGGTTTGAGAGATTTCTTTCTCAAAGATAGAAAGCTCAGATTGTAGAAAAATTGGACTCACCCAAGATGCAGCATAGATCATGAAGTTCTGCAACATTTATAATAACTTATGAAACTATACTAAGAGTTTAAAAGAGATAAACATGAGGATGTACAAATGATGTCATGATTTTGACTACAGCAAAGAATGGGATCCCCAATAGGAGGAGTAATAGGAGGAGTGAAAACCAAACCAGCGAACGACATGCAAATTTATATTCACAACCTACTCACAGAAAATTAAACAATACAAGAGGCAGCAAATACAGTTCCATAGATCACATGGTTTACCTCATGTACCACAGAGAAAAGAAATTAATGAATATATTCTGAAAACGGAGAGATCCTCTTCCTCTTGTTTTTTATTATCTTAAAAGAAAATCAAATACCTCTATCTGATATACAGTGCATCATTTAAACCAACCAAATACCCTCAAATCAGTTATAACTAGCACTTTCAACAGTAGAGAAGATATATAATTCAGACAAATGGCTGAGAGTATAAAGTGATAGATCTTAAGATGACGATGGTAATTTCAGAAACAGGCATCTTCTCATTTTTGTTATACATTTATCTTCAATTTGGTGACACAATTGAAGTCATCTCATGCATTCTTCTGAAGATGTTAAACCATACCCTCTGAAAGGTATCCATAAAATAACAAAACATTATTGGAAATTTAACATGTAGATTGTACTACAGTGTATTCCTGTCACAGGTTGAAAGTACTACAAATAAAACAGCAGATGAACTAAGAAGGAAAATCATGAAGCTGTGTCAGAGTGTATACATATCTGATTTTATAACAGCAAAAGACATTAAAAAAAAACTCTGAAGAAAATAAACGTTAAAAACTCACCTACGAATAGTGCCAGAAACTCAGTTTGGGAAAACATAGATATTGGTTGGGAAGAATGTAAACATAAACCAAGACGAGTCTATATTGTCTCCTTTTGCCTTAATGCTAGCCATGGGTGCTTTGTTGTTTACCTAAAAAAAGAAAAAATCTGAAAATCAGTCATAAGAAAATAAACTCTGCTATGAACCTAAGTCAAGAATGGATAAAGAATACTTCCCGCATGACTGAAACTTTACGTACACTTTAGAACAGCAAATAACATAATTCAGTATACTGAGATAGCAGAAAGCTGATGGACAGGTGCCCAAGTTAGCTACAAGCAATAATAAACTCTATCTAAACTATAAGAATAAATTATTTTAATAACAGTTACAGTGGTGATGACACATGCGGTACGGACAAGGCACAAAGCTGTGTAGGAATGTGTTTTTTTCAAACAAATATTAATTGTGTGTGTGCGTGCGCAGAAGTTTACAGAATAAGAAATGTATGTTTGTAATAAATAATGTCACATGTCATTTGGGAAAGAAAAACAGGGAAAGAGAAGTAACAAAGTTATTGTTGAGGTTAGAACTGAATGGAGAAGACTACCATTAGGAAGGACTAAACAAATACAGTAGAGTCTCGTTTATCCGACCTTCGCTTATCCGACATTCTGTATTATCTGACGTCCCTCCGCAAAGTTGCGAGCGTGAGCGTAGTCTATTTTTTGTTGATCCCGACTCTACCGCAGCTAATTAGTTACCCCGACTGTACAGTCTACACTATGACTCATGTGTCTGTCATTCACCCCACCCTCACTCACTCACTGTCATAACTCACTACTCAGTGCACTGCAGTTTATCATTGTATGCGGATCGGTTTATTGTCTGTTACATACGTATGCGTCTGTGTGTGTTAATTTGACAAACGTTGTTGTGGTGTTTAAAAGTTGAAATTTACACAAGTATGGCGATGAAAAGAAAGAAAGTTGTTGTATCGATGGAACAAAAACTTGAGGCAATCAAGAGACTGGACAAGGGAGAGACAATGCAGAAGGTAGCTGACGACTTTGGCGTTGGACAGGTAACAGTAGGAGACTGGAAAAAAAACGAATAGAAATAGAAAAATGGTGTGCATCAAGAGTTATGGAGGGTGCATTAAAAGAAAGAAAAACTATGAAAAAATGTGACTATGAAAAAGTTAGTGAAGCTTTGTATGTTTGGTTTACACAGTTCAGGGACAAAGGTGTGCCTATTTCAGGGCCTATTTTACAGCAAAAGGCATTGAATTTTCCTAATGAATTCAATGAAGGGGACCCAGATTTCATAGCAAGTGTCGATTGGCTCGACTGATGGAAGAAACGCTACGGTATCCGTCAGTTAAGTGTTTGTGGTGAAAAACTATCATCGAATTTTGAAGAAATGGAAGCATTCAAGAAAAGATTTCAGGAATTTATTGAAACTGAAAGCCTACCAGGTGATCAGATATTTAACTGTGATGAGTCAGGCCTTAATTACAAAATGTTACCTAGTAAGAGTCTTGCAACCAGAACTGAAGTGGCAGCCCCTGGCTACAACCGTAGTAAGGAAAGGCTGACAATTTTAGTATGCAGCAATGCTACAGCAAACCTTAAAATGGACCTTGCAATGATTGGAAAGTCCAAAAATCCTAGAGCCTTTAAAACAGTTTCAAAAACGCTCTTCCTGTAAAATACTACAGTCAGAAAAGCGCATGGATGAGCAGTGAAATTTTCAAAGACTGGTTTTTTAAGGAATTCATTCCTTCAACAGAGAAGTTTTTGAAAGAAAATAATTTACCCAGAAAAGCAGTTTTGTTGGTAGATAATGCTCCAACACGCCCTGATGCAGAGGAGCTTCAAAATGGTGACATTAAGGCAATGTTTCTGCCCCCCTAATGTAACCGCCATATGCCAACCTATGGATCAGGGCGTTTTGGAAACGATAAAAAGGAACTATCACAGTAAGCTACTGTCCACAGTGATAGAAGAAATTGAAGAAGGACATGATTGAAAAATTGAAACGCATCAATGTAAAGAGGATGTTGCTTATTGGGTTGCAAGGGCCTGGGTTGACGTAAGGGCTCCAACAATTGCCAAATCATGGAAGAAGCTGCTAGGCGATGATGAAAGTATGGAAACGGAAAGCACAGATGAAACCGAAGAAACCATTCTACCTTTAGTGCAACGTATCCCTGGATGTGAGGATGCATCTTTGCAAGAAATCGAAAGTTGGATGAAGGATGATGATCAGTATGTAACTGATGGAGAAATTGTCGCTCTTGTCAGTTGCGATGACAACGAAATTGAAGATCAAGATCAAGCACCAACTGTTGAGCCTCTCACAATTTCACATAACGACGGAGTTAAGGCTCTAGAAACTGCAATTGAGCACAAGAAGAAGCTACAGGAATCTACATAATGATGCTGCAAAGATGGCGAGACTTGGCAGCGAAGAAACGGCACTCGTCAGGAAAGCAGACTACGATCAAAAATTTCTTTAAATCATCACAGGACTGAACTTTTTAAGTGTATTTAACTTCAGACAATTCTGTAACTGTACGTTTGTAACGGTACATAATGACTCAGTAACAGAATTATGGGAATTAAGGGTGATTTTCAATGTTTTATTATGTAATTTTTAAACACAGATTGGTTAGGTACATTGTCCATCTGGAAAAAGGAACAACGCCAATTCAGCCAGAGTAAGACTCCAAGGTCGCCGATGGACGTGATGAACTCAAAATATACCATGGCGGTGTTTGTGACGAAAAGACTACAATATGAAGTATGATTGGACAATAACACTGTTCCGTCATAACAAAACAATGACGCACTGACTACAACGCAGTCTAACCAGGCGTTGTAGTGTATGACAAAGCCTGATGACGTAAAATCACACGCACACAAGCGCAAATTTACATTTGCCTCCATCTCAATTCAACGTAGTCCTTCAAGGGTGCAGCAGCGATGTATCGCTGTCTGTTCAGTTTTAACATAAAAGTTTAATATAACCAGACTCTTAATTGCAAATGTGATGGTGGAGCGATAGTTGCTCAAATTTGATAACAATTAAAATCAGAACATGTAAAATCAGTGCTAATGTTGTAATTAAAACAAAAGAATTATTAGGCGAACACCAGCCATGCATTGGAGAATCAACCAAACACAGCGAGGGAGCAACGCAGATCACCGTTAAGAGAAGTCAACCTTTTGTCATTTTTCTATTAATTTAATGAGCTCATTAATTGAAAAAACAAACTAATTAAACAATGTACTTGTAATCAGATGAATGTATGTGAGCGTGTGTGAGTGAGCACATGGCCATGAGTATCTCTGCCAAGGGCATTGGTTTGTGTACAACCTCAGATACAAATTAATAATTAATTCAAGCTGCAGCATAAAAAATAACAGTTTTAATGATCTTGATTAGAGACCAAAAGAAAATATTTAAAATGAATAGAATTAATTAAAACAACCACCATTTTGTTTTTTCGTTGTAACATTGTACGACGCCATTTTGAGCACATGGTTTTATATAATGAAGTTACTTTGGCAATTAAAATTCGATAATTACTTTCACTCTAAAACATTGTTATCATTTGTGTCACCTTCTTTGACTCAAGAATCTCGCTGTAACGAATTCCTGGACCCCTTAGGTAAAAAAAGCATATTACATAAGAAGAGTATGAGCCCGGCAATAATTAAAGTTGGTAAGTACACAAGTGCCATATTATGGTACTATTTATATGTATAAATCAAAATAGATTATAATGAGTATGTGAGTAATATCACAAATGCCGCCCTCACAGTGACTTTGAGTAATAGCACAAATGGCCCCGAACAGTTGACTTTATATAAAAAATTATTTTATATAAATAAGCCAGATTCAGAGACATAGAGGGTGACGAAATAATCCAGAACCTAACAAGAGAGGTTATGGAGGTTATGTTAATAGAGTAAATAGTAATTGTATAATTTCGTTATAAGTAGAACGAAATAATAATTCCAACATTTGAAATACAAAATGGCAGAAAATAATAATAGCATGGAAATGGAAAACACAGAGACAGAATCCATTTTATTGGAAAGACACATTAGCTCAACGCCCAAAGTAGTTGAAAATAAAATCTCATTAGAAAATATATTCACATTAATCAGTGACAAATTCAATCAAATGAATGGTACGCTTAATGCAAAATTAGATAGTTTTGAGAGTGAGTTAAAAAAGCAAAATACTTTACAGAATGTCAAATTAAATCAAGTAGAAGAGAAATTAGAAAATTTTAAAAAGGAAATACAGAGACAAAATTGTAACATTGACAAGGTAGACAAGTTAGAGATAAACAAAGATAACAAGGTAAGTAGTGGTGAGAATTATGATAATAGAATTAAAAATATGGTGTTAGAAAATAACTGTGTGAGTATTGAGAGTGGTGATAAAAGTATAATGGGAGTAGAATTTGATAATGAAGTGATAAAAAGTGTTGATGAATTAGAGAGAAAGTATAGAGAGAATTTATAGATAAAGGGGTTGCAGGGGGTAAATTTTTCCCGTAATGTTGTAGTGGGGGGTGAAGAAATGGCTTCACGTGAATATGTGAAAGACGATAGGTCTACAGATAAATTTCCCTTGGTTTTTTGTGCACTTCACAGGTGGTGCTGTAATGATAAGTTAGTATCCCTTGCATGTTTTGAGAGAGAGTGTATAGCTTGGTATGATGGTGAGAAATGGTTGGAGAGAGAGAGAAAGAGAGAAATAGAGGTATTTAAAGTAAAGAGAAATTATGAAGAATTCATAGAAAGACTAGGCATAGAGAGAAATAATAATGATAACGAGTACTTACCTTATAATGACATTGAGATAGCAGTAGGTGAGGTTAACAATGATGATATAACTTACCTAATGTTAACAGATAATACCAACGGAGACTGGACAAAATTGACCAATATTGAACAGGTATATGAACCAACCGAAGTGATAATGAATGACATAGAAATAAGAGATTATAATAATAATAATAATAAATTTGATATAAATAAGAATGATCTATGTTACAAATATGTTAGACTATTGTTCGACGATATGGGGTAATTGTTTATTGTGTTATGAACATTTAATTGTGTGGACAGTGTTTTTAAAAATGGACTGATTAGGACTGATTATGGTAAATGATTTCATGATTATGTGAATTGTATATTTTTGTGTATTGATGTCTATGTATTTGTATATTTTTGCTGTTGTGTATTTTATGTATTTTTTATGTAAACATGTATTGTAGGATTTTAAATAACTGAAGAAAGTTTAAATGATATTATGAGATTTAGATTCTAAAGGGTTAGTAAATGATTAAGCAGGTAATAGATTTGGATATAGAGAGGTATTGTTGTTAGTTGGTAAGTGATGAATTTTGTAATGGTGTATTAAGTTGAAATGTTGTAAAGAGTTTGGGAATAAGGATAAATCAGGGCATTGGAGTTAGTTAAATAGAGTTATTGGGAGTTAGGAAAAATAAAGTGTTGAGATGCTGATAATATATAAAGAGGTGTTAGATATTTTAGGGACACAGTGGTTAGTAATTATATGTAGAGTTGAGTGATGTGAGTGGTAATTATATTTGTTGTTGATGGTGATATTTTGTAATAAGGGTATTGGTGTAGGAGTCCAACGAGAGATGTTGAGACAGGAAGGGATCGTTGTGTGCCGGAAAGGGTTATCTGAAAGGGTCAGGAACCGATAAGGGAATGAGTTGGTTAGAGGGAATACACACATACTAGTACAAAAATGAGCGGTGCCAGAGGTTTTAAATGGGATTTGTGAAGGGGGTTATTATTGAGATATTGGCGTCATATTATATTAATGGTTAGAAGCGGTTGTTAGTAGAAAAAAGGAGGTGAGTAAGGTTAGGTTGACAAATACCAAAATAAGATAGAGAATAATAATAGAGAGTCACCCAAACGAGTAAGGATAGAAGGGTTAGAAAAGGAAAATTCATAACAAAGGAAGGTAATTGTAACTGAAAGGTAAGGATAAATTTGAAATTGTTGCATAGAATATGATGAATGTTAAATAATTAAAAGTTAATAGAGAATTGTTGAAGTAGTAATGTGCTAAAGTTTGGTACAAATCATGTAAATTTAAACTGTTTAAGGTAAGGTAAATGTAACAATGTTAATATGTAATGTACAATGTTTTATGATGTTTTATTATGTTGGGGGGCAATAGAGTGTGTGGTTAGGAGGTCGTTACAGGGGTAATGACGATAACAAGTGTTAAGAGATAGTATATTTTAAAGTTGAAAATCTAAAGTTACAAATGAAGTTGATAAAATATTATAGTAAGCTGCCATGTACAGAATAGAAGAAGTGAGTCTAAGTTGAGTAACAAAATTTAAATAAAAGTGTCTGCCATGATAGTTGTAAGCTGAATTTGTAGAAATAATTAGGTGAAGGTATTTTGGGGGTATATTAAAGAATTGTGGATATATTGTGTTATGTGTAGTTTGTTTATTTTCTTACAAGGAAGAAATTGAGTTTGGTGGTGGTAAAAAATCAATGTATTTTAAGTCTTGTAGTTGTGAGGTTGAAACTTTTGAATTAACAACAAACCAATGCCCCAAACACAAACCAATGCGTCTAAAAGGGAACATATCAGTTATAGATATGTAAGTGTACTAGACCACTATTTTAAATTTTTGTATTCGATGTTTCAGAGTTTTGTGGTGTTGTGACCGCAGTCCTGGGCTGGCTGGAGCGTCAGAACAGGAGTGTAGAGTGCCTCATGGCCTTATGGTGTAGGGATCTCTCAGGAGAAGTCCAGTAAGGTCAGAGGGTGCGACCAACATCATGGGACCAAGGGTAAGTAATGATAAAATTTTTTGTAACGTTACAAGGTGTTGTGGTGATATATCTAGACTGATCCTTTTAGGAAAGTGTGAATGAGTCAAGGAAATTTTTTGGGTTTTGACACAAAAATTTTCCTTGAGGGGGTTTGTAACGGTACATAATGACTCAGTAACAGAATTATGGGAATTAAGGGTGATTTTCAATGTTTTATTATGTAATTTTTAAACACAGATTGGTTAGGTACATTGTCCATCTGGAAAAAGGAACAACGCCAATTCAGCCAGAGTAAGACTCCAAGGTCGCCGATGGACGTGATGAACTCAAAATATACCGTGGCGGTGTTTGTGACGAAAAGACTACAATATGAATTATGATTGGACAATAACACTGTTCCGTCATAACAAAACAATGACGCACTGACTACAACGCAGTCTAACCAGGCGTTGTAGTGTATGACAAAGCCTGATGACGTAAAATCACACGCACACAAGCGCAAATTTACATTTGCCTCCATCTCAATTCAACGTAGTCCTTCAAGGGTGCAGCAGCGATGTATCGCTGTCTGTTCAGTTTTAACATAAAAGTTTAATATAACCAGACTCTTAATTGCAAATGTGATGGTGGAGCGATAGTTGCTCAAATTTGATAACAATTAAAATCAGAACATGTAAAATCAGTGCTAATGTTGTAATTAAAACAAAAGAATTATTAGGCGAACACCAGCCATGCATTGGAGAATCAACCAAACACAGCGAGGGAGCAACGCAGATCACCGTTAAGAGAAGTCAACCTTTTGTCATTTTTCTATTAATTTAATGAGCTCATTAATTGAAAAAACAAACTAATTAAACAATGTACTTGTAATCAGATGAATGTATGTGAGCGTGTGTGAGTGAGCACATGGCCATGAGTATCTCTGCCAAGGGCATTGGTTTGTGTACAACCTCAGATACAAATTAATAATTAATTCAAGCTGCAGCATAAAAAATAACAGTTTTAATGATCTTGATTAGAGACCAAAAGAAAATATTTAAAATGAATAGAATTAATTAAAACAACCACCATTTTGTTTTTTCGTTGTAACATTGTACGACGCCATTTTGAGCACATGGTTTTATATAATGAAGTTACTTTGGCAATTAAAATTCGATAATTACTTTCACTCTAAAACAGTGTTATCATTTGTGTCACCTTCTTTGACTCAAGAATCTCGCTGTAACGAATTCCTGGACCCCTTAGGTAAAAAAGCATATTACATAAGAAGAGTATGAGCCCGGCAATAATTAAAGTTGGTAAGTACACAAGTGCCATATTATGGTACTATTTATATGTATAAATCAAAATAGATTATAATGATTAAGTGAGTAATATCACAAATGCCGCCCTCACAGTGACTTTTAGTAATATCACACGTTCATTTTTTCTATTGTTTTGTTGTAAAACATGATTATTAGGTTCGTAATGTGTAAAATTATAACATAGTTTGAAATTATAACATAGTTTGACGTTTAATAGGCTTTTTCTTAACACCTCCCTATTATCCGACATTTTCGCTTATCCAACGTTCTGCCGGCCCTTTTATGTCGGATAAGCAAGACTCTACTGTAATGCCAAAACAGTTAGAAAACAGTAAACAATTGAAAATGAATAAGTATGTGATTGAGAAGATAATGAATATATAACAGTTACAAGAGGGCAGTATTAAGTATTTTTCCAATTTTATATTGTGTAACAATAATAAACAGTAAAAAACAATACATAAATAAAATAGAGGTAAATAATGGAAAGTGTTTTGACATAATTAACAATAAATGTAATAATTTCTTCACATTCATGTTTATGTGTATGCCGGCCTGTGCTACAAAATAAGCAGGTATATTATCAAAAGTGAATTTAGTAATAGAAAAAAAATGAAGTTAGTTAATTTTAATATTCAGAATGAGTTACTTTTTAATGCTTTGGACTACTGAATTTCTTCATTTATCTTAAATGATGCTCAAATAGTATAAATATGAGTATAGATAATACTCATAAATAGTATAAATAGTAATAAATAGTATAAATAATAAATTTAGAAGAACCCAGTGGCGGCTCGTACAGGGAGGGCAAAAGGGCGCAGCCCTCCCACTAAATTTGCAAATTAAACTTGTCAATAATATAACTATAATGTGTAGTATCCTTATTGAAAGATATTTTTGGGGCGACTAATAGCGATCACCCGATGTTTTCGGCATGGTCCCGCAGCCGGACGTTTTCGCTGTCGTCCTCCCTGCGTAGGCCTGTCTTGTGGGGAGCGGGGAAAAAGACGTGTACACATGTCTATGTATTTAAATCAGCATCAGCCATTAGAGGAGGGGCTCTGCCCGCTTTCTGATTTCGTAGCTATTTTCATAGAGAACCGGAGCATTGTTCAAAACTTCTCTGTTGCTGTTTAAAGTGCATGTATTTTCTCTTGTGTTTTATATAGTTTTGATTGTGTACTTGTTGTACTTTTTGTTTAAACGTAATGTTCTAATAATTTATTCTTTATTAGGCAGTGTGTTCTGTGTATGATAGTGTTTTTGTCGAACCTTGCGTAGGCCTACATAAACGTGTAATTATTCTGTGTAGGCCTGAGCCTGTGTGTTCGGTGCGTATTTGTTAGAAAAGATTAAAATGGCTATGAATTCAGTAAGTAATATTAAATGTTTGATTATTTCAAATTCACTTACTTACGAAAAGAAAATAGAACTAAAAAAATTAGGGCCACCAAAACCGAATTTAGATATTACACAACAAAATTATAAAATGGACAGACCAGCATCAAGTAAAAAAAACTATACAAGAAAATTTAATAGAAACTGTTACTTACATGCTGATTGGATATGTGGATGTGAGGTGATGAATTCCTTTTTTTTGTTATGTATGTTTGGTGATGGACCTAAACAGTGATTCAGTCTGGACTGAAAATGGAATTAAGGACTTGAAACATTTGGGAGAAACAATTAAAAAATATAAAATTAGTGAAACTCATATGAACAATTGTATTGAATATTCATTGTTAGGAAAAGTCAATATTAGTTGCCAGTGAGACAGTGCATATAGATTAAAAATTAAACAGCATAATGAAGAAGTCTCTAAGAACAGATACATCCTAAGTAAGTTAATTGACTGTGTAAATTTTTGTGGAATATTTGAACTAGCTTTAAGGGGACGTGATGAAACAAACACATCTGAGAATCCAGGTATTTTTAGGGGCTTAGTAAATTTAATGGCAGACCTAGATAGCACCTTAAGAGAGCATATTGAAAAAAAAACAATAGGGTTTTCGTTGGTCTTTCTAAAACAATTCAAAATGAAATTTTGGATTCTATTTATGCAGTGTGCATTGGACTAATAAAAAAAGAAATAAATGAAACTGACTACATTTCAATTGAAGCAGATGAAACCATGGATTGTGCCACTCTGTCACAAATTGTGTTAGTTGTGAGGTATGAATTGAATGGAAAATTGCATGAGAGATTTATCAGTTTTGTCAGTCCACAAGATCACTCCGCTGAAGGTATTAGTAATACTATTTTTGAAGAATTAGCAAAATTAGAACTTGATAAGATGCCTAGTAAAATTATTGCACAAAGTTACGATGGGGCAGCAGTAATGAGTGGAAAACATAACGGTCTTCAAGCAAAAGTTAAAGCTGTGTACAAGAATGCCCAGTATATACACTGCTATGCCCATCAACTAAACTTAATTATTGAGCGCGCTGCATCACAAAACAAGCAAGTAAAAATATTTTTCTGTAATTTAGATGGCTTTACAACATTTTTTTCAAGATCTTCCATGCGAACTCCCATACTTGATGAAGTAGTAAAGAAACGTCTCCCAAAATGTTCTAATACCAGGTGGAATTTTAAATCCCATTGTGTGACAACAGTATTTATTCATAAAAATGACATTTCCGTTGTTCTTGAAAAAATGATAGATGATGACGAGAGTGACAAGTCCACTGTTCAGAAAGCACTACGACTGAAAAACACATTAAATAATGATGATTTTAATTTTTGGTTAACATTTTTCAACAAAATTATGCCAGCCTGTGACATTTTGTTTAATCAATTACAGCAAGTAGAAATTGACAGTATTAAAACACACCAGTATGTTGCCTCATTCAAGTCACACATTCAAAACGTCAGAGATTATATTGATTTTGATGACAGTCTGTCTGCAACAAATGATTTTGGAGAATCATCACAAAATCCAAAAAGGTCATGTTTTGATGAAAGCAAGAAGACTGCAGCTAAAGAAGTTTGTGACATAATAGTTACCAACATAGACGACAGATTTTTATTTTCAGACCATTTACCAATAGCAGTTTTGTTGCAACCAACCCTGTTTTCTAAATATCAGCTTATCTTTCCAGAAACACAGTTACAAATTGCTGCTAAACAATTTAATTTAAATGAAACTGGATTAAGACATGAACTGGTAGTTCTATACAGCAGGCCTGACTTCACAAAGGCAACTGGCACATTGGTTCTACTCAATTTTGTATATGAAAACAATCTACAGTAGAGCGTCAATAATTCAGACGTCAAAAATCCGGACCATCGATAATCCGGATTCGATTCTGGCAAAAAAAAAGTCGCATGAAGTGAATATTTGTTTAAAAGCGTCGACACAACTGTAAAACTCGCCATGCCCTACAGAGTGGAGCGCGAATTGGGTGTTGTGTGGAGGAGGGAGGGGCAGTGAAAGCGGGAGAGTCAAGGTCGCACAGTCACATGTACACCTGCTACCCTGCCCCTGTCAGTCGCGTCAGGCCACTGACGTCGAGTATTGTTCTCTGTGCGTGCACTAAGTTTTTGTTTACCAAATCGATCGTTTGTGTACAGTAGAGTGTTTGTGTGTGTGCCAGTTTGTCTGTGTTTTGTTTTTTGTAACACATTACAGTACTGTTCTGTACCCATGATGGCGTCGAGTTCGAAGAAAAAGCACACTTTTTTAACCGTTGAAACCAAGTTAAAATTTTTAGAAAGGTTAGGAAAAGGTGAAAGTGGGGTATCACTTGCAAATATTTATGGGGTAGGAACTTCCACAATAAGTGATATTAAGGCGAAAAGAGCCCAGGTAGAACAATTTGCGTCAAAACTGAACTCTGAAGAAGGGACGCTGAAAAGAAAAACTGCACGTTAGCAAACAACACAGCCTTAGAAGACGCAATGTACGTGTGGTTCACTCAAAGGAGAAGCTTAGGAGAGCCAATTTCAGGCCCATTGATTTGTGAAAAAGCCTTACAATTTAATGAACAGCTTAATGGACCGAAAGATTTCAAAGCCAGTTCTGGCTGGCTTAAGAACTTCAAATCTAGGCACGGGATTAGAGAGTTAGACATCGAAGGAGAAAAACTTTCCTCAGATTTAGCAACTGGAAGAGTTTTTAAAGAGAAGTTTATTAAGGAAGCATTTGAAAAAGGTTATTCTAGGGATGACGTATACAACGCCAATGAGACCGGGATAAACTGGCGAGCCCTTTCATGCAAGTCGCTGGCGTCAAGACGCGAACAATCCGCTCCCGGGTTTAACGTAAGCAAAGAGAGAATAATGGCTATGGTATGTGCTAATGCCAGTGGGGAGCACAAGGTAAAATTGTTAGTGATTGGGAAGAGCAAAAAACCACGTTGCTTTAAAAATGTGCACACCCTTCCTGTTTCGTACACGTCTCAGAAAAGTGCTTGGATGACTTCAGTCATTTTTCTTGATTGGTTTAAAAATGATTTTATCCCTAGTGTTACAAAATTCCGTGAGGAGAAAAAGAAAAGTGGGAAAGTTCTTCTTATCATTGATAATGCACCCACACAACCCCCTCTCGAAGTATTAAACGAAATCGATCAGAATTTCGAAGTGCAATTTCTCCCACCTAACGTTACTGCAACTCTGCAGCCAATGGACCAGGGACTGATCGAGAAAATTAAGAGGATCTATAGAAAGCAGCTCCTGCATCGCCTTTTATTGGCAGAAAAGAACGAAGAGAGTGTAGTTCAGTTTATAACAAAGTTGAATGTTAAAGATAGCATTTACATGCTTGCCGATGCTTGGGAAACTCTCACCAAAAGTAATTTGCAAAGAGCCTGGGGAAAATTATGGCCTGATGAAGAAAGCAGGATTGAAGAAAATGCAAATGAAAATGAAGATTGCGTTGTAAACGAGGTGACAGAAATCTGCAGCACGATCCCGGGATTTGAACAGTGTGATGAAAATGATGCCAATGAGTGGTTGGCTGTTGATGAAAATGATCCTGGGTACCAGATTTTGAGCGACCAAGAAATAGCTGACATGGTGTCTGAAGGTATGTAGCACTGCTTAAACATACAGTAGGCCTGCTGTAACTTTTTTTTATTTTAGCCAAACAAGCTGTATGCATTATCTGACGCTGTACTGTTAGTCGTTTTAAATTCACTGTTCTATTTTTAAAATATATCGCCAACTTTGCGCTTGTTCATTTTTTCTATAAAATTAGAAAAAGAAAACATTTTTTCGTTTGTTTATTTAGGCGTACTTTTTCATTTTAAGGGGATGCAGAAACAGTAGAATCTGATGGGGACGAGAATGAAAATGACATTGAAGAAGTGGGGCCGACACATTCCGAAGCATTTATGGCAGCAGACACACTGATGTCATGGCTTGAAAAACAGACTGAGAGCACACCAACTCAGCTCATTCTCCTAAAACGAATCAAGGACTTAGCTGCAAAAAAAAACGAACCACTACCGCTGTTCAAAAGTCCATAAAAGATTTTTTTAAAAGCTCAGATACTGTATGATTTACTGTAGGTATTTTTATTACCGTACTGTACTGTATTTTGTTGTAGGTCGAGATTTACTGTACATAAAATAAGACAGTCTGTAAATGCAATACTGTACATACAGTATTTCTTTCTGTAATTGAAAAACATGAAAATTTAACTAAATTAATGGTTTTATTCATCCGCTCCACTTCTGTAACCATCAGAGTGAATTATGAACGATTTTAGCAAGTTTTTTTACGTTGAAGACGTCTACCGGCGCTTTCATTGGTTCATTTCGAAAATCCAGACAATTTGATAATCCGGAAGAGGTCCGGTCCCAATTAATCCGAATTATTGACGCTCTACTGTAGTTACTGTTTTTCCCGAACTGGTAAAACTATTAAAAATTATTTGTACAATCCCTATGACTACAGCAGAAAGTGAACGATGTTTCTCAACTCTCAAACGCATTAAAACATTTACACATAATACAATGAAAAAGGACAGACTAAGTGCTCTGGGAATGTGTTCAATAGAAAAAAAAATGTTAGAAATAACTCATAACTTCAATGAATTAGTTATTGACCATTTTGCCAAACAAAAGGAGAGGAGAATGGATTTCATGTTCAAGCAAATAAACTAATGCAAGGTAGGGAACAAATATATTTTATTTAGTAATGCATGCATTTAATAATATAATTTATTAAATATTTAAGTTTAGGAACGTGAACTGCTTAGGGTTATAAATAATTTCAGTTTCAAACACTGTTTAAATATTGGTAGTTTGCAAGGTAGGTTTTTGATATTAACAATAATTTTAGTAGTGAAGCAAAAGATTCAATTTTACAATTATTTGATGATAATAGTAATAATTTAGTTTCTACTGGTGACTTTTTTTTACATAATATATGGGTACAACTAAATTTTGCCCCCCCCCCCCAGTCAAAAACATTACAGCCGCCACTGGAAGAAACTTATTCGGAACTAATTAAGTTTTAGTACCCAATAATTTAAAAAGTAATTTGGTCCATTTTTCCTTTGTAATAAATAATTTCAACTTTATATATCTGACTGATTCTTACAAAAACTGGTTTTGTAATTAAAGTTAAGAAAGAAACATTATTTTTTAAATAGTAGATTTTGATATAAATTTATTAATGAGTATTAGTAAGTTCAGTAGAAACTCGCTAATTCATCATGTTTGCAGAAAGAGGGGTGATGCATTGGGAAAATAGGCCAATTATGGAATAACGAAAATTAGGCCTACACACGCTTAAAAATAAATGTTATAAATTTTTTGCATTAATTTATAATACAAGAACTATCAGCACTTTCCCACTCAATCTGAAGCTTTAAATTTGCCCAACTACTCTATGCCAACTTAAATTCTGGATTGCCAAACATTTTGTTATTAATTTCTAAAGCCTTTTCACACAATATGATAGGAAGACCAAAGCTTCTCCTTTGAACAACCCATAATAACATGGGTTCATCTAACTGGATGTTTGAAGATTTAGTTAGCTCCGTCGTTTTGTTACATCACCATCAGTAGCTTCCATTTTGGCCATAACACTTTCTATTTTGTCGCCATTCTTTTTATATCGTTTATCGATGTTTGGAGAATGTTATAAATACCGACTAGTTTAGTATTACTCTCATGTTCTCTTAGATGCTGAAGGATTTCATATTTTATTGGTAAATACAAGGATTTGTATTCTGACGGACGATGGGTAGTCATTCTTAATTTTTGAAAACCTTACTTCAATAAACAATTAAACTGACTAAAATATACAACGTACTGTAATGAAAAAATATATATGTGTATAGTGATATATAGTAATTGTTAAAACTAACATGAAATACGTTGTTCATATTAACACTAATATGGAATATAGTTAAAAACACTTAACACAAAACACTAAATTTAACACAAAGTTGTGGTCATACGAAAAGACTGTACAAGCTAGTTAACACAATGCAGAGAGATTATGGACTAATTACAGCATGATGGTATTGCTACAGAAGGAGGGAGTGAGATAGACAGTAGACAGATTGGTGCCCACAAAAACTGTGCTTATAAACAAACAAATAATTGAATCAAAATACTGATAATACTGTATTGCTTCCAAGAAAGAGAAACATCTAGCCTGCAGTTATTAATTGGGCAATTCAAGTTCTTTCTTTCTAATAGGATAACTGCAGGCATATTTTCTTTTCACAAGTTCAAACTTATAAACTCAAAATATTTTAACTCGTGCGTAACGTATTTCTGTTTACCTCCTCTGAGCTGTAGCAGACTTAATTTTCTGAGGTGAGAATTATAGAGTATGATGATTTACCGAGTTTCTACTGTTTAAAGTAATAGGACTGATATTTTGCAGTTTATATGCAAGTGTTTGCGTATTACAGTTTTCCACTCTGCCAAAATTTTATGACTTGAGTTCAGTCATTACATACAGAGAGCAACTTTGTTTTCATAACTACGAGGGATGGCTGAAATCTAGTGTACAGTCGCTCATAACTCATAAATGAAAAAAGCTAATCAAATGAGACAAATATGGCATAAAAGTACATTTTATTCGCTACAAAAACTAACATTCATTTTTCCACATAGTCACCATTTACAGCTACATATTTATTTCTCCCAACGGTGAACTAGTTTTCTCATTCCATCAATGAAGAATGCTGGCGGTCTTTCCTTGATCCATGACCTCACTGTATCCTTCAGTTCATCATCCATGGTGAATGAATACCCTTAATATCTTAATATCCCTCTTTAATTGCGGAAAAAAGTGAAAATTGCAGGGCATCAAATCTGGTGAGTATGGAATAGGTTCACAAGAGTCTTGGCAGTTGCATGATATGTGTGTGGCTGAGCATTATCGTGTTGCAGAATTATCAGCTCCATGGATTGTGGAACGTGACTCACACATCTCCTACAATGTTTTAACGTCTCTGTAGATCGCACAGAATTTACAGTCAACCCAGCTTCCAGGTAGTCTGCCACATACACATATTTGGAATCCCAGAACATTGTCAAGAGAATTTTTTTTGCAGAGGGTTGTGTTTCGAATTTTTTTGATGTGGCGAATCATAGTGTTGGTATGCCATGCTCTGCCATTTTTCTTCTGGGTCGTAATGATGCACCCAAGTTTCATCTCCCATCACAATATTGAAAAGAAAGTCATTTCCCTCATCACGATAACATTTCAGAAGCTGTTCACAACATTCCTTTCACTGTTGTTTGTTTATTTCTGTGAGTCTGTATGGCACCCACTACAAACAGATTTTACATTTGCCTGGTTGTGCAATGTGTCCTACTCGTTTTTATGGTATACCTGTCTCTGTGGCTATGCATTGTTGTGTAACATGATGGTCATTTTGAATCAGTTCATCCATGTCGTTTTGATGATTCTTATCAGTCACGGAAACTGGTCAACCACTGTGAGGTTCATCCTCAGTATCCACTGTACCAGCTTCCTATGCACGACATTTTATTGCCCACCGATTCACAGTACTTTGATCAATAGTTTCATCACCATAAACGGCTTATAGATGATGATGAATGTCACTAGCGTTCACTTTTTCTGGTGTTAAAAATTCAATCACTGCACGTTGTTTTAGGCGTGTTGACATAGCAGGCGTACTCGACTCCATAATAATGGCGACAAACAGAAAGTGAGAGGGCGTGGGTCAACAGGGTTTTTAAATGCTAGTAGTAGGGGGAATGAAAATGCAAGATGGCAGCACCTGTCTCTTTATTCTCCCATTATGTTCCAGTGTGGATTACATTTCAGCTGCCCCTCGTGTAACAAACACAGTCATGTTTAATTTGTATGAAAGACAATTCAATCGATAATATAAGTGCATATGGTTTTGATATGGATGATGGTTAGAAAATCCAGACAGGTACATATTTAATGAGAACAAGTATACTAGATATTGGATGATGGTTATGGGGAAAAGGAGAGTAAGAAGAGTGAGTAATTAGATCAAACTTTAAAATTTGTATATAAAAAGCATGTTATACAATGTGTAAAACAGAGCTAACACCCGTGTTTGTTAAAAGTAATAACAATAAAATATTGGGTTAATTAGAAATTTAAGTATTACATAATTGAATTTTGAATAATCTTGGTCTTATTCAGTTCTTAGGTATTGTAAAAATGTTTGTATAATGTATTGAGTGATGAACATGTATTGTGACTTAAATAATCTTACAGATTCTCCAAATTGGGTGATGTTTCAACCAAACATAATAATAGATCCGAAAGTTGGAAGCTTATGGTATTATTTTTATAAATTATAGAATAAATAATGGCATTTTCTTAATATTATATACAAATAACTATATAAAAAATAAAGTGATCTTTGTTAGTGAACACTTTCTGATAAAGTAAACTGTTACACCAGGTAACTGTATTTAAGCAAAAGTATGTCTAATTAATGCAGAACACTAGTTTACATGTAGCTTTTATTTACTTTAAAGGTTTTGTGGAGTATTCTGTTAACAATTCATTAAGCATTAGAGTGTTGAAACTGTATTAATGTGTGCCAAAATTATTTAGAAAATGGGTTTACCTAGAGATTATAAGATTACCAAGTGTGAACATTTGTTTCAGGCATATTGATTTGTGTTTGGAACCATTCACAGAACTAATCCAAGATAAATGTTTTCTAGTTGATTTTTTAATGTTGAGATCAAATTCAAAGGATGTGATCATTAAGGTAAGCGTTCTTATGTGTTTATGTAAGACAGTTTTAAGAATTTAATTTCACATTCATATTGTTACGATGGTCTCCTTTTTCATCGTATGGTACAGTGGAAAACAAAATACAAGACACCAATAAAGCCACTAAAAACCAGATTTAATTATCACAATTACCAGTTTGTAATCAACAAGTTATTCAACAAGGTTATACTCATACAATAATTCAGGTTAATCTGTCTACATAAATAATAATGTCAACTAATAGAGTCCCGCACAATAATCACCTTTTCACTAATACAGCACTTGAGACGCACTGTGTAATCACCCAAAGTAAACTAAACTGATTGTCGCTGAATACCTATATTTATACCCCGCTGATATGCCAGAATAATCTGTCACTTTGGATGACGTGTTAAACAAACAGGCACTCTCAAGAATCCACTAGAAATAGTGTCCTTGAACACACTGCACTGACAGGTACAGTCTGGAATAGGCTCGATAGTTGATGCGTAATTGTCTTTCGTCTCAAAGTAGCACCAGTATGTACGCACACACACATTACAGCGGGATAGCCCAGATAATTGTAGAATGTTCCATATTATGTAACACTTTTTCCATATTACATAACAATATATTTATTTTACATGCCTGTGTTCATTATATGAAGTACAGAAATATTACTGAAGTTGTGTACAGTGACAGTCCATAGTAATGGATTAGAATAAAGCACAGAATTTTTCTGTACTGTAGTTCATTACACTGATTGAATGGTGATCTGGTTCTGTTATTCATCGTAGACTGGATTTTGCTTAACAAACCATCATCAGTTAGTCATGGATTCTTCATTTGAATCTCAAGTGCTATATTATGTAGGGCTGTGGGAATTACAGATATTCGTAACACCTTGTATGAAAAAAGATATACCTGAAATACTTTACTTGTAACAATAAAAAAGATGCCAAAATATAAAATAAATAAGATTCACTACCAGGACTTAAATTACTTACCTGCTGCAGAAATTTTACCAGAAGCCCAGAGTCGCCACCTATATCTTTGAAGAACAGATATGGAGACTTTTACACTTTACCTTAATAAAACGGACAATTTAGCAATCTGACCCCACCCAATTAATAATTCAGAAAGATTCTGATTTGTTAGACGAATTTTTGCAACACAGAAATGAGAAAGTGGTAATGACGAAATAACTTAGTCTAACACATGATTATGTTATGAAATTAATATTTTTACTTACATAAGACGGAACTCCTTAATACACAATGCACAAAAAATAATACAAAACACATTTTTAAATGGTTAAATAGGCCTTACCCTCATATATTTCTTACACTATCGAAAGCCGCCCAGCTTTGCCCATACACACATCCATACAATTTAACATATGTGTTTAATCTACCCTTTTTATATTTTGTTTTACGAAATCATGTTTTTATTCGTGGTAAATTGATTAACTGTTCACGGCCGACCGAACATGTGTTTTGTTGCCCGATTCCACGGTCCGTTATTTCACTGACGTCACTTCACAATTCTACTGTACCAATTATAATATTGTTACATCCGTTAATTCCTCGGGTCCCGGTCGGTATGAAGGCGCTATTTTATTTAGGTATTCATACTTAAAAGTTCGACCCGACCGGGCCCGCACAACGTGATCAGCGTCTGTTAGCGAACTTGGTTTCTAGTTGACTGTCTCGCGTCTCTCACCAATGTAGACTGGGCAATGTGCCTGCTTCCGCGGGCGGGAACGACGGTTCACTGCCACCAGGTTTTCGTCGTTCATGCTCATTTGTTGAGGCATATTCAGTTTATGCAGGGACTATAGCTGGTATATGGGTGGTACCAAAGGACAATATTGACTTCGGCTCTGCTGATGTCATTAATAGTAGGCGGGGCTTTAGCAGTGTTTCCGGATGGCCGATGAAGAGATGCTGAATAATTCTTCGTTCTAGCCATCTTGGTTTTTAGTCAAGAGCGTCTGTTAGCGAACATGGTTTCTAGTTGACTGCCTCGCGTCTCTTACCAATGTAGACTGGCATGTGCCTGCTTCCGTGGGCGGGAACGGCGGTTCACGGCCACCAGGTTTTCGTCACCGTTCATGTTTAGTTGTCGTGTGGTAACCACTTTATGCTTGGCATAGAGCTGGTATATGTGTGTGACCAGAGGACAATATTGACTTCGGCTCTGCTGATGTCATTAATAGTAGGCGGGGCTTTAGCAGTGTTTCCGGATGGCCGATGAAGAGATGCTGAATAATTCTTCGTTCTAGCCATCTTGGTTTTTAGTCAAGAGCGTCACTTGGAGCGCTTGCGTGAGTGGTGGCGTGTGTGCACTGCCACACACGTACAGAGTTCTTAGAAATTCGTTGAGATGCAAATTCCTCTGCCGCATTACACCACTGAAATTGCGTATCGCCTTTGTCTCAAACTGTTCAGTCAACACGTGGTCTTTCGTAACCGAAATAACGTTGCCACATAATACGGTTTCACAATATTTTCCTAAACCCCCGCACAAAAACGAAATAAATAAAATATGAATGCCCCATACGGTAAAAATAAAAATACCCAAAAATTGACACGCTACAATACCCCCTCGATGAGAATTCTGCTGTTCACAACAGAAGAAATCTCATCGATAAAACCCCGAAGAGGACCGGTGAGGAACTGGTGCCAACAACCCCCTTGTTTTTAATCTGCATGGGTACACGGCCCCCCTGGCTCAGCGACTATGGACTCATCTGAACGAGATCACTGGACTTCTCCGTAAGAGATCCCAACACCGAGAAATCGAACAGCTAAGTACCACAGAGCACCTCACCTTCTAACATGCTACCCCAAAAATCCTCAATCCCTGGCTCCGATTATGCCAGATCCTCAGCCGATATGGATCCCCTTGTATGCCAGCTGGGCTGCCTTTAGCAAATACTGGGCTCACACACACTCACATTACATGTTGCCATACACATAGTAAAACTGAAAAATTCTCTTTTAAGATTTATAAAAAATTTAAAAAATTCCAAAATAATATTTTATCAAAAAAATTCTCTTCCTTTTTTTTTTTTTAATTTTTGTTTCAAATGACTTAAAATGCATTAATTTAAACCTTTCTCCTAATCTAAACACATCCTTAATCTAGCATGTAATCACTTATAGTCTAACAGTACCATGCAATATAATCAATCAATGACAACAAACATGTTAAGTACACACATAATAAAAGTTTGCCACCTATATCTTTGAAGGACAGATATGGAGACCTTTACACTTTACCTTAATAAAACGGACAATTTAGCAATCTGACCCCACCCAATTAATAATTCAGAAAGATTCCGATTCGTTAGACGAATTTTTGCAACACAGAAATGAGAAAGTGGTAATGACGAAATAACTTAGTCTAACACATGATTATGTTATGAAATGAATATTTTTACTTACATAAGACGGAACTCCTTAATACACAATGCACAAAAAATAATACAAAACACATTTTTACATGGTTAAATAGGCCTTACCCTCATATATTTCTTACACTATCGAAAGCCGCCCAGCTTTGCCCATACACACATCCATACAATTTAACATATGTGTTTAATCTACCCTTTTTATATTTTGTTTTACGAAATCATGTTTTTATTCGTGGTAAATTGATTAACTGTTCACGGCCGACCGAACACGTGTTTTGTTGCCCGATTCCACGGTCCGTTATTTCACTGTCGTCACTTCACAATTCTACTGTACCAATTATAATATTGTTACATCCATTAATTCCTCGGGTCCCAGTCGGTATGAAGGCGTTATTTTATTTAGGTATTCATACTTAAAAGTTCGACCCGACCAGGCCCGCACAACGTGATCAGCGTCTGTTAGCGAACTTGGTTTCTAGTTGACTGCCTCGCGTCTCTTACCAATGTAGACTGGCATGTGCCTGCTTCCGTGGGCGGGAACGGCGGTTCACGGCCACCAGGTTTTCGTCACCGTTCATGTTTAGTTGTCGTGTGGTAACCACTTTATGCTTGGCATAGAGCTGGTATATGTGTGTGACCAGAGGACAATATTGACTTCGGCTCTGCTGATGTCATTAATAGTAGGCGGGGCTTTAGCAGTATTTCCAGATGACCGATGAAGAGATGTTGAATAATTCTTCGTTCTGGGCATCTTGGTTTTTTGTCAAGAGCGTCACTTGGCGCGCCTGCGTCAGTAGTGGCGTGTGTGCATTGCCACACATGTACAGAGTTCTGCGAATTTTTAGGGTGGCGCGAATTCTTTGCCGCATTCCTCGACAACAACTGCGTCTTACTGCTTTGTTTCAAACTGTTCTACTGGCCATGATTTCTGTAGTAATGGACATAACATTGCACAATAATTTTTTTAGAAAAGCCCGCACAAAAACATAAATGCCCCTTACTGAAAGAAAAATAAAAAAAAATAAAATGACCGAAAATTGACCCGCTACAATACCCCCTCGATGAGAATTCTGCTGTTAACGACAGAAGAAATCTCATCGACAAACCCCGAAGAGGACCAGTGAGGAACTGCTGCCAACAACCCCCTTGTTTTTAATCTGCATGGGTACACGACCCCCCTGGCTCAGCGACTATGGACTCATCTGAACGAGATCACTGGACTTCTCCGTAAGAGATCCCAACACCGAGAAATCGAACAGCTAAGTACCACAGAGCACCTCACCTTCTAACATGCTACCCCAAAAATCCTCAATCCCTGGCTCCGATTATGCCAGATCCTCAGCCGATATGGATCCCCTTGTATGCCAGCTGGGCTGCCTTTAGCAAATACTGGGCTCACACACACTCACATTACATGTTGCCATACACATAGTAAAACTGAAAAATTCTCTTTTAAGATTTATAAAAAATTTAAAAAATTCCAAAATAATATTTTGTCAAAAAAAATTCTCTTCCTTTTTTTTCTGTTTTCTACTTAAAATGCATTAATTTAAACCTTTCTCCTAATCTAAACACATCCTTAATCTAGCATGTAATCACTTATAGTCTAACAGTACAATGCCATACAATCCATCAAATAAAACAAACATGTGAAGTACACACATAATAAAATAATCATTACCTAAAATATTCATTCGCTGGCAGGCGAAAAATCCTGATTTTTTTTTTTTCAAAAAATTAAAATTTCCAAAAATTTTAAAATTCAAAAAAAATTTAATTTCATTTAAATGTTTCCTCTCTATGTAAAATTATTTAGAAATCGGTTTAAATTAATTAGATGAACAAATTGAATTGGCTTCCTACTATACAGGCTTAGTAGGCATATGACCTCATCAGCTGATCGAAACTAGGTCAAGTCCAAGACCCTTGACCTACATATGTTAGGTATGCTTTCTGAAACTACATTAAACATCTGTAACAATCTAACTAGAAACACAAAACAATAAAATCAAACATTTAAAAATACAAAATATTATTATAAACAATAAGCCAATTTCCATTTAAATTATTTAAAATAAACAATTCTTAACTTCACATTATTTTCAATCCTATCAAATTTCTGTCACTGGTTTCGAAAAAATAAAAATTTTATATATTCAATTACAAGTCTCTCTCTTTATTTAACAATTTCAATCTACTTTAGTGTGGGTGATTTAAATTATTTATCTCATTTAATGTACTACTTGATCTGGATACCTATATAATCTTTCTCCCTCTGACTCTACTATTAACTTTTACTATATGACACCCACCTCTATCAAAATATCTATCAAAACATTCTAAACTCAATTTACCTCTGGCACCGCTCATCTTTGTACTAGGATGTGTGTTCCCTACCTGGCTATACACATACGAGCCAATGCCCCTCCAAAATATCGGCAAACACTCACTCAAACTACTCTATTCCCGCCGCAACGCCGCACGTTGCTCACACCTTACCACCTCACCCTTACTACAAAATATCATCAACAAATATGTTTATATCTCATTCACATTACTCATCGCTACATATACTCACTACTACTGTGTCAACATCAATACTTCTCAAAATACTATAACATATATGAACTCAAAACAACATTACATTATCTTCCTCTCTATTATTCCAACTTTAACTCTGACTTTAACTTGGACAGATCTACACGTCCCATAAAATATTTATCCCCCAAAAACTATCTTTTGTTAACTTGCATAAATTATTACTTTGTTTCTCATTTTATCAAGTTACTTTTTATCATTACTTCAAAACATCTGTAATACATTAAAAACATTACACTGAACATTAATTACTTGAAACATTTATAGCCACTATACCAGTGACATGTTATAGGCTGATCAGCTGATCCTACTAACACAATTAAAACACATCTCATAATTGAACAAATTACATGGAATATACCTTTATCAATACTTACTTCTACCCCCATTATTTTCCCCTTTCTAATTCTGATCATTTTGTGTTACCCGCCTGCCAGACGTTTAATTATTAGCTTAGAAAAAAAAATACACACATAATGAAACACTATGATACACACATTTTTATCAACAACTATATCTAACTTACAACAATAGAATAGTACACTTAGAATTATAGCATGAACAACTTGTATTGAAAATATGAGCATCTAGTTATTTAACAGAGCACAAGCAGTTTTATTGGATCAAAATTGAATTAGTAAAGAAATTTTTTATGTTATAAAATTTACATTCGTGACTCCTTTGAGTCACCTCCCAGCTACACACACTATTTTAAATTATGGAGGACTATGGCGCCCTGGCGCTTCGACAAAGACTGTATATTTTGGAGCAGGTCTTACCTCTCCGTGTCTTTGCTTCCGCTATTACGTTTTAAAATTATTGAACATCAACATGTTCTTGTTATAATTATACACCCTTAATGCGGGTCTACCACCTTTCTCTGCTACCCCCAAGCGGGCAGAGTGGGAGCCGCTGTTTCATAGTTCCGGAGATTTCCCCTAAGTTCGCCCCCATTGAATTTCAAATATATACCAATTTCAAGTCAGCTATGGTCAAGGGACTTGATATGACCATAGCTGGCCGCTAGCCAAATCCACGATTAGTGCTGGTAAGGCAGTAATCGCCCGAAAAGTCGGGGAAATCTAAACTTGCATTTCACTGCCTGTTACATCCATTATTAGTATGTGCGACACGGTCGTTTAGCAGTGTGTAAATTTTAATTTACACGAAAAAGGTGTGCCGCCCATTTTCGCCATTTTGGCCTCCGATGGAGGTAACACTCTCTGTTATCCCCAACCCATTCCACTATCTACGGGAGCACAGGCCACCCCCGCAATAGCAACCTAATAGCTAATGAATTAAAAAATTTTATATACATTCTACGATAATATTTGCATCAATAATCACTTCACCCAATTCACAACTTTTTCCCATTTGACTTTCTTAAAATTTTCAAAATTTATATTTAATAATCATTATATATCATTTTTCATTTATTATTAAAAAATCTTTTAATTATCATATTTATTAAACACAATGATTGCATTAAAATCTCACTATTGCATTAACACCTCAATCACACCTGTAAACATTTTTATTATACATGATTATCAAATTTTTTCTACTTACAATCCATTTAACATGATATACACCCAAAACATAACCACCTCCATCTCTGAAACATTTCACAATCTTGATTAATTTAAATTAAATAATTTATCATTCATTACCAAATTTCCATCTCGTAAAACAAATTAAATTCCTAAAAAAAATTTTAACTAATTAACATTTAAATAAGCAATCAAAATTTTTAACATGTATCAAATTGTTTTAATTACATTAATTACCAAAAATATAAATTATATAGTTATTGAAACAATTACAATTAATCAATTACTGTTTTCACAATCAATTCTGAGATTTATTTAACTTACAAATATTTCAAGATTATTATTACAACAATCATCTTACGTACACACATTATCTATTTAACATTCCACCATGCACACATATAAATACACTCTATTTTATTTACAAACTTTTGTTATTTATTGTTCAGTTTTTTCCGCACTTCATGTCCCATTTTTGCCATGTCGAAAACCATTAAATACAATGTTTATACTGTCTTTTATTGTTTTAATAGTCTACCCTCCATCGTCCCAGATTAACCTTGGTTTTACATAGCATCGTTTAATTGTATTACCACACAAATGACTGTTTTGTGTGTTGTAACCATAAAAATTAAACTCATTCATCATACTCAAATACTCATGAAACCGGTCTACAATAGGTATTTTTGTTACGTCTCCATCGGTAAATATATTCATGATTGGGTTAATTACTTTATTCAAATCATTATAGTTATTATCATTCACATATACTTTCAAACTTTCTTTCCAATCGTCATATTTTCTATGCAAATTATACAGTTCTGTTACATACCATTCTCTACTTACTTCTCTCTCTTCATAACACCACATCACACTCTCACAATTATTCTGGACAGAGGGTACACAATTACTCAACAAAAATAAACCCCTCAATTCCTCTATCAATACGGGACTCTTGCCCAACAACAACACTTGTGACCACATTAAATCATCATCATAAACATCATAAATAATAAAGGGAAAATTTCCCCTCTGTCCCCACTCTACTACAACATTATTTTTCCTCTCTCTCTCTAACTCATCACACACAACCATCTTATCAACTTCTACTCTTTCTACAATTACGTTATCACTTTCAACATCTACACCATCATTTTCTAACACCACATTTTTATTTGTATTATCATTGTTATTACTTGTCAACTCATTATTTAAATTATCATTTCCACTACTACTTACCCTGTTATCTTTGTTCGATTTTAATTTGTTTATTACTTTCTCATTTTCTAACTCTATTTCGCCTAACCGCGACCCTAGTTCACTCAATTTCTTATCGTAAATACAGCCTTGTTCTTTAATTTCTTTCTTCACTTCATCAAATTTTACGTTAAGATTATTTTGGATATTTCTAATTTCATTTTTCTGTTCGCTAAATTTTTCACCTAGGTTACTAAATTTCTCATCTAAGTTACTAAATTTCTCATCGAACTTATTATTCTGTGCATTAAAAAGCGCTTGCATCATTTTTATTATTTCGTTATCTCGTACTTCCCCCATATTTAAATTTTATTTCTATAACACTTTTTATGTATAAGAAACCACTATTATTGTAAAATCAGAATACCTAACACAACTGTATACCTTACTATCACAAACCTAACCTACGTAAATATATGCGATATAATTTGTATACCTTCGTCATTACCACATCCTATTTTCTGCGTATTAAAATAGGTCTATCTCATATAAAATTACAATTAAACGAAAATCCTGGCAGCGAGAGCCAAATGTAACGTTAAAAAATATGCCAAAATATAAAATAACTACAATCCACTACCAGGACTTACCTGTTGCAGAAATTTCATCAGAAGCCCAGAGTCGCCACCTATAAACAAAAACATAAATGCCCCTTACTGAAAGAAAAATAAAAAAAAATAAAATGACCCAAAATTGACCCTCTACAATGCTGTTTACGACAGAAGAAATCTCATCGACAAACCCCGAAGAGGACCGGTGAGGAACTGGTGCCAACAACCCCCTTGTTTTTAATCTGCATGGGTACACGACCCCCCTGGCTCAGGGACTATGGACTCATCTGGACGAGATCACTGGACTTCTCCGTAAGAGATCCCAACACCGAGAAATCGAACAGCTAAGTACCACAGAGCACCTCACCTTCTAACATGCTACCCCAAAAATCCTCAATCCCTGGCTCCGATTATGCCAGATCCTCAGCCGATATGGATCCCCTTGTATGCCAGCTGGGCTGCCTTTAGCAAATACTGGGCTCACACGCACTCACATTACATGTTGCCATACACATAGTAAAACTGAAAAATTCTCTTTTAAGATTTATAAAAAATTTAAAAAATTCCAAAATAATATTTTGTCAAAAAAAATTCTCTTCCTTTTTTTTTCTGTTTTCTACTTAAAATGCATTAATTTAAACCTTTCTCCTAATCTAAACACATCCTTAATCTAGCATGTAATCACTTATAGTCTAACAGTACAATGCCATACAATCCATCAAATAAAACAAACATGTTAAGTACACACATAATAAAATAATCATTACCTAAAATATTCATTCGCTGGCAGGCGAAAAATCCAGATTTTTTTTTTCAAAAAAATTAAAATTTCCAAAATTTTTAAAATTAAAAAAAAATTTAATTTCATTTAAATGTTTCCTCTCTATGTAAAATTATTTAGAAATCGGTTTAAATTAATTAGATGAACAAATTGAATTGGCTTCCTACTACACAAGCCGAGTATGTTTGTGACCTCATCAGCTGATCTAAACTAGGTCAAGTCCAAGACCCTTGACCTACATATGTTAGGTATGCTTTCTGAAACTACATTAAACATCTGTAACAGTCTAACGTGAAACACAAAACAATAAAATAAAACATTCAAAATTACAAAAAATTATTATAAACAATAAGCCAATTGCTATTTAAATTATTTAAAATAAACAATTCTTAACTTCACATTATTTTCAATTCTATCAAATTTCTGTCACTGGTTTCGAAAAAATAAAAAAATTTTAAACTTTATCATAAATCTCCTCTTTATTTAACAATCTGATTCCACATTACTGTGGGTGATGTAAATTATTTATTCTCATTTAATTTATTACTTGATCTGGATACCTATATAATCTTTCTCCCTCTGACTCTACTATTAACTTTTACTACATGACACCCATCTCTATCAAAATATCTATCAAAACACTAAACTCAACTTACCTCTGGCACCGCTCATCTTTGTACTAGGATGTGTGTTCCCTACCTGGCTATACCCATACGAGCCAATGCCCCTCCAAAATATCGGCAAACACTCACTCAAACTACTCTATTCCCGCCGCAACGCCGCACGTTGCTCACACCTTACCACCTCACCCTTACTACAAAATATCATCAACAAATATGTTTATATCTCATTCACATTACTCATCGCTACATATACTCACTACTACTGTGTCAACATCAATACTTCTCAAAATACTATAACATATATGAACTCAAAACAACATTACATTATCTTCCTCTCTACTATTCCAACTTTAACTCTGACTTCAACTTGGACAGATCTATACGTCCCGTAAAATATTCATCACCCAAAAACTCTCTTTTGTTAACTTGCATAAATTATTATTTTATTTCTCCTTTTATCAAGTTATTTTTTATCATTACTTCAAAACATCTGTAATCATTTACTTAAAACATTTATAACTAATATACCAGTGATGTATTATTGCTGATCAGCTGATATCCTAACATAATGAAAACACACCTCATACTTGAACAAATTATATGAAATATATATTTATCAATACTCACTTCTACCCTCATTGTTTTCCCCTTTCTAATTCTGATCATTTTGTGTTACCCGCCTGCCAGACGTTTAATTATTAGCTTAGAAAAAAAAATACACACATAATGAAACACATTTGTATCAACACTATATCTAACTTACAACAATAGAATAGTACACTTAGAATTATAGCATGAACAGCTTGTATTGAAAATATGAGCATCTAGTTATTTAGCAGAGCACAAGCAGTTTTATTGGATCAAAATTGAATTAGTAAAGAAATTTTTTATGTTATAAAATTTACATTCGTGACTCCTTTGAGTCACCTCCCAGCCACACACACTATTTCAAATTATGGAGGACTATGGCGTCCTTGCGCTTCGACAAAGACTGTATATTTTGGAGCAGGTTTTACCTCTCCGTGTCTTTGCTTCCGCTATTTCGTTTGAAAGTATTGAACATCAACATGTTCTTGTCTATAATTACACACCCTTAATGCGGGTCTACCACCTTTCTCTGCTATCCCCAAGCGGGCAGAGTGGCAGCCGCTGTTTCATAGTTCCGGAGATTTCCCCTAAGTTCGCCCCCCATTGAATTTCAAATATGTACCAATTTCAAGTCAGCTATGGTCAAGGGACTTGATATGACCATAGCTGGCCGCTAGCCAAATCCACGATTAGTGCTGGTAAGGCAGTAATCGCCCGAAAAGTCGGGGAAATCTAAACTTCAATTTGACTGCCTGTTACACATCAATCTAGTTATGTGCGACACGGTCTTTTAGCAGTGTGTAAAATTTTAATTTACACGAAAAAGGTGTGCCGCACATTTTCGCCATTTTGGCCTCCGATGGGGGTAACACTCACTGTTACCCCCAACCCATTTCGCTACTTACGGGAGCACAGGCCACCCCCGCAACAGCAACTTAATAACTACTGACTTAAAAGTTTATATACATTATACCATAATATTTCCATCAATAATCATTTCCCTCATTCATAACTTTTTACCATTTGACTTTCTTAAAATTTTCAAAATTTATTATTAATAATTAATATATATATATATATATATATATATCATTCAGTTATTATTAAACCTCTGCTCAACAGTCCGTTAAGGACCAAGGCGTACCGCACGGCTTTTGTGTTAGTGTGACGGTGTATGGCTAGTACTACACGCCACCAGCCGCTAGTTGCGGTATTCACAGCCAGGAGGCGGCGCTGTTACCTCAGCGCCTACTCAGTTTGCCTCACGATGCTGAGTGCATGCCGTACGGAGCCTCTGCCGGGAATTGAACCCGGGACCACGAGCGCATCAATCGCCCGCGTTAGCGACTAGACCACCTGGAGGCTCTTCAGTTATTATTAAAATTTTTAATTATCATTTTTATTAAACAAACTTATTTCCAATAATCTCATTATTGAATTAACATCTCGATCATACCTATGAACATTTTTATTACACATGATTATAGAATTTTTCTACTTACAATCCATTTAACATGATATACACCCAAATCATAATCACCATATCACAATACTTTTCACCTCATCTCTGTAACATTTAACACAAAAATATTAGTTTACATCAAATAATTTATCATTCATTACCAAATTTCCCACTCTCATAAAATAAATTAAATTCATAAAAATTTAATTAATTAATATTCAAACAAGCAATCAAAATATTTAAGCATATCAAATTGGTTTAATTTAATTAATGACTGACAATGTAAATTATGCAGTTATCGAAACAATTACCGTTAGTCAATTACTGTTTTCAAAATTAATTCTGATATTTATTTATTTAAATTGCAAAATATTATTATTATTATTATTATTATTATCCTAACAATCATCTTACGTACACACATTATTCAATTAACCTTCCACAATGCACACAAATAAATTCACTATATTTTATTTACAAACTCTTGTTATTAATTGTTCAGTTTTTTCCGCACTTCATTGTCCCATTCTGCCATGTAAAAAACCCATAAAACATAATGTTTACACTGTCTTTTATTGTTTTAATAGTTTACCCTCCATCGTCAAAAATAAGTCTTGGTTTTATATAACATCGTTCAATTTTATCACTACACAAATGACTGTTTTGTGTGTTGTAACCATACAAACTAAACTCATTTATTTTATCCACATAATCATTAAGCCAGTCAACATTAGGCATATTTGTTACGTCTCCCTCGGTAAATATATTCATGATTGGGTTAATTACTTTATTCAAATCATTATAGTTATTATCATTCACATATACTTTCAAACTTTCTTTCCAATCGTCATATTTTCTATGCAAATTATACAATTCTGTTACATACCATTCTCTACTTACTTCTCTCTCTTCGTAACACCACATCACACTCTCACAATCATTCCGGACAGAGGGTACACAATTACTCAACAAAAATAAACACCTTAATTCATCTATCAAAACGGGACTCTTGCCCTTCAATACCACTTGTGGCCACATTAAATCATCATCATAAACATCATAAATAATAAAGGGAACATTTCCCCACTGTCCCCACTCTACTACAACATTATTTTTCCTCTCTCTCTCTAATTCATCACACACAAACATCTTATCAACTTCTACTCTTTCTACAATTACGTTATCACTCTCAACATCTACACCATCATTGTCTAACACCATATTTTGATTCGTATTGTCATTCTTATCACTTGTAACCCCATTATTTAAATTATCATTTCCCCTACTACTTACCCTGTCATCTTTGTTCGATTTTAATTTGTTTATTACTTTCTCATTTTCTAATTCTATTTCGCCTAACCGTGTCTCTATTTCACTCAATTTCTTATCGTAAATACAGCCTTCTTCTTTAATTTCTTTCTTCACTTCATCAAATTGCATGTTAAGATTATTTTGGATATTTCTAATTTCGTTTTTCTGTTCGCCAAATTTCTCATCCAGTTTACTAAATTTCTCATCTAGGTTACTGAATTTCTCATCGAACTTATTATTTTGTGCATTAAAAAGCGTCTGCATCATTTTTATTATTTCGTTATCTCGTACTTCCCCCATATTTAAAATTTATTTCTATAACACTTTTTATATATATAAAAAACCACTATTATTGTAAAATCAGAATACCTAACACAACTGTATACCTTACTATCACAAACCTAACCTACGTAAATATATGCGATATAATTTTTATACCTTCGTCATTACCACATCCTATTGTCTGTGTATTAAAATAGGTCTATCTCGTATAAAATTACAATTAAACGAAAATCCTGGCAGCGAGAGCCAAATGTAACGTTAAAAAATATGCCAAAATATAAAATAACTACAATCCACTACCAGGACTTACCTGTTGCAGAAATTTTATCAGAAGCCCAGAGTCGCCACCTATATCTTTGAAGGACAGATATGGAGACCTTTACACTTTACCTTAATAAAACGGACAATTTAGCAATCTGACCCCACCCAATTAATAATTCAGAAAGATTCCGATTCGTTAGACGAATTTTTGCAACACAGAAATGAAAAAGTGGTAATGACGAAATAACTTAGTCTAACACATGGTTATGTTATGAAATGAATATTTTTTACTTACATAAGACGGAACTCCTTAATACACAACGCACAAAAAATAATACAAAACACATTTTTAAATGGTTAAATAGGCCTTAGCCTCATATATTTCTTACACTATCGAAAGCCGCCCAGCTTTGCCCATACACACATCCATACTATTTAACATATATGTTTAATATACCCCTTTAATATTTTGTTTTACGAAGTCAGGTTTTTATTCATGGTAAATTGATTAACTGTTCACGGCCGACCGAACACGTGTTTTGTTGCCCGATTCCACAGTCCGTTATTTCACTGTCGTCACTTCACAATTCTACTGTACCAATTATAATATTGTTACATCCGTTAATTCCTCGGGTCCCGGTCGGTATGAAGGCGTTATTTTATTTAGGTATTCATACTTAAAAGTTCGACCCGACCGGGCCCGCACAACGTGATCAGCGTCTGTTAGCGAACTTGGTTTCTAGTTGACTGTCTCGCGTCTCTTACCAATGTAGACTAGGCAATGTGCCTGCTTCCGCGGGCGGGAACGGCGGTTCACTGCCACCAGGTTTTCGTCGCCGTTCATGCTCATTTGTTGAGGCATATTCAGTTTATGCAGGGACTATAGCTGGTATATCGGTGGTACCAGAGGACAATATTGACTTCGGCTCTGCTGATGTCATCAATAGTAGGCGGGGCTTTAGCAGTGTTTCCGGATGACCGATGAAGAGATGCTGAATAATTCTTCGTCCTAGCCATCTTGGTTTTTAGTCAAGAGCGTCACTTGGAGCGCTTGCGTGAGTACAGAGTTCTTAGAAATTCGTTGAGATGCAAATTCCTCTGCCGCATTACACCACTGAAATTGCGTATCGCCTTTGTCTCAAACTGTTCAGTCAACGCGTGGTCTTTCGTAACCAAAATAACGTTGCCACATAATACGGTTTCACAATATTTTGTAACTTTTAATCTTGAGTAATATTTATATTTTATTCAAATTCAATCTCCCACTCACCTTTTGTCTATAATCTGGCCGGATCGTGTAGTGGAGGTAAACCCATTTCGTTCGACGAACTCTGACAGCACATAAAACGAACTAAGGTTTTGAAAGAAACTAACTCTCAATTTTTTGGAAGAGAAATCATTTTTGTTTATTAATCAGAAATATTGAATCTATCAGTTTTCCATTTATCAAATTTCCAATTTCATATTTATAGGTTTACCTGTTTTAGAAATTGTGTAACTCCTACAGCTTACGTACTAGGCTTAACTTCTACTACTTACGTACTTTAAAATAGCCCAGCCTGCTCATTCGCTACTCACATTCTCACCACCCCGTATTAATACAAAAACCCATTTTTATGTAAAATAAACGACAAGTCTTTATTAGGTAACATTACGTATGTGGCGTCATACCACCCGACCGCGTGTTGCGTTTACCACAGTCTTCCATATTCCGGATTTTTATAAGCTGGTAGCATTTAATCAAGTTCAATAATTATTCATCGTCACTGGATGCACTGTAATCTGTGTTTCGGAGACTCACATAATTATTTTGTCGGCCGACTTATGAAAAAATATGAAACTTTGCCCGGGCACAAAACTGATAGCAGCCACGCGTGGCGTGGGTGGTTAGTCGACTGCCCCGTCACCGAGAACGTAACAGGTACAGCTTGCTTTCTTTGGAGGGAAGCTGTTGTTCACTGCCACTATTTTTCGTCGCTCATTGCTCATTTGCTGTTGGGTAACCATTTTATATATGGAATGGAGCTGATATATGTGTGTGACCAGAGGACAATATTGGACTTGATTCTGCTGATGTCACCAACAGTAGGCGGAGTTTAATGCTGGTTCCGGTATTGAGCTGATAGCTGCGACAAACGGTTTGCTACTTCGCCATGTTTCACAGCGTGGGTTGTATTTTCCAAGCGTCACTCCGGCGCGCCGCCCATCAATGTTGCATACGGGCGTGATCACACACACGCAAAGTTCTGCGAAAAATTGGGGTGGTAAATTCTTCGCCGCATTACTCAACAACAACCTGCGTCTTGCTGCTTTGTTTCACGGTTTCTCAACATCGTTCTGTTATACTGACAAATACGTTGCACAATAATACAGTTTTACAATATTTTATACAAGCCCGCCCGAAAACGAAATAAATAAAATATATATATACCCCATACGGTTAAAAAATAAAAATACCCAAAAATTTACCCGCTACAATACCCCCTCGATGAGAATTCTGCTGTTCACAACAGAAGAAATCTCATCGACAACCCCGAAGAGGACCGGTGAGGAACTGGTGCCAACAACCCCCTGGTTCTTAGTTTGCATGGGTACACGACCCCCCTGGCTCAGCGACTATGGACTCATCTGAACGAGATCACTGGACTTCTCCGTAAGAGATCCCAACACCGAGAAATCGAACAGACTCGCACCACAGCGCACCTCGCCTTTTAACATGCTACCCCCCCAAAATCCTCAATCCCTGGCTCAGACTACGCCAGATCCTCAACCGATATGGATCCCCTTTTATGCAAGCTGGGCTGTTTTTAGCAGATACTGGGCTCACACACACTCACATTTCATGTTGACATACACATAGTACAATAAAAAAATTTCTTTTAAAACTTATTATAAATTCAAAAAATTCAAAATTCAAAAAAATAATCTTTTCTCAAAAAATTCTCTTCCTGGTTTTTCTAATTTTTGTTTCAAATGGCTTAACCTAGACATTTCTACTAATATAAACACATCCTTACTCTAACATGAGAACCACTTATAGTCTACCAATATAATGCAATACAATAAAAGAAACATGGTTAATGCACACATAATAAAAGAATCATTATCTAAAATATTCATTCGCTGGCAGGCGAAAAAGCATGTTTTTTTTTCCAAAAAAAAAAAATGTCCAAAAAAATTTTAAAATTCAAAAAAAATTTAAATTTATTTAATTGTTTCCCTCATATGCAAAATTATTTAAATATTGGTTTGAATTAATTAAACCAACAAATTAAAATTGGCTTCCTACTATACAAGCTTAGTAGGTGTATGACCTCATCAGCTGATCGAAACTAGGTCAAGTCCAAAACCCTTGACCTACATATGTTATGCACAATTTCTATCTAAAACACCTTTGACATCTGTAATATTCCACCTTGAAATACAAAACATAACAAAATAAAACATTTAAAGCAAACAAAAGATTAATATAAATGATCATCAGCTTGATATTTAAATTATTTAAAACAAACAATTCTTAGTTTTACATTATTTGAACATTCTACCAAAAGTTTGTCACTGGCTTGAAAAATGAAAAATTTTATATTCTTTATCATAAATTTCTCTCCTTTTGCTTAACAATCCTACTCTTCATTTAACAATCTCGCTATACTTTACTGTGGGTGATGTAAATTATTTATTCTCATTGACTGTACTAGATCTGTACGCCTATATAAACTTTACTCTCTGACTCTAATATTAATCAACTTCAAGTAACATGACACCCATCTCTATCAAAATCTCTACTAATCATGACACTCTAACCCCAACTTATCATTTAACACAATTCGCCGCCTTCTCCCATTATAAAAAAAAAAATACTCTCTAACCCTTTGTACATAGGATATATGTTTGCCCTACCCAAAACTCAATTCCCTTATTTGGCGGCCCGGATTCTACCTAAGGCGGCCCCTCCTTACTAAAATCGATACCAATTCCCGTCCCAACATATTTTGTTGTGAACTCCTACATGACACTACCCCCTAATACAAAATTGCCATCCCCAAAAATCTCAATCTCATTGCCTCACTCCAAATACAACAAAATAATATTATTAATCATAAACATAAATATATCACTCAAAATCTACATAAAGTCTCCATTACCACTGTGTCACCTTTAATACTTCTCAAACTTCTATTACTTCAAGAACAACATTACATTATCTTCACCTCTACTATTTCAAATTCAACTTTGAATTCAATTGGGACAGATCTATATGCCCCACAAAATATTTATCACACAAAAAACTATCTCTTATTATCTTGCATAAATTGTTACTTTATTTCTCATATTCTTTTTATCATTACTTCAAAACGTCTGTAATACATCAAACATTACATTGAGCATCAATTACTTAAAACATTTATAACTAATATACCAGTGACATGTTATTGCTGATCAGCTGATATCCTACTAACACAATGAAAATGCATCTCAAAATTGAACAACTTATAGTAAATATATATATATATTTATTTATCATTATTTCTCACCTACTGGTTTCCCATTTTCTCTGATTCTGATAGTTCATATTGACCGCCTGCCATACGATTTAATTATTGGCTTAGGAAAAAAATATACACACATGATGAAAATACATATTCTTAGCAACACCTATATCTAACTTACAACAATAAAATAATACATTTAAAATTATAGTATAGACAACTTGTATTGAAAATATGAGCATCTAGTTATTTGAGCAGAGTGCAAACATTTTTTATTGGATCAAACTTTGAATGAGCAAAAATTTCTTTATGTTATAAAATTTAAGTTCGTGACTCGTTTGAGTCACCTCCCAGCCACACACACTATTTCAGATTATGGTGGACTGTGGCGCCCATTCGCTTCCACAGAGACTGTATATTTTGGAGCAGGGTTTACCTCTCCGTGTCTCTGCTTCCGCTATTAAGTTTTAAAATGGTGAACATCAACATGTTCTTGTTCTATAATCATACACCCTTAAAACGGTTCTACCACCTGTCTATGCTACCCCAAATCGGGCAGAGTGGCAGCCGCTGTTCCATAGTACCGGAGATTTCCTCTAATGTCACCCCCCAATGAATTTCAAATATATACCAATTTCAAGTCAGCTATGGTCAAGGGACTTGATATGACCATAGCTGGCCGCTAGCCAAAACCACGGTTAGTGCTGGTAAGGCAGTAACCGCCCGAAAAGTCGAGGAAATCTAAACTTCATTTCACTTCCTGTTTCAATCATCACTATTATGTGCGACACTGTCATTTAGCAGTGTGTAAACTTTATTTTACACGGATAAGGTGTGCCGCACATTTATCGCCAGTTTGGCCACCGATGGAGGTAACACTCACTGTTACCCCCAACCCATTTCGCTATCTAAGAGAGCACAGGCCACCCCCTCAATAGCCACTTACTAGCTACCTAATTACTTAACAATTGAAAATTAAACTTTCTACAAATGCAGTTCAACACTCCATTGTTATTATCACTTCATCGAGCACCACACTACCCCCCAAAATTATCCCCACATCTTGTATTGACAACAAGTTTTTATTTGGTTACACATTCTTTTCAAAATGTTCCCATACTCACTGATACTAAAACTCGACAATTATATTTGGTCACTTAATTCTAAAATTTATTTAAATTTAAAATTATACACCTCCAAAAAATTAATTTCTTTTTTTCCCCCAAAAAATTCTATTTACATTGGAGGCCGCCTATTCTTACTATCATTGATGGTGAATCTGTGGTCGCCCGAAAATGGGGTTTTGCTACGAGGTAAAGTTGGGGACAAGATAGATCCACTACGTGAATTCACGTCCCCCCTTTAAACCAAACTACCCTGTCTCCCCTTCCATTTATCCAAACCCGCTGTCTATCCTGCCTCCAAATCCACCTCCCAGCAAAATCCATTTTTTTAAATTAATCTGTAACTGCTCTCATGGGTAAACTTTATTTTACCAATGAGACTAAAATTTTGTTTGTGATTGCATTGCCTTGTATGTAGGTGTAGTCTCCGTTATATGTAAACACTCTAAGGCATTGCGGGTACGTGACAGGTACATCAAAATTGCTGTACCCAGAGTGTATAAAAATTTAATTCGTCACGTACCTGTTTGGGGTCCCCCTCCCCGTTCAAATATGTGTGGTAGTTTTCAAATTTTGACCAATTTTGGTGGAGCCGGACCATCGTTGTTTTCACTGCCCGAAGGAAGATCCTGCCAACCATGGCCCGCCTCCGAGTTCCGAATTCCACGGTCAGGACTGGTAAGATCGTGGCCGCCCGAAAATGGGTGAGGAGCCCTTCTAGAAACATAAAAGAGACAAATAACATTCACACATTTACTATTTAATAAAATCCTTATGCTGACCAAAATAATTTCAGATTTGTAGCGTTGTGCGTACCCACTATCTCCCTGGTTCTTCTATTCTGTAACACATACGAATTTTTCATTTTTATTTCTACTATCTCGTACGGCCCCTCGTACAATAAGAAAAACTTCTTGATCTCCTTGTCTTGTGCACTTGATAAGTCATGTCGTTGTATCAATACCAGCTGTCCAACCTCATACTGCGTCCACTTACCTTTCCTATCATGGCACTGTTTTCTCCTCTCTCCCTTCGTCAACAAACTTTCATTCGCTAGTCTAAGTTTAACATCGTGACAAATAGTGTTGGTCTCAGGTGGATATTCGATTAATTGTTCCAGAATCCTCTGTGGGCGCTTTCCTCTTATTAGCTCATAAGGTGTGAACCCCGTCGACTCATGGGTGGTGCAGTTTAGCCAATTTTCAATCTTCCGGACATAGAGTGGCCACTCACTGTGTTTGGCGTGGCAGTATGTTCGAAAAATTCTGCCCAGCTCCCTCATGACTCGCTCCGCCTGGTTGGACTGCGGGTGATATACTGCGGTGTGCTTTGGGATGATACCTTCCCATCCAAGAGTCTGGCGCCATCTTCCGCTGATGAACTGCGGCCCATGGTCGGATAATATCACCTTCGGCTTTCCTACGTTGATCATGTAGTCGCGTGTGATCTTCTCGCTCAGCACCTTACTCGTTGCTCGCTTCACGCTATATAGTCTGACATATTTGGAAAAAGTATCAAGTACAACAAAAATATGCATCACTCCACCCCTACCCTTTGGCAATGGGCCGTACAAATCTACAGCTACTAAATCGAATGGCTTTTCTACTTTAATATAATTTAGTTCTCCCTCTAACCTATAATTGACAACTTTGGATTTCTGACATAACTCGCAAACTCTAAGTATTCTTCGGACGCGTTTCTCCATATTCTTAAATAAACAAGATTCCTTTAACACATTCACACACTTCCGTGCCCCAAAATGCCCATACCTAAGATGACAGTCCCACACTATTTTCTCTATTAACCCTTCAGGTATAACTAACCTCCAATCTCTCTCTCTACCCTCTACTTTTTTAAACAAACTCCCTTTAAACACTTGAAAATATTGCTTGTACCCAAACTCATCTATATCTGATTCTAAGCTAATAATGATCTTATTTAATTTACCATCAGCCCTTTGCATTATATTTATATCCTTTAATTCTTCCCCAAAAAGTTTATCTTCCCGGGATAGTCTATAAATTTCTATCTCTTTAATATCTCTACCTGTTCTATTTCTGTCTGTGTCTACTCGTGATAGTGTGTCTGGCACCCTGTTCTCTACACCCTTAATGTATTCCCAAGAAAAATTATACTCTTGAAGAGCTAACACCCACCTGGTTATCCGGCTGTGCGTGAGTTTGCAAGTATTGAGGAACGATAGCGCTTTATGGTCCGTCCTGATGATGGTTCTGTTACCCAGCAGATACGTTCGGAACTTCCTCACAGCAAACACTATACTGAGGAGCTCCTTTTCGGTGGTAGTGTAGTTACGTTCTGCGGCTAGCAATGTCCGGCTGGCGAAGGCGATGGTTTTATGCTCTTTCTCCTCGTCCTCTTGGTAGAGTTCTGCTCCCAATGCTATATTACTAGCATCTGTCTGTAAATAAAATGTGTCATTAAAATTGGGATGATTCATTAGTATCATGTCTGTGAACTTAATTTTGATGTCATTAAACGCCGCTCTTTCGTTATCACTCCATCTCCATTGCTTATTCTTTTGCAGCACTGCGCTTAGTCGGGCCGTCGTCTGGGCGTAGTTCCGCTGGAACTTCCTGTAAAAATTACAGAGACCAAGAAAACTCTGCAATTGTTTTATATTTTTAGGCTCCGGGAACGTCAGGATGGATTCTACTTTATCCGGATTGGCACGTATTCCTGTAGGTGTTATGATGAAACCTAAAAAATGTATCTCAGTTTGCAAAAATTTTGATTTGTCCCAATTCACTGTCAAACCTCCCTGATATAACTTCTCCAAAACATATTCCAAATGCTCCACATGCTCTTCAAATGTTCTGGATGCTATTAAAATATCATCAACGTAAATAGTTAAAAAATCTAAGTTGTGTGGTTGCAAAATTTCGTCAAGACACTTGATAAAGCTAGCTACACTTGTGTTCAAACCGAACGGTAGTCTCTTAAATTGGTAATTCTTTCCATTGAATAAAAAAGCTGTATATTTTCTACTATTTGCTGCTAATGGCACTTGCCAATACCCGGCGGTTAGGTCTAACGAAGTCATATACTGTACGCCGCTAAACTTCTGAAATATTTCTTCAATAGCTTCGGGTGACTCCCTGTCTGGAATAATTATTTGATTGATTTTGCGGGCATCTAAACATAACCTAACTCTACCATCTTTTTTAATCACTACAACTAAGGGGTTAGAATATGGTGATACAGATCGCTCAATTATATCTCCATCTAACATTTTCTCTAACTCAAGCTGAACCGCTCTTCTCTTTGCATATGGCACCGGATAACTTCTTTGCACATAGGGTGCGTGTTCCCTTACCTTTAACTCGCATTCATAGTTTCTTGCCCTCCCTGGTATATCGGCAAACACTTCTCTAAAATTCTCTACTACCCGCCACAACGATTCACGTTGAGAACTCCCTATCACGCCACCCTCATTACAAAATTTCAGTGCTCTCTCATTCCATAAGTGATCCACATTCTCCTCATACTCTATCTTACTCTCACTACATACATTCATACTAACTTCCCTTTCTTGTTTATTACTCCGAGTATGTATCATCCTTACCCCTGAAATTCTTACCGCATCTAACACCCGTTCAAAATTAATACGGACTGGTTCCCCTTCATTATTTAATTCTAATACCCGTTTATGAAAATCAATCACTGCCTTATGTTTAATCAGAAAATCATTTCCAAGTATAACCTCAAGATTTAGTCCCCGTACAACTAGAAATGTATTATCATACCCTACCCCGTTAATTATCATGTTTAAATGTACTTGTTTTGTGACTCTCTTATTTCTAACTCCCGTAATACCTACAATCGTCACCCCAGCTACTGGTAAAGACTGAATATTTTTATTTATTTCTCTTAATTCATCTAATACATGTTCAGAAATAACAGAGATTTCGCTACCCGTATCGATTAAAGTTTTAATCTCCTTACCTTCTATGTTGATTTTCACCTCAGTCAGTCCATTCTCCCGTCTCACTGCTTCGAAGTCTTCCTCCTCCAATAATTCCTCCGACAAATCTGTAATCACAACGTTGTTTCGGTATCTATCATCCATTTGGACCCCAGAAACTTCCGGCGACAACGGTCGGGTCCGGTGTTCCATTGTCCCTCTTAGTTTCCCGCAGAGGTGCCCGCCACTGCATGGTTGTATCCTCGCTCGTGCTGGTTTCCTCGCGGTTCATGAGTTTGGCCTCTCTGTGCTCCTCCTGGGCCCTCTCCCCTTCGTTGGTATGCCTGCTGGTTCTGTGCGGGTGGTGGTCCCTGTCGCTGACCCGGTCTCTCTCTCCTGCATCTAAAACAAAAATTTTGTGTCGCATAATTCTCTTGTGAACATGCTGGACAAGTCCATTTTGGTCCTCGGTTATTTTGTTCTCGTCTGGGATATGCCGGTCCATTTGTAGGTCCCCTCGGCGGTCCCTGATTACCTCCATTATTTCCATTCTGCTGGTTCTGACGGCGACTCAATTCTTGGTCCCGGATATTCTGAAACACATCTAAAATATTTTCTAATTCGCTAATATTAGCTACCTCCCGTGTCATAAGTGTTATTTGCACTTCCCTTGGCAAATGCTTGCTTATATGCCTCACAAAGGATCTAAATGGCAACGGCGGTTCTAAGTATTTCGCCTCGTTAAATATTCTCATCACATACCCTGTTATATTATTATTGGGCCCCCCAAAATTCCCGGTTCCCATAATCCTACTTCGTAACACTTCTTGGTCTTCTTCAGACCAATATTTATTTATAAATGCAGACTCAAAATTTTCAAAACACTCCCATTCCGTTTTATGTACCTCGGCCCATATCTCCGAACTACCTTTAAAGCATTTTAAAATTTTTAATTATTGGACTTCCCAGTTATTAGTACTGAACTTATTGAACTCTCTCACTCTGCTTATGAACTGCATAGGGTGTACTTTTTTGTTATCACAACTGAATGTCTCTAACTCAACTTCACTGCTTACGTCATGAGTCATGATTACTCGCTCGGTAACAGTGTTAACTTGTTGGCTGATGGCCTTGCTCAATTCATTTTTAACATTCATTAATTTAAGGTTATTATCACATTCAAGGTCACTTATTGTATTATGTATGGTCTTAAATTCGATCTTACAATTGTTTTCTATTTCACTTATTTTAAGGTTATTATTTTCAATCTTATTCATAGCATAACTAACCTTACATTCAGTATTGGTGTTACATTCACTTATTTGTTTCTCAACAATTGTATTTATTACGCTATATTGTTCCGTGATCTGTTTCTCTACTTTATTGGTTATATCATTGGTTATATCAGAAACACGGCACTCTAATTGCTCATTTATGGACTCTGACAATTGTAATTTCATACTTTCACAACGTTCATCAATGTGTTTATCTAGTACACGACTCAAATTATCAAATTGTACATTAATACTCTGCTGCAACTGAATATTCTGTTGTTCACATTTTATTCTCTGTTCATCTAATTTATTGTTAAAATCACTTTTCATCTTATTTAAAATTATATCATTATCATCAAAACGACTATTTATTACATTGAAATTACTATTCATTCTCTCGAATTGACTGAGCATAACACTCATCATATTTGTTTCCTCTGATTGTTTATTTATCTTAGTTGAAACTGGTGTCAACTGAATCCCCGAGTCAACATCTGTTTCATTTACTTGTGGTTGAGACGCAATCGGCGTGGGATGAGCTATTACATTACTGCCGACAGCTGTTTCTGTAACAGTACACATCTCCTCCCTCAACATACCACTTTCCTCCAGCGATTGCGACTCAAGGCCACTTTCATTCATAATTGAATTTATTATACTGCTCTTCTCTGTGTTTTCAGACATTTTTATTTAATCTATTTTGTCTTATGTAACAACTACCAATGATTAGTCTTTTTTCAAAACTGATATTACAACATACATAAAATCACCCTTTTATCATAATTACGTAAGTTTACATCACTACACTTTTGCTTTCGCAACCGTACTCGGTTCAATGTACTGTCAAATGTAGGCCGGTGCAATAACTTTTTTGTTATATTACATCCTGGTCACGCGGTACCAATTGTAACTTTTAATCTTGAGTAATATTTATATTTTATTCAAATTCAATCTCCCACTTACCTTTTGTCTATAATCTGGCCGGATCGTGTAGTGGAGGTAAACCCATTTCGTTCGACGAACTCTGACAGCACATAAAACGAACTAAGGTTTTGAAAGAAACTAACTCTCAATTTTTTGGAAGAGAAATCATTTTTGTTTATTAATCAGAAATATTGAATCTATCAGTTTTCCATTTATCAAATTTCCAATTTCATATTTATAGGTTTACCTGTTTTAGAAATTGTGTAACTCCTACAGCTTACGTACTAGGCTTAACTTCTACTACTTACGTACTTTAAAATAGCCCAGCCTGCTCATCTGCTACTCACATTCTCACCACCCCGTATTAATACAAAAACCCATTTTTATGTAAAATAAACGACAAGTCTTTATTAGGTAACATTACGTATGTGGCGTCATACCATGTAATGGGTCAAATTGGAAGGTTTTTTATTTTTTTATTAGTCTTGGTTTTGATTTTGTTAAAAGGGTACAGTTCACTTCATATATGGGAGCTACCACAGTTTAATTTTATATTAACATAGATCACCCATTCAATCACTTTTAAATTGCCAGACTTCACCTGTAAGGAGCCTCCAGTACAGCAATGCAACATACACACAGTCAGTCAAAACAATTGCCAGACGCATTGCGTAATCACATAGCAGCAGCCTTGTGTGACACAGTCTGCAGCCAGGGGGGGCCATTCCGGCTTCCTGCGCTAACCTAGCGATCAGCTGTTTTTGCCGCGTGACGTGAACTGGTGGAAGAAATACGCGCGAGTCTTGATTTACCATGCAATCTTACCTGAGACAATGTCCTACTTAGCATCTCTCTGCTGTTTACACGAAATATTAACAATAATTGTAATGAGCTATTCATATAGAAAAAGGATTAAACAACAAGATTAAGTGGTTTGCGGCAAAAAATAATGGTAAAATTTATTTCTACATTTAATAGAAAAGTAAGCAAGTCTGTCCACATATAACATTGACAAAATGGCACAAGATGTAAAATTAAGTCGGAAAGGAGGCGATATTATATATATATATATATATATATATATAATTTTTTATTATTCGTTAATTTTATATTAATAGAATTATTTCGAGTGTTATTAATTTACTTAGAAACCTCTGATGATACTGATATTTTTCAGTGAAACGTGCGTCAGGTGTTAAAAAGAATATACGAAATTATACTACTTGCAGAAGAAACAAATTGAAAACATCACAAATTTTATATATATATATAATATGCCTGCGTGGGTGGGTGCGCGTACGTGCACACGCGTGTGCGCATGAGTGCGTGTATAAACATTTCTATGTAGTATAATATATTTGAAACAAGCTTCCAATTATTATAATTATAATCAATATCATAATCATTTTCTTTATCTACATTTTCATTGTTATTTCATTGTTACTAGTTTCAGTTAAAAACTGAAGCTAGTACGTTTAGTTGTAAACATAAATACTTTTATCAACGAAATGAAAATGGTTATTTAGTTGATACATACCTTCATAGGTGACTTAAATTTTTGAAGACGAAGCTACCCAGAGCCGACTCTTTGTTGCTGCATACTTTTCAAGTGACTTGAGTTTGAGCTGTTTGTTCAGATGGCGGATTCTGATGAATTAGAGGTCTGTTTGCCAAGTGGAAGCAACCCATTTATTATGATTTTGATGTGACCATGACAGATGTATTGCTTAAAAGCATTATCAGTGCCGTTGAGAGCAGTAATATTCATATAGCGGCTGTGACGTGTGATATGGGGGGAAAGAATTCAAAAGTCTGGAAGGAATTAGATGTAAACACAGAAAAAAATTTCTTCATTAACCCGACTACAAACGATAAGGTGTGGGTTTTCTGTGACGTACCTCATCTTTTGAAGCTGCTTAGAAATCATTTTCTAGACCATGGGTTGTTACTTTGCGACGGCACTGAGCTTAAAAAAGATACAATCAAAAATCTTTTACAGCAACAGAAAGGAGAATTGACGATTTTACCCAATATTAGTCAGATACACCTTAACGTAACTGGTCGATCTCGTCAAAATGTAAGATTTGCTGCACAGTTGTTTTCTAATCGTATAGCAAAGGCGCTGAAATATGTTGCAAATAAAGAGCGCGAAAGCAGCTTCATCGAACTGGTAAACGATGCATTTGCTGTTTTAAACTCAAGACTTCCAAAAGACCAGAAAACGCCCCTCAGAAGTGGGTACGGCATGAATTTAAGGAGCCAAGAAAATACTTTAAAAAGGTTTTTGGAAGTAATAACTAACATGCGAGTAGCAAGTAAAAAAAGTTTACTACCTTTTCAGAAAGGTTTCGTTATATCTTTAAATTCATTGTTCGGCCTTTATGAACAAATGACAATGATTCATGGGGTGACGTACATTTTGACCGCTAGATTCAATCAAGATTGCCTTGAAAACTTTCTTTCACGAATTCGGGGATTAGGCGTCTTTTATAATAATCCCACTCCCTTTGAAGTGCGCAACAGAATTCGGCTCTTACTTTTAACGGGTAGCACGGACGATATACCGTTATCTGGAAGTGCGTCTGTGGCTGAGGATGGTAGCATTCATTCCACCGAAGTTATGGAATCAAATGACTCTGACGAGGATTTCATCCAGTTTGTTACCAATGAACTATGCATAGACATAGTTGAACATATGTTAATACCAAGTTCTCCGAATAATGACACCGACGAAGCAGAATTGTTAAAAACAGAGGACTTGGCCCCATCTGCAAGTGACAACGATGTTCCTCAAGATGCCTTAAAATATCTGGCCGGGTACATCGCATTCAAGTGCCGCTTCATTGATGAAAGTCTAGGTGTGAGAGGCGAAACATTGTGTCTTTCCGGGGAACATAGTCATGACTGGATATCGATTATATCAAAGGGGGGGCTTACCCATCCGTCAGACGAGTGGTTACAAAAACTGATTCAGTTTGAGATAGTTTTTACTTCTTTCCACGGACGTACAGTATCAAAACAAGTGAAAGTTATCTCTTATTTGGCCACCTTACTCAAATCTAAATTTCCAGAGGTGGACGAGAAAGTCATTTGTCTGTACGTCAGGACAAGAACATTCATCAGAATCCTCCATCATCAAAAACATTCATCAAAAACATATATCAGAACACAATATATGTTTCAAATATATTATACTACATAGAAATGTTTATACACGCACTCATGCGCGCACGCGTGTGCATGTACGCACACCCACCCACGCAGGCATATTATATATATATATAAAATTTGTGATGTTTTCAATTTGTTTCTTCTGCAAGTAGTATAATTTCGTATATTCTTTTTAACACCTGACGCACGTTTCACTGAAAAATATCCGTATCATCAGAGGTTTCTAAGTAAATTAATAACACTCGAAATAATTCTATTAATATAAAATTAACGAATAATAAAAAATTATATATATATATATATAATATCGCCTCCTTTCCGACTTAATTTTACATCTTGTGCCATTTTGTCAATGTTATATGTGGACAGACTTGCTTACTTTTCTATTAAATGTAGAAATAAATTTTACCATTATTTTTTGCCGCAAACCATTTAATCTTGTTGTTTAATCCTTTTTCTATATGAATAGCTCATTACAATTATTGTTAATATTTCGTGTAAACAGCAGAGAGATGCTAAGTAGGACATTGTCTCAGGTAAGATTGCATGGTAAATCAAGACTCGCGCGTATTTCTTCCACCAGTCACGTCACAGCGAAGCAACCAATGGGAGCGTAATTGGCCGGAGTGGCCTACCTTATATTCTAGTTACATTGGTCTGCAGCTTGGTATCAGAGAGTGAGCAGCACCAGACAATAAAGTTGTGAATTTAAAACAGTGGCCTCGGGTTTACAAGATAGGCCGTTAAAACAAATTTGGCCTATCTTAGAAAGTGTGAAACAGTCATTAAAAAGTAACAGTGTACAAACAAAAAGTTTGCAGCCCAGTTCCACTAGAGTTGCCGGACGGCAATGAGCTGATTAAGCTCTCTCCAAAGTTTTTTTTTGTTTTACCAGTAAAGAGTGAAATAATAGTGGAAAAGTTTGTGACTGACATCAATCTAGAATGCGGCAAATAGTAAAGTATTTTTTCGTACATTAAGAAGTATAACATTTAATAAAACGGACAATGAGTGTGCGCGGCGACCGCATGGCAATGGGTTACGTAAGGGCTGGGGTGGGTTTTATGTAAAATATTAAGGGTTTTATCAATTATGAATGAGTGGGTGTGTAAGCAAAGCTGGGCTGGTTTCTGTTTGCGTAGTATAATTGTGTTTGTGCTTTAGAAAAGAAGGTAAGAGATAGTTGGTAAGTTCTTTTACAAGACGCACGAGTTGCACAATATGTAACTCCATGTAAAGCTATTTGTCAAACAGTAATTCCAACAATTGAACATTAAAATTAATAATTCTCTTCTTAAAGATGTGTAGAGTTAATTATTTCAAGAACCCATGAAACACGTTTGTATCTGCATTCGTACGAAAGGATCCTGGCCCGAAATAAAACGAAACCTTCCAGGTATGTGGAAGTCAATCTATTATATTATATTAGAAGAAATTTATTAATAGGTATTAGATATTTCAATGGCTTCCGTTAACAGGGACAGTTTTTGGTAATGAAAATATCAAAGACCGTACCTATAGTAGAGATACAAACATGTTTTTGGGGTCAGCGGAATAAAACAAAAGTGCGTTGTTAACGCAAAAGTGGTTATATAATACACTTTATTGATTATATGTTATTTATAAACAAATATCAAGTATAAAATAAGAAATGGCAGATAACAGTGAAGTCGGCTTATCTGACAATCAGACCGAGAGTCAAGCAAATGTTGACTCCGGTATTCAAACAGAAGTAACGTCAATAAATGAGTATAACGCAGAAGCATCTGTATTTAGCTCACCAGGAGCGATATCAACTCCCGTAACAAATAAAGCTACAGAGTTGTCAATGAACGATTTATTTAATTTCATGAGAACCATGTCTAGTGACATGAGAACCATGTCCAGTGACGTGAGAAATATGTCTAAGGATATGAACGTAAAATTTGATATACAGAACAATAAATTTGCAAAAATGAACAATAAAATTGACATGTTAAATAGTCGTTTTGATGATAATGATATAATTTTAAATAAAATGAAAAGTGATTTTAACTATAAATTAGACCAATTAACTAATGATTTTAATGAACAGAAAATAAAATGCGAACAGCAGAATATTAAAAATGAGATTAATTTTAAAGCAATTAAAGACCAGAATGTGCAGTTACAGCAAAATATAAATGTAAAATTTAGTGAGTTGATAAATAATATACAAGACAAGAATGTATGTCTTGAAAATGCCGATGAAATGACAAGAAATAGTCTGAATAAAGTAGAACAGAGTAAGAATAATACAAACGAAAGTTGTAATGACAATGTGGTATTAGGTAATGAATAAATAAATAATAATGATGTTGATAATAATGTCATTGAAAATGTAATATCTGAGAGTACTAATGAAGTTGTAGAATGTGATTATGAGATGTTAATGTGTGTTAATGAGTTAGAGAGAGAGTGGAAGGAGAGCTATATTACAGGTATGAAAAAGGGGGTAAATTGTTTACGAGGTAGAATGGGGGGTGAAGGAAGACCTTCACGTATATATTGTGTAGACAAGTGTGCTACAAATAAGTTTTTTGTTTTTCCTGGAGAAGTCAGGAAAGATTTAATTGAATTTATACCCTCTGTCTGTAATACTTTTGAGAGTGTGATTTGGGGTTATGAAGAGAGAGATGTAAACAGAGAATTGTGTGTTAATAAAGTCACAGAATTATATAACTTAAATAAAAAGTATGATGAATGGAAGGAAAGTTTAGAAATATATGTGAATGATAACGACTACAATGATTTAATAAAAATGATTAACCCAATAGTTAATGAATTTAATGATGGAGACTTAACAAAAATACCCAATGTAGACCGGTTTAATGAGTATTTGAATAAACTGAATGAATTTAGTTTGTATGGTTACAACACACAAAACAGTCATTTGTGTGGTGATAAAATTGAACGATGTTATGTGAAACCCCGTCTAATTTTTGACGATGGAGGCTGAGCCTTAAATTCACAATTGGACAATTTCAAATATGTTAATATATGGTAATGACCTAGCTGATTTTAGATATTGAAGTGCGATATAACTGAATAATTATTGATGAAGAATTGTAAATACATGTGTAGTGAAATTAATTGTATGCATTATAAAATGTTAGATAAACAAGGTATGTATGTAGCCGAAATTGTGATGACAAAAATAATATTAATATTTTGCATCTTAAAACAAAACAATACATTAAATCCTGTAATCAAATATAACTAAACCACTATAATAAACCTATAGTTAAATAATTATAAATAACTATGAATAATATAAAACAGTAAGTGGTAGCGGATAGATTTTCCCCACTTGTCCCAGTGGGGTTCCTCTATTTCAGGGACGCGCCCCTGCCCACGCGAGCCTTGGTTTTCTCCATGTACCTTTGTTTTCGGAGGAAGCTTTGTCCCTACCTTTAGTCCTAGTTCGTGACCCTGTAATAATCCTTATCCCTTTTATCTTCCCGATTTCCCTAACCCTTCCCTTAGAGTAAACACACAAACAATAGTTACACAAATTGGCACACTTTTTTGGAACCATTTGATTGCCCTAATTCTCAATAACACATTAGGGTAATCCTCAAAATTAAATAAACTGGTGTTATTTATGAATTGTAAACTCATCCCTTAATTAGGTAGGTAGTGGAGAAGTTTTGTGGCTGAGTAGACAAACTAAATAATAAATATTTGTATAGTTTAACCGGATTGTTGTGTACAGGGATGGGGCTGTAGATTAATGGTTGTGGTTCGTTTATTATTTTTGAAAAAGGAGTCGGGTATAGAAGTCAGTACCGTTTGAAGGGTAGTTATTCACTGCCATAGAAGTGGGGTTCTGTTCGTCTTCAATCGCATCCCTATAGACAATAATGCGGTACATGTAACATATAACCTATTTACAGGTAGTTAAGAAAAAATAATAAGTATAAATATTATAATAAGTAAGTAAATAATTTTGGAAAATATTTCACCGTAAAAGTTGTAACCAAAGGGTTTAATTATTATTTTGTGGTACCTGCTATGTTAGGTTATGAGTACGGTATATTGGTAGTTGGAATGTGATTGTGGAGGAATTTAAAGAGAGATTAGAACCAATGATGTCATGTTTGTAAAACTTATTGAAATATTAAGAAAAATTGAACCATTTAATCACGTAGAATCATTTTGAAAATGGTAATTAAAGTCATGGAAATTGTAATTTTACATATTGATGCATTAACTTCATAAAATAAAAATGTAAGAGACAAATATGTTATCTAAAAGATTTATAAAACTTGAAAAGTGTAGCAAGCAGATATGTCAGTATATGAAGTAACCCAAAGTGTTTAGTCTATGAAAGCTGAAACTGAGAAGGTTTATAACTGTTGTTTATACAAGTCTGGCACACAACTGTGTTCATGTAAACAGTAGACAGGTGTGTTGGAGTGGTATGTTGTGACTAATGCCTACAGACATACTTGGTGACCATAACAAAACTCTATTGTGACATAAAAGAATTAAAGAAAATTTTTTGCTAAAATAATAATGAGGTAATCATTGTAACTCAGAGTTTGAGACATTAAAAAACCATTAAACCATTAAATTAATCAAATTAATAGAAATGATGCTTTTTAACAATGAACTTAAAGTGTTTGAATTGTAATTTTTGAAAAAAAAAATAAATAAATAAAAACTTGTTGTCAATATCAGAAGTGGGGATGATTTTGGGGGGTAGACTGGTGCCCAATGAAGTGACAGAACAATGGAGTGTGGAACTGCAAATGTAGAAAGTTTAATTTTCAATTGTTAATAAATTAATTAGCTATTAAGTGGCTATTGAGGGGGTGGCCTGTGCTCTCTTAGATAGCGAAATGGGTTGGGGGTAACAGTGAGTGTTACCTCCATCGGAGGCCAAAAGGGCGATAAATGTGCGGCACACCTTATCAGTGTAAATTAAAGTGTACACACTGCCAAACTACCGTGTCGCACATAGTAGTGATGTGTAACAGGCAATTAAATTAAAGTTAGATTTCCTCGACTTTTCGGGCGGTTACTGTCTTACCAGCACTAACCGTGGTTTTGGCTAGCGGCCAGCTATGATCATATCAAGTCCCTTGACCATAGCTGGTTTGAAATTGGTATATATTTGAAATTCAATGGGGGGACATTAGAGGAAATCTCCGGTACTATGGAACAGCGGCTGCCACTCTGTTCGAGGAGGAACAGCAGAGCCAGGTGGCAGATCCGTTTTAAGGGTGTATGATTATTAACAAGAACATGATGATGTTCACTACTTTAAAACTTAATAGCGGAAGCAGAGACACGGAGAGGCAAAACCTGCTCCAAAATATACAGTCTCTGTGGAAGCGAAAAGGCGAGACAGTCTTACATAATCTGAAATAGTGTGTGTGGCTGGGAGGTGACGCAAAGGAGTCACGAATTTAAAATTTTATGACATAAAAGTTTTTGCTTATTCAAGGTTTAATCCAATCAAAAATGCTTGTGCTCTGTCCACATAATTATATGCTCAGACTCGTAATATAAGGTTCATACTATAATTTTAAAGGTATCATTTTATTGTTGTGTGTTAGATATAGTTGTTGATAAAATGTATTTTCATTATGTGTGTATTTTTTTTTGTAAGCCAATAAGTAAACGCCTGGCAGGCAATCAACATAACAGAAGTAAGTATTGGTAATGTATTCCATGTAATTTGTTCAAGTTTGAGATGTGTTTTAATTATGTTAGGATATCAGCTGATCAGCAATAACATGTCACTGGTGTGTTAGTTATAAATGTTTTAAGTAATTGATGTTCAATGTAATGTTTGATGTATTACCGATGTTTGGAAGTAATGATAAAAATAGTTTGCTACAATGAGAAATAAAGTAACAATTTATGCCAGCTAATAAGAGATAATTTTTGGGTGATGCATAATTTTATGGGACACATATATCTGTCCAAGTTGAAATCAAAGTTGAAGTTGAAATAGTAGAGATGAATATGATGTAATGTTGTTTCTGAGTTAATGTAATATAACAGAATTTTGTGAAATATAGATGTTGACACAGTTGTAATGGAGAATAATTGTAGATTTTGAGTGATATATTTATGTTTATAATTAATGAGGTTATTTTGTTGTATTTGTAGTAAGGTTATGAGATTGAGATTTTTGGGGATGGCAATTTTGTACTAGAGGGTAGTGTAATGTAGGAGTCCGCAACAAGGGTTGGGACGGGACAGGGATAGATTTTAGTGGGGAAGGGGCCGCTTTAGGTAGAATCCAGGCCGCCAAATAAGGGAATTGAGTTTTTGGGTAGAGGAAACACGTATCCTATGTACAAAGGGTAAGAGAGTATTTTATATGGGAGAAGGCGGCGAATTGTGTTAAATGATAAGTTGGGGTTTAGAGTGTTTTGGGATAGATAGTTTGATAGAGATGGGTGTCATGGGAGTTGAAGTTGATGAATATTAGAGTCAGAGGGAGAAAGTTTATATATGTATAGAGATCTAATACAGTAAATGAGAATGAATAATTTACATCACCCACAGTAGATTAACGTAAGATTGTTGAATAAAGAGAGAGAGTTATGATAAAGAATATAAAATTTTTATTTTTCAGAAACCAGTGACAGAAATTTTAATAGAATTGAAAATAATGTAAAAGTAAGAATTGTTTGTTTTAAATAATTTAAATATCAAGTTGATGATTATTTATATTAAATATTTGTTTATTTTAAATATTTTGTTTTATTATGTTTGTATTTCAGATAGAAATCATACATAACATATGTAGTTCAAGGGTTTTGGACTTGACCTAGTTTCGATCAGCTGATGAGGTCAGACACCTACTAAGCTTGTATAGCAGGGAATTAATTTTATTTGTTTATTTAATCCCTTTAAACCAGTTTTGAATAATTTCTAAATATAAATGAAACCTTTAAACAAAATTAAAATTTTTTTTTGAATTTTAAAATTTTTGAAAATTTTAATTTTTTTGAGAAGAAAAAAAAAATTTTTTTGATTTTTCGCCTGCCAGCGAACGCATATTTTAGGTAGGGATTGTTTTATTTCTGTGTGTATTTACCATGTTTAGTTTACTGATTTATTGTACTGCACTGTATTGTTAGACTAAGACATGTTAGGTTAAGGATTTGTCCAAGTAGAGAAAACTCTTAATTCAAGTCATTTTAAAGGAAACAAAAATTAGAAAAACAAGGAAGAGAATTTTTTGATAAAATATTACTTTTTTGAATTTGAATATTTTTTAAATTTTTAATAAATTTTAAAAGAAGTTTTTATTTTTAATGTGTTATGTTAACATGTAATGTTAGTGCGTGTGAGCCCAGTATTTGCGAAAGGCAGCCCAGCTTGCAAAAAGGGGAACCATATCGGCGGAGGAGCTGGAATAATTTTAGCCAGGGATTGAGGATTTTTGGGGGTAGCATGTTAAAAGGCGAGGTGCGCTGTGGTGCGAGTCTGTTCGATTTCTCGGTGTTGGGATCTCGTACGGAGAAGTCCAGTGATCTCGTTCAGATGAGTCCATAGTCGCTGAGCCAGGGGGGTAGTGTACCCATAAGTAGTAAGAACCAGGGGGTTGGTGTCACCAGTTCCTCACCGGTCCTCTTCGGGGTTTGTCGATGAGATTTCTTCTGTTGTGAACAGCAGAATTCTCATCGAGGGGGTATTGTAATGGGTCAAATTGGAAGGTTTTTTATTTTTTATTAGTCTTGGTTTTGATTTTGTTAAAAGGGTACAATTCACTTCATATATGGGAGCTACCACAGTTTAATTTTATATTAACATAGATCACCCATTCAATCACTTTTAAATTGCCAGACTTCACCTGTAAGGAGCCTCCAGTACAGCAATGCAACATACACACAGTCAGTCAAAACAATTGCTAGACGCATTGCGTAATCACATAGCAGCAGCCTTGTGTGACACAGTCTGCAGCTTGGTATCAGAGAGTGAGCAGCACCAGACAATAACGTTGTGAATTTAAAACAGTGGCCTCGGGTTTACAAGATAGGCCGTTAAAACAAATTTGGCCTATCTTAGAAAGTGTGAAACAGTCATTAAAAAGTAACAGTGTACAAACAAAAAGTTTGCAGCCCAGTTCCACTAGAGTTGCCGGACGGCAATGAGCTGATTAAGCTCTCTCCAAAGTTTTTTTTTGTTTTACCAGTAAAGAGTGAAATAATAGTGGAAAAGTTTGTGACTGACATCAATCTAGAATGCGGCAAATAGTAAAGTATTTTTTCGTACATTAAGAAGTATAACATTTAATAAAACGGACAATGAGTGTGCGCGGCGACCGCATGGCAATGGGTTACGTAAGGGCTGGGGTGGGTTTTATGTAAAATATTAAGGGTTTTATCAATTATGAATGAGTGGGTGTGTAAGCAAAGCTGGGCTGGTTTCTGTTTGCGTAGTATAATTGTGTTTGTGCTTTAGAAAAGAAGGTAAGAGATAGTTGGTAAGTTCTTTTACAAGACGCACGAGTTGCACAATATGTAACTCCATGTAAAGCTATTTGTCAAACAGTAATTCCAACAATTGAACATTAAAATTAATAATTCTCTTCTTAAAGATGTGTAGAGTTAATTATTTCAAGAACCCATGAAACACGTTTGTATCTGCATTCGTACGAAAGGATCCTGGCCCGAAATAAAACGAAACCTTCCAGGTATGTGGAAGTCAATCTATTATATTATATTAGAAGAAATTTATTACTAGTTATTTAACGTTTCAACCACCCGACCGCGTGTTGCGTTTACCACAGTCTTCCATATTCCGGATTTTTATAAGCTGGTAGCATTTAATCAAGTTCAATAATTATTCATCGTCACTGGATGCACTGTAATCTGTGTTTCAGAGACTCACATAATTATTTTGTCGGCCGACTTATGAAAAAATATGAAACTTTGCCCGGGCACAAAACTGATAGCAGCCACGCGTGGCGTGGGTGGTTAGTCGACTGCCCCGTCACCGAGAACGTAACAGGTACAGCTTGCTTTCTTTGGAGGGAAGCTGTTGTTCACTGCCACTATTTTTCGTCGCTCATTGCTCATTTGCTGTTGGGTAACCATTTTATATATGGAATGGAGCTGATATATGTGTCTGACCAGAGGACAATATTGGACTTGATTCTGCTGATGTCACCAACAGTAGGCGGAGTTTAATGCTGGTTCCGGTATTGAGCTGATAGCTGCGACAAACGGTTTGCTACTTCGCCATGTTTCACAGCGTGGGTTGTATTTTCCAAGCGTCACTCCGGCGCGCCGCCCATCAATGTTGCATACGGGCGTGATCACACACACGCAAAGTTCTGCGAAAAATTGGGGTGGTAAATTCTTCGCCGCATTACTCAACAACAACCTGCGTCTTACTGCTTTGTTTCACGGTTTCTCAACATCGTTCTGTTATACTGACAAATACGTTGCACAATAATACAGTTTTACAATATTTTATACAAGCCCGCCCGAAAACGAAATAAATAAAATATATATATACCCCATACGGTTAAAAAATAAAAATACCCAAAAATTGACCCGCTACAATTTTCCTAAAACTCCCGCACAAAAACGAAATAAATAAAATATGGTACGAGTCTGCTCGATTTCTCGGTGTTGGGATCTCTTACGGAGAAGTCCAGTGATCTCGTTCAGATGAGTCCATAGTCGCTGAGCCAGGGGGGTCGTGTACCCATGCAGATTAAAAACAAGGGGGTTGTTGGCACCAGTTCCTCACCGGTCCTCTTCGGGGTTTTATCGATGAGATTTCTTCTGTTGTGAACAGCAGAATTCTCATCGAGGGGGTATTGTAGCGTGTCAATTTTTGGGTATTTTTATTTTTTTTTTATTTTTCTTTCAGTAAGGGGCATTTATGTTTTTATTTATTTCGTTTTTGTGCGGGCTTTTCTAAAAAATTATTATGCAACGTTATGTCCATTACTACAGAAATCATGGCCAGTAGAACAGTTTGAAACAAAGCAGCAAGACGCAGTTGTCGAGAAATGCGGCAAAGAATTCGCGCCACCCTAAAAATTCGCAGAACTCTGTACGTGTGTGGCAATGCACACACGCCACTACTGATGCAGGCGCGCCAAGTGATGCTCTTGACAAAAAACCAAGATGGCTAGAACGAAGAATTATTCAACATCTCTTCATCGGTCATCCGGAAATACTGCTAAAGCCCCGCCTACTATTAATGACATCAGCAGAGCCGAAATCAATATTGTCCTCTGGTCACACACATATACCAGCTCTATGCCAAGCATAAAGTGGTTACCACACGACAACTAAACATGAACGGTGACGAAAACCTGGTGGCCGTGAACCGCCGTTCCCGCCCACGGAAGCAGGCACATGCCAGTCTACATTGGTAAGAGACGTGAGGCAGTCAACTAGAAACCAAGTTCGCTAACAGACGCTGATCACATTGTGCGGGCCCGGTCGGGTCGAACTTTTAAGTATGAATACCTAAATAAAATAACACCTTCATACCGACTGGGACCCGAGGAATTAACGGATGTAACAATATTATAATTGGTACAGTAGAATTGTGAAGTGACGACAGTGAAATAACGGACCGTGGAATCGGGCAACAAAACACGTGTTCGGTCGGCCGTGAACAGTTAATCAATTTACCACGAATAAAAACATGATTTCGTAAAACAAAATATAAAAAGGGTAGATTAAACACATATGTTAAATTGTATGGATGTGTGTATGGGCAAAGCTGGGCGGCTTTCGATAGTGTAAGAAATATATGAGGGTAAGGCCTATTTAACCATGTAAAAATGTGTTTTGTATTATTTTTTGTGCATTGTGTATTAAGGAGTTCCGTCTTATGTAAGTAAAAATATTCATTGCATAACATAATCATGTGTTAGACTAAGTTATTTCGTCATTACCACTTTCTCATTTCTGTGTTGCAAAAATTCGTCTAACGAATCGGAATCTTTCTGAATTATTAATTGGGTGGGGTCAGATTGCTAAATTGTCCGTTTTATTAAGGTAAAGTGTAAAGGTCTCCATATCTGTCCTTCAAAGATATAGGTGGGGACTCTGGGCTTCTGGTAAAATTTCTGCAGCAGGTAAGTAATTTAAGTCCTGGTAGTGAATCTTATTTATTTTATATTTCGGCATATTTTTTATTGTTACAAATGGCGACCCTGCCAGGACTGGCGACTCTCACCAATGTGGACTGGCATGTGCCTGCTTCCGTGGGCGGGAACGGCGGTTCACGGCCACCAGGTTTTCGTCGCCGTTCATGTTTAGTTGTCGTGTGGTAACCACTTTATGCTTGGCATAGAGCTGGTATATGTGTGTGACCAGAGGACAATATTGACTTCGGCTCTGCTGATGTCATTAATAGTAGGCGGGGCTTTAGCAGTGTTTCCGGATGACCGATGAAGAGATGATGAATAATTCTTCGTTCTAGCCATCTTGGTTTTTAGTCAAAAGCGTCACTTGGAGCGCTTGCGTGAGTGGTGGCGTGTGTGTACTGCCACACACGTACAGAGTTCTGCGAATTTTTAGGGTGGCGCGAATTCTTTGCCGCATTCCTCGACAACAACTGCGTCTTACTGCTTTGTTTCAAACTGTTCTACTGGCCATGATTTCTGTAGTAATGGACATAACGTTGCACAATAATTTTTTTAGAAAAGCCCGCACAAAAACGAAATAAACAAAAACATAAATGCCCCTTACTGAAAGAAAAATAAAAAAAAAATAAAATGACCCAAAATTGACCCGCTACATACTTTTTGTTTGTTTTTTAAAATAATTTATTGTTTGTAAGGCCAAGTAAAAGGGTAGTGATCAGTTTATGTTATTATACAGTGTGATGTATACAGGTTTTTGGTGTGTCCCATGTTGGGTATCGCACTTTTTCTGTGAAGAAGTTTATGCGACATTATGGTAGACGCATCTCCTACTTATCGTTCTAGGGTGGAATGATTGTTGGCTGAAACCATCTGACATTTATACTGGCATGGAGGTGGAATATACTTATTATTTTGTGCCTAACTTTTTATACGCTAGTAGGCTGGCTCAGTCTGTTGATGGCACACACACACACACACACACACACACACACACACACACACACACACACACACACACACACACACACACACACACACACACACACACACACACACACACACACACACACACACACACACACAGGTGTGAAAAATATATTTTCACTGGTTTTAAATTGATTTTAATTTTGCATAAATTTTTTTACACACAGATTCTGTGGTAATCTTTTCATGTAACCCCATGTTATCCCTTCCTTTTCAGTATTTTTGCCACTGTTTTGTCCCAAGTTTGTCTCGATCTTTTCATTTTCTAATTTTTCTCAGTTTTTGCTTTCCAAACTTGTTCACTTTCTTGTCTGATGTATGCACGGGAAGTGTTTCAACCAATGCACTTGTCTTCCTTCTATAAATTAAAGTATGAATTTCATTTCCCAATGAAGTATGTATGATGTATCTTGTCTTGTAGCCCTTATGTCTTTTCTCAGGTACTTCATCTCTGAATTGTGTATTTTGCTTTCTTGTTTGAATTCAGCACCTATGACATCTAAAAAAATATAGTATAATCTATAAATTTACATAAATACCTTCAATGTCATTTTCCAGACAATTTCCTGTTTGTTTAGAGGAAACATTTTTTTATGCATGGGATAATGTAGTTTAATGTTTTTCCTATCTGTCTTTGATGTCGACTTCATGGGTTCATAGAGTGATATGATATTGAAATTTCTAGATTTTGGAATGTTGATACTGGTTATAGCACTAGTCTGTCAGTTTTAATTTTCATGTCTTTCCTTCCTTCTTCTAGAGCCACCACTTTTCATTCCACCCCCTTCAAGGGCTTTGTTCTGTAATTCTTAATTCTCTTGAAATTCTTTATCATTAGCAGCCACCAACACATCATTTGCAAATAGCCTTGTAAGGTGTTTATGATTTTGGCGCTACTGTAAACTTTTTACTTTTTGTGGAATACGTTTTCAATTATCTCAACCATATATATAATAAGTGATGATTGACTTACACCTTCCTTTATTGCTGTCCTCTTTTTGTTACAAAAGTTTCTGATATCTTGCTATTACGTATGTTATTACTGCCATCATCATTCTTCTGATTTTTAAGTTATTTGAATAGTTCTGTTGCCAATACTTCTTTTATCGTCTTCCATAATTTTTCTCTTAGTATTTTGTCAAAAGGGGTTTCTAAGTCTGTAAAAGCTAGGAATATACTCTTTGTTTCTTGTAACGCTGTGTGTTATTGTCTTTATTGTGAATATAGCCAAATGTGATATAACAAAAGACGCCGAAATATATTAATATACATAAAATACACTCTGCCAGAACTTACCTGTACGCATATTCAACTACTTACCATATTAAAATTTCTTCAGAAGATCAGGGTCGCCACGATTATTTTTTATAGGTAAAATATCGAAAACCTTTATACTCTACCTTAAATAAAAAGGACAATTTTGCCATCTGACCACACCCAATTAATAATTCAGAAAGATTCCGGAACGTTAGACGAATTTTGCAACACAGAAATGAGAAAGTGGTAATGACGAAATAACTTAGGCTAACACATGTTCAAAGTAAACTAAATAATTTTTAATGAGTTAAACACAGACACTAGAAAGCGAGTTTATAAAATATACATTTATCGTTCATATTTAAGTACTAATTAAGGTAGCCCATTCTGCATCACTCACACACACATGCCATTTTACCCTTTATTATGTTTTGTAATCCCTTTATTACTTAATATTTTGACACGGTTTACAAACGCATCACCGGCCGAACACGTGCATTCACCGACTTGGTTAGTTGCCCGTTATTTCGGTTCCATTGTCAGTCGTTCGTCACTAGTTGTACACTGGTTCCGCTACATTAATTCCGCGGGTCCCGGTCGGTACTAAAACGGTATTATTTTGAAGTGATCACATTTTGGAAAGTTCAACCGACCGGGGCGGAGTCGCACTAACTACGTCTGATGCCCGTAGTAGGTTTTCGTGGACTGCCCCATGTAGACTGTGTTGGGGCGGGAGGAAGCTGCCGTTCACTGCCACCTGATTTCGTCGCCGTGCATAGCTGTTTTGCTGAGTTCTATCGACTTTATGCATGAAACGTAGTGGTTATATCAGCAAAGTGTGTCGACGATCTCTAGGCACTGCTAGTCTGTCGTCACTAACAGTAGGCGGTCCTGAGCTAAGTTCCTGTAGGTTGGCTTGTTCATCTCACAAATTGTCCGCTCCAGCGCCATTTTTTACAGCGTCGTTTGTTCCTCTTGGCGTCCCTACAGCGCGCCTACTCGAGTCATTGCGTGCATGCACCATCACATTTATACAGAGTTCTGAGAAATTTAGGGTGGCACAAATTCCTTGCCTGGTTTCGTAACTGACTACTACGTTTCTGCTTTGTTTCAACACTGTTCAGTCACCACGTGGTCCGTTACAATGGAATTAACTTTTGTTGGAAAATAAAACTTTCACAATCTTTTTTATAAAAACCCCGAAATGAAATAAAATGAAATACCCCATATTTTAGACACGTTACAATACCCCCAATGAGAATTCTGCTGTCCAGAACAGAAGAAATCTCATTGATAAAACCCCTAAGAGGACCGGTAAGGAACTGGTGCCAACAACCCCCTTGTTCTTACTCCTCATGGGTACACTACCCCCCTGGCTCAGCGACTATGGACGCATCTGAACGAGATCACTGGACTTCTCCGTAAGAGATCCCAACACCGAAAAATCGAACAGACAAGTACCACAGCACACCTCACCTTCTAACATGCTACCCCCAAAATCCTCAATCCCTGGCTTAGATTATGCCAGATCCTCCACCGATATGTTTCCCCTTATATGCAAGCTGGGCTGCCCTTAGCAGATACTGGGCTCACACACACTCACATTACCTACTGACATTACATATTATAAAATTGAAAAATTTTCAAAAGTTATTTAAGTTACAACCCATTGGTTGCTTTCATGTAAAATCGATTCATAAATTTTGTATAAATTCTAAATTATTCTCTTCCCTGGTTTCTGTTTTTATTTAAAATAAGTTGATTCAAACATTTCTTATAATTAAGAACATCCTTAACCTAACATGTGAATAGTTAGAGTCTAACAATACAAGTCAATACAATAAATCAATAAAATTAAACATGGTTAATACACAAACAATCACATAATCAAAGTTTAAAATATCCCTTGGCTGGCAGGCGCAAAAATTTTTTTTTTTCCAAAAAAAATATTTTCCAAAAAATTTTAAAATTCAAAGAAAAAATTTAAATTTATTAAAATGTTTCCTTTACATATAGAAATTATTTAAAATTTGTTTAAATTGATCAAAACAAAAGTTGAATTGACTTCCATACTAAACCAGCTTAGTCGGTATATGACCTCACTGTCAGCTGATCGAAACTAGGTCAAATCCACAACCTTGACCCACATGTGTTATGTATAAGTTCTATCTGAAAATACATTCAACATCTGTAACATCCTAACTTGAAACAAAACATAATAAAATAAAATATTTAAAATAACAAAATATGAATATCAATAATAAGCAAATTGACATTTAAATTATTCAAAATAAACACTTCTTAATTTTACATTATTTTCAAATTCTATCCAAATTTTGTCACTGGTTGTAAATTAAAAATTTTATATTCTTATAAATCTCTTTCTTTGCTTAACAATCTTATTCTACATTACTTTGGGTGATTTAAATTATTTATTCTCATTGACTGTACTACTTGGTCTGTATACATCTATAATCTTTCTCCCTCTGACTCTAACCACTAACGACTTCAACTCACATGACACCCATCTCTATCAAAACATCTCTCAAAACACTCTCTAACCCCAACTTATCATTAAACTCAATTCGCCACCTTCTCTCGATAAAAAAAAAAAATACTCTCTAACCCTTTGTACTTGGGATACGTGTTTCCCCCCCAAAAAACTCATTTCCCATTATCTGGTCCCTGGATTCTACCTAAGGCGACCCCTTCCCACTAAATCGGTCCCATCCCGTCCCAACTTATCATTATGTTGCGGACTCCTACATTACACTACCCCCTACTACAAAATTGCCATCCCCAAAATCTCAATCTCATTACCTCACTACAATTACAACAAAATAACATCATTAATTATAAACATCAATATATCACTTAAAACTCTACATATATTCTCCACATAACTACTGTGTCAACATCAATACTTCTCAAAACTCTATAATATACATTACTTCAAAACAACATTACATTATCTTCATCTCTACTATTTCTTTAACTTTGACTTCAACTTGGACAGATCTATATGTCCCATCAAATATTCATCACCCACAAACTATCTCTTATTAAGTTTCACAAATTATTATTTTATTTCTCACTTTAAATCGCATCTATAATACATTGAAACATTACATTAAACATTAATTACCTGGGAACATTTACAACCAATATACCAGTGACATTTTATTGCTGATCAGCTGATCTCCTTAACACAATGAAAACACATCTCAAAATTGAACAAATTACATGAAATATATATATATATATTTATCAATACTTCTAACCTCCATGTTTCCTTTTTTCCTGATTCTGATACTTTGTGTTAACCGCCTGCCAGTCAGTTTAATTATTTACTTAGTTGCGAACATACACAAATTATATAAAACATATACTTTATATCAACTCTTATATCTAACCTGCTAAAATACAATATTACCCTTAAAAAATTATACAATGAACACCTCATAGTGAATGTATGAGCGTTATACAACAGAACACAAGCATTTTTATTGGATCAAAATTTGAATTAGCAATTTTTTATGTTATCAAATTTAAATTCGTGACTCACCTGAGTCACCTCCCATCCACACACTCTATTGCAGATTATGTAAGACTGTGGCGCCTTTTCGCTTCCACAAAGACAGCATATTTTGGAGTAGTTTGACCTCTCCGTGTCTTTGCTTCGGCAGTTATATTTTAACGTTATGAATATCAACATATTCTTGTCTATAATTAAACGCCCTTAAACGGGTCTACCACCGGGCTTTGCTGCCCCCATGCGGGCAGAGTGGTAGCCGCTGTTCCATAGTACCTGGATTTCCCCTAAATTTCACCCCCCATTTAATTTCTACTATATACCAATTTCAAGTCAGCTATGGTCAAGGGACTTGGTATGACCATAGCTAACCGCTAGCCAAATCCACGATTAGTGCTGGTAAGGCAGTAATCGCCCGAAAAGTCGGGGAAATCTAACTTATACATTTCAATGCCTATTTCATTCATCATTACTATGTGCGACACGAGCGTCTATCAGGGTACCAATTGAATGTGTACCAAAAAAAATGTGCCGCACATTGTCGCCATTTTGGCCTCTGATGGAGGTAACACTCTCTGTTACCCCCAACCCATTTCACTATCTACGAGAGCACAGGCCACCCCCGCAATAGCACCTTAATAACTAACTAATTAAATTTTTATATACATTCTAATATAATATTTTCATCAATAATCATTTAACTCATTCATAACTTTCTACCATTTGACTTTCTTAAAATTTTCAACATTTATTATTAATAATTAGTATATATCATTTTTCATTTATTATTAAATTTTTTAATTATCATTTTTATTGAACACAATTATTTCAAATAATCTCACTATTGAATTAAAATCTTAGTTACACCTGTAAACATTTTTATTATACATGATTCATACTGTAAAAGTTCTATACTTACAGTCCATTTAACATGATATACACAAAACATATTCACCATACCACATTACTTTCACCTCACCTCTGAAACATTTAACACAAATATTAGTTTAAATCAAACAATTTCTCATTTAATTACCAATTTCATCTCATAAAATAATTTAAATTTCTCAGAAAATTTAATTATATAACATTTAAATAATCAATCAAAATATTTAAAACCTATCAAATTGTTTTAATTAATTTAATTATTAACAACACAAATTTCATTACCATCATAACAACTATTATTAGTCAATTACTGTTTTCAAAATTAATTCGGTTATTTGTTTAAATTACAAATGTTATTATTATTATTATTGCAACAATTACACACACTTGTTTACTTAACATTCTACAATGCACACAAATGAATTTACTATATTTTATTTACAAACTTTTGTTATTAACTGTTCAGTTTTTCCGCACTTCATTGTCCAAATCTGCCATGTCAAAACCACAAAACAAAATGTTTATAACTGTCTTTTATTGTTTTATAGTTTAGCCTCCATCGTCATAGATTAACCTTGGTTTTATATAACATCGTTCAATTTCATTCACACACAAATTACTGTTTTGTGTGTTGTAATCATAAAAACTAAATTCATTCATCTTGCCAAAATACTCATTAAACCAATCCACGTTAAGTATTTTTGTTAAGTCTCCGTCAGTAAATTCATTCATTATCGGGTTAATTACTTTTGTCAAATCATTATAGTCATTATTATTCAAATATACTTCTAAACTTTCTTTCCATTCGTCATACTTTCTATTCAAATTATACAATTCTGTTTCTTTATTAACATACAATTCTCTACTTACATCTCTCTCATCATAACACCAAATCACACTCTCAAAATTATTACAGACAGAGGGTACAAAATTACACAACAAAAATGAATACTTCAATTCATCTACCAACATGGGACTCTTGCCCTTCCTAAACAACACTTGTGAACACATTAAATCATCATAAACATTATAAACAATAAGGGGAAAATTTACCCTCTGTCCCCACTCTACCACAACATTATTTTTCCTCTCTCTCTCTAACTCATAAATACACATTAACCTTTCATTATCACATTCCACAAACTCATCAGTACTTTCATTATTTATTTTCACCGTTTCGATCTCCGATACTAATTCTTCAAATACATTACTATACTCAATATTATTATTCTCATTATTTTCAACATTATTGTTATCATTTATTAACTCTTTCTCTGGTATCATATTTTTACACTTGTCATTACAATTTTCATTTGTTTTACTTTTGTATATACTCATCACATGTACTCCCATTCGCTCCACACTCTGTTCTAACTTATTCAAATTAGTTCTTATTATTTCGTTATTATTTTCTAAACGTTTGTTAATTTTCTTAATACCATTTTTCAATTCATCAAAACGATTATCAAATTTTTTATCATTATTGTCGAAACGTTTATTTAACTCGTCAAATTCACTCTTCTGTTCACTGAATTTATTTAACATAGATATTCTGTCCATATCTAACATTGTTTGTATCATTTTAAACATTTCGTAATTATCGTCAGACTTTTTGTCTTGGACCGGCGTCGACTGACTTCTGTTTTATTGTCAGTGAAGCTGACTTCGTTATTATTTGCCATTTTTTACCTTGTACTTACACAACTGTAAATCACAATAAAACAAACCTACCTTACTCGCACGTGCGTAATTATGTGCGATACAATTTTTACAAATTCGTCATTACCACATCCTATTTTCTGTGCATTAAAATAGGTCTATCTCGTATAAATAAAATTAAACGAAAATCCTGGCAGCGAGAGCCAAATGTGATATAACAAAAGACGCCGAAATATATTAATATACATAAAATACACTCTGCCAGAACTTACCTGTACGCATATTCAACTACTTACCATATTAAAATTTCTTCAGAAGATCAGGGTCGCCACGATTATTTTTTATAGGTAAAATATCGAAAACCTTTATACTCTACCTTAAATAAAAAGGACAATTTTGCCATCTGACCACACCCAATTAATAATTCAGAAAGATTCCGGAACGTTAGACGAATTTTGCAACACAGAAATGAGAAAGTGGTAATGACGAAATAACTTAGGCTAACACATGTTCAAAGTAAACTAAATAATTTTTAATGAGTTAAACACAGACACTAGAAAGCGAGTTTATAAAATATACATTTATCGTTCATATTTAAGTACTAATTAAGGTAGCCCATTCTGCATCACTCACACACACATGCCATTTTACCCTTTATTATGTTTTGTAATCCCTTTATTACTTAATATTTTGACACGGTTCACAAACGCATCACCGGCCGAACACGTGCATTCACCGACTTGGTTAGTTGCCCGTTATTTCGGTTCCATTGTCAGTCGTTCGTCACTAGTTGTACACTGGTTCCGCTACATTAATTCCGCGGGTCCCGGTCGGTACTAAAACGGTATTATTTTGAAGTGATCACATTTTGGAAAGTTCAACCGACCGGGGCGGAGTCGCACTAACTACGTCTGATGCCCGTAGTAGGTTTTCGTGGACTGCCCCATGTAGACTGTGTTGGGGCGGGAGGAAGCTGCCGTTCACTGCCACCTGATTTCGTCGCCGTGCATAGCTGTTTTGCTGAGTTCTATCGACTTTATGCATGAAACGTAGTGGTTATATCAGCAAAGTGTGTCGACGATCTCTAGGCACTGCTAGTCTGTCGTCACTAACAGTAGGCGGTCCTGAGCTAAGTTCCTGTAGGTTGGCTTGTTCATCTCACAAATTGTCCGCTCCAGCGCCATTTTTTACAGCGTCGTTTGTTCCTCTTGGCGTCCCTACAGCGCGCCTACTCGAGTCATTGCGTGCGTGCACCGTCACATTTATACAGAGTTCTGAGAAATTTAGGGTGGCACAAATTCCTTGCCTGGTTTCGTAACTGACTACTACGTTTCTGCTTTGTTTCAACACTGTTCAGTCACCATGTGGTCCGTTACAATGGAATTAACGTTTGTTGGAAAATAAGACTTTCACAATCTTTTTTATAAAAACCCCGAAATGAAATAAAATGAAATACCCCATATTTTAGACACGTTACACATGCTACTTTCTCTCCTAAATCCACTTTATGATTCTTCAAGTCAATTTTTTATGGATGCTCTTATCTTTTATCTGAACTCTGTTAAAACAGGACATAATAATTTTATTCCCCTATAATTACTTTAATGCTTCTTGTCTCCCTTCTTGTATAGGAGAACTATTAATCCCCTTTGCTGAACTTTTGAAAATTGGTTACTTCCATATTCTATTTGATCTTCAATAGTATTCTGTTACCTTCTGTCCAAATTTTTTAATCACTTCTGCTGTTCTTTTTATCCCAGTTTGACGCTTTCCTGGTCTTTAGTTTTTTAACTTTTGTTTTAAAAGACTTATCTAGTAATTTATTTTTATAAATTTTCATCTTAATTCACCTTGTTCTGTATTCAATTCCATGTTTCTCTCCTCATATAAATGTTCTTGAAATATTCTTCCCATCCAATGAGTGTTCCCTTTTCTTCATTTAGTATATCATGATTTTTTTGTCTTATGTGACTAGAACTCATTATTTTATCTTTTCTTCTTCAGTACTTTGGAGAATAACTTTTGACTTCATCTGCTGTCCTTCTCCATTCATTCCCATATTCATGGTCGGTGCAGTTAGTATGGAAGTAATAAACTAATTATCCATATCTGTCAGGTCACTGGTGTGACACAATACAAAACAACAGTTCAGGAAATAAAGAAAGTGTTGCAAAACCTTGACTTAGAGGTTAGGATATGCATCACAGCAAGTATTACTGCTTGATGCTGTCAGTTCTTAACTATTTGCTAGCATTTTGCTTTATTTTTTACTCGTTCCTTTTATTATTTTTTTACTTTAACAATCTGTTGGCAAAATTTGCAGTTTAAAAGTAGTAATTAGAAGGTAACAATTACTGATTTTTTTACAGGTGTTACGAGAAATTACACAGAATTGTAATTGTAATTTAGAGGAAATTGCCAACGTGTTTGATCATTTGAATGCAGTATATAGAAATTATTTAGAATTGAAAATGCAAAGTCAAATTGGATTACCAGTTTCCTCACCAGAACCAGCTCCAACTGAGCAAGATGCAACAACAACAAAAGTCATTATTGATCAGTCAGATATGTATACAAATGTATTATCGAAGCTAGCAGATCATATGAATGATACCAGTTCTAAGAGTAAGTAAACAATTTTTACTGTTAATAGTCACTCAGACATAAGTAGCATCTAGTGCATTATAATTTTTAACAACCATTGACTTTATAACCATTTTACCAGCACCTGTTTGGACCCAGTTAGTAAACAGTAGTTAAAAATATGACTATGCTACCATGATAATTGTTGATTTTGCTTCAGATCTATGAAAAAACTAAAGCACCTTGTAAATATCTGTAGAGTAACATCCCTGTCTCATGGATTTCATTTACATTTGTTCACTTATCTTTGTGATTTTATGTGCTGTTTGGTATGTTTGTTCCGGTAATTCCATTTCGTGGCTTCCTACTAAGTTTCTTACATGTATTTTAGTAGTTTTATTTGCTGTTTATTTATTTATTTGTAGTTATGTTGTATAAACCATAAGAAATCGTGTTAAAATAAAAAGTGTCTGATGGAAGATGTCAGAGTTTTATGGTTTTAAATTTCTTAAGAATATTTGTACATATTTCTTTTTGTAGTTTCTATTTGTTTTATTCAGTTTTTGTTTCCATAATTGAGGATATTCCAGTTTAACCCCAGTTCTTCAATAATTATGGGCGTAATGTTTTTGAAAGCCTATGTTTGTAAATTTTGAATACCCCAAATTTTCAAAATGGATATTCCTGTTGCCAACGACATTTTTTGTTTATTTCATCTTTGTAGGATTTTCTAAGTAGGCCTACATTATTTCTGCATAAAAATTTTCTTCTCTTTGATTGTCACAATAGTTTATAGTATATACACACATACTCAGCAATTGAAACTAAAAAGAATTAATGAAAAATTTAGGAAATACAGGCAAAACAAAGCTTCTGATCACTAGAAACTGAATAAATATGTAGTGTACATTTTGTTTATCTTACATGAATGACCACTTCACAAAAAACAAACGTGAAGTGACGCCAAATGTAATTTTATGGTTAGTTATCTTAGGTTTAACTAGGTTTAAATAGTTACATAATGTAACTTTTATTATTTACCTTAAACTTTGTTTTGTTTACCAACAAAGCTGTTGTGGCCTATGTCTGCTTTTGGACGCCATCTTTTAATTGTTGCCAAACTTCGTAATTAAATACTTACTAGGTCCAGAGTTCGTTGAGCGTATTTTGGAGAACAGAAATGGTCGATTTTTTGGTAAATAACTTGCACAATTGTTTCTCAAAAGAATCACTTTTTTTTCTTGGATTTCGTTGTCCATGACGTGTCCGTTACTTAACTAAATATCACTATAGTATTGACGACTCGGAACACTAAGTTTTTTATAAGTAAAAACGTAAAGTTTTACCTTAAGCCTAAACCGGCTTTCACCTTTAGAAGGCTTCATCAGAGGCTGCCATAGGTAGCGTTGTCCGTCTTGTTGTTGGCGATGGGATAGTTATTCGAAAGATTGAAGCTGTGTGTGTGTGGTGAGATGTGTTCGAATAATGCGTGCGATTTGAATTGTGTCTGTTCATTTAGGATGTCGTTTTTATTTGTTTTTGTGTGTTTGTATATTTCTAATTGTTCTAGAGTGTCTAGTTTTCGGCCTTTTGTGTGTACGTGTAGAATGTTCATGTTATTGTCGATGTTTTTATATGTGTGGTTTGCTTCAATGAGGTGGTTTGCAAAGGTAGATTCTGTAGTGGTGTGGAGTGCTTTTGTGTGTTCAATGTATCTCTGTTTGAAGCTACGTCCTGTCTGGCCTATGTAGAATTTATTGCAATTTGAGCAATTTAGCTTGTATACACCAGGTAGATCGAATTTGTTTTGTGCTTTGGGCATGCGTTTTGATAGTGTGTGTTCTGTTTTGTTAGTAGTTTTGTAAGCGATTCTGTATCCTGCTTTTTTGAATTTGTGGGCAATTTTTTCAGTTTGTTTGTTGATGTATGTTAGTGTTATGAATTTGTTGTTTTCTGTCTTTGTCTGTTGTTTGTTTTGTGTTTTGTGTAGGAGTTTACTGACTATTGTTCTGTCATAACCGTTAGATTCTGCTAGATATTTTATCATGTTTAGTTCGTCTTTGTAGTCTATTTCATCTACTTTTTTTTTATTAAATCGAATCAAATTACTGTATTTCCTCTTTTTTCCCAATACTGTCATTTACTTTAGTCATTGTATTACAAATCATTTCAAGGCATTTAATTCCCTATTTTTATGAAAATACTATATTTTGATAACAGTAAATTATACCTAAAATCCATCAAAATTCTATATACAGTGGAACTTGGTTATAACGTCATTGAAGGGACCAAAAAAATAATGACGTTATGTCCGAGTGACGTTATAAAAGAGTCGTTATAAAATACCCTTTTTAATCACTAGTAAGGAAGGAGAAATAAAAAAAAAGATCTTTGCGTTATTAACATTATTCGTGGTATTTATTCTAAAGTTTACAAACTGCATTTCATTTATACAAGCAGCATGAAGAATATTTTAAAAGATCAAAAAGAAAGTACATGTAACTTACATTTAGGCTTACTGTCGAAAGTAATCCGTAATTTTCTTTTGAACACTCCTTTCTGAAAAATAAATTCTTTCTGTTGTGCTGTGGAGATGCTGCGCTGCATTGAACATGTCGTCAGATGTCTGTCTAAAGCAGTAAAATGTGAAAGAGTTTCGGCGGCTCTCATTGCTTCCTGTACTGTCGGACAAACGATGTCGGCATCCTCCTCTTGCTCAGCATCTTCTTCAACACTATCTTCTGCTTCTATGTTTTTTTACTTCCGCGATAATTTCTGCGTCACTCAACACTTGGAATGTTTCAACTTGGTCATCCACTGATGCATAGGAATCAAGTTAATTTCCAAATTCATTTACGTCGAATTTCTTAATCCACTCCGAGAGCGGCAAGTCGTCGTCTTCGTCATCATCGGGTAAATTTTCATGTACGAGTTGTGCTTTACTAAAGCATTGTGCTATCGTCTTCTGTGTTACACTCTTCCAAGAGTCGTCTAGGAATTGTATTGCATCTAAGAGTGAAATTGTGGCAGGTTGCGCCGTGTCCATACAGAAAATAATTTTTTTTTAAAGTTGCTTGCAGTAGTGACACTTTAGGCTTCTAATGACGCCTTGGTCCATAGGTTGCAGGACACTCGTACAGTTGGCCGGTAAGAAGACCAGATTAATGTTTGTCAAATTTAACTTTGGATGGGCTGCACAGTTGTCAACTAGAAGTAGAATTTTTCTGTTTTTCAATGACAGTTCTTTATCCCACTTTCTTAGTTCATCTTCAAAAATACTAGAAGTCATCCACGCTTTTTTGTTGGCAGTGTAACTTACAGGAAGTTTTTTGATGTTTTTAAAACATCTAGGATGCAAACTTTTCCCGATAACTAAAAGTTTCCTTTTTTCGGTTCCCGTCATGTTCGCACAAACAAAAACTGTAACTCTTTGTTTAGAGAGCTTCCCACCAACGCACTTTTCATTTTTAAATTTGAAAGTCTTATCTGGAGTTAATTTATAAAAAATTCCGGCTTCATCTCCATTAAAGATGTCTTCATCTTTATATGATCGTCTAATTTCTGGCCAAGTGTTACGCACCCAATCGCCTGTAACGTTCAGATCTACGCATTTTGCCTCACCACAAATTTTTGCAAAGGAAATCGAGTGTTGGGCCTTAAATCGATCTAGCCATCCGTTGGAGCACGTAAAATCAATACCAAACAATTTTCCGAATTCTGTAGCTTTCTCTTTCAGAATTGGTCCACTCACAGGAATATCTGAACATCGACACTGTTTGAACCATTTCAATAATGCTGCATCCACATCACCATGTTTGCATTTCCTAATTTTTTAATTTTTTCTCCATCTACCTCAAATTTTTTTTAAATTTTGTCCTTGTTTTTTAAAATTGAACCTACAGTAGAATTCACTAAACCAAACTCACGGCATACATAAGCTATTTTACGTCCGCTTTCATATGATCTAATTACACATACTTTCTCTTGAATAGACAGAACCTTTCTTTTTGTACTAGAACTTGCCATGATTACTGTATAAAAATGTAGACCTACGTATAAAATTCTATAAACAGTGGCTACTGAAACTTAAGTTATAAAACACACTAAAGAAACTGTCACAGCACGAGCAGATACAGAAACAATAACAACCAAAAACAGAGACGAAACTACATGTAAACAATACTGTACAGTAAATACTGTAACAGCGTGGCGTGAACAATAGCCTGTTACAGTGCTTATCGCTTGCATACAATGTATGTCTGTAGCCATGGGCATAGCGCGCGCACATATATACGTTTATATGAAATTTAGAGTAAAATATCTGAGAAATTTTTGACGCTATAACAGAGTAGTACAATATTTAGTGACGTTAAAACCGGGAATTTTTATAATGTTAAAGATATCAGTTTGACTGGACTTATGACAAAATAACGCTACACCCGAGTTGACGTAACAGCCGAGGCCGTAATAACCAAGTTCCACTGTATATATCGACTTATTATTCTACGCAAACCAGCGCCCCTTATTTTTATTATCACACACACACACACACACGCGCGCGCGCGCGTGCGCACACGCTCACCCAGTACATAATTGAGAGTTCCCCTTTGAGCTCATAATAATGTTAATTTTGAAAGCTTTCATTTTTTTTAAATTTTGAAAAGAGAAAAAAACAAATTCGAGGTTTAGTCTCTTCGTTGTGTACTTAGCTGTTCATTTTCTTTCTTGGTGACTTGTAATAGTCCAGGCTCTTCGTGAATTTGTTGTCACTTTTTTACACTGCTTCTTTCACTGTTTTATATTTCCGAAAACTGTCATTTTAATTTACATTTATCACTCTGTATTTACATCGTGACTCCGAATACTATTTTCGGTTAAAAAATCACATTGTTATCTACGGGTGCCCGCAATTTCATTCCGGAACTTTTTTGCGGCTGTACAGCACGAGAGTATTTTGCAGACTGGGGCGACATTTACTTCCTCAATTTCTGAGGTAGTGGGGGAGTCACGTGATTTCACTCTATTGTTATACTTGTGTTTTGAAGCCAGATTTGATAGTGTCGTTAATTTGGATCGACATTCCAAGTGACGTATTCAGAGGTTTGGCTCTGACATCATCTGGCGTGACTTTTACAGTGCATAGTTCAAAGTTCGTGAAGTTAAAAATAACTGTCTCCAGCCAGTTGTTTCACTGACCTTGACATTAACTCGTTCATATTGCATACGTCGTTATGATTTCCAAATAAAATTTACAATTATTATTTTTGTGTCTGTTTTCCCCAAATTACCCCTGGCTAGGCTTAACTGTCCCGTTACAATACCCCCTCAATGAGAGGTTTTATGCCGAAGCATAAAAACTCTCATTGACACTCACATACTTCCTAAAGGGATCAGCCTGGATATGTCGCCACAACCCCCTTTATATTTTATTAAAAATCATGGTTAACTTACCCCCTGGTCCAGTGGCTGTGGCCGGACCTGAATGACCTTACTGGACTTCTCTCTCTCGAGATCCCAACACCGCAAGGCCAGACAGGGACTTGATGCCCCTGCTCTGGCGTGCATGCCAGCACAGGACCACCGCCACAGCATCACCAGACACTGAAACATGAAATCAAAATATCAAATAGTGGCCTTGTATAATACCATATCCCTAACTGATCTGGTTCCCTTTAGCTGTGCTGGTTTGCGTTAAGAAGCACTGGTTTTTTTCTCTTAACTTCTAACATACATTGATGAATACATACTTAACCTAGCATGATACATTTTAAATTTCAATACCAACATTCTGTAAACCCTTCTCTCGTTAATTCTTATTCCAAATTCAAAATTATTTCCCTGAATCCAATCAGAATTTAAATAAACTGTGTAGTTAATTTTTTTCTTACCACATTTTAAGTATTAATAATTACTTATCCACTTACCTTATCATCCAAGATCCGTCACACGAACGTGAAGCACAAACGTGATTTAGGGTATATATACAAATTAATATATTCGACTCTCATTTTTAGTTTGACTCACTCAATTTTATTAGACCATTATATTTATTATTTACCTCTAATTCAAATTTCTGTTATTTTCCACTTTTTATAAAAAATTACTATTGATCTATTACGATTATACAGGCCCAAGAAAATAAAATAAAAAATACATGTTGACTTACTTGTATGGTTAACAATCTTAATTAATAATAATAATAATCATAGTAAGGCGACCCAGTTTGCTCACACTCACACACATACAGATTACCCCCTTTTCATATAAAATAAGAATATATTTGATTTGGTATGGTTACATGTGTAGCGTCGTTCCTACCGACCGCATGGCGTGTCACACAGAGTTCTCTGATTTGATGTCCAAAAAAAAGGTTGTTGTTTCACTTGTATTAAAATTTTCACTTATTTTTACTTTTATTTATGACTTTTATGACCGCGCGGTCTGAAGGTGTTATTCGACTGGGCAGCAACTATGCATACAGTTCCCCACTAAAACTCTGTTAAGCAGACGGAAACGCACAGCCTTCAGGCAACAAATTGTTCGTCATCGCACCCAGTGTATGGATTGTCCATGGGCCCCATGAGCTAGTGTTGTTACACGGAGACGATATAGGAGGCTTTGGTGGGAGGAGCCTTTACTGGTTTCCGCCATCTACAAAGCACATGTTGAGGCAGTGGTTCTGTCTCACCATTTTTTCGTGGCGTTGTTTTAAAGTGGTATGCGTTGCATCTGCGCACATGCTGGTGTTGCACATACTAGTCCGTGACAAAACACTTGATTTACTAAAACAGTATTGCGTTCTATTACCACACCCCGCTCACAAAGCTATGTCACTGTTCATTGTCTGAATAGAACCTTTTTTACGTGGGACTTGCTGCGCTGATAGCAAATAAATTTATGAATGTAAAAAAAAAAATAAAGACCCCCTTTTTGCCCCATTACAATACCCCCCCAATGAGAGGTTTTCTGCCGAAACAGAAAAACTCTCATTGCTAAACCCCAAGAGGATCGGTGAGGATATGGCGCCAACAACCCCCCTTTAATCCTTAACACCTCATGGGTGAACTACCCCCCTAGCTTGGCGACAATGGCTGCACCTGAACGAGATTATTGGACTTCTCTGTTTGAGATCCCAACACCATAAAATCGGACAGATACTCACCATAGTACCCCTAACCTTCTAACATTTCACAAAAAAAATCAAAAACACTGGCCTTATACCATACCAGATCCTCAACCGATATGTTCCCCCTTACATGCATACTGGGTTGCCTTTAGCAAGTACGGGGTGCGTACACATACTCATTATTACTGACTATAATATCTACATTCCATTTATTGCTTTCAAATCTCAAAATAATTTCTGTTTTATTTTCAATTTCTTTTCTCAAATTTCATCTACTTGACGTTGTTTTTTCACATCAAGATAAATCGAAGAAATCAAATTAAATCATTTAAATTCTGTTCAAAATTTAATCTAAGTCCAATATCAAAATGTTATATTACCATTAATTTCATCAAAACCCCAAAATCTTTTACATGAATCTACAGTTCTTCTTCATTAGTTACTAATAATCATAAAAAACAAATAAACTGAACCTCTTATTAACTCATAAATTCACTTATCATTACAATTGTTTACAACACATAATATGAATAATATGAATCATTTAACACATTAACATATAATCAACAATATATCCTGGACACAAAACACAATCTATACTTCAAGCAAAAAAATTCGATTCCCAAAAAGAATCATTTTGTCAACAAAATTTATTATTTAGTCATTTCAGTATGACTACACAAACAAAATCTACGAATCAATTGTAAAAAACATACTATACATCAAACATCAGTCATCAGCTGATCTCTCTGGGTCAAGTAAATGACCTTGCCCTAGATACATCTAAAAAATTATACAAGGTAAAATACATCACATGATTATAATTTTTACATTCAAACATAGTACAACATAATAAAACATAGAACACTCATCATTAATACAAATCCCATTCCATTAAAATAAACAATTAATTTGCATCTGAATAAAAATTACAAACATTCCCATTTTAGCTTCAAATTCTATTAAATCTTTCACTGGCTTCGTTTATTATTACATTTTACCTTTTCATTATCAATTATTTTGGGTGACTCATATTCATAATAATTCGATTTACAAATGGGTGATTAAATATAACCTCAACCCCTTCTGACTCTAACAATCACTAACAGATCTATATAGGATGACACCAATCCCTCAAAATATTTATCTCCACTAACTACTCTAACTCACCCCGAATCATTCTACCCTTATAACAAAATACCCTTTACCCTCTTTGTACTTAGGACGTGTGTTCCCCCTATGCTCATCCCCTTATTGGTTCCTGGTCCCCCAGGTAACCCCGCCAATGCACATATGGTTCACCTCCTGCGACAGTGCTTTTCGTTGAGGACTCCTTATCACACCACCCCCCCTTACAAAATTCCACCATCAGCTAATTACTCTCCAATTACATCCCTCTCATTACTCTACTTTTACTCACTATCGCTACTGTGTCCCTACTAATACTCAGTTTCTATCTTACTTATATTCCCAAAAATCTTATTCTGTTTAACACCCATCTAAAATTAACTCTTACTAATTCAAATGTCCTATTATAAATCTTTATCACCCAACTTCTAACCCAATGAAAATTCATAACTATCTCAAATTAATTTCATCATTTAACTTAAAACATTTTAAACACCTTGAAAATTTATTATTGAAACATTTAATTATATTGATAAAATCTGCAAATTACTTATAAGTGACATACTACATATATAACCCCAGCAGTCAGCTGATGTCTCACTGTCATGTGAATGACCTTTCTTTCAACCCACTTCATACAACTCACACATACACAAGATTATACAGTTATCATAAAATATTCTGGTAGATATAGAATCCTTACCATTAAACCTAGTACTTAAAATTGTTTGCTCTCATAAGGGAAATACATCACTAATCATCAAGTCATAGTTATAGCAACTGTTACTGAACAGGAAATTGGGTCATTAACCACCAACTCTCTCTATAGAGGAAGTGAAATTGATCGCCCTCTGTTTACAGATGTCGTCACCCTCTCACTGATTTCTCAGTTACTCTCCTACTACATCAATTTTGTTAAATTCCCCCCTTATACCCAGTTACAATTAGGTAACCACCCGCCGGATAAACCGGATCGAGCGTTTGCCTTATGCACAGATGCGTTATCTGTGCCCCTGGCTTGTAATGGCCAGCTCCTTTTCCACACACACTATTGTTTCCTGAGGGTGGACTGTGGCACCCATTTGCATCCCCAAGAACTGAAGTTTACATATATATGGTATAGACGCTGCCTATACTGTTCTTGGTTCAACGTTATACAAAAATTCGGCATTACTGATGTCCGAGGACACCAGTAATCCTACTATAATGATTCACACACCCTTAAAACGGCACTATCACCACCTTCGATGATAGCCGCTGTTCCATAGTTATGTAGTTTCCCCTGAGTTATCACCCGGTTAACTTCTATGTTCACCAATTTGGAATATATTTACTTTATAAATCCACGGTCAGGGTTTGGTGAAGCCGTGACCGCCCGAAAATTGGGGAAACTACCAAAAGACATATAAGGTTCACACTGATACCGTTACTACACTTCTCGGATGGTAAGCTCTTATATGTTTGGTTATATTTTACTTAATTTTTTATATTTATTCAACATCTCTGAGATTCATATATACTTTACCATTCAAACATTAAACATTTTACTTTATATAAATTGCATTATAAAATTCATACTTACATTACATCACTCATATACTCTCATAGACACAAAAATATAAACACCAAATAATGTACATAACTCCATGTATCTTCTGAAACATTATAGCAAACATATGATTCCACAACCAAATACATTTTACATTTATTCATTTCTTATTTATTATCACGTTCCAATCTCCTAAAATCATTTAAATTCATTATCAAAATCTGTTTATACAACATTTTAAATTAATCAGTTACTTCCTCTCAAATTATTTAATTAAATCAATTATTAAAAACACAACATATTTTAATTACTTTACTCCAATATAATTACAATTCATTTATTACCTTAATAATTATTCTTGTTATTTATTTAGTCTGCCAAAATATTATTATTATTATTAAAACAATTTCTACTACATACACACATTGTTTACATTAAATACATTTTATAACATAGACACAATTAATTCCACTATAAATTTATTTACAAATTCTTATCATTATTTTTCTGTTTACCACACTTCATTTCATAATCTAGCCAGGTCATTACCATAAACTAAAATATTTAAAATGTCCATTCACTGAATTTTTATTTACCCCCCGTCATCATGTATTAGTCTGGTGTATTTATAACATAAATCATTTTTGTCGACACATATTACATTATAGTTATTATTGTAATGACTATTTTCGTTAATTATATTGACATAGTAATTAACTACATTTTTGTCTCCCATTAATTCATAAAGCCCGTCTACATTGGTAATTTTAGTCCAGTCTCCATCAGTATTTTTGGTTAACATAAGGTAAGTTATTTTATCATTATACTCCTCCACTATATCAATCACATCATTAGGTAAGTGTGTTTATCATTTACAGCAGTATCATCAAAATAATCATCAATCTTCATTTCCCAAGGTAAGCATTTCATATTATTTATCTTCTCCACTTCTAACCTCTCTATCAACTCTTTATAATTTCTCTTTAACTGATATAATTCTATCTCCCTATCTACACACAACTCTCTCTCTAAATATCTCTCACCACAATGCCCTATCACATTTTCTCTACCATCCCATACAGAGGGTACTGCTACATTAAAACATCTCCTGATTCCTCCAGGAACAACATACAAATTCAAAAGACAATTATTGGTAGAACACTTATCTACCCAATACATTCGTGAAGACCTTTCTTCACCCCCCACTACACCACGGGAAAATTTTACCCTCTGCCACTCCTCTACCTCTATACTATCTTCATACTCTCTCTCTAACTGATAAACATTTGTTTCTACCCCTTTACAACCCATTACTCTCTCACTCTCACTAACTATCTTTCTATCATCACTAGACCATTATATTTATTATTTACCTCTAATTCAAATTTCTCTTATTTTCCACTTTTTATAAAAAATTACTGTTGATCTATTACGATTATACAGACCCAAGAAAAGAAAATAAAACATACATGTTGACTTACTTGTATGGTTAACAATCTTAATTAATAATAATAATAATCATAGTAAGGCGACCCAGTTTGCTCACACTCACACATATACAGATTACCCCCTTTTCATATAAAATAAGATTATATTTGATTTGATACGGTTACATGTGTAGCGTCGTTCCTACTGACCGCATGGCGTGTCACACAGAGTTCTCTGATTTGATGTCCAAAAAAAAGGTTGTTGTTTCACTTGTATTAAAATTTTCACATATTTCACTGTATATGTTATTAATTTAGACGGCTTTACACATCTCTGGTACACTTGGCTGGTCGGCCGACCCTAATTAACTTGGTCGGCCGAGCAAAGACTTTTATGACCGCGCGGTCTGAAGGTGTTATTCGACTGGGCAGCAACTATGCATACAGTTCCCCACTAAAACTCTGTTAAGCAGACGGAAACGCACAGCCTTCAGGCGACAAATTGTTCGTCATCGCGCCCAGTGTATGGATTGTCCATGGGCCCCATGTGCTAGTGTTGTTACACAGAGACGATATAGGAGGCTTTGGTGGGAGGAGCCTTTACTGGTTTCCGCCGTCTACAAAGCACATGTTGAGGCAGTGGTTCTGTCTCACCATTTTTTCATGGCGTTGTTTTAAAGTGGTATGCGTCGCATCTGCGCACATGCTGGTGTTGCGCGTACTAGTCCGTGACAAAACACTTGATTTACTAAAACAGTATTGCGTTCTATTACCACACCCCGCTCACAAAGCTATGTCACTGTTCATTGTCTGAATAGAACCTTTTTTACGTGGAACTTGCTGCACTGATAGCAAATAAATTTATGAATGTAAAAAATAAAATAAAGACCCTCTTTTTGCCCCATTACAAAACATTTCCCATTACAACATTACAAATATCTGTCATTTCCTAAATTACATCTCAAAATAATTAAATTCATTATTAAAATTCTCTTATATAAAATAAAAACACATTTAAATTAACTACATCATAACAAATTATTTACTTAAAATCGTTGAGCATCTTCATAATGCTCCTCAAATCAACATAAAATCATCTAGTTACATCATAAGATCAACTACACATTCTACCTCATCGATATAACTCAATTTAATACTCAATAGAACTTATTACTAACAGTTTAGTAACCTCCTTCTCCATCATTATTTAATATCCCCCCATATTAATCCCTTAACCCCTGATACCCCGCATTACAAAAGTGTCAGTGACCTCAAGGAATTTCACCCATGTTGATATGACACAGGCTCGCATAAATGAAGCCTCTCCCTCGCAGCATGTAACGTTGCCACTGGCCATCCATCTCTCTATTTCCCCCCATGTCTGGACTGTAGCGCCCAGTGGCTTCCACAAGGACTGATTCGGCTAGGGTGTAAACATTATTTACCCCGTCCTTGCTTCAGCGTTATATTAAAATTCGGCATTACTGGTATCCGAGGACACCAGTAATCCTACTACAATGATTTATACACCCTTAATACGGTTCTATCACCCCATTCGGTGGTAGCCGCTGTTCCAAAGTTATGGTGATTCCCCTGATTTAAACCCCCTGTTAATTTCTAAATTGTACCAATTTCATAGGCATCCATCCATGGTCAGGTTGTATTTTTATAAGTCTGGCCATAACTGGTTGTCATCCAAAACCACGGTCTGGGCTGGTAAGGCCGGGACCACCCTAAAGTGGGGAATCTATTTAAAACGCACAATACATGTTTAAGATTCCTACACTTACATCCTACTCAATTACACTTAATCAACATAATACAACATAATAGACACTCAAATTGAACATCAAACATCATTACATTAAAATAAACATCTCACCTTGTAACTATACAATTCTATTACTTTAATAATAATGTCAAGTTTATAAAATTTTACGTACCTTCGGGTTAACTTCCAGGATTCTATAGACAAAATCAGTTGCAGAGCGAAATCTGGGTTTCAGTGCGAAATAATATTAACACAGTGTATGCTGTCTAAAACAACTTACTTCTTATTTATTAAGCCACTTTTTCTTTTTTGGTAAATTAGAACATTCTTTGAATTATCAACATATAAAAAACATAAAATTAATCAACAAACAAATCTTACTCAACTTTAACAAAATAATTAATGGACCAGTACTTTTATAATTCTACTTGTTACCCCATTTAGAGCTCTCTTTTAATCTTTATTTGTAACGGGTCATTTTTGGGTATTTTTTTTATTTTAACAGTTAGGGGCATATGTATTTTTATGTATTTCATTTTGGGCGGACTTTTCATAAAATCATTGTGCAACCGAATTCATTTCATTTATAATGGACCACGTGTTAACAGAACGGTGTTGAGCAAGATTGGTTGAGACAAAGGCGATACGCAATTTCCATTGTGCAACGCAACGAGCAAAGAATTCACCTCCACAAATTTCCAAGAACTATGCGAGAGTGTGGCAGTGCACACACGTCACTACGCGCGCATGGGCGCATACCCAAGCGAGATTGGAAAACTCAAGATGGCCTGAGCAGATTTAATTCAGCAACGTGCGTTTGGGCGGTAGGAAATCATGGCCCTTTTGTGACATTAGCCAGTGCCTAGTTGAATTCGTCTGCTATCGTCACTCCAACAACTACAGGCGTGGCATAGGACGAAACTGTGACGACTAACTGTAAGGCATTGATGTCCGTCGTCTCAACAAAAAATCATCAAGGAGTGGGGAACTGAGAGACGCTGGCAGTCCTTTGCCGACTTTCGACGGCGCAGGCAGTCCGTTAAACGGGGCTCAAACAAATAAAACTTTTCTAAATTAAAATTCAGTGCAGTACTTAAAATGAAGTGCGGCTAATCTGATACAACAAGGAACAACAACAACAAGAACCCATACAAACTATTTTCGGACACGACTAAATACAAAATGAAAAACTTAAGTGCTCAAGTTATAAACGCGTGCTGGCAGGGAGAGTTTTTTAAAATGTTAAGGGTTTAAATAATATTTTGGTATAAATGTGAGTGTGGCAAAGCTGGGCGGCTTTTGAGTATATTTGTGTTTATATTTGCATTTGTGTCTGGTCAAACATAAGGTAAGCTATAGTCTGTAAGGTGCAAAAGTTGCACAACATGTAACAAGAAGATTTAACATTTCAACATTTCTGAGTAATAAAAAAGTCTGATTTCTCTTCCATACAATTGAGAGTTAAATTCTTTCAATGCCTTATTTCGTTATATGTATCGTCAGAGTTCGTCGAACGAAATGGGTTTACCTACACTATGAGATCCGGCCAGATCAAAATCGTAAGGTAAGTGGAAGGGTTAATTTAATTTGAATAAAATAATTTTAACAAAAAATATAAAAGTTACAATTGGTGCAGCGTGACCAGGATTTAATATAACTGAAGAGGGGTTATCTTAACGCCGGCCTACATCTGACGATGCATAACGAAGTAGGGTTGTGAAAGTAAATTGATGTTGTAATATCAGTTTTGAAAAAAGACTGATCATTGGTAGTTGTTACGTAAGACAAAATAGATTAAATAAAAATGTCTGAAAACACAGAGAAGAGCAGTATAGTAGATTCAATTATGAGTGAGAGTGGCAGTGGTTCGATGAACCCGTCACCAAGTGTGAGCGAAGTAAGTCAGTCAAGGCCAACAGCTGAGTTGAGCGTGCAATCAATAGTTAACGATGACCTAACTGGATCAATTATGGTCGATCACGCAGAAGCGAAATCTACCCCAATATTGATTAAATCGAATAAAACGAAAGAGAAAAAATTGTCATTAGACGACCTATTAGATTTTATGAAAGTTAATTTCGATAAACAGAATAATGACCTCAGTAACCTCAATAAACGTTTTGATGATAATGATATAATTTTAAACGAGATGAAAAGTGATTTTAACAATAAATTAGATGAACAGAGAATAAAATGCGAACAGCAGAATATTAAAAATGATATTATTTTTAATGAAATTAAAGAACAGAATATTCAGTTTCAGCAAAATATAAATATAAAATTTGACGAGTTGATAAATAACATACAAGACAAGAATGTATGTCTTGAAAATGCCAATGAAAGGACAAGAAATAGTCAGAATAAAGTAGAACAGAGTAAGAATAATACAAACGAAAGTTGTAATGACAATGTTGTGTTAGGTAATGAATTAATAGATAATAATGATGTTGATAATAACGAGAATAATAATGTAGTCGAAAAATTGGTATCTGAGAGTACTAATGAAGTTGTAGAATGTGATTATGAGATGTTAATGTGTGTTAATGAGTTAGAGAGAGAGTGGAAAGAGAGTTATATTACAGGTATGAAACAGGGGGTAAATTTTTTACGAGGTAGAATGGGGGGTGAAGGAAGACCTTCACGTATATATTGTGTAGACAAGAGTGCTACAAATAATTGTTTTTTGAAGTTTTTTGCTTTTCCTGTAGAAGTCAGGAAAGATTTAATTGAATTTATACCCTCTGTCTGTAATACTTTTGAGAGTGTGATTTGGGGTTATGAAGAAAGAGATGTAAACAGAGAATTGTATGTTAGTAAAGAAACAGAATTATATAACTTAAATAGAAAGTATGATGAATGGAAGGAAAGTTTAGAAGTATATGTGAATGATAATGATTACAATGATGTAATAAAAATAATTAACCCAATAGTTAATGATTTTACTGATGGAGACTTGATAAAAATACCTAACGTAGACTGGTTTAACGAATATTTGAATAAGTTGATTGAAGTTGGTTTTTCTGGTTACAACACACAAAACAGTCATTTGTGTGCTGATAAGATTGAACGATGTTATGTAGAACCAAGGTTGATTTGGAACGATGGAGGTTAAACTATTAAAACAATAAAAGACAGTATAAATATTTTGTTTTATGGTTTTGTGACATGGCAGAATGGGACAAATGAAGTGCGGAAAAACTGAACAATAAATAAGAGTTTGTAAATAAAATATAGTGAATTTATATGTGTGTATGTAAGATGATTGTTGTGATAATAATATTGAAATATTTGCAAATAAATAAATATCAGAATGAAGTTTGAAAACAGTAAGTGACTAATGGTGATTGTTTCGATAACTATATAATTTATATTGTCAGTCATTAATTAATTAAAACTAATTTGAGATGCTTAAATATTTTGATTGATTATTTGAATGTTAATTAATTAATTTTTTATGAATTTAATTTAGTTTACGAGATGGAAAGTTGGCAGTGAATGATTAATTATTTACTTTAAACTAATTTTGTGTAAAATGTTTCAGAGATGGTAGTGATTATGTTTTGTGGGTATATCGTGTTAAATGGAGTGTAAGTATGAAAATTTTATAATCATGTGCAACAAAAATGTTTACAGGCATGATTGAGGTGTTAATGCAATAGTGAGATTTTGTGCAATCATTGTGTTTAATAAAAACAACAATTAAAAATTTTAATAATAACTGAAAAATGATTTAATAATTATTAATAATAAATTTTGAAAATTTCAAGAAAGTTAAATGGTAAAAGGTTATGAATGGGTTAGACGATTATTGATGTAAATATTATATGATAATGTATACAAAAGAAATTTTTAATTAGTTTTCAATTGTAATTAATTATTAAGTGGCTATTAAGGGGGTGGCCTGTGCTCTCACAAGTAGCGAAAAGGGTTGGGGGTAGCAGTGAGTGTTACCTCCATCGGAGGCCAAACTGGCGATAAATGTGCGGCACACCTTATCCGTGTAAAATAAAAAATTTTACACACAATACTAAATAACGTGTCGCACATAAGAATATTGATGCATAACAGGCAGTGAAATTAAAGTTAGATTTCCTCGACTTTTCGGGCGGTTGCTGCCTTACCAGCACTAACCGTGGTTTTGGCTAGCGGCCAGCTATGGTCATATCAAGTCCCTTGACCATAGCTGACTTGAAATTGGTATAAATTTGAAATTCAATGGGGGGACATTAGAGGAAATCTCCGGAACTAGGGAACAGCGGCTGCCACTCTGTTCGAGGAGGAACAGCAGAGCCAGGTGGCAGATCCGTTTTTAAGGGTGTATGATTTTATAACAAGAACATGTTGATGTTCACTAACTTTAAAACTTAACAGCGGAAGCAGAGACACGGAGAGGTAAACCCTGCTCCAAAATATACAGTCTCTGTGGAAGCGAAAGGGCGAGACAGTCCTCCATAATCTGAAATAGTGTGTGTGGCTGGGAGGTGACGTAAAGGAGTCACGAATTTAAAATTTTATAACGTAAAAGTTTTGCTTATTCAAGGTTTAATCCAATCAAAAATGCTTGTGCTCTGTCCACATAATTATATGCTCAGACTCGTAAATTAAGGTGTTCATGCTATAATTTTAAGTGTATTATTTTATTGTTGTCTATTAGATAAGCATTGATAAGAATATGTAATTTTATTATGTGTGTATTTGTTTGAGCCAATAAGTAAATCGTCTGGCAGGTTAACATAAGCATCAGAATCAGAGAAATGGGAAACAATGAGGTGAGAAGGGAGAATAAATAAAAATAAATATGTATCTTCCATGTAATTTGTTCAATTTTAAGATGTAGTTTCATTGTGTTTTTATTATGTTAGGATATCAGCTGATCAACAATACCATGTCACTGGTATATTGGTTTGTAAATGTTACAAGTAATTAATGTTTAGTGTACTACAGATATTTTGAAGTAAAGATAAAAAGAATATGCAAATTAATAAAAGATAATTCATGGGTGATAAATGTTTTATGGGACATGCAGACCTGTCCAAGTTGAATTAAAAGTTGAATGTGAAATGATGGAGATGAATATAATGTAATGTTGTTTTTGAGTTGATGTGATATAACAGAATTTTGTGAAATATAGATGTTGACACAGTGGTAATGGAGACTTTATGTAGAGTTTTGAAGGATATATATTTATGTTTATAATTAATGAGATTCTTTTGTTGTATTTGTAGTGATGCAATGAGATTGAGAATTTTGGGGATGGCAATTTTGTATTAGGGGGTAGTGTATTTGGGGAGTCCGCAACAAGGGTTGGGACGGGATAGGGATAGATTTTAGCAAGGAGGGGCCGCCTTAGGTAGAATCCGGGCCGCCAAATAAGGGAAATGAGTTTTTGGGAAGGAAACACGTATCCTATATACAAAGGGTTAGAGAGTATTTTATAATGGGAGAAGGCGGCGAATTGTGTTAAATGATAAGTTGGGGTTTAGAGTGTCCTGATTAGTAGATATTTTGATAGAGATGGGTGTCATGATAATTGAGTTGATTAATATTAGAGTCAGAGGGAGAAAGTTCATATATGTACACAGATCCAGTAGTATATCAAATGAGAATAAATGAGTTACAACACCCACAGTAATGTAGAATTAAACTGTTAACTAAAGAGAGGAATTTATAATCAAGATTATACAATTGTTTATTTTTTTTTTCAACCAGTGACAGAAGTTTGATAAAATTTGAAAATAATGTAAAATCAAGAAGTGTTTATTTTAAATAATTTAAATGTCAAGTTGATGATTAATTATATTAATATTTTGTTTATTTTAAATATTTTATGTTACTATGTTTTGTATTTCAAGGTAGGATATTACAGATATTCAAAGTGTTTTCAGAACTTATATATAACATATGTAGGTCAAGGGTTTTGGACTTGACCTAGTTAAGATCAGCTGATGAGGTCATACACCTACTAAGCTTGTATAGTAGGAATCCAATTTTAATTTGTTTGTTTGATTAACTCAAACCAATATTTGAATAATTTTAATAAATGTTATTTAATAAATAAATGTAATAAAATTTTTTTAATGAATAAATTTAAATTTTTTGAATTTTAAAATTTTTTTAAATTTTTTTTAAATTTTTTGATTTTTCGCCTGCCAGCGAATGACTATTTCAGATAAGGATTTTATTATATGTGCATTAACCATGTTTCTTTTATTGTATCGTGTTGTATTGGTAGACTATAAGTGGTTCTCATGTTAGAGTAAGGAGGTGTTTATATTAGTAGAAATGTCTAGGTAGTCATGTTAAAAAAAAAAAAAAAAAAAAGAGAAAAAGAGGAAGAGAATTTTTTGATAAACGATTATTTTTTTGAATTTTGATTTTTTTAAATTTTTTATAAATTTTAAAAGAAAGTTTTATTTTTTTTTATGTGTTATGGTAGCCTGTAACGTGAGTGTGTGTGCGCCCAGTATTTGCTAAAGGCAGCCCAGCTTGCAAAAAGGGGAAACATATCGGCGGAGGAGCTGGAGTAATTTTAGCCAGGGGTTGAGGATTTTTGGGGGTAGCATGGTAAAAGGCGAGGTGCGCCGTGGTGCGAGTCTGATCGATTTCTCGGTGTTGGGATCTCTTACGGAGAAGTCCAGTGATCTCGTTCAGATGAGTCCATGGTCGCTGAGCCAGGGGGGTCGTGTACCCAGGAGATTAAGAACAAGGGGGTTGTTGGCACCAGTTCCTCACCGGTCCTCTTCGGGGTTATCGATGAGATTTCTTCTGTTGCGAACAGCAGAATTCTCATCGAGAGGGTATTGTAACGGGTCATTTTTGGGTATTTTTTTTTATTTTAACAGTTAGGGGCATATGTATTTTTATGTATTTCATTTTGGGCGGACTTTTCATAAAATCATTGTGCAACTGAATTCATTTCATTTATAATGGACCACGTGTTAACAGAACAGTGTTGAGCAAGATTGGTTGAGACAAAGGCGATACGCAATTTCCATTGTGCAACGCAACGAGCAAAGAATTCACCTCCACAAATTTCCAAGAACTATGCGAGAGTGTGGCAGTGCACACACGTCACTACGCGCGCATGGGCGCATACCCAAGCGAGATTGGAAAACTCAAGATGGCCTGAGCAGATTTAATTCAGCAACGTGCGTTTGGGCGGTAGGAAATCATGGCCCTTTTGTGACATTAGCCAGTGCCTAGTTGAATTCGTCTGCTATCGTCACTCCAACAACTACAGGCGTGGCATAGGACGAAACTGTGACGACTAACTGTAAGGCATTGATGTCCGTCGTCTCAACAAAAAATCATCAAGGAGTGGGGAACTGAGAGACGCTGGCAGTCCTTTGCCGACTTTCGACGGCGCAGGCAGTCCGTTAAACGGGGCTCAAACAAATAAAACTTTTCTAAATTAAAATTCAGTGCAGTACTTAAAATGAAGTGCGGCTAATCTGATACAACAAGGAACAACAACAACAAGAACCCATACAAACTATTTTCGGACACGACTAAATACAAAATGAAAAACTTAAGTGCTCAAGTTATAAACGCGTGCCGGCAGGGAGAGTTTTTTAAAATGTTAAGGGTTTAAATAATATTTTGGTATAAATGTGAGTGTGGCAAAGCTGGGCGGCTTTTGAGTATATTTGTGTTTATATTTGCATTTGTGTCTGGTCAAACATAAGGTAAGCTATAGTCTGTAAGGTGCAAAAGTTGCACAACATGTAACAAGAAGATTTAACATTTCAACATTTCTGAGTAATAAAAAAGTCTGATTTCTCTTCCATACAATTGAGAGTTAAATTCTTTCAATGCCTTATTTCGTTATATGTATCGTCAGAGTTCGTCGAACGAAATGGGTTTACCTACACTATGAGATCCGGCCAGATCAAAATCGTAAGGTAAGTGGAAGGGTTAATTTAATTTGAATAAAATAATTTTAACAAAAAATATAAACTTACATATTTTTTACAATGGAATTATTTATTTGTGAGGGTTTGAATATTTAACTAAGAGTTTGTTATTGGTACTTAACCATTCCGGCGACATCCCACTCGATTTCACCAACTATGCAGGTTATTATCCATTTCCCGGATCACTCCGCACTTCCGTGTTTATGCAGTTAATAAGTTTTCCACACTCCATGTTATATAATGGTACAAACAGTTTTTTGTAGTTTAATACAAAGATTGGTTACTTTTTATTTTATAACATTTTGTTGGCCGACGTAATTAGCTCACGAGCACTGATTGTTGTTTTTTCTTAGTTGACCACGCGGTCAGAGATACGAGTTGACTGTTGCTTAATCTGGCATTAGGGGTACTGACTACCAGGTGTAAGGCTGGTCACGTGATCGCCAGTCTGAGCTCCGATTGGTTATTTTGAAATGTTCTGGAAGCTTGGCCTGTGAATTCTGCAACTTTTTGCCACCTGGTGAAATCTATACATTGGCTTCATTTTTTCGTGATACCCGGACTCCATGAACCATATGTCGTTACGTAATATGTCTGGTCTGTCTGAGTCCAGAGACAAAACACAGACATGTTGTTTTGTAATAACACTGCATGTATAGTTGGTTAGAATGAGGTACACCAAAGGTGAACACTGACTGCTTTGAATTATTTTCAATTATTAAAATTTATCCCTGTCCCAGATATGTCCCGTTACAACACCCCCCCAATGAGAGGTTTTATGGCGAAGCATAAAAACTCTCATCGCATAAAACCTAAGAGGGTCAACGAGGATATGGCGCTGCAACCCCCCTTAACTCTTTACGAAAATCATGGGTACTTACCTCTCTAGTCCGGTGGCTGTGGCTGCACCTATCCGACCTTACTGGACTTCTCGCTCGAGATCCCAACACCATAAAATCAGATAGGCACACCACCACAGTATCACCTGACTCTGAAACATTCAATTAATATATCAACAAACGGCCTTCCATTACTCCATATCCCCAACTGATTCGTTTCCTCTTAGTCATACTGGTTCATTGTTTGCAAAGTACTGGTTCTCTATTTTTGTTTGTTTCAATGTACTGGATTCGTACAAATACCTCTGTTTTACATTCATAGCTCTTAAACCTGTAGCACGACTATAGAAAATACAATGTTTACATGGCAACATAAACTTACGACCTACTTACATCTAATACATAAAAATCCCATACGAGTTGTATATTTTGTACCTAACAAAACACGGTTCACCACCAAAATTACAAATTGATTACATAAAATACAAAGAAATCATAACCACTTTACTCTAAAACACCTTATCACCAATCCACAACTCAAACTTACGCTAAAACAAAAAATTTTTTTTACAATCCCCCTAAATCCCTTAACCCCTGATACCCGTTACAATTTACTGTGTTCTGCACACTAGGCGTCTTGACCATCGCCGGCCTCATCCTAGCCGTAAACCACATCTCACTCGTGGCCTGTAACTTGGTCACCCCCCATCCACACTTACTATGACCCCCCTGGACTGTAGCGCCCAGTTGCTTCCACAAGGACTGATGCACTAGGGGTGGACATTTTTTCTTTTATTCCACCCCCATCCTTGCTTCGGCGTTACAATAAAAATTCAGCATTTCTTACTTACTAATCATGATGAATACACCCCTAATGGACTACCACCCCTATATGGGTGAAAATAGCCCTGTTCCAAAAATTGGTAGATTCCCCTAAAAATAACCCCCCAACTAATTTAACAAACCACCGGGTTAATAAAACAAAAACAAACCATAAGTCGGTTATAACAATTAGAATTTATGATTTGCTATAATTAACTACTTTCACGGTCATGGTCCGGTGAGGTCATGACCACACTTAGATGGGGAATCTACAGTTAAACATACAATACAGGTTTATTAGTTATACCTGTTTACATCATCAGTTGCATACACATCTTGTTTTACAAACACTAACTCAGCCTAAATATTTTTGATCACATCAACACTAATATTTCCTTCAATTTTCAATTTATATAAATATTTCAATCATTACGTTTTAATCAATTATCATTGATTTTACAATTACAATCAAAATTCAAATCAAAATAAATTTAAACACATTACTAAAATTCACATTTTAAAATTAATTTACTTTCTATTCAAATTTACTTTCATTACCTCGTATGTTCAAAACAGTTTCAGTTACTTGCATTACATTTTATTCAAAATGATTCTAGTTGGTTTAATTTGTTTAGTTTCGCCCTGGCATTTCAATAAAGTTTACATGCATCACATCGTTTGGTTCAAATCTTTCCTTAAATTCCTCCATAATCGCATTCTAACCCCAATTATCTCTACTCATGACCTAACATAGCAGGTACCACAAAATAATAATTTAACCTTTTGGTTACATGATTGTTGTATTTTAAAATTTTTCCAAAAATTATTTTTTCTCTAACTACCTGTGAATAGGTCATATTTTATATGTACAGAATTATGGTCTATAGAGATGCGACCGAAAACGAACAGAACCCATACATCAATGAATGTGAATAACAATCCTTTTGGCAGCCCTAAATTCCTTACCTGCCCCCCTTTTCGGAAATAAAAAACAAACCCCAACCGCCAATTTATGACCCCATCTCGATAGGCCATAATTCAGTCAGACTATACGGAAAATTTATTATCTCGGTTTGTCTCCTCAGCCACAAAACTTCTCCACTACTTACCTATTAAGGGATGAGTTGACAACCCACAAACAACACTGGTTTAAAAACTTGAAGATTGTCTTAATTTATGGTAATTTAGAATTAAGGCAATCGTTGGTCCACGAGATGTGCCAATTTGTGCACCTATTTTTATATTTCTTTAACCACGGACTTTAGGGGTCCCCCTCCCCGTTCTTTATTCTATGTAAATTTCTAGTTTCTACCAATTTGGTAGAGAAAGACCATCTTTGTCCCACCACAATGGGAGGTGGCTACAACCATGGTCCATCTCTGTGTGTCCAAAATCCACGACCAGGGCTGGTGAGACCATGGCCGCCCGAAAATGGGGGAGGGTCCCTTCTGAAAACAGTAAATTTTTATATACAATTACATAATTTACTTCGATATTTTATTTTGACCAATACATTTTTAAATTTGTGGCGTTATGGGTACCCACTATCTCCCGCGTCACTTGATTTTGGAGTACGTACGCGTTACCCATCTTGATATCTATTATCTCATACGGCCCCTCATACAACAAAAAGAACTTCTTGATTTCTTTATCCTGTGCACTCGATAAATCGTGCCTTCTAACCAACACTCACTGACCTATTTCATATTTGGTACACTTACCCTTAGCGTCATGCCTACGTTTTCTCCTCTCTCCCTTCGTTAGTAAACTTTCATTGGCTAACCTCAGCTTTACGCATCTATCAACGGTATTACCTTCCGGTGGATATTCAAATAGTTGTTCTAAAACGGTGTGAACCCGGTAGACTCATGTGTTGTGCAGTTCAACCAATCCTCAATTTTCTTCACGTACCTCGGCCACTCACTATGTTTGGTATGACAGTACGCTCTAAAGATTCTGCCGATTTCTCTCATCACTCTCTCTGCTTGATTGGATTGTGGATGGTACACCGCAGTGTGCTTTGGTATTATACCTTCCCAGCCCAGAGTCTGCCGCCATTTACCACTGATGAATTGTGGTCCGTGATCCGAAAGTATTACTTTGGGTTTCCCTACGTTGAGCATGTAATCCCTTGTTATTTTCTCACTTAGCACTTTACTTGTCGCTCTTTTGATACTATATAGTTTTACAAATTTAGAAAAGGTATCCAACACTACAAAAACATACATCACTCCTCCCCTACCCTTAGGTAACGGGCCATACAGATGAACCGCAACTAAATCAAAAGGCCTTTCTACTTTAATAAAGTTTAGCTCTCCTTCCAACCGATAGTTGACTACTTCGGACTTTTGACATAAATCACATCCCCTTAATAATTTGCGAACACGCCTCTCCATGTTTTTGAATATACATGACTCCTTTAATACGCTTACACATTTTTTAGCCCCAAAATGTCCATACCTGAGATGACAATCCCACATGATTTTTTCTACTAGCCCTTCTGGTATCATTAATCTCCAATCCCTTTCACTCCCCTCTACTTTTTTGAATAAACTCCCTTGATAGATTTGAAAATATCGGCTATATACAGAATGATCTAAGTTGGATTCTAAACTTAATATGATTTTATTTAACTTAACATCTGATCTTTGCATTTTTTAAATTTCTTTCAACTCTTCCCCAAAAAGCATATCTTCTCTACTTAGTCAGAAAATTTCTATTTCATTCAACTCTCCCAGTTCTATTCCCCTCCATATCTACCCTTGAGAGAATGTCAGGTACTTTGTTTTCTACTCCCCTTATCTGTTCCCAGGAAAAATTGTATTCTTGTAAAGCTAGCACCCACCTGGTAAGTCGACTGTGCGTCAGTTTGCAAGTGTTTAAAAATGATAACGCCTTGTGATCTGTTCTGATAATGGTCTGATTCCCTAGAAAGTAGGTACAGAATTTCTTCACTGCAAAAACAATACTTAACAGTTCCTTCTTGGTGGTTGTATAATTCCTCTCCGCTGCTAACAAAGTCCGGCTGGCAAAAACGATTGTCCGATGTTCCTTATCCTCACCCTCCTGATATAGTTCCGCACCGAGGGCTAAGTTGCTGGCGTCCGTCTGTAAATAAAATTTTTTCTGAAAATCGGGATGGTTCATCATTATCATATTCATAAATTATTCTTTAATCTCGTCAAATGCAACTCTTTCCACTTCTCCCCACCTCCATGGTTTATTCTTTTGTAATACCGCACTTAATTTAGAGGTTACTCGGGTATAATTCTTTTGAAACTTCATATAAAAATTACATAAACCTAAAAAACTCTGCAATTGTTTAATATTTTTTAGGTTCAGGGAATCGCATTATTGCTTCTACTTTTTCGGGGTTAGCCCGAATTCCGTCCGATGAAATAATGAAACCCAAAATATGTATCTCTTGCTATAAAAATTTTGACTTCTCCCAATTTACTGTTAAACCCCCTCTTTGTAACTTATCTAGTACATATAGTCCATTCATCAATTTATGCCACGAATAGAGACTACTTTCATTATACGTTTTTTGGGTCGCTGATTCCGAAAATCGGGGTCCCGCGGCTCCAAAATTAGTGCGGCATCCCTAAAAATGCAAACAACACCCCTTTTAGGGTTTTTTTTGCAAAAATCTAATTAACAATCTGAAATAACTTTATGAAATGCCCTTATTTTAATAATCATTTTTATTTTTAGTGAGATAATGTTAAATTGAGCCAAAATTTATTCTTAGGGTAAATCAAAGGGGGTGAAAACCACTCCCTGAGTAGAAAAAAAGGGAAAAATGCATGAAAAACTTTTTTTATTACTTTTTTCAGTACGTTTCGAATAAACAGTCATTGTACAACTAAAAATAATATGTTTATGCCTTAAGAAATAAAAACTACCCCTGAACTACCCCCTTCAGGGGTAAAAATAACATCTAAATTTAAGTACACATGAAAAAACGCAATTGGATATATATTTTTACATTTTATTTTAATTTACAATGAATTAGTGTTAACAAAAAATATCGCAATTTATTTTCACCCTTTTGAGGGGTAAAACTACCCCTAAAACATCGTAAAATAAAAAGTATGTAAAAAAATTTCGGTTCTTACATTTTGCTTTATATTGCGAATAAATAGCCATGTTTGTCCTATGCAACATTTATTGCAATCTTGGCATTCAATTGGCATTCAAAAAAACAGCTGAAAAAACGTTTTTTTGAACACCTAAACGCATACAAAAAACCAGAAATATATAAATCCAAGTTAGCCACACATGCAATAAACACAGAACACGAATTCCCAAAAATAACCAATGTATCACTAATAAAACATATACCACACAAAGGTACCATAATGAACATTCGGGAAAATTTACAAATATAAAAACATAAAACACAAAACAAACTAATACCAGAACAAATACAAATCAATACAAAACATGACACAATATTCAAAGCACTCAAGATCGAAAATACAAAAAATACAAAAACATATACCACAATCACACACAATAATACAACTTTAAAAGACCAAAGACCAACAAACTACTTTAATAACATCCAGCAGCCAACACACAAATACTTCACCAGAAACAAGATCGCGAAGGCTCAAGATGAGAGAACAGGAACTCTCGAAACATGTTCCAAATAAGGAAAAGAACATCTTGAGGTAAATAATTATAAATTTTAAATACTTTATATATATCAAGAAACGAACTGTAGCAGAAAGTGATTGAATATATATATTATAACTTTACTATTTGCGTGTTGTTGTGTTGTGTGAATGTATGAGCACCTACCTGCAGTCCGATCTTGCGGTTTTCTTCCGACTAGGGCGTGTGGATTTTGGATTTGATTTCGCAAGTATGTAAACTCAAGTGTATAACAACAGCACACTAAATAAGTTATTTTAAAAGTGAAGAGTTTTGTGAGGTTGGTAGGCTCCGTAGTACAGCAATAAAAATACAATGTGGGGTAATAAAAAAGGGGTTTATTACTCCAAACACACAAGAATGAAATGGTTATAAGTTCAAATATTCTTACAAACTAACCAGTGAATAAATCTTGTCTAATGTTTTCTGAATGATTAATAATTTTCAGAAGTTGAGCTCGTTATCTTAAAAGAGTTTATTTTAACTGAGAATTTAATTAATCAATTTAATTTAATTCAATTTAATTTCAATGTCTTTAAAAATTTGGTTCTAATGAAATAAAAACTCTAAAGTTACTTGAAAATATTCATAAAATAAACTAAGCGTGACAATCTAGTTCACGTCCCTTTATTTACTAGTGATCTGACTCACGTATACTGCAGTATGAGCAAATTATTTAATTCTTTGTTAAGATTTGTATAGCGCTTTTTGTTTTATCTACTATTAATTCTTAACTAATGCTTATTAATTACTTATACTGGCTATACATATTATCACACGTGAATAATTCTTATTTAACTAGAGTCTTTGATTTCTGGCATCTGAGTGATTTATATTACATTGATTTTAATTAAAAAAGAAAGAAAATTTAACTGTTGAGTTGTTGATTTAACTGTTGTTGAGTGGATTGTAGAGATGCTCCGGATGTCCCTCGCTGTCCTTGTCCAATCGGCTAGAGATAGTGATCTACTTGAGCGTCCTGGGTTTTGGTGGTGAGCTCAGAAATCAGCAACACTCTGCTCTCCTGCTAGTTGATGAAGTTTTTACGTCTGTAGCTTTCTGCGAGAACTGCTTCACATCCCTCGTCGATTCACGTTTCACGTCAGTGTGTGTGTGTGTGTGTGTCGTTTCGAGTTGTAGCTCTGCTTGTCAGCTGATTCGCAAGTGGTTTAGACGGCCTCTCTGTCGTATTCTTAAAGTAAGGTCTTGTAGTCTTGTAGATCTCTTGCGTGCATACGCCCACAGTTAATGTAGTGCACAGTACGCTTGTTTGTTGGTGTGGAAGAGTATCTTGACTGAACGCTGTAATTACGAGTCGTTACAGTTGATCTGTTTTATGATGATCATAATTACGTGCGTTGACCACGTAGAGTCTTCAGATGAGTCTTCACAAAACTATGGTTTTGAGACGATCGAAGATATACATCTGTTCTTCTTGAATACTGGCAGTAGAGTGTTTAATCAGCCCCAAAACTTTGGTTCCAATTTCTTCGAATGATTTGATTGGCTGGCACACTCTCCCTACTACTCAAAATTTGAATCACCTCAGCCCGTGAGAACGAAACTACTTTCCCAAAGACTGAGAATTTATATTATTATTAATATTCTTATTACAACGGAACTGAATTGTCGTTCCGGATTTCCTGTAGCACTTGTATATTGCAATCGTCTTGGCTGCAAGCCAAGTTGTGCTAATTCTAAAATATACAATTTGTTGTAAATTCTTATAGCTATAACATATTAAAAGCTCTTTTATGTAGCTCAATTATTACGGAAGTTATTAACATAAAATTAATTAACTCTGTTGTTATTTAATTATATTGCATAAAATTCGCACACCCTATTATTAATATTTCGGCAAACATTTTGGCTATAATGGATTTCGCCTGAATTTACTGGTTTCCGAAATATTAATAATTGAAAGTTTGGGTGTGGTCGTATTCGTTACACAGTGAGTTGATTATGTAACAGCCGCGTGTGCGCCTTGTACAATGCATTATTATGATCGCTATAACATATGAGTGGAGTTTCGACTATTAAAATTGATTTAAACATCAATATAGTATACCCTTAACATATAACTCCAAATTAATGATATTTGGTCCTGTTATATACTCCCCCACCCGTTTAAAAAAAAAATGAGTAGTATATACAATTATTTTTTTTTCAATTATTTTAAATGTACATTGAATTGATTATGCTTGCTACTATACATTGTATTAATTATCTATGGACACATACATTAGTGTCAATGTTCTTTACGTATATAACTTAATTCTAATTGAACAAAATCAATAACATTATTGTGCATGTAAACTATTGTGCAGTAAATGTTTGTAGTAAGGCTAGTAGTTAATTGCAGCGTTTAACTAAGAATGTGAGATAAGCGCCAGGCAACAGCTGAATGCACGGGCTCCAGGAATGTGCTGGGTTTGTTTACAGTGATATCAAAGAACGCGCGACGTTAATTAGCTTGACCCACATTCTAACAGCTGAGAGCTACGCATTGTGTGGCGAGCGCTTCCTGTCGCGTACGCGTTTGTTTACTACCGCGCTACTAACGAACTATCGTTCATACACAACTTATTTACAATTATTATTAATATTATATAACACACATTTAATTTATTTTAATACTAATTATTATTAACCCTATATATTATATTAAAAAGTCGTATTATTTCGTACTGACGCGCCTTGGAATTTCATCTTACTCATAATATTTTCTTAAAGAGCTCGCATGATATTTTCCTACCGTTTTTGTTCGGTCGAGCGTCGTAACGATGAAGGTGTGAGGTGCTAGTTGCTCAGCTAAGAGGTAAGGTTGTATAACCGAAAAAACTTTGCGGCGACATTTATGTCTCTCCGTCACACGGGGTTTGCCTTGAGAAGCACTTTCTCTCCTACTACAAAGTTGGTTAATTTATGAGTTGTATTAAACCTCTCCACCCTTTTACGCCCTTTCGCAACTATCCTGTCTTACACAAGTTGGTTTTTACACTGAACTGGCAGAGGTAGATTACAGGTTTTCGGCGTGCACAAATAATTCTGCCAAAATCTCTCTGGGTTTGTTCCAGAGTCTAACTCTGCTAGTGTGTATTCAGTGGTGTCATGATAATTTTCATTTATCGCCGTTTCAAAGAATGGTAGGAACTCGGGCCATTTGCTTTGCTCTTTATAGCAATATATCAGGAACATTTTTCCTATTTCCCTATTCACTCTTTCGGCGAGGTTGCCCTGTGGTCATCTTATCGAGGTGAGGATCACCTTAATGCCATTTCGTTCCAGGGTTGCTGCCCAGTGCTTATTCTGGAATTGTTTTCCCTGGTCACTAAGCACGCTCTTTATCGGTCCATGTTGCGGAATATACTTGTTGAGTATAATGTTCAATATGGATTTTGTGGTGGGTCTAGGGATCGCGTATAGGCTAACTTTCTTTGTAAATACGTCTACACAAACTTCAATATGTTTTAAATTTCTGGTAGCCTTAGGTAGGGGTCCCAGGAAGTCGGTAGCGATCATCTGTCCCTTACCTTCCGTTATCACATTTGCCATGGGAACATAAGTGTGCAAGTTTGGTGCTTTCGCGGTTTGGCATGGATGACACGTTTTTAATAACTTCCTCACTCTTCGATACATGTTTGTGATAGTAAAATCTTCCTGTAATATCTTTACACATTTTACTGGTGACGCGTGTGCCATTTTTACATGTAATGGGTGTGTTACACACGCAAGCATAGCTGGAGATAATACCACCTTCCATTCGCCCTGTAACAATTTATACATTATATTATCTTGTATCAGATATGCGGACTTGGGTGAGCTGCTATCATTTGCTTTTTAGCAAGGAGTCTGGGGTCATTGTCGTGCTCGCGTCCTATGTTTTGTAGCATGTCGGTTGCTTCAGGCGCGACAGTGTACTGCATATTTAATACCCTCAACTCGTCGTCAGCTGCTTCGTATACCTCTTCCTTTTGTACGGGCAGATATCTGCTTAAGGTGTCGGCTGTGGTATTCTCTGCTCCTTTGCAGTATTTAATGGTAAAAGAATACTCTTGAATAGCTAACACCCATCGTGTTAGTCTGGAATTGGCTAGTCGGCATTTCAATATGAAGGATAACGCCTGATTATCTGTGTGGATCTCGAAATGGGTACCGTACAGGTAATGTCTGAATTTTCTGAGAGCGTTTATGATGGCGAGTATTTCTTTCTCAGATGTACAGTAATGCAACTCAGCGCCTTTGAGCGTTCTATTAGCGTATGCAACAACATGAAGACTTCCTTGCTCGTCTTCCTGGTGCAACACGGCGCCAATAGCGTCAGTATACATTATGTACTTCCTGCCTTGTTGTGGATGGAACAACTCTAGGTTAGTTTGGAATAAACCCTTAACCCTCTCAAACGCATCGTTTTGTTCAGAACCCCATTTCCACTTTATATTTTTGCGTACCAGCTGTAGCAAGGGGATTGTGTATTCGGCATATTTGCTGGTGAATTTCCTGTAGTATCCCGTGAGTCCAAGGAATGCTCGTAGTACTTTGAGGTTCTTGGGCACCGGGAACTCCACAATACTCCTGAGCTTCTCTGGGTCCGTACTGATGCCTGTAGCTGAGATTATATGTCCCAGAAACTTCATTCGAGACTTAATGAACTCGCACTTGTGTAGTTTGAGTTTGATGTTGGCTAGCCTCAGTTTCTGGAAGACGCTCCTCAGATGCTCAAAGTGTTCTTCCAAAGTGCGGGATATCACGAGGATGTCATCAACGAATATCACAGTGTAAGGGTCTACCTCGGGTCCTAGAGCTCTCTCGAGGCATCTTACAATAGCGGCGAGACTCGTGCTAAGGCCAAAAGGTACCACCTTGTGCTGGTAGCATTTATTGTTATAGATAAATGCTGTATACTTACGGTCTTGCTCGCACAGCGGGACCTGCCAGAAGCTCGCTGTCAGATCTAGCTTCGTGAGGTACCTGGCTCCTTCACATTTTATGAAGAGGTCCTCCGCTGTTGGTGCGCAGTCGAATTCCTTTTCTACCAGGTTATTTAAATTCCGCATGTCCAGGCAGAGTCGGATTTCTCCAGTCTTCTTGCGGACAACAAGCAGTGGGTTGAGGAAGCTGCTATTAGATCTTTCTATAATGTCTTCCTCAAACATCCTCTGTATCTCCTGCTGGACCTCGGCCTGGTACTTTATAGGTACCTGGTAGATTCTTCTTATGAACTTCTCTGGTTCTACGAGGTTGATCTTATGTTCATAAACTGACGTTATTGAATGTTCCTCACTGAAGATATCGCTGAACTCTTCTTGCAGCGACGACAATCTCCGTCAGTTTGGGAATCTAAGGTTGTTTCCCCCTGTTCACCGTTTTCCTAATTAATTATCTGTTTTGGTGGCCGTGTAATTTTAATCGGGTCACCGTGCTTTTGTATTTGTGTGTGTGTGTTCAATTTGAAGGTGTAATTAATGTTGTTAATGTTATATTTTAATAGGTGTTCACTACTGTTAATCTCCGCGCGTATTTGCTCTAATACGTCCACCCCCCAATAACACATCACATATCAAATTTTTTATACCTACTACGCACACGTCAAATTGCACGTTTTCTACCATAATTGTTAGATAGTACTGCGTATCAATTTTTTCTTTGGTATCTGTAGCGGTACGTATATAGAATTGATTTATTGGAAGTGACGGGGCTGTACGAAAATGCTTTTTGTTCGCACGTAGGAATCTTTCACTTACGCCGGAAACAACGCTACCTGTGTCCAACAAAACTTGTGTGGGAACACCGTTTACAAAGGCATGCAATACCAGACACGCCGTGCTCACTGGCCTTTGTTGTGCGGTACCGGATTCCAGCAACGGATCCCTGACGTCCGGTGGGAACACATTATTAACAGGCATATAAATTACATGATCAAAAGTACACTTTTCACACAACATATGGTTCTTATATCTAGCATGCTTACATCTACTTATTTTTGCCGGGTTTATAGCGCGTCCTTCCTGGAGGCGCATTTCGGCACTTTTTTGCAGATTGATGGCTTTTTGATTTTTCGCTAGGGTCCTTAACGCTTTGTGTATCGCTGTCTTTCGCAGTCGTATCGCTTTTCGATATTTCGATTGTCTGTTAAGTTCTGATCGGGGTCCCATCGTTGCCTTTACTTTGCATCTTCTGTCTACCAACATTTGGTTTACCTTTATATTCAAAGGTGTTATTTGGGGGTTTTGACGGTGTCTGGGGTGGAGTAGAACTCGTACTTGGTCTCTGATCAGGTTGAGGATGGTATTGTACCCGGGTATTTTGACCGTCGTTATTTCGGCGAAAATCTGGGTTATAACGCCAACCGCCTAAATCAAAAACTGTCTCACTTTGCGACACTAAAATGAGCAACTCGTCAACTGTGCGTATACCTTGTGTAAACACAGCTACCCGTATATTGTGGTTGAAATGATAGGCTAGTTTAGTGACAATGTCGATCTCTGAAAATGCTGGGGTTAAATGCTTTGCGCGCTCGACCTGCTGGATGATATAATTTTCGGGCGTTATACCTAATTTTCTGTCATAACGTCCGTATTCTAACTCGTTCCGTAACAGTCTTTGTGTGTGAGAATTCCAATACCAGCTTTAGAACTTGTGTTTGAATTCCGCGTATGTGGTTACTTTATCACGTACAATATTATACCATTTTCGCGCAGAATCACGCATCGCGTTTACCACCCATTGTATTTTATCTTGATCTTCGAGTCTCGAACCTACTCTCGCCATTTCATTTTCACAGGCTAACAAAAATTCGATAGGGTTATCATTATTTTCCCCTTAAAATATACACGATTCTTTTCATCGGCAGGTCCCTGTACTAGGATATTAGGAGCGGATCTCCTACGTACTTCTTATCGTACCTTCAAGATCTCGTCATTTAGTGTTTGCAATACACTTTCTTTATTAGAATCTATATTTGATCGCGTTTCTACTATTGAAGCATCAAGCTTATCAACACGCCGTTGGGTTTCTGTCGCATCGGCTTGAATTCTTACCTCGAGTGTATCTACTTTTTTCGCGACCTCGGCAGTTTGCTTCTCACACCTACTGATGTGTTCTTTGAATCGGCCCTCCATACGCGTAACTTGTTCTATAAACGATTTCTGCATGGTGGTCTCAAAAACTTTGAACCGTTCGTTTATTTTCATTTCTACCGTATGTACTTTTTCTCTGATTTCCGTAACTTTAGCGGTTAACTCTTTATTACTTTCTTTAATTTCTTCATTGCTTTCCGCGATTTCGGTGACTCTAGCGTCTAAATTTTTCGCACTTTCATCGATTTTCACGGTCATTTCTTTATTACTTTGTTTTATTTCGGCATTTATATCTGCGTTACTATGTTCTAGTGCTTCGGTTAAACTTAATTTTTGCGCATCTATTTTCGCCGTTAATTCCGCGCTATTTATTTCAGCATTGGCTGTTATTTGTTCAAATTTCGCGTTCATATTCTCTGTCAACTCGCGTTTCATTTCCGCGTTCATTTGCTCCGCTTTAGCTGCGTTTTGTTTAATTTCTTGCAATAATTGTTTAAGCATTTTTTCAGATTCCATTTTTACACAATAACTTCAAATACACAATAATTTCAAATACTTCACTGCTGTACCCTACCAATCACAAAACTTTTCTTTGGGGATTGTTCAGTTGGACGCCAGCTGTTTTACAAGTTAAAACAGCAAACTTTGTTTTAACGTAAAATTAAATTTAATTTGAATTTAATTTTATCGAGCCCCACGATATTGGAGCGCCATTTTATAACTTTACTATTTGCGTGTTGTTGTGTTGTGTGAATGTATGAGCACCTACCTGCAGTCCGATCTTGCGGTTTTCTTCCGACTAGGGCGTGTGGATTTTGGATTTGATTTCGCAAGTATGTAAACTCAAGTGTATAACAACAGCACACTAAATAAGTTATTTTAAAAGTGAAGAGTTTTGTGAGGTTGGTAGGCTCCGTAGTACAGCAATAAAAATACAATGTGGGGTAATAAAAACGGGGTTTATTACTCCAAACACACAAGAATGAAATGGTTATAAGTTCAAATATTCTTACAAACTAAACAGTGAATAAATCTTGTCTAATGTTTTCTGAATGATTAATAATTTTCAGAAGTTGAGCTCGTTATCTTAAAAGTGTTTATATTAACTGAGAATTTAATTAATCAATTTAATTTCAATGTCTTTAAAAATTTGATTCTAATGAAATAAAAACTCTAAAGTTACTTGAAAATATTCAAAAATAAACTAGGCGTGACAATCTAGTTCACGTCCCTTTATTTACTAGTGATCTGATTCACGTACACTGCAGTATGAGCAAATTATTTAATTCTTTGTTAAGATTTGTATAGCGCTTTTTGTTTTATCTACTATTAATTCTTAACTAATGCTTATAATTACTTATACTGGCTATACAGATTATCACACGTGAATAATTCTTATTTAACTAGAGTCTTTGATTTCTGGCATCTGAGTGATTTATATTACATTGATTTTAATTAAAAAAGAAAGAAAATTTAACTGTTGAAAAATAAATAACGTGATTTTGACTTTCCTGTTTCTGAAGTGGATTGTAGAGATGCTCCGGATGTCCCTCCCTGTCCTTGTCCAATCGGCTAGAGATAGTGATCTACTTGAGCGTCCTGGGTTTTGGTGGTGATCTCGGAAATCAGCAATACTCTGCTCTCCTGCTAGTTGATGAAGTTTTTACGTCTGTAGCTTTCTGCGAGAACTGCTTCACATCCCTCGTCGATTCACGTTTCACGTCAGTGTGTGTGTGTGTGTGTGTCGTTTCGAGTTATAGCTCTGCTTGTCAGCTGATTTGCAAGTGGTTTAGACGGCCTCTCTGTCGTATTCTTAAAGTAAGGTCTTGTAGTCTTGTAGATTTCTTGCGTGCATATGCCCACAGTTAATGTAGTGCACGGTCCGCTTGTTTGTTGGTGTGGAAGAGTATCTTGACTGAACGCTGTAATTACGAGTCGTTACAGTTGATCTGTTTTATGATGATCGTAATTAGGTTCGTTGACCACGTAGAGTCTTCAGATGAGTCTTCACAAAACTATGGTTTTGAGACGATCGAAGATATACGTCTGTTCTTCTTGAATACTGGCAGTAGAGTGTTTAATCAGCCCCAAAACTTTGGTTCCAATTTCTTGGAATGATTTGATTGGCTGACACACTCTCCCTACTACTCAAAATTTGAATCACCTCAGCCCGTGAGAACGAAACTACTTTCCCAAAGACTGAGAATTTATATTATTATTAATATTCTTATTACAACGGAACTGAATTGTCGTTCCGGATTTCCTGTAGCACTTTTATATTGCAATCATCTTGGCTGCAAGCCAAGTTGTTCTAATTCCAAAATATACAATTTGTTGTAAATTCTTATAGCTATAACATATTAAAAGCTCTTTTATGTAGCTCAATTATTACGGAAGTTATTAACATAAAATTAATTAACTCTGTTGTTATTTAATTATATTGCATAAAATTCGCACACCCTATTATTAATATTTCGGCAAACGTTTTGGCTATAATGGATTTAGCCTGAATTTACTGGTGTCCGAAATATTAATAATTGAAAGTTTGGGTGTGGCCGTATTCGTTACACAGTGAGTTGATTATGTAACAGCCGCGTGTGCGCCTTGTACAATGCATTATTATGATCGCTATAACATATGAGTGGAGTTTCGACTATTAAAATTGATTTAAACATCAATATAGTATACCCTTAACATATAACTCCAAATTAATGATATTTGGTCCTGTTATATACTCCCCCACCCGTTTAAAAAAAAAAATGAGTAGTATATACAATTATTTTTTTCAATTATTTTAAATGTACATTGAATTGATTATGCTTGCTACTATACATTGTATTAATTATCTATGGACACATACATTAGTGTCAATGTTCTTTACGTATATAACTTAATTCTAATTGAACAAAATCAATAACATTATTGTGCATGTAAACTATTGTGCAGTAAATGTTTGTAGTAAGGCTAGTAGTTAATTGCAGCGTTTAACTATGAATGTGAGATAAGCGCCAGGCAACAGCTGAATGCACGCGCTCCAGGAATGTGCTGGGTTTGTTTACAGTGATATCAAAGAACGCGCGACGTTAATTAGCTTGACCCACATTCTAACAGCTGAGAGCTACGCATTGTGTGGCGAGCGCTTCCTGTCGCGTACGCGTTTGTTTACTACCGCGCTACTAACGAACTATCGTTCATACACAACTTATTTACAATTATTATTAATATTATATAACACACATTTAATTTATTTTAATACTAATTATTATTTAAATTATTATTAACCCTATATATTATATTAAAAAGTCGTATTATTTCGTACCGACGCGCCTTGGAATTTCATCTTACTCATAATATTTTCTTAAAGAGCTCGCATGATATTTTCCTACCGTTTTTGTTCGGTCGAGCGTCGTAACGATGAAGGTATGAGGTGCTAGTTGCTCAGCTAAGAGGTACGGTCCGTTGTATAACCGAAAAAACTTTGCGGCGACATTTATGTCTCTCCGTCCCACGGGGTTTGCCTTGAGAAGCACTTTCTCTCCTACTACAAAGTTGGTTAATTTATGAGTTGTATTAAACCTCTCCGCCCTTTACGCCCTTTCGCAACTATCCTGTCTTTCATAAGTTGGTTTTTACACTGAACTTGCAGAGGTAGATTATAGGTTTCTGGCGTGCACATATAATTCTGCCAAAATCTCTCTGGTTTTGTTCCAGAGTCTAACTCTGCTGGTGTGTATTCAGTGGTGTCATGATAATTTTCATTTATCGCCGTTTCAAAGAATGGTAGGAACTCGGGCCATTTGCTTTGCTCTTTATAGCAATATATCCGGAACATTTTTCCTATTTCCCTATTCACTCTTTCGGCGAGGTTGCCCTGTGGTCGTCTTATCGAGGTGAGGATCACCTTAACTCCATTTCGTTCCAGGGTTGCTGCCCAGTGCTTATTCTGGAATTGTTTTCCCTGGTCACTTAGCACGCTCTTTATCGGTCCATGTTGCGGAATATACTTGTTGAGTATAATGTTCAATACGGATTTTGTGGTGGGTCTAGGGATCGCGTATAGGCTAACTTTCTTTGTAAATACGTCTACACAAACTACAATATGTTTTAAATTTCTGGTAGCCTTAGGTAGGGGTCCCAGGAAGTCGGTAGCGATCATCTGTCCCTTACCTTCCGTTATCACATTTGCCATGGGAACGTAAGTGTGCAAGTTTGGTGCTTTCGCGGTTTGGCATGGATGACACGTTTTTAATAACTTCCTCACTCTTCGATACATGTTTGTGATAGTAAAATCTTCCTGTAATATCTTTACACATTTTACTGGTGACGCGTGTGCCATTTTTACATGTAATGGGTGTGTTACACACGCAAGCATAGCTGGAGATAATACCACCTTCCATTCGCCCTGTAACAATTTATACATTACATTATCTTGTATCAGATAATGCGGACTTGGGTGAGCTGCTATCATTTGCTTTTTAGCAAGGAGTCTGGGGTCATTGTCGTGCTCGCGTCCTATGTTTCGTAGCATGTCGGTGGCTTCAGGCGCGACAGTGTACTGCATATTTAATACCCTCAACTCGTCGTCAGCTGCTTCGTATACCTCTTCCTTTTGTACGGGCGGATATCTGCTTAAGGTGTCGGCTGTGGTATTCTCTGCTCCTTTGCAGTATTTAATGGTAAAAGAATACTCTTGAATAGCTAACACCCATCGTGTTAGTCTGGAATTGGCTAGTCGGCATTTCAATATGAAGGATAACGCCTGATTATCTGTGTGGGTCTCGAAATGGGTACCGTACAGGTAATGTCTGAATTTTCTGGGAGCGTTTATGATGGCGAGTATTTCTTTCTCAGATGTACAGTAATGCAACTCAGTGCCTTTGAGCATTCTATTAGCGTATGCAACAACATGAAGACTTCCTTGCTCGTCTTCCTGGTGCAACACGGTGCCAATAGCGTCAGTATACATTATGTACTTCCTGCCCTGTTGTGGATGGAACAACTCTAGGTTAGTTTGGAATAAACCCTTAACCCTCTCAAACGCATCGTTTTGTTCAGACCCCCATTTCCACTTTATATTTTTGCGTACTAGCTGTAACAAGGGGACTGTGTATTCGGCGTATTTGCTGGTGAATTTCCTGTAGTATCCCGTGAGTCCAAGGAATGCTCGTAGTGCTTTGAGGTTCTTGGGCACCGGGAACTCCACAATACTCCTGAGCTTCTCTGGGTCTGTACTGATGCCTGTAGCTGAGATTATATGTCCCAGGAACTTCATTCGAGACTTAATGAACTCGCACTTGTGTAGTTTGAGTTTGATGTTGGCTAGCCTCAGTTTCTGGAAGACGCTCCTCAGATGCTCAAAGTGTTCTTCCAAAGTGCGGGATATCACGAGGATGTCATCAACGAATATCACAATGTAAGGGTCTACCTCGGGTCCTAGAGCTCTCTAGAGGCATCTTACAATAGCGGTGAGACTCGTGCTAAGGCCAAAATGTACCACCTTGTGCTGGTAGCATTTATTGTTATAGATAAATGCTGTATACTTACGGTCTTACTCGCACAGCGGGACCTGCCAGAAGCTCGCTGTCAGATCTAGCTTCATGAGGTACCTGGCTCCTTCACATTTTATGAAGAGGTCCTCCGCTGTTGGTGCACAGTCGAATTCCTTTTCTACCAGGTTATTTAAATTCCGCATGTCCAGGCAGAGTCGGATTTCTCCAGTCTTCTTGCGGACAACAAGCAGTGGGTTGAGGAAGCTGCTATTAGATCTTTCTATAATGTCTTCCTCAAACATCCGCTGTATCTCCTGCTGGACCTCGGCCTGGTACTTTATAGGTACCTGGTAGATTCTTCTTATGAACTTCTCTGGTTCTACGAGGTTGATCTTATGTTCATAAACTGACGTTATTGAATGTTCCTCACTGAAGATATCGCTGAACTCTTCTTGCAGCGACGACAATCTCCGTCAGTTTGGGAATCTAAGGTTGTTTCCCCCTGTTCACCGTTTTCGTAATTAATTATCTGTTTTGGTGGCCATGTAATTTTAATCGCGTCACCGTGCTTTTGTATTTGTGTGTGTGTTTTCAATTTGAAGGTGTAATTAATGTTGTTAATGTTACATTTTAATAGCTGTTCACTACTGTTAATCTCCGCGCGTATTTGCTCTAATACGTCCACCCCCCAATAACACATCACATATCAAATTTTTTATACCTACTACGCACACGTCAAATTGCACGTTTTCTACCATAATTGTTAGATAGTACTGCGTGTCAATTTTTTCTTTGGTATCTGTAGCGGTACGTATATAGAATTGATTTATTGGAAGTGACGGGGCTGTACGAAAATGCTTTTTGTTTGCACGTAGGAATCTTTCACTTACGCCGGAAACAATGCTACCTGTGTCCAACAAAACTTGTGTGGGAACACCGTTTACAAAGGCATGCAATACCGGACACGCCGCGCTCACTGGCCTTTGTTGTGCGGTACCGGATTCCAGCAACGGATCCCTGACGTCCGGTGGGAACACATTATTAACAGGCATATAAATTACATGATCAAAAGTACACTTTTCACACAACATATGGTTCTTATATCTAGCATGCTTACATCTACTTATTTTTGCCGGGTTTATAGCGCGTCCTTCCTGGAGGCGCATTTCGGCACGTTTTTTGCAGATTGACGGCTTTTTGATTTTTCGCTAGGGTCCTTAACGCTTTGTGTATCGCTGTCTTTCGCCGTCGTATCGCTTTTCGATATTTCGATTGTGTGTATAGTTCTGATCGGGGTCCCATCGTTGCCTTTACTTTGCATCTTCTGTCTACCGACATTTGGTTTACCTTTATATTCAAAGGTGTTATTTGGGGGTTTTGACGGTGTCTGGGGTGGAGTAGAACTCGTACTTGGTCTCTGATCAGGTTGAGGATGGTATTGTACCTGGGTATTTTGACCGTCGTTATTTCGGCGAAAATCTGGGTTATAACGCCAACCGCCTAAATCAAAAACTGTCTCACTTTGCGACACTAAAATGAGCAACTCGTCAACTGTGCGTATACCTTGTGTAAACACAGCTACCCGTATATTGTGGTTGAAATGATAGGCTAGTTTAGTGACAATGTCGATCTCTGAAAATGCTGGGGTTAAATGCTTTGCGCGCTCGACCTGCTGGATGATATAATTTTCGGGCGTTATACCTAATTTTCTGTCGTAACGTCCGTATTCTAACTCGTTCCGTAACAGTCTTTGTGTGTGAGAATTCCAATACCGGCTTTAGAACTTGTGTTTGAATTCCGCGTATGTGGTTACTTTATCACGTACAATATTATACCATTTTCACGCAGAATCACGCATCGCGTTTACCACCCATTATATTTTATCTTGATCTTCGAGTCTCGAACCTACTCTCGCCATTTCATTTTCACAGGCTAACAAAAATTCGATAGGGTTTTCATTATTTTCCCCTTAAAATATACACGATTCTTTTCATCGGCAGGTCCCTGTACTAGGATATTAGGAGCGGATCTCCTACGTACTTCTTATCGTACCTTCAAGATCTCGTCATTTAGTGTTTGCAGTACACTTTCTTTATTAGAATCTATATTTGATCGCGTTTCTACTATTGAAGCATCAAGCTTATCAACACGCCGTTGGGTTTCTGTCGCATCGGCTTGAATTCTTACCTCGAGTGTATCTACTTTTTTCGCGACCTCGGCAGTTTGTTTCTCACACCTACTGATGTGTTCTTTGAATCGGCCCTCCATACGCGTAACTTGTTCTATAAACGATTTCTGCACGGTGGTCTCAAAAACTTTGAACCGTTCGTTTATTTTCATTTCTACCGTATGTACTTTTTCTCCGATTTCCGTAACTTTAGCGGTTAACTCTTTATTACTTTCTTTAATTTCTTTATTGCTTTCCGCGATTTCGGTGACTCTAGCATCTAAATTTTTCGCGCTTTCATCGATTTTCGCGGTCGTTTCTTTATTACTTTGTTTTATTTCGGCATTTATATCTGCGTTACTATGTTCTAGTGCTTCGGTTAAACTTAATTTTTGCGCATCTATTTTCGCCGTTAATTCCGCGCTATTTATTTCAGCATTGGCTGTTATTTGTTCAAATTTCGCGTTCATATTCTCTGCCAACTCGCGTTTCATTTCCGCGTTCATTTGCTCCGCTTTAGCTGCGTTTTGTTTAATTTCTTGCAATAATTGTTTAAGCATTTTTTCAGATTCCATTTTTACACAATAACTTCAAATACACAATAATTTCAAATACTTCACTGCTGTACCCTACCAATCACAAAACTTTTCTTTGGGGATTGTTCAGTTGGACGCCAGCTGTTTTACAAGTTAAAACAGCAAACTTTGTTTTAACGTAAAATTAAATTTAATTTGAATTTAATTTTATCGAGCCCCACGATATTGGAGCGCCATTTTATAACTTTACTATTTGCGTGTTGTTGTGTTGTGTGAATGTATGAGCACCTACCTGCAGTCCGATCTTGCGGTTTTCTTCCGACTAGGGCGTGTGGATTTTGGATTTGATTTCGCAAGTATGTAAACTCAAGTGTATAACAACAGCACACTAAATAAGTTATTTTAAAAGTGAAGAGTTTTGTGAGGTTGGTAGGCTTCGTAGTACAGCAATAAAAATACAATGTGGGGTAATAAAAACGGGGTTTATTACTCCAAACACACAAGAATGAAATGGTTATAAGTTCAAATATTCTTACAAACTAAACAGTGAATAAATCTTGTCTAATGTTTTCTGAATGATTAATAATTTTCAGAAGTTGAGCTCGTCATCTTAAAAGAGTTTATTTTAACTGAGAATTTAATTAATCAATTTAATTTAATTCAATTTAATTTCAATGTCTTTAAAATTTTGATTCTAATGAAATAAAAACTCTAAAGTTACTTGAAAATATTCAAAAATAAACTAGGCGTGACAATCTAGTTCACGTCCCTTTATTTACTAGTGATCTGACTCACGTATACTGCAGTATGAGCAAATTATTTAATTCTTTGTTAAGATTTGTATAGCGCTTTTTGTTTTATCTACTATTAATTCTTAACTAATGCTTATTAATTACTTATACTGGCTATACAGATTATCACACGTGAATAATTCTTATTTAACTAGAGACTTTGATTTCTGGCATCTGAGTGATTTATATTACATTGATTTTAATTAAAAAAGAAAGAAAATTTAACTGTTGAAAAATAAATAACGTGATTTTGACTTTCCTGTTTCTGAAGTGGATTGTAGAGATGCTCCGGATGTCCCTCGCTGTCCTTGTCCAATCGGCTAGAGATAGTGATCTACTTGAGCGTCCTGGGTTTTGGTGGTGAGCTCGGAAATCAGCAACACTCTGCTCTCCTGCTATTTGATGAAGTTTTTATGTCTGTAGCTTTCTGCGAGAACTGCTCCACATCCCTCGTCGATTCACGTTCCACGTCAGTGTGTGTGTGTGTGTGTGTGTGTGTGTGTGTGTGTGTGTGTGTGTGTGTGTCGTTTCGAGTTGTAGCTCTGCTTGTCAGCTGATTCGCAAGTGGTTTAGACGGCCTCTCTGTCGTATTCTTAAAGTAAGGTCTTGTAGTCTTGTAGATCCCTTGCGTGCATACGCCCACAGTTAATGTAGTGCACGGTACGCTTGTTTGTTGGTGTGGAAGGGTATCTTGACTGAACGCTGTAATTACGAGTCGAATACAGTTTATCTGTTTTATGATGATCGTAATTAGGTGCGTTGACCACGTAGAGTCTTCAGATGAGTCTTCACAAAACTATGGTTTTGAGACGATCGAAGATATACGTCTGTTCTTCTTGAATACTGGCAGTAGAGTGTTTAATCAGCCCCAAATCTTCGAATGATTTGATTGGCTGACACACTCTCCCTACTACTCAAAATTTGAATCACCTCAGCCCGTGAGAACGAAACTACTTTCCCACAGACTGAGAATTTATATTATTATTAATATTCTTATTACAACGGAACTGAATTGTCGTTCCGGATTTCCTGTCGCACTTTTATATTGCAATCATCTTGGCTGCAAGCCAAGTTGTGCTAATTCTAAAATATACAATTTGATGTAAATTCTTATAGCTATAACATATTAAAAGCTCTTTTATGTAGCTCAATTATTACGGAAGTTATTAACATAAAATTAATTAACTCTGTTGTTATTTAATTATATTGCATAAAATTTGCACACCCTATTATTAGTATTTCGGCAAACATTTTGGCTATAATGGATTTCGCCTGAATTTACTGGTGTCCGAAATATTAATAATTGAAAGTTTGGGTGTGGTCGTATTCATTACACAGTGAGTTGATTATGTAACAGCCGCGTGTGCGCCTTGTACAATGCATTATTATGATCGCTATAACATATGAGTGGAGTTTCGACTATTAAAATTTATTTAAACATCAATATAGTATACCCTTAACATATAACTCCAAATTAATGATATTTGGTCCTGTTATAATATATATATATATATATATATAATTTAAATTGAGGATTATTATACTTTATTTTGGTGGGAAAGTCAAATGTTAATGGGAATAATTACTTCTAACTTTATTTTATAAATTGCGCTGCATGGCCGAATAGGATTGTTCATTTTTTCGAAGTAGGATTCAATGTACAAGTGTTATGAGTAAAATAAAAGGGGAATGTCATTGGTAAACAAAAATATAAGAGTAATTTACTTCAAATAACCCGTTCTGCTATTTCAGTTCACCTATCCGAAAACTGGCCCGAAGGTAAGTAAATTTTATGTTTCATTAGTGGTAACTTTAAAGATGGCGTCCGGACTATGGGCGAGTAAAGTAAACAAAGTGAATAAATTAAAATAAAATTCAAATGTAATAAAAGGCGAGTATATTACAGTGTCGCTATCCGAACAGGGACTCGACATAAAATTTTAATTGTATGTGGAAGTAGGCCTACTGGGAAGAGCAGAACGGTTATTTGAAATAACATAAAAAATTTTAAGGTACGTGAAAATAGACGTACAAAGATAAGGTTATGTTGTGATTAGGTGTAGTATGAGTAAGTAGATATCTTATTAGATAATAAGTTTGTGTTATATTATATATTAGTATTTTGAAAAAAAAAATATATAAATTTTGAGATGGCAGATAATGATGAGAATGTCAGCTTAACTGATATTGAAACAGAAAGTCAAGTAAATATTGAATTAAGCGAGACTGAATCGAGAATAATGGAAGGCGTAACAAGTCAATCGACACCGACCCTAGTTAAAAAAGACGATAGTTATGAGATGTTCAAAATGATACTAACAATGTTAAATGTGAAATTCAATGAGGAGAATGTAAAATTTGATGAACAAAAGAGTAATTCTGATATTAAGTTCAATGAAATAAATAGTAATTTCAATGATAAATTTGATGAAGTAAACACTAAAATGAATGATATGAGAGATGAGATAAAACAGCAAAATTTTAATTTTAATAAACAAATGAATGAAATTAATACACGTTGGGATAATATGAAAGAACAGATAATAGAATCAATAGATCAGAAGTTCGATGAACAAAACGCAAGAATAGATGACATGATTAATAAGTTTACAATGAATAAAGTAGATGAAGTAGTTCAAAGTGATATAATGAAAATTAATGGTGTTGATGATAATTATGAGATTAAAATGGGGGTAGAAAGTGGTAAAGAGACCGAGCAATTAAATGAAAATAAAGACGATCAGTTAACACAATACGGTAAGTAGGGGTGAGAAAAATGATAATATAAGTAAAAATATGGTGTTAGAGAGTAAGGTTGTGAATATTGAGAGTGCTGATGAAGTTATAGTGGGAGTAGAATTTGATAATGAAGTGATAGAAAGTGTTGATGAGTTAGAGTGAAAGTGTAGAGAGAGTTTACAGGTAGAGGGGTTGCAGAGGGTAAAATTTTCATGTGGTGTTGTGGTTGTGGGTGAAGAAAATGCTTCACGAGTGTATTTGGGAGACATATGGTCTACAAATAATTGTCCCTTAATTTTTTGTGCATCTGGTGGAGCCAGATGGTGTAGTAACAAAGTTGTATTACCTTCTGCATGGGATGGTAGAAAAAGGGTGAAATGGCATTATGATGGGAGACATTTTGAAAGAGAGATGTGTGTTGATGGGGAGATAGAATTATTTAAGGTGGGTAGAAATTATAAAGAATTAATAGAAAGGTTAGGTATAGAGAGAGTGGAAAATGATATTGAAATCTTACCTTGTGTTGAAGCTGATATAGCAGCAGTAGATGATGATGTTGTTAATGATGAATTTATAACTTACCTAGTGGTGACAGATTATACTAAAGGCGACATGACTATAACTCGTTGGTGACAAGTTATATGATATAATAATATGGAATAATCCTGTTAATTATAATGATATTGTGGAAAAATATGAGAATATAAATGGTCATTATATTGATAGAGATAATATAATGCATTTAATAAAAAATGATTTGTGTAGACCTAAGATCAGATTGTTATTCGATGATGGTGGTTAAACAGTTGTTGTTCATGAACATTTAATTATGTGAATAGTGTGGTTTCGACATGGATTGTATTGTGAAATGATTTGTGGTAAATGATAACAGATAATAATTTGGATTGTATATTTTTTTTATGTGTTGATGTCAAATGTATTTGTGTATTACATTATGGTGTACTCTGTATTTTGTATAAACAGTGTATGTAGGTAATAGGAATTGATTTAATAATAAGTATAACATTTTTCAGACTAAATAAATGATGAGAGTAATATGCAATTTTAAAATGTAATTAAAATAACTTAGTGTTGAAAAAAACTGATTGAATTAAATAATTGGAGAGTAATTAATTAATTAATTAAGGAACTTTGGTGATGAAGTTAAATGATTTTTTGAGATTTAGATGCTATAATGAATAGTAAATGATTAAACATACAATATGTTTAAGTGTTGAGTTATATTGTTATTATGAGGTAAGTTATGAATTTCCTAATGTAATTTTCAATGATCATATTAATATAAAATGTTGTAAATGATGGAGTTTGGGTGATAATAATTAGTTCAATAAGGCATTGAGTTAGTCAGAGTTAATTTTAATGGGTGTTAGACAAAATAAGAATTTTTGGAATAAAAGTAATACAGAAACGGGTCAGTAGTAGGGACACAGTAGAGAAAGTGCATGTATGTAGAGAAAGTGAGTAATGTAATTGGAGAGTAAATAGGTGGTAGTGAAATTTTGTAGTGAGGGTGGAGGTGTAAGGAGTCCTCAACGCAAAGCATTGTGGTGGGAGGTGAATAGTTTTAAATGGGGTTTGGCGGAGTTACCTGGGAGAGGCCAGGAACTAATAAACTAATAAGGGAATGAGTATAAGGTAAGGGAACACACATCCTAGGTACAAAGAGGGTATCAGGTATTTTGTTAGAAGAGGAGAGTGATATAAGTAGAGCAGATAAAGTGTTGAAGGGGGTTATTATTGAGAGATTGGTGTCACCCTATGCAAATCTGTTAGTGGTTGTTAGAAGGAAGAAGGGAGTAAGGTATATGTATAAATGCCCATTCAATAAATCGAATCATTGTGAATGACTGAGAAGCACCCAAACAAATAAATGATGAAAATGTTAAATAGAAATTCATAGTTGAAGTGTAATAATAAATGTAACAAGTTAAAGAGTTAATAGAATTTAAAGCTAAAGTAAAGCAGTAAGGTGTGTACATTTTGATCAAAATTAAATGTGAATTGTTTGTTTTAAGGTAATAATCACCATGTTACTTATGAGTGTATTAAGTTTTATTATTTTATAAAGGGGTAACCTTATCTGAACTTTAAATGTAATGTCGAAGCAAGGACAGGAGATGACAAAATTCCTCCTTAACTTCAGTTCTTGTGGAGACAACTGGTCGCTACAGTCCAGGGGGGGCCATAGTGTGTGTAGAAGGAGGTTACTAAATTATTAGTAATGAATTAATGAATGTTAAATATATTATGTTGATGATGTTGATCTGAGGAGATAACTAAATGATTTTGTATTGAATTAAGAAGTATTCTGATAATTAACAATTTTAAGTAGATAATTTGTTCTGATGTAGTTGATTTAAATGTGTTTTATTCTATATAAGAATTTTATAAATGAATTTAATTGTTTTGAAATATTAATCCTATGAGGGAAGGTATTTGTAATATTGTAATGGGAAATGTTTATTTAAATTCTGATAGAATCAGAGAAATATTTTGAATTGTGGGAATAAGATGTAACAAGAGAAGGGTATGAAGAATGTTGATATTGAGGCTGGCTGTTTTACATTTTGTTATAATAAATATTGTATTCATATATATGTTAGGAGTTAGAGGAAAAAACCAGTGCTTCTTAACGCAAACCAGCGCACAGCTAAGGGGAAACAGATCATGTTAAATTACACATGACTGTAAATAAATGATATAAATATATTTGTAAGAAGAAATAACAAGTAACCTATATTTGGGTTTGTTTACCTTACTTGTATTAAACACGTATGTCACGCACCCCATAATTATGGTACTTACCATAGTTCGAAAATCTGGTTGTTTCAATCTTGTTATTCTTATTATTACCTAGGGTCCAAGGATTCGACTCAGCGTGATTGCTGACAGAGATAGGCATAGAAATAATAATACGTTCCTTTGTAAACATTGAACACCAATATTAATTTATTCAGCAGTTTTGTTAATTGTGTACACCGGATAAAATTTCAACATGGCGGCCATTACTTATATTGACTCTCTTTCATCATAAAACTCTCTCATGTTTTATTAAACTTTAGTTTATCAAATTCTATATACTGACTATGAAGCAGCTTCATGATTAACTGATTTTAATTATATTTCCTTATAACTAACGCAAACCAACACCCCGCTTGGATGTCGACATTTACCATGCATGCTCTGCTCTCTCACTCACATTCATACGTACAATTTCAATTTACTTTTTGTTGTGTACACATAACGGCAATTTTGGGTAAAGAGCTCTTTAAGTAAAATTTTGGTTTTGCACTTTCCTGATTCTGTAGTCTGGAAGTTCTTGAAGTGGATCACATGTTGCTTTCTCAAATGGCGTGGTTATATTTTACTGGTTTCACTGACTCTAAGTATAATTTTGAAACACTACTACTTCACACGGTCTTAGTTCTCCTGTAGTTAATACTTATTTACGTTTTGATTGCATTTTTGAATTAATTAAGACACTTTGGCTGACTATTTTGGGCCAGCACAATTTTTAATGTGTTATCGCCATGATGATTTTCTGGAGACTGGGGCGAACACTACGCAGTTTTTACGTATGTGTGTGTGAGTACACGTCATTGTTCTTTGTCTTTAGTTACATAATCACCTTGCTTGTTACGTATTTTAATCACGTCATTGTTGTATTAATGACGTTTGGCGTTGTCGGCCAATGAAACAGAAGTATGTAGCGCCGGTATTGGTTGCTGTAACCATTGTAAGTGTCTTTATCTGCGCGTACACTGCTATCCTTGAAATTATTTCGTTGTCTTGGAACTGCGTCGTTGCCGGCAAAACCAAGGGAAATTGTATTACCCATAAAATGAATTTAAAAACATCGAAATACAATAATTTACTACCTTGCATACCATACTTTTTATATCAGGCTTTTTGTACTGTCACAATCAGTTAGGGATATAGTATTATACCAGGCCAAGGTTTGATTTTAATTTGATGTTTCAGAGTCTGGTGATGCTGTGGTGGCGGTCCTGAGCTGGCCAGCGCGTCAGAGCAGGAGCGTCAAGTGTCTGTCTGGCCTTGCGGTGTTGGGATCTCGAGAGAGAAGTCCAGTAAGGTCATTCAAGTGCAGTCACAGTCACTAGACCAGGGGTAAGTTAAATATTTTTTTTTTATAAAACAGAAAGGGGGTTGTGGCAGCATATCCCAACTGATCCCTTTAGGAAGTATGAGAGTGTCAATGAGAGTTTTTATGCTTCGGCATAAAACCGGGGGGGGGGGGGTATTGTAACGGGACATTTCAGCCCATAGTGGTTTGGGAGAAAAACAAATATAAATTTTATTGTAATCCCAAAGTATAAATAATAATGGTAGAATTTTGTAATGACGCAGGCATGTGCAGGAAATTGTATCAAGGTCAACATTGTAGACACAAAAACAACAGATATATTTAGCCAAACGAACTTTGACCGATGAAATCACCATTTACATAACAAGCCAAGCCTGTAAAGACGTCACTTGGAATGCAGTGCGTAATTTGCCTCACCTTGAAAATTGGTCCATCATAGTCTGAAAACAATGAGATTTGGTCACGTGACACCCTCTGCACCTCAGCAAATAACGCAGTTCATTCGTTCTCAGTCACGTATAACAGCTAGTGCTGGCCGGTCACAGTTAAAAGTTTCAAAACTAAATCGTGGGTGCACCCAAACCAAAATGTGAAAGTATTCACAAAGTATTAACGAAATTGTAAAAGATTAATTAACAGTTACTATGTAAAAGTATATTTATCTCAGAAAAGTGCGGGTGATCAAGAAACAGCAGGAATGATCGAAAGTGCGCAATAAGATGGACTCACCTGGTGTACTCAGATAAGTACTAGAACGAGACATCGTATAACGTCTTCAATCAGAAATAAAATAAATTCAAACCATTCAAAATTTTGTTAAAGAAATAATTTAAAATGAGCTCAAAAGGGGAATATAAAAATATGTATAGCATGAAAGGGTGCGTGGCTGGGTGCATGAAAAATCTATATTTAAGAAGTGCTGGGTTGTGTTCATATATATATATATATATATATATATATATATATATATAATTGAGGATTATTATACTTTATTTTGGTGGGAAAGTCAAATGTTAATGGGAATAATTACTTCTAACTTGATTTTATAAATTGCACCGCATGGCCGAATAGGAGTGTTCATTTTTTCGAAGTAGGATTTAATGTACAAGTGTTATGAGTAAAATAAAAGTGGAATGTCATTGGTAAACAAAAAATATAAGAGTAATTTACTTCAAATAACCCGTTCTGCTATTTCAGTTCACCTAACCGAAAACTGTCCCGAAGGTAAGTAAATTTTATGTTTCATTGGTGGTAACTTTAAAGATGGCGTCCGGACTATGGGCGAGTAAAGTAAACAAAGTGAATAAATTAAAATAAAATTCAAATGTAATAAAAGGCGAGTATATTACAGCATGTGAATTGTTGGATCACAAGGTATATGGGCGTTTGGGGTGGCTAAGTTATTTATATTGATTATTGGTTTTGTTTAATTTAAAAACATCCTTGTGTTAAAAATTATACAAAAAATGGAATTAAGTCTAAAGTATAAACTATTTACTATTTTGTAAACCTTAACAATAATAATATATTAAGTATTTTCTTCTAGGATACAAAAAATTTATAATATGGGTGCTTTTGGAATACATCAGATCCTTGACAGACTACCGTATTCCTGTACAACACTATTTACATGAGTTGATAATAAACTCACTAGTTCTTCACAAAGCATATTACCAACTTCATCAGTTGCTTCAGTACTATGCAGTTTCTGATTCAAAACCTCTGGTAAGATTTAAGTAAAGTGTGTGTGTGTGTGTGTGTGTGTGTTGGCGTTTGAATAAGATTAGCATATAAAACAACCACAAACAAAGTTAAAGAGTAAACGATTTGCTGTAATTAGTGCAGGGGTGCCCATATATATTATTTCTTGGCCCCAAATTGGTTTTAAATGGTTCTCAGTTGTTGAAAATTTACTAAACCTTTTGCGTGAAACAACAGTCTTGTGAAACGGAGTTCAATGCAGATTTCAGTAAACTCTGAAACTGAAGTTTGAATTTCATTGAGAATATGATCACATGTCTTGATCAAATCTGGAAAAGTCGCCTTACACACTGATTTGAACATGTGCATTTCTCTTGACAAGATTATCACTTAGATATTAAGGATAATTTGTAATTAAGCCTTGTATTATAGCATTGTTGCCCAAAGTTGAGTTTAGTTTCAGAATGGCTTCAAATGTTACACAAGTACAGTATTTCTAATATCTTCATAGCAAAAATCAAGCTGTGCTACAATCTTGTGTATCACAACATCAAACAATAATTTTTTTACCTCTTTCTTCTTAAATTGTTTTAACTGTGCAATTATAATTGTCTGTTTCACTTCCTTCAAAGAAAATTTCCAATTTTCTCCTCTCTTTTTAACAAACTCTGCGTCAGTTCCCATGTCGGTTCTTTGTTTAGCTCTATGCAAGTATTCATTCCACAGGGAAGGTTATATGTTCTTCCCTGTGGTAACCTTAAAAGCTTTAATATTTTTGATTTCAGTGTCAAGTGATATATTTTTCAGGTGCAAAATCAAACTTCTGTTAATAGGGTGTAATATGCCCCTCCAAACATTCGAAAGAATCAATGTTTTGTACCTAGATAAATAATTTATCAGTCCATCTACTTCTGCCCATCACTGGTTAAATTGTACTTTTCGGTATATTTGTTTTAAAACTTGTGTATTTTTTATCTGGTAGCTTTTCAGTGATAGGCTTCACTGTTTCAATTCTTTCATTCCATCTTGTTTCAGAGAGGGTGTGAGAGACCTTCCATGAGTATTTTTTAATCTCTGTGGACTTGCACCATGGAAACTGAAGAGCTGGTTCACATAGTTGAAGAATTTGCCTACTACTGTATTATTTTTTTATAGCAACCTACTAATGTTCAAACTAGGAGAGCTGCACAAGGCATTGGATTCCTCTTTAATTTTTGTTTGGACAGCTTTTATTTTGCCCCTGCACACTTGATCTATTATCAAAGCACTGATGTGATAGTTCTGTGAATCAGCTGAAAGCTTTTTAAATATACCAATAATAGCAGTAGCAACTGCATTGCCTCTTTTTTTTTTTGGAAATCTAAATACTTCAGAAACCTCTTGTGAATTTGTTGATAATTCTGTTCTTTACTGAACAAGGATGCATGATGGTATAGGTTTTTATGGTGGTTCTTCCATCCTATTTCTTCCTTTCTTCTCGTCTTCCTACTTGTGTTCATTCTTGGGTAAACCAAGGTACTCAGTGTTATCTTGTCCGATGGTTGGTTCGGAGTATCTTCTTTATTATCTGCTTTTAAATTTCACAAATGAATTGAAAATACACAGCTCCCTGCTGTTCTCCAAGGATTTTGTTGAATATCTTTTTGTCACATAAAGATAGGAACTCATTCTGAGCTCTCCAAGATAAATAGATGACTATCTTTTCATGTTTGTCTTGACAGCTTTTCATGTAAACTGTGTATTCACTTAGAAATGGGTCATACTTAGCCAGTGATTCAACTGAACTCAAGAGGTTCCCTTTGTCTGGCCTTCCTATCATGGCACTTGAAAGGTATAGCAAAATTGAAACCTAAAGGCACATGCGCAGAAACCAGTTTCTTCATGGACGAGTCCACTTTGAAATTGTAAATGGTGGAAGGGTAACGCAGAATCAGCTACTATGCAAATGAAGGTGTTATTAATATGCGTGTCACGTTTTAGTTACATTGTTAATTACTGTGTTACATACTACCTAAGTTTATATATTATTACCTCAGTTTATTATTAATTACAGTAGAGTCGCGATTATCCGACCTAAATGGCCCGGCCGAAAGTCGGATAAGCAAAAAGGTCGAATAATAAGGAAAGAAATAAAATACTAATATTTACTGACACATAATGTATTTTTACACCAATATACTGTATTAGTATTTACAACACATACAATAAAGTTGCAAGATAATAAGTTAATACATAACAGATTACGTATGTTTAAAAAAACTGGTGATATTTGTTTGCTTGCCTGCCGAATTACGTCTTCTCGCCACCATGTTTCGTAGCCGCTGAAGTAGCAGGACGTCAGTGCTTGTCGAATCTCTTTGTTGCTCCAGGTACTTCAATGCTGTTTGAAGGGCTTGAAATCCTTCGTTGTGGGTAATCTTAGTTTCAGATTCATTGTTGCTATTTTCGTCTTCTTCTGCATTGTTATCAGTGCCGTTGACAGTGTTGACGATATCTTCATCAGTCACTTCATACTCTTGATCTAGGGTAAACCATTCGTTGACGTCTTCAACTGTCCCATCTTCGCATCCAGGAATTTGTTTTAACAAAGGCAACACACTTTCATTATCTTCTGAGGCGGATTCTTCACTATGAGGTTTCTCACCAAATAAAACATTCCACAATTTAGCAATTGTTCCTGCACCAACAGTTTCTCAGGATTGTGCAACAAAATAAGCTACGTCTTTAAGATTTATCTTGCGCAATTTCTCAATCATGTTCTCTCCTTGGTCAATTGAGTCAATCAGAGAAGACAAAAGCTGCCTGTGGTAGTTTCTTTTTATAGTTTTCAGTACACCTTGGTCCATTGGCTGACAAATGGACGTAACATTAGGAGGTAAAAACATCGTCTTGATCTCTCCATCTCTAAGTTCGTCTTCACTTGGATGAGTGGGGGCGTTGTCCAATAACAAAATGGCTTTTCTTGGCAATTGCTTTTTTTCCTAGAATTTTTCTGCGTTTGGTACAAATTCACCAAAAAACCAGTTCTTAAAAATATCTGAGCTCATCCATGCACTCTTTTGGTTTGAATATTTTACTGGCAACGCATTTTTAGAAACCGGTTTGAAAGCTCTAGGATTCTTTGATTTCCCAATCAATAGAAGTTTCATCTTTAGATTGGCAGTAGCATTACTACAAGCAAGAATTGTGACACGTTCCTTACTTTGTTTATGACCAGGGGCTGCTGTTTCTGCCTTAGCTGCAAGGGTTTTGCTTGGAAGAAGCTTATAATTAAGGCCAGTTTCGTCACAGTTAAAGATTTGATCACCAGTCAATCCTTCTGTATCAACCCATTAGTGTAACCTTTGCTTAAAGAATTTTAAACTGTCACAATCAGCAGATAGTTTCTCACCGCAAATATTAAGCTGGCGAACACCGTACCTCTTCTTCCACCGATCGAGCCATCCAACACTTGCTGTGAAATTAGGGTCTCCTTCCTTAAATTCTTCACGAAACTTCAATGCCTTTTGCTGCAACATTGGTCCAGATATTGGCACACCATCGCCTATTTTTTGCACGAACCAAAGATATAACGCTTCACTAACCTTTTCGTATTCACACTTTTTCATACTTTTTCTTCCTTGCAAAGCTTTGTCAGTCACTCTTTCAGAACACCATTTCTCAATTTGCGCTCGGTTCCTCTTCCAGTCGCCAACAGTAACACGCCCAACACCACAGTCTTGCGCCACTTTTAATAATGTTTCACCTTTGTCTATTCTTTTTAAAGCCTTTAGTTTCTCCTCCATAGCCACGACAACCTTTTTCCTTTTCTAAGCCATCACTACAGACACTGTACCACATGACTTTGGATAAACGAAACGAGCGAAACAAGTTAAGACAGATGAGAAACAAACTGATCGGTACGCAGTCAGTATTGACACTGATGGGTTGTTTACAGGTCAGGCCTGACGACTCATGGTGAAAGGCACGTCATGTGACTCAGCGGTCATTCACTTACTAATCCTATTAGTCACGGGTGACTGACGACACTCAAAAATGAAACTTTCCAGCCGATTGTGTACTGTACTACCTTGAGAATTCTAAGAATTCTTCTCAGTAGCACGTGTAAAATGATAACTGACCGTTCCGTAAATTTTAATTTTTTAAGGAAGGATGGTGTCGGATAATTCAAAATGTCGAATAATCGAAGGTCGAATAATCGCGACTCTACTGTATGTTATTGTTTTACAGTTTATTTTAATCGTTTAAATGGAACTATTCATACTAGCTTTAGCACGTACTTGAGCAAGTCTGAAGGTTATTTTAACATCTTGCTTATCTTTATAATAAAAATAAATACATATAAAACAAACAGTACAGAAATAATAGTAGCATATTACTGTAGTTCTATTATGATATAAAATGTATTTGTGTGTGTGTGTGTGAGCACACGCATTTTTGTGTTTTGAGTAAGAATAAAATGAAGTAGAATATTGAAATGAAAAAAATTATTAAAATTTTGATTATCTCATGTTATAAGTTTAACTTTTTGCTTTATTTACAATAAAAGGTTGATTTGCCAGCTGGTAAAAAAAAAAAAAAAAAAAAAATGATTTCTCTATCGTTCATCTGTTACTTTTACAAGCTGTAACATTTGTGAGGCTAAAAGATGTTCTTAAAAGGGTACTGCATTAAAATAACATGATTTTTCCTTCTTCTTGAAACAGATTTTTGTTGTCTAGGATTAAAAGATTTTCACAAGTAAGCTAATACCGGTATGAAGAAGTCCGTCCCTTTATGATAAACTGCAGAGATATTCGAGTGTAATTAAGGAACGGAAATGCACAAATGCATAGTTTGCACATTCCATTCCGATAAGAGCTGGTAGTACGTCTCAATATCAGACAATTGGAGGACTAAAATAAAAATGAGATAGGTTTATATAACATTTGATGTATAACAGAGAGAGGGAGTGAGAGAGAGGGAGCAAGGGAAGGATAGATTGGGAGGAGGGGGAGAGAGAGAGAGAGAGAGAGAGAGAGAGAGAGAGAGAGAGAGAGAGAGAGAGAGAGAGAGATCCGTGGTAAGCGAAACATAGATTACTAACAAACCTTGCACATGAGTTTTGGTTACTATTCGAAATAATATTCATACGTTGGCTGGACTGATGTTCATAACAACAATTCTCTTCTCGAATCTGAAAGCGACTCCAACATCACCATTCTCCTCTGACCATAAGGGTTTCGCGCATTCCCATGCCCATAACTTTCAATTTTGCTATAGATTTGTGGCTTCCCTTGAAAGGTAAATTTCTTGAGGCCAGAAAGTTACTGATATCGTGAAGTCTGTTGAAGAGTTCATGTAAGGAATTGCTTTTCAAAAATAGTTTCTAGAATGTTGAATCCATGTCACTATCTATTAGGCAGTATGTCTGTGATAATTAATTATTTTTAGGTGATAAACTGTGACCAGGCAATGTGGAGTAGAATTCTTTCCATGTCGCTTTTGTGGGGTCAAAGCCTTCATGTATTCGAAGTAACTTGGAAATAGCAGACTTTTTTTAGAATAATTCTTAAATAGATAGCATGGCCAGCAGAATACTTTGTTCTTGCTGTCTCTGTAATGAGTCTCTCTTTACTTTAATTGTGTTATTTGAATATTTGGCTTACATGTGATGCTTAGTAAATTTTCTGTTGTCTACATAACATACTGAACTGTTCTGGAGACAGAGTATTTCCAACTTGTTTTTTGATGTTTTAAGCTCTTTGAACATTTTATTTGCCTCCAAGAGCGTTTAAGACTATAAAACAGGTTAATTACCTTCCGTCACGCTTCTTAAAATCCGAATACAGGATTACTCGAATTTCAACACATTAAGTGTCATCATCAGATCCTCAATGAATATTGGTAAAACTACATTTGTTGATGTTTGCACATCTCGTCAAACGATAAAAACAACACATACATAATAACGAAAATATTTAAATAAATTAACTCACATTAAAAACAAGACAAAACAGAACGAAACACAATACACGCGGCCGCCGTGGACCTGCGCAGGAACACGGTATACAGTAAAATTAATCGATACCGATTTTACCTTTGATAAACTTTATCGATCTGAAACAGCTAATATCTCATTCTATATCGTTGACTCTATTACATAAAATATTATTTTTATATATTGACTTTTCATTTAGGATGCGATCGTAATTCTCTTTAGTGACCTTATATATCTCAAACCGTTCGAGAGTGTCCAGTTTATGAGATTTCCTGCATTTATGTAATATGTCCAAATTCTCACCAATACTTTTTATGTTGTGATCTTGTGAGCTTAAATGTTCAGCGAATGTGGATCTTCCTATATTTGACTTAGAGCTTGGGATGTGTTCTTTATAACGCAATTTGAACGAACGACCCGTTTGTCCTATGTAGAAATTTGAACAATCCGAACAATTAAGCCTGTATACACCAGTACCGTCGTATTCATTGAAAGACCTATTTTGATTTTTAAACTTAAGTTTGTTCTCGAGTTTATTATTTGCTTTTGTAGCCAATACAATATTTTGTTTTTTCCATTAGTTTTTTTAAAGTATGGTGTAACATTTTGCCATACTCTATTGTGATATATTTTACTTTTTCTTTAGGCACGTCAATATTTATTAATCTATTTTGTTTCTTATTTATTATTTTATCTATTATGTTGCTTTTATATCCATTGGCTACCGCTATGTGTTTAATAATGTCGACCTCGTTTTTATGGTCTTCTGTGGAGAGGGGCAACGACAGCAATCTATGTACCATGCTATTAAAAAATGCCATTTTGTGTGAAAAAGGGTGGTAAGATGAGGCATGAATAGCATGATCAGTGGTTGTCGGTTTCCTATAAATATTAAAGTTAACTTTGTTATCTCTCTTTGTTAAAGACAAATCTAAGAAATTTATTTTATTATTCTTTTCCGTTTCTAATGTAAATTGTAAATTTTTTGTTATGTTATTCAAATATTTATTGAGCATCTCTAATTATCTACAATTACCATTATAGATCACTATCGTGTCATCCACATATCGACGATAAAATAAGATTTTGTTGTAATGTTTGTTTTTTGGTGATAATATTTCGTTAGTTTCGATGTGGCTTAAATAAATTTCCGCCAGGATACTTGATAGTGGGGATCCCATTGCTAAACCATCTTGCTGTAAGTAATATTTATTATCAAAAGTAAAGTAATTTTGTTCCAAAATTACTTTTGTCAAATTGATAATCTCATCGACTATTTCATGGTTTAATGTGGTTATTGATAGTAATAAACTTTTTGTTATTTCCAGTGTTTCGTTAATTGGTACACTCGTGTACAAATTGACTATGTCAAATGAAGCAAAAGTATGTCTTGGTTCAATTGTAAGTTTTTTTGTGAGATCTACCAATTCTAAACTATTTTTCAAACTATAATTATTGTTAAACACTATATGTTGTCTTAAAATTCTATCATTTTTTTTGGCAATTTTATACGATGGTGCAGACGTGAAATTTACTAAAGAACGGACAGGCATGTTATTTTTATGTATTTTCGGAAGTCCTCTAAGTTTAGGTGCTTTCAGCTCTATCATTTTTAAATATTTTTTCTCTTCATTAGTTATAATATATTTGGTTTTGTTTAACACTGATTTCACATTACTATTAAACCTATCAGTGGGGTCACTCTTAATTTCAATAATATTATTGTTTATGAAAAATTCCTGTATTTTACGTTTATAATCCTCGTTAGTTAAAATTACGAGTGTCTGGCCTTTGTCAGCTTTGGTGACAATGCTATTATTGTCTATCAATTTCCTTTTTATTCCATTGAATATTTTGGTTTCTTTATTGTAACTAGTTTTTATATTTTCGGCTTTCAAAACTTTCTGTATTTTGTTATCAACTGCATGTCTTACAACTGTTCTTGTTTCCTCATCAGATATGGAATTTATTGCCGTTTCAGAGTTCAATATTTCATTTATAAGTGATTGTTTAAATCCTTTGTTTTTAAAACAGTATTTTAAGCCTTTGTTTAAAAGGTTAGTTTCTTCGTTATTGAAGTTGATCTCCGCAAGATTAACTATACGAGGATAAAATTGATGACTTATTGTATTGTTCTTTTGAGGGTCGTTCTGTTCTTTCAATAGGTTACTAATTTTTTTATTTTGTGTTTTCTTTTTCTTAATAACGGTTTTGTTTATTTGTTTTTCTATTAAATATATTACATTGTCGATTTGTGATGGATGTAAGTTTTGTAACAGTTCAAGATGTTTTTTCATAAGTACCGTATTAAGTAAGCTCTTTTTACTATATAATTGTTTGATTTCATTTTTGATCCATAAATTTGTAGCTAATTCTTTAGTTTTCTTAGCACTATAGGACTTAGATATAATTTTTATCTGGATGAAATTCGGTATGATCCGCAAATCTAAACATGTCTTGTTGTATTTGATATTTAGTGTTGTTTTTAATAGCTTTAACTTAATATTCATATATTGATAGGCAATTTTTGCCTGACTAGCTTCCAGTTTGAACATTTTATTTGCCTCCAAGAGCGTTTAAGACTATAAAACAGGTTAATTACCTTCCGTCACGCTTCTTAAAATCCGAATACAGGATTACTCGAGTTTCAACACATTAAGTGTCATCATCAGATCCTCAATGAATATTGGTAATCTGATTCATTGAGGATCTGATGATGACACTTAATGTGTTGAAACTTGAGTAATCCTGTATTCGGATTTTAAGAAGCATGACGGAAGGTAATTAACCTGTTTTATAGTCTTAAACGCTCTTGGAGGCAAATAAAATGTTCAAATTGGAAGCTAGTCAGGCAAAAATTGCCTATCAATATATGAATAATAAGTTAAAGCTATTAAAAAACAACACTAAATATTAAATACAACAAGATATGTTTAGATTTGCGGATCGTACCGAATTTCGTTCAGATAAAAATTATATCTAAGTCCTATAGTGCTAAGAAAACTAAAGAATTAGCTACAAAATTATGGATCAAAAATGAAATCAAACAATTATATAGTAAAAAGAGCTTACTTAATACGGTACTTATGAAAAAACATCTTGAACTGTTACAAAACTTACATCCATCACAAATCGACAATGTAATATATTTAATAGAAAAACAAATAAAACCGTTATTAAGAAAAAGAAAACACAAAATAAAAAAATTAGTAATCTATTGAAAGAACAGAACGACCCTCAAAAGAACAATACAATAAGTCATCAATTTTATCCTCGTATAGTTAATCTTACGGAGATCAACTTCAATAACGAAGAAACTAACCTTTTAAACAAAGGCTTAAAATACTGTTTTAAAAACAAAGGATTTAAACAATCACTTATAAATGAAATATTGAACGCTGAAACGGCAATAAATTCCATATCTGATGAGGAAACAAGAACAGTTGTAAGACATGCAGTTGATAACAAAATACAGAAAGTTTTGAAAGCCGAAAATATGAAAACTAGTTACAATAAAGAAACCAAAATATTCAATGGAATAAAAAGGAAATTGATAGACAATAATAGCATTGTCACCAAAGCTGACAAAGGCCAGACACTCGTAATTTTAACTAACGAGGATTATAAACGTAAAATACAGGAATTTTTCATAAACAATAATATTATTGAAATTAAGAGTGACCCCACTGATAGGTTTAATAGTAATGTGAAATCAGTGTTAAACAAAACCAAATATATTATAACTAATGAAGAGAAAAAATATTTTAAAATGATAGATCCGAAAGCACCTAAACTTAGAGGATTTCCGAAAATACATAAAAATAACATGCCTGTCCGTCCTTTAGTAAATTTCACGTCTGCGCCATCGTATAAAATTGCCAAAAAAATTAATAGAATTTTAAGACAACATATAGTGTTTAATAAAAATTATAGTTTGAAAAATAGTTTAGAATTGATAGATCTCACAAAAAAACTTACAATTGAACCAAGACATACTTTTGCTTCATTTGACATAGTCAATTTGTACATGAATGTACCAATTAACGAAACATTGGAAATAACAAAAAGTTTATTACTATCAATAACCACATTAAACCATGAAATAGTCGATGAGATTATCAATTTGACAAAAGTAATTTTGGAACAAAATTACTTTACTTTTGATAATAAATATTATTTACAGCAAGATGGTTTAGCAATGGGATCCCCACTATCAAGTATCCTGGCGGAAATTTATTTAAACCACATCGAAACTAACGAAATATTATCACCAAAAAACAAACATTACAACAAAATCTTATTTTATCGTCGATATGTGGATGACACGATAGTGATCTATAATGGTAATTGTAGATAATTAGAGATGCTTAATAAATATTTGAATAACATAACAAAAAATTTACAATTTACATTAGAAACGGAAAAGAATAATAAAATAAATTTCTTAGATTTGTCTTTAACAAAGAGAGATAACAAAGTTAACTTTAATATTTATAGGAAACCGACAACCACTGATCATGCTATTCATGCCTCATCTTACCACCCTTTTTCACACAAAATGGCATTTTTTAATAGCATGGTACATAGATTGCTGTCGTTGCCCCTCTCCACAGAAGACCATAAAAACGAGGTCGACATTATTAAACACATAGCGGTAGCCAATGGATATAAAAGCAACATAATAGATAAAATAATAAATAAGAAACAAAATAGATTAATAAATATTGACGTGCCTAAAGAAAAAGTAAAATATATCACAATAGAGTATGGCGAAATGTTACAGCATACTTTAAAAAACCAATTGAAAAAACAAAAGATTGTATTGGCTACAAAAGCAAATAATAAACTCGAGAACAAACTTAAGTTTAAAAATCAAAATAGGTCTTTCAATGAATACGACGGTACTGGTGTATACAGGCTTAATTGTTCGGATTGTTCAAATTTCTACATAGGACAAACGGGTCGTTCGTTCAAATTGCGTTATAAAGAACACATCCCAAGCTCTAAGTCAAATATAGGAAGATTTACATTCGCTGAACATTTAAGCTCACAAGATCACAACATAAAAAGTATTAGTGAGAATTTGGACATATTACATAAATGCAGGAAATCTCATAAACTGGACACTCTCGAACGGTTTGAGATATATAAGGTCACTAAAGAGAATTACGATCGCATCCTAAATGAAAAGTCAATATATAAAAATAATATTTTATGTAATAGAGTCAACGATATAGAACGAGATATTAGCTGTGTCAGATCGATAAAGTTTATCAAAGGTAAAATCGGTATCGATTAATTTTACTGTATACCGTGTTCCTGCACAGGTCCGCGGCGGCCGCGTGTATTGTGTTTCGTTCTGTTTTGTCTTGTTTTTAATGTGTGTTAATTTATTTAAATATTTTCGTTATTATGTATGTGTTGTTTTTATTGTTTGACGAGATGTGCAAACATCAACAAATGTAGTTTTACCAATATTCATTGAGGATCTGATGATGACATTTAATGTGTTGAAACTCAAGTAATCCTGTATTCAGATTTTAAGAAGCGTGACGGAAGGTAATTAACCTGTTTTAAGCTCTTTGTTGAATTTTTCATCATGTTTTATTTTTTACAACGTCTTTCTGCACCTGACTTATGTGCATAACCTGACATTGTCTCTGACTAGTATGGAAAGTAAATAACACTATAAATTATTTACACACAAAGAAATTTTAAATCATTTTGAACTAACCTACTGACGAAAATTGCACTTCAATGAAGAGTGTTTACACACAAAAAAAATAGTTTTATAATTATCTAACATATGATATGAAACTGTTGCGTATCGAAAAAATTATCTTATTATTATACAAAGGTACAAATATACGGGGATAGAATTCTTTTAGGTCTGTTCTATCACAAAAATGAAATATTTTACACTATTCTTAATAATAATTGAATGTGGGACAATAACAAGCTTCTAAACTTATGTCTTGCATAAGAAACAAGCAAACCAATCAGTTTACACTAGGTATCTGTTATAAACATTAATAGCAGTAGCTACAATTTAATGTGTACAACCACTTAAAACATTTACTCTCTATTTCATTTTTCTCTATTTTATTTTAAATGTTCGTCTTTGTTAAATGTAAATTTTGGAAAATAAAAATATGAAGGTTCAGTTTATCTTCATTAGTGCCGCCAGCGTAGTCTTAGACATATTATCACCAAATGACATGGCTTGAATTTCAAACTTCATAAAATGTTTTGATGATTGGAATCACAATGCCCCCTAAGGCCTGGGTCCCCAATAATTTTCCAGTGTGTCGCCACGTTATAGGGCAGCCCTGTTTGTGTTATTGAGCCAATTCACCCCACAAGTCTTCCATTCACATTTAACAATGTATAAACAAAGTTTAGTAACTTATGATATAATTGTAAGCACCGAATAAAAATAATAAATTAGGAAGGACCTTTTGCTTCTTCATAAATAATACTACTCAATAATGAATTTTTCAGCCAGATATTGGGTTTTGTTACTTGGAAATTCTATTGTAGTAATGTGCTTATAGTGTCTAAATACCAGTGTACAGTGTTTGGGTATATCATACAACATTCTTGAATGTGTTACTGATAAGTATTAGTAGTAATATTAGAAAATGTTAAAAATTTTAATTGTAAAAAATGCAAACTAATCTGTAATATTCTCAGGCGTGTTTGTTGTTGTCTCTGGAAAACCTGTATCCTGCTGCACATCAGTTGGCTGTAGACATGTTGGAGAGGTTAGGAAATGCTCATGAAGAAATTACTGAAGTCTTGCTATCCAAACAGCAGATATTACCAGCTTTGAGGTAAGTTACTTAAACAGAAGGTTTTGTTTAGAATGTTACAGCATTATAGTATGCAGCCCACCGAGTCTATATGGAAACTGAATTTTTGTGTTTTGTTACAGTAATAATGTTACATGATTATATATAATGTCTCCCTGTATTGCTATAAACATTGTCCCCCTTACATTCCTTAATTTGTATAAGCTTTCGTCAACAGTTTTATGGTTAGATGAATCGCTCTCCTCATCATCCCTCATATTTTCACATCTTTTTATCTTTTTCACCCCAAGGATTAGGCCCTAATTGTTCGGTTCCGGATGTCTTAGTATTCTATCATGCTCCTATCTCAATGGCTGCCTCTGATAATCTGTTATTTGCCATGTGAGTAAAGTGTTCACATCATATTTCCTCCTATTGCCCCTAATTTTCTTGTGCAAAAATTCAGTTTTTAGTTCTGATGTCTGCAATTTTCTTCTTATTAATAAGAAATATGCTTGCATATTTTAGGAGTTTGATTTTTGTCCTTTCTTTTTAATGAGTATTCCATGGGTTCTTTGTTTACAAGAATATGATTATTTTCATATTCCAACCTATTCTTTGCATATATAGAATGTCTAAGTTGTAAAATTGTGTTAAAAGTAAGGGTAACTGTTTTGTTGTATTTTAATTTCTTTTTTCAAAAAATAAATATTTGTGCCTTAGGCTAAATTTTTTTATTTTAGTAGGAAAAGAAGATAATTTTTGTAGTATTAGTCCTTTTATTATTTTGAGTGCAGAATGAATGCCATTCTCCAACTTACGGCAGTTCCTGACTCTTTTCAAGATTTCAGTGTTGAGCTGGTAAATAATATTGTTTCCACATTGATTATTGACTAAAGGGAGAATATTTAAAATTTCAACATCAATTACAAACCATTTGCACTTGTTCTGCTTGTTTATACGTAGAGTTTCTTTGTGTTTGGTTTGCAGTTATGGAGCTGGTCAGTACGAGTATTAGTGGGTGTGTGCTTAAATAGATAACTATACTTCGCTTAGAAGTTACATGCTACAGTGGGAAAGATAGGAGAAAATACGTTATGTATATGTTTTAATTTCACTTGTATATACTATGTGACTTGAAAATTTAGTCATCCAAAAATTAAAGGTACAGGATTATAGTGTTTAAATGTAACATAGTTGATTCTCTTTTTCATAGTGTAAGGTCCTTCCCAGGTAGGTGAAGTTCCCAGTGTAAGGTCTGAAGTTTAGGTTAGCTGCCACGATGGCACTTTGGTTTGAACAACCAAACCTGATCTCCTTCTTGGAAACCTATTGCTGTGAATGTCATACCAAGTTTTCATTTTATCACTGGCACCGCCAAAACACCAATTTTGCTGGAGTCATGCCAGTTATGTTGTGTACTGATGACCTATATGTCATTAGCTTGTCCAAGTCTGTTTGGTTCTCATTAACAAAGTCTTGTATAAAACCATCTTCAGCAATTTCCCCCCAGGCGCTTCCATTAACTCAGGAACAAACAAGGGCTTTTCCTCGACACCTATAGTTGGCTTTCCAATTACTTCTTTTGCTGTTACACGTATTGGTACTTCCTCTGCTAGTTCTTCTTCCATTTGCGCCTGCAATAGGAAGTGTTCCTCTTGACCACATCTGCTGACTTTTCTTCGGCCAATGTCACTTGCTTAATTAAATGGTTGGCGGACCCTGTCATTTTAGCCATGCAAAGCTTTTATCTTCTTTTGGCCAACCTTCAGGACATTCTCTCTTAAGTCCACAATGAATCCATAGGCAGTCTTAATGTCTGTGCCAAGAATCACTTCATCGACAGTCTGCAATGAGCATTCGGTAGCTAGACTTGAGGAGACCCAGACATACACGTATGTCTACTTGATCTAATTAATACTTTGATGGGGCTTCCTGTCACAGTCTGTATTATACAAGAGCTAAATTGAAGCGGTCATTTTCTGATTAAGTCAGAGCGCACAATGGATACTGTTGCCCCCGTATCAACTGTAAATGATGTTGGTTTACCTTCCCCAAATCCATTAACAATCAAGAGTCCAGTGGTCGTATTAATCTGTGAAAACTGTGTGCTATTCCAAAGCTTTAATTCTCCAATTGGTGCAAACACTCTCTTCTCTCAGTATATTATTCTTCCAGCAGTCTTCCTGTAGATGACCGCGTTGTGGCACTCTTGAACTTTTGAATTGTTTGTCCGACAACATTCTGTTTTTGTACCCATCGTAACGTCAATATAATACTGGGATCTTCTGACTACAGTGGGATGGCATAAACCCATTAATGTAGAGAGACACTGACTTGGCAGCTTTGTTGCCGTGTTCTCAAATGAGCATTGTACACATCTCGCAAATGTTTTATCACCATACCGCAATTCTAAAGCTTTAATCAGTTCAGCATAGGTGTTCTGGCTGTCAGGTGGTGCTTTCTGTAATAGCTCTGAAGCAGTTTCCTTTAAAGCTAGAACGAGTGAAACTGCTTTCTCTTTATCTGTCCAATTATTTGCACATGTGATGGCTTCAAATTCCCTTAGGTATGTCAACCCAGTGGTGCTTCCATCAAATTCTGGGGCCTTGGCATGAACTGCACAAGCTGCAGGCAAAGTTACTTTCACTGTTGTCTTATTTTCCATGTTTGTGTCTTTACACATGGCCGTATTTTCATTAACTGCTCTACTTCACTCTTAATCTGCTCTTTCATACTTGCAATTGAGTCTTCTACTGCAGATATTTTATTTGACATGGATTCTTCTATAACTGATATTTTTGTAGACATTGTTTGTTCTACATTTGATACCATTTTTTTCAACTGTAGACAGTCTTACCTCTTGACCATTCAGATCACTGCGTAGTTCACCCAGGTCACCATGTAGGAGACCCAGCTCTGCAGTAGTGTGTTCTTGCAACTGTTTTCGCATAGCATCAAAAAGAGCTTCCATTTTATTTGTTTCCTGCTTACGTTCTTCTTTCTGCCGTTCTTCAGCCTCTTCTCTTTCCTGCCTGAGTTTTTCATCCAGTCGTTTTTCTGCTTCTTCTTCATGTCTGTATTTCTCATCATGTAACATTTTTACCTTGTAGCCTGAACTAGTTTTTGGTTATTATAAGATTCGTCAGAGGCTGCCACTAGGAGTGCTGTCCGAAGCTTATAATAAGCAAAAACTGGTTCAGGCTACAAGGCAGAAATTTTATGCTTTTACTATAAAAAACTTAGTGTTTCGAGTCAGTGGTATTATACTTATAGTTTGTCATTTTTTATTCATTAAAGAACATTAATGTAAACACGTGTACCAGATTTTATTAAGGTATCTCAATCACATTTTGAGGTTTATAATAGAGACAACCTTATGTAATCTAGCAATTCCACAAATTATGTAATTAATTCCACAAATTAATTTAAATTTTAATTTTTTGTCATAAACAAGGCCATTAAAAAATCTAGAAACAATAACTTAAAATTTCAACAATTTATTGAAATTTGAAACCACATTTCCGGTGATGTAAATGGATTGCTTTTACTTTGAATTGTAGCTTAATATGTCATTAAGGGGACAGAATACGTAATTTTTATATGTGATTGTCAAAAGAAAATTATATACAGTAGAGTCTCGGTAATTCGAGGTTCCGTGTAATTCGAGCTGGAAAAAAAATAATAAATACTGTACAGTCAGTAAATGGAAACAACATTCCCGCCATATCGTGACTCATGCCAGACCAAGTGTCTACAGCATGAAACGCTAAAAATAAATACGTAAATAAATCAGTAGCGGACTGACCGCCTCAGCTGATACAAGTGTTGTACCTGTGCGTTACTACTAAGCTTCGTTACTAGTGTTTGCTTGTTGTTTTAGTTATTTTACTGTACAGTATTTTCAACGTTTAGTTTTTCACTACAGTAAATTGTTATTTATACTGTATATAATGAGTTACAAGAGTAGGCATAAGAAGAAGTTTGTGCCGCTAAGTGTTAAATTGGAAGCCTTAAAAAGATTAGACAAAGGTGATACGCTAAGAAAACTTGCTGCTGATTATGGAGTCGGCGAAGTGACTGTTGGTGACTGGCGTAGGAACAAAGACAAGATTGAAAACTATTCTTCTAAAAAGTGTATGGGGATTTTAACCTGTGAACGCAAATCGATGAAGAAATCTGATTATGAAAAAACGAGTGCAGCTTTGTTCACTTGGTTTAGTCAACAGAGGCAAAAAGGAAGTCCTATTTCAGGCCCAATGTTGCAAGAAAAAGCAGTGTTTTTCAGGAACCAGTTTAAGGAAGGTGAGGATGATTTTACAGCAAGTTCAGGATGGTTGGATAGATGGAAAAAACGATACGACGTAAGGCAGCTTGAAATGTGTGGTGAAAAGCTATCTGCGGATTCTGAGGCTGTCACACAGTTCTGTGAGAGATTTAAAAAAATTATAGAAGAAGAAAAACTTACTCTCGATCAGTTGTACAACTGTGATGAGACAGGACTAAATTTTAAAATGATGCCTACTAAAACTTTAGCTTCAAGGGAAGAAAATGCTGCGCCAGGCCACAAAAAATCTAAAGAAAGTGTGACAGTTCTTGCTGCATCGAATGCAAGTGGAGAACATAAACTGAAGCTAATGTTAATAGGCAAGTCTGCAAAACCTAGAGCTTTAAAAAACATCACTCCGTCTGCGCTTTCTGTTACATACATTAACCAGAAATCTGCTTGGATGGATAAAAATATTTTTAAGAAGTGGTTTTTTGAAAGTTTTCTTCCTGAGACCAAAAAGTACCTAAAGAAAAAGAACTTGCCTCCCAAAGCAATATTAACCCTTGACAATGCTGGATCACACCCTGACGAAGAAGAACTGAAATGTGGCGAAATTAGAGCATTGTTCTTACCCCCAAACGTGACGAGTTTAATACAGCCGATGGACCAAGGCGTTTTTGAGTGCTTGAAAAAGAAATATCGTCGTCGTCTGCTGCAGAGGCTCCTACAAACTACAGAAGGCGAGTGAACCATAGTGGAATTTTTAAAGAATACTACAATGAAAGACGTAGTTTACTGGGTGGCGGAATCATGGGATGACATAAAGACAGAAACACTAAAGAAGTCTTGGAACAAGATTTTAAAAGAAGAAAATAACAGTTGTAACACCACAGACGAACATGACTTGGTCTTAGCACGACTGATAAAAAAACTTCCTGGTTGTGAACAGTCAAATGAAAATGATGTTTCAGAATGGTTGAATAGTGATGAACAGTTTGAAGTGACCGATGATTCAATCATTGAAATGCTGAATGAAGCGGCAGAAGAAAATAGTGATGAAGACGTGACTGCAGAGACTGTACCCGTGATGACTCACGCCGAGGGATTGGCAGCGCTAGACACTGCATTGCGTTATGTCGAACAGCAAGCAGAAGCTACACCGACCGACATGATGCTGCTTAGAAGATGGCATGACATTGCTGCTAAAAAACGAGGCTCTATTTTAAAACAAAAGACTCTGGACAATTTCTTTAAAAAATAAATTTGTGTGCTGTTTATCTTTTGAGTTTAAACTAGTTCAGGCATGTACTACATTGTTTGTGTTTTCTTATCCGTAAGCAATAAACGTTTGTTTATACATTACTCTTTTTTTTTTTCTTCATCTGTATAATCCGAGTTTTTCCAAATTCGAGGTTGCCTCAGCCCCAATTAACTCGAATTACAGAGACTCTACTGTATAGTGTTTGGGTATGATTTTTTTTTTAATTACAACATGAAAATGTTTGCCTGTGAGAAACTTTTTTGTTGTTATATAGGTATCTCATGTAGGCGAATGAAATTATTAAAATCTGTTGAATTTAATTTTTATTCAGTTTGTAAGTCTCTACCTTACCATGTTTTGAAAATATAAATGTATTGAGTGTTAAGTATACTGCTTGGCCAGCACTTGGCACCACAAGTGTATAAATGCGACACAACACATGATGTTTGAGGAGTTCACGTAAGTTAACTTTTTACTGTATTAATTTTTATAATATTTACTTGAGCACGTTATATTTTATAAGGAATGTGTTATACTGAGTTATAATAATTTATATTGAACATTGAATATAATGTACATTGTAATAGTACAAACACTTTACTACATTTTAATTAATAATAAAACAAACTTACCTTGTGTAGCCCAGGGTTCTGCACACGAACTTGTGAACTATAAACATGATTTAGGGTTTACATCATTAATGTACTTGACTCTCATAGCAATTGTTAATTAATTCAACCTTTTATTAAACATTTTTAGGTATTCCCTCTTTTAAATTTGCTACGTTCTATCTTCATTTTTGAACAATTTATGATTCTTATGTAACATAAAATATTAACATATTTACTTACTATAGTTAGCTTGAATAATTCTTTTTATAAGACACCCAGTACCCGCTCACACATTCATACTTATCCCCTATTATATTTTATCTTCCCACTCCCATTATAATGGACTAATTTTTTCCCATTTAAAATGAAATTCTTTCTAGTTGTTGGCCCAAATATTGAACTTAGTTAGTCTTACTGCACGTGCTCACTGGTTCCGCTGCATGTTGTCCGCCACAGTTTTGCGTGAATGTTCCGAAAGCTGTTTTATCAGGTTTTTAATTTTGACACTATCTTGCCGTCGACACTATTTCACTCTAACATGATTTCCGTATAGTTATAGACACATTTTGATGATTGATTACACTTTTGGCTCGCGAGCCTTTATGCTGAACCTTGCAGTTCTACTGCTATAAGACAACAGACGCCAAAACTGTATTTCCAAGATGGCCAGGGCGCTTTCGTGTGCACCGGCTTGCTTCATGATTGGCTAACAAGGGAATCACGTCACACAGTCATTCTTTCTCACGATGTGTAGTGGATTCACTGTAACTGATCAGTGAGCCGAGTACGTGCTCAATCAACTGTAAGGTCACGCACTTCCGCACGCTCTCACATTCCAGAGCATCAGAAACCGGTGCATGTTGATAGATTTTCTGGACCAACATGCAGATGGGCGTTCCTTACATGAATGTCTATTGTTACAGACTGAGGCCCTGTGTGGGTGACTACGCTGCGTCGTATTCACAATTAAATTAAAATTCCTCATCCCATTCTGCCCCGTTACAATACCCCCCCAATGAAAGGTTTCCTGCCGAAACAGAAAAACTCTCATTGCTAAACCCTAAGAGGATCAGTGAGGATATGGTGCCAACCACCCCCCTTTAATTTCTTAACACATCATGGGTAATCTACCCCCCTAGTTCGGCGACTGTGGCTGCATCTGAACGATATTACTGGACTTCTCTGTTCGAGATCCCAACACCATAAAGTCGGACAGGTACTCACCACAGTACCACCTAACCTTGTAACATTCTAAATAAAATCAACTACTAGCCTTATACCATACCAGATCCTCAACCGATATGTCTCCCCTTACATACATTCTGGATTGCCTTTAGCAAGTACTGGGTGCGTACCTATATTCATTACTACATTAAATTAAACATACTATCTCCACATTAATTATTAATATAAAATTCACAGAAATATTTATATTTGCTTCTACACAAAATTCATTCTCATTTCTCAACTTTTATTTGCTTGACGTTACTGTTTCAAATCAAATTAAATTAGTTAAATTTTGTTCAAATATTGAAATAAATCTAAGTCAACTATCAAAGATTTATGTTGAGGTTAATTTACATCATCTCTTTCAATTAATTAATTTAATTGTAATTTTTCAAAATTCCAAAATCCTTTAAATGCATTTACTTTATAACTCCTCTTATCTCGATGCTAACAATCCTAATAAACAAAATAAAATGAACAACTTATTTCTATCATAAATTCCCTTATCAATACATTTGGTTACAAAACATATACTATGAACACTATTAATCAGTTAATACATTATCAATACACACAATTAGCAACATATCCTGAACATGGAAACACAATACAAACTGTACTTCAAAACAAATTAAAATAAAAAAATTTTTTTTTTCAATAATTAAATGAATTTAAATTCCAGAAACATATATTCTGATAATTACCAAAAAAAAAACAAATTATTAAATTAAATCAATTATTAAAAGGACACATGAATTGATTACCTTACACATTCTATAGTCCACACCAGTCATCAGCTGATGTCTTAATAACAGGTGAATGACCTTTCTATAGGCACACTGAATACAACTAACACCAATACACAAAATTATATAATTACAATCATAAATGTTCCTGTGGATTAAAATCATTACAATTGAACCTAGCACTTAAAATCGTTTGTTCTCATAAGTGAATATTCATCACTAATCATTGAATCATAGTTATAGTAACCGTTACTGAACAGGAACTGGGTCATCAACCACCAACTCTCTCTTTAGAGTAAGTGAAATTGAATGTCCCGCTGTTTACAGTGGTCGTTACCTCTCACTGATTTCTCAGCTACTCCTCCTACTTCATAATTTTCTTAATTCCTCCCTTTTTACCCAGTTACAATTAGTAACCACCCGCCGGATAAACCGGATCGAGCGTTTGCCTTATGCACAGATGCGTTATCTGTGCCCCTGGCTTGTAACGGCCAGCTCCTTTTCCACACACACTATTGTTTCCTGATGGTGGACTGTAGCGCCCATTGGCATCCACAAGAACTGCAATTATATTAGGGTGTAGACGCTGCCTACCCCGTTCTTGCTTCAGTGTTATGAAAAATTTGGCATTACTGATGTCCGAGGACACCAGTAATCCTACTAAATATTATTTACATACCCTTAATATGGCACTATCACCCCCTACAATGATAGCCGCTGTTCTATAGTTCAGTGATTCCCCTGAATTGATGATAATTCCCGTTAATGTGTGACGCTGGCGGGTTCGGACGTCTACCCATTTCCCGTTCCTTTATGTTTTGAAAGATATCTAATATCTTCTCAAGCTCCGTAATTTCTGTAATTTCGCGTGTCATCAGAGTGATCTGTATCTCTCGAGGTAGGTGTTTACTTATGTGTCGCACAAATGATCGGAACGGTAGCGGTGGCTCTAAATATTTCGCCTCGTTGTATAGCCGCATTACATACATCGTCACGATATGCCCGTGGGTCCCAAAATTACCGGATCCCATGATTTTGCTACGTAATACTTCTTGCTCTTCTTCCGACCAATATTTACCTCTAAAGGCCCTCTCAAAACTCTGATAATCTAACCAATCTATTTTATGTACCTCCGCCCACACCGCGGAACTCCCTTTAAAACATTTCATTATTTTTAATAACTGCACTTCCCAGCTACTACTACAGAACTGATTGAATTGTTTCACTCTATTTAAGAATTGCATGGGGTGTACCCCCCCCTACTATCACAATTAAACAATTCTAAATCAATATCAGTATTCACGTCTCGAGTAATCACTACTTGCTCAGTAACACTATTAAGTTTTTTACTTATCGCTACATTTAACTCATCTTTGACATTAACTATGCTTTGTTCAATTGACACAAATTTATCATTATTTAAACATTCAAATTGCATGCTACGTTTATCCATAACATTTACTGTATCTTGTATTGCTTGTATCTCTATTTTTCAAGTACTTTCTATTTCATTTATTTTAAGATTAGTATTGGTTTCATATGTCTTAATCTTATCAACTGCACAATTAAACTTATACTAACTGCTAGCGTTACATTCATTTATTTTGGTTTCAACATTCTCTGTTATATCATGTATTTGTTTGTTAAATTTTTCTGTCATTCTATCATCTATTTCATTAATTTTAATATCTATGTTCTTTACTGAATTCTCTACTTCATCAAATTTACTTTCGTATGTCTCATTGGTTAATTCAAAACGTTTATTAATTTGTTTTATTTCATTTCTAATCTCCTCAAAATTGCTTTCGTTTGTATCGAAACGATTATTTATTTTATCAAACTTCTCATTAAAATTATTCTTAATTTCATTGAAACTACTTTCGCACTTTCTTTTCTGTTCATTAATATCATTACTCAATTTATAAAATTTGGTATCATTTGCATCAAAACGTTTACGGAAACACTCGTCATTGGCATCGATGGCATCAAAACGTTTATTCATAACATACATTATATCGGCCAATGACGGTTCTCTTATTTTTGTAACTACAGGAGTTGACTTTGCTTCTGCATTATTTATTATAATTGACTCGGTTAGGTTTTTGTTGGTTATTGATTGAATGCTCGAGTCAGCTGTTTGAATTGACTGACCTAATTCACTTGCACTCAGTGACGGGTTCCTTGACCCAAGGCCACCATCGCTCATAGCCGAGTATCAAATTAATTTTTTTTTTCATTCTCGGACATTTTTATTGTTCTTATTTACTGGTTTACTAAATAATTATTAACTCTTACTTGTAATCTAACATGCACAATTTATCAACACCTCGTTAACTTTACCTCACAAAACCTTATTCTGGATATGTTACGTAAATATTTTCCTATTCTGCTTCAACCTCTAAATCATGCTTATATCCACTCGTAGGTGTGGTTTATATAAATTATTTTATAAACAGTCCAAGTTCGGTCGCGCCAAATGTAATAGTACAAACACTTTACCACATTTTAATTAATAATAAAACAAACTTACCTTGTGTAGCCCAGGGTTCTGCACACGAACTTGTGAACTATAAACGTGATTTAGGGTTTACATCATTAATGTACTCGACTCTCATAGCAATTGTTAATTAATTCAACCTTTTATTAAACATTTTTAGGTATTCCCTCTTTTAAATTTCTTACGTTCTATCTTCATTTTTGAACAATTTATGATTCTTATGTAACATAAAATATTAACATATTTACTTACTATAGTTAGCTTGAATAATTCTTTTTATAAGACAACCCAGTACCCGCTCACTCATTCATACTTATCCCCTATTATATTTTATCTTCCCACTCCCATTATAATGGACTAATTTTTTCCCATTTAAAATGAAATTCTTTCTAGTTGTTGGCCCAAATATTGAACTTAGTTAGTCTTACTGCACGTGCTCACTGGTTCCGCCGCATGTTGTCCGCCACAGTTTTGCATGAATGTTCCGAAAGCTGTTTTATCAGGTTTTTAATTTTGACACTATCTTGCCGTCGACACTATTTCACTCTAACATGATTTCCGTATAGTTATAGACACATTTTGGTGATTGATTACACTTTTGGCTCGCGAGCCTTTATGCTGAACCTTCCGTTTCTACTGCTATAAGACAACAGACGCCAAAACTGTATTTCCAAGATGGCCAGGGCGCTTTCATGTGCACCGGCTTGCTTCGTGATTGGCTAACAAGGGAATCACATCACACAGTCATTCTTTCTCACGATGTATAGTGGATTCACTGTAACTGATCAGTGAGCTGAGTACGTGCTCATTCAACTGTAAGGTCATGCACTTCCGCACGCTCTCACATTCCAGAGCATCAGAAACCGGTGCATGTTGATAGATTTTCTGGACCAACGTGCAGATGGGCGTTCCCTACAGGAATGTCTATTGTTAAAGACTGAGGCCCTGTGTGGGTGACTACGGTGCATCGTATTCACAATTAAATTAAAATCCCTCATCCCATTCTGCCCCGTTACAACATGCTGTCTTGTGTAATGCAGTGCTTGGTATATATTACTTGTGCTTTATAGCACTTGGCTACCAACTAATAATTGCTACGTGATAATATTAATTATGTTTCACTTTATAGTGTGTACTTTATAATCATTTAAGTAATTTTGTATTATGTTAAGTAACCATACTAATTACTTTTTACACAAATAGTGTGGTATGCTCGTTTGTTTGTTCCCTTCTAACACTAAATTGGCTGGACCAGTTTTGGATATATGAGTATTAAACAATTTGTATTGATTTTAGGAATGTCAACAAAGATATGAAATTTTGGAAAAACAAAATGGCTGATGCTACACACCATATTGTGTAAAGTACAGGCAAGCATGTTGTTCAGTACAAACATATATATTTTTCAAAACATAGTAAGTTATAGATCTACAAATTGCGTAAAAATTAAATTCAACAGGTTCTGATCATTTCATTTGCTTATATTAATTTGCTTATATTTATTAGTTACCTATCTCTAACAACAAACACGTTTCACACAGAACAACTTTTTATGATGTAATAAAAAAAATAAACCATACGTTACATATCATTTTCTTTCAATGAGCATGACAAGTATATATAGAAAATAAGTATTCCCTCGCCTTATTGACATACCAAGCTACAAATTGAAGTAAAAACAATCTATATATATGTCAATTAACAATGGAAATATGACAAACTATGTTTTATATTTCAGTAAATTTGTGAAATGTAAGTTTATTGCCTTTAGATTTTTACAGCTTTGTTTATGGCCAAAATAATTTTAAAATTTGTGAATGATAGAGAATAATAATTGTTATACCATAAAAGTTTAAAAATTATAATTCTGTAACTTTAATTTTTGGACAAATAAATTTTTAAGTTGTGCAGTACGTACGAATGAAAAACCACATACGCAATGTACTTCTCTATCTTCCCCATTGTATTATGTGACTTCTGAGTGAAGCACAGGTTCATGCATTTGTGTTTACTAAACATTCAAATACAAACAAACTACTGGTAGTCACAGACAGTCAAGTCACCAGATGTGGTCTAATCTTACTTGTAAACTTTATTTTTTTATTTTTTTATTTTTATTATTCAATTTATTTTTCTAATTACAAGGAAGAATCTCAGCTTGCTGGAAAGTCATGAATAAACGTGTGTGTTGTTATTTCTTAGGGGAAGTTATCTTGATAAGTGAAAAATGTAGGCTCTATGTGTTTCATTAGCATTTGGCGAACTGAAACATCTAAAGCTTAATATCAGGTTGTAAGGACACATTGTAGATGGATATATTCATCTGATCAAATAAATTTGTATTATCATTGCAGTTAGTTGTGCTTCATGGAGAAATGTATAGATGCAGAATGCCTAAAGGAAGATAGTGTTTGATAATGACTAGGTGTATTGCTAGGAGAACAGGAAAATTTGAGTCATTATAATGTCTGCTCGACATGTATTTTAAAAAAGTGTTTAGCCACAGTACAGTAAAATTAAAGTCTATTCTACATACACAATCTCCATCAAGTTTTACTTATTGAAAGACAGTTTTCTAATTAACACTCTCTATTGGCATATGGTTTTATAACATTGTTATAAAATTTGTATGTATACAATTTGCAACGTTACAACAATTATACAAATATATTATCATGTACTCAGTGCAACTATAAAGTGTATTACACTGGCCAGGTCGCAGGATTTTTTTTCTCTCGTTGCGTCAAGCATATGTAGTTGCACAATAATTAAATAATTTTTAAAGAGGAGTGAGATGTTGTTGACATGAAATAATTAATTAAAACCAATTCAAAATAATCATTCTAAGATTTATTAATTTTTAGAAAAATATTCAAATATTAAAATTTCAAACGTTAAACAAATAAATATTCACCTTTATAGGCTTTACAAATATACTGTAACCTGGTATGCTATTTATAACATACAACAAAAATAAACACCCATATAATCTTACTAACTAAACAGATATGTTAAACAAGTTATTTAAATTCTTTTTATTTTTGTGTGTCTGAAATTAACTCAAATTTTAAATAATGCTAGCAACTCATTTACAAACAAAATAATATTAAGATTCAAGAATGAATTTATTGTTGCTATACACAAATTAAAAAATGATATTACATTTACTTCCAATCTATTATTGATTTATACTGACACACCCAAAAAATACAACAAAAGATTAGTATTTCTTTTCTAGATTTGCTTGTTAAATTAAACTCTCTTATCTAACTACTATTAAATTTAAAATTCTAATTATTATCTGTTCATATTTAAGTTCTTTTCAAGAGCTCTCTTCACAATAAAAAAATATAATTTTTTTGTTAATCACCTGCATATATCTGCCATTACCGTTGCGTGAGTGTGTGTGTGTGTGTGTGTGTGTGTGTGTCTCCCCAGAATCCTGAGAGTATGATGATGATGATGATTATGCTGATGCGGTGTTCGTTGTCTCTATGGGTTGTTGCTGTTGGTGATGCTCCAGAGTTCCTCCATACGTCTTAGTGTGCGTGTGGTAGTGTGTGTGTGCGTCCTGGTCGATCTGCAAATGGGCAGTGTGACGTCGTATGTAGATTTGTTGAGTCCGAGTGTGTGATCGCCCAAAATTGCCAGTGGTATTTATACTGGTGGCGATTTGACAGGTACAGGCCTGTTTTCGACATGTTACAGATTGTCAGTTCGCACCAAAGCATCCTTTTCATTACATTCACTTTTTGGTTAATTATCACGAACTCATGAACATACTCATCACATGAGCGATATCATTGTTTGCTTAATTTTTCTCTGGTCACTCACATATACCACACATATTAATTAATCTTCAATTACACTAGTAATTAATATTAATTAGTTAGCATCTTTAATATTACACCTTTGCCAATAAATTTTATATCACTATATTCATCAAAAATTCCTTTATGTAATGGTGTCTTTATAATTGGCGTAAGTCTTTGCTTACAGGTTTAAAACGTATAATTAGTTTATTTTAATCCTGTTAAAACCTGATTAATTGACAACAAACAATTCGTACGCGTCACCCCATATTCTTGTCGCATCTGGCGTTACACACACACACACACACACACACACACACACACACACACACACACACACACACACACACACACACACACACACACACACACACACACACACACACACATCGTATTTTTAACTATTGAAGCAGGTGCACTCTCAACAGGACAGAGCCTGCATTTACCTGCACAAAATTGTATAAAACTGTTCCTTATTATTTACACTAATTACAATATAAAACATACCGCCCTGGGCAAATATGCAAATATCTGTATTGTTGCAGTATGTATGTATGTGTATAATTATTCTTCAGATTTTTGTAAAGAAGTAAATACTGTACGGTTCCTGTTCTGAACTTTTATGGTGATTGATTCTGTGAAATACAGAAAGTTTGCAGTAAGGAAAAACATAATCTCAATTGATTTAACTGTGAGAAAATTCAAATGCTTATGGTCATGTGGTTTTTTCGAGCAGTATGAAAGTAACAGCTCTAGTTTTTCCAAAGGACTATTTAAATCACAATAATCTTATACAAAACAGCCATGTTTTGGTAGGATAAATCAGTATCAGACATTTTGCTCACAGTATGGTGTGACAAAATGTTCACAGGCACTGAATTATCATCATTGGTGAAGTGTCAGGGGAGACAAGGTAGACAGCGTATACCCAAATAATTCATTCATAAAGTAGTTAATTTTTATTTATAATTTAAATTACATAAATTACTCAGAAAGGGTATAAAACTAATTTAAGAAGTTAAACATTACACGACATCAAGTGAGCATGATGTCACGGAACCATGCTGCTATGTAAGTGTACGTACGTGGAGTATTTTTTTTTAGTGCTAGGTAGCATTACTCGAAATGTCTTTTTAACAAGGCCAGAGGTGAGGTGGGGTTTGGTGTATGAAAATGGGAGGAGGCCTCCATGCACAGTGTAAAAAAGTGTCCCATATATCACATCAGAAGACATGTTTCCTCTCACTGAATAGTACAGCCTGGCCACTTTGTGTTAATTTTCATTGTGTGGGGCATAGTATTTGTTTTTGTTGTGTTACAAATTATTTAATTGTGTGTGTATATATATATATATATATATATATATATATATAGTGTTATACATTAAGGATTGTGTAATCATTTACATACTAATCATTTCATTATAAACATTTTCAAGTGTTGTCCGTTAAGTGTTTTAAGTATACTGTTTAATCAGTTTAAAGGAGCAAAATGAATACAGCTAGTGACAGATCTACTGCAGAAGTATTTGGATGTGAACTGTTACACCTTTGGTTCACTAGAATTTTTGTTAAAATATGAAATCAGTATGTTACCTTTAGAACAAAAGTTATTGCTCAAGTAAAAGATATCTAGGCTGCATTAAGATTTGTCACAGAAGGATGGTAAAGCTGTTAGAAAATTTTAGAAAGCTTGATATAGTAAATGTAGGTGGCTCTCGTGTTGTACAAAAAAAAAAAACGAAAGTGCTAATATTGTTTGACTTTTAATGTAGGGAACCATGAAGCTAAGTTGTAGTAGCACTATAAAAAATTCTGAGATGTTTCACATGCTAGGGCGTAACAGAATAGAACACTGTTTGTCCGAATCATCTAGAATTCAAACAGTACAGCACAATAAGAGCACAAAATTGAAGTGTGTTTGATAGATATTTGTTATTTAAGAAGGCAAGAGTTAGATTTTAGGGGCCGCAAGGAAAATGAGCAGTCTCTTAGTGAGGGCGATTACTTAGAAACTTAAAATTTACTGGCAACAGAATAGTCTGCCTTTCATGAAGGAAGATATAGAAACCAGCACTGTATATAAAGGCACCTTTTCAAAAATTCATAACGATTTAATTGAGCCCATTTCCATTGCTATTAATGAAACAGTTCGTGATGAAATAAACCAGGCTGATTTTGTTTCCATTCAAGCTGATAAAACAACTGACATATCTGTTAAAGCACAACTGAGTATAATTGAGGAATACTTTTTAGGGTTTTTTTATGTTTCTTTTAACAAAAGCATAGACAAGTTGGCTAATAAAATTATTTTAGTTTTAAAAGAAAATAACACTAAAAATAAATTAGTAAGTCAAACATATGATGGTGTTTCTGTTATGGCTGGTCATCACTGTGGAGTACAAACCCTTGTTCACCAACAGTGTCCACAGGCAATATTTATGCATTGGGTTGTGTGTAAGAGCAGGCCAGTATTCCCTGTCATGAACATAAAAGATGGCTTTTGTTTTGGAATTTAGTTTTTTCCATAAAAAAAAATCAGATGGGGTGTGCTTGTGGGCATATATTACATATTATAAACAACTACACAACTGATTATATGTCTATACATGAGTTGTGTTGTGGGTGTGTATAATTATAAATTTATATTTTATAGTTGTAATCTAAATAAATTTGTTTTATATATATATATCTCTTAAATATTTAACTGTTATGTAATATATATATTTACTTGCAGAAATTTCTTTATTGTTGTTTACAGTACAATATTTATTTACTGAGAGAAACATCAAGTGGTACTATAAAAAAAATTCAAGGACACACATGCGCACATGTATTAATACATAATTAAAATTATTATACAACAAATAATTATATATATATATATATATACATTTTTCTAACATTTTGGCGTCTTTTCAAAATGTATACGTTTCGGCGTCTACCCGAAAACGAAGAGTATATTGAAATTTTTTTGTAACATTACGTTCTTGTGATTATGTTATTTGTGTTTTGCATTTTATATTTCAATATACTCTTAAAATAAGCAAATAATTTTTTTTGTACAAAACGCTCACATTATGGCATCTTTTCATAATTACGACAATAGGGCGTCTTTTCAATTTCCCAACAATTAAGCGTCTGAAGTGTATACTTTTTTCGAATTTTCGCCGTTTTTGCTTCCAGCGACGTTGCCAGATTTCAACCCCGGGTATCCCACAGTTTACGTTGACGCTTATTTGTTTGTACGAAAGAGTGACTAACTCCAGGCGAATGAAAATTATTCTTTTCCTTCGTTCACGCGCCAACTTTACATCATAATTTTAACTAAATATTTATCAACAATTTTTAAACTTCACTATCCAATTCTATTAACCGTGGTAATATAATTATTGTGTTTTACGAAGCATGCCAACGTAGCGTACTGGCCTTTCGAATTATGTAAAGATTGACCACTTCTCGTCGGATCAAATAACGTAATTAACGGGCATGTTAACGGGCGTATTTTCTCACATGCATTGACACCGGGCGATAATGTAACTTCGATTTCTTTTACTAAAGAAATTTCCTGTGCATATTGGCAGTCAGAAATAATAAATGTAATGCCAATCGTTATGAACTTATACTAGTTATATAAAAAGGATAATCAGTTATATTTCTGGTCAGTGTTCATCATTATACATACAGTCTTTTGAAGTAATGCTATAAAACATTTATTTGTATCAGTTTTGCGGTTAACAAAATTGTATAATTTTAGTTTGTAGTTCTGTAGTTCTTAATAGTCTATAGTTCTGTTTGGGATTGAGATTGGTAAATAGATAGATAGATAGAGATAGTGAGTGAGAGAGAGAGAGAGAGAGAGAGAGAGAGAGAGAGAGAGAGAGAGAGAGAGAGAGAGAGAGAGAGAGAGAGAGAGAGAGAGAGAGAGAGTAAAATGATAAAAGTGCGTAATTAAGAGAGTAGGAGAGAGAGGATGAGTAGGGGGAGAGAGAGAGAGAGAGAGAGAGAGAGAGAGAGAGAGAGAGAGAGAGAGAGAGAGAGAGAGAGAGAGAGAGAGAAAGCTAAATGGGAGTAAAGAGTCAGATACACAGACAAACACAGAAAATTACTGTACGTATTTTTTTGTTAATAAGAGTTCTATTTTTATTATTAAGAAATATAAAAAGGGGAGAAAAGAGAGAAAGATAGAAGGAAGGAGAGAGACAGAGGGTTGTGAGATAGCATAAATTTTTATAATATTAGTTCTATTTGTGTTAGAGATAATAGCTAGATGATGCGATATGCAGGCAAGGAAAGGGAGAGAGAGATACACGCAATATTAAAATATTTTGGGCTGAGGGTACTAGAAGTCGTCGGATACCTGCACTTTTTGTAAGACCAGGAAAAGGTTATTTTATACTGTTCACTCATGTCTATTGTTATATAGGCGTGTGGGTTTTTCCACGGATTATAAACGTAGTGGCTACATCCAGTGGCTTGAGAGGCATTTTCATACAGAGAATGCTCACGGCCGCTAATACATGTATCAGAGAAATGCTGATACTTATTTCAACAACAATTGCTTCACTTACTAAAAGCGGTCAGTGAGGCCTTGTCGTTTTTTACCTCTATGTTTATATCTTTACATCTATTTTTATATTTTAATTTTATGTATTTTTTAGATTTGTTCTAATTTATTTCTACTTTAGCTAAATTTATTGACTACAAATTACTGTATATTCAATTTAAAAATTGCGTGTAAAAATAATGAATAGCCGCTAAAAATCATTAAACAATTCTTCTGCAGAAAAACAGTTTTCTCCATACGTATTCAATTAAATGCGTCTGAAATGTACTAACAGACATTCTGCTGACTCTTCTCCGCATAACACGCTTAATTTTAGACCATTAGTTCTGGATCGTTTGGGTGTGAACAGCAGAATTGCGAGGACATACAAAATTAAGCGAATGGTTCACAGACAAAAGTATATACCCGTACATTTTGGTATGTATGGGTACTCGCGAGTTGTACCCGCGCCACATATCTGCAACTATAGTGGTTCCTGGTTCCATGTTATTTAAAATTACACAATTTAGTGGGTCCACCACCTTTAGGATACATTTCTTTATTCTCCTGCCAATTCCCTCAAGTACCCAACGAGTTTTGGTTATTCGACCCCTGTTGTACTTCCTTCAAACGAACGCACTTTCATCAATTTCAGTATCTCCCAGGCCGTCAATTTTTGAGCTGTTATCCATCAGCCAGACAGTAAGGATCTCCCTAAACTCGTTTATTAATTTTTGTGTAGTTTTCCTGTTTATGTCGATCTCTTTCGAAATGACTGAAATTTGATATTTCAAAATACAAGCGACTAACACGCATAATACAGATAATGCAGGAACACGCGCTATTTCGAAAAAAGTGTCATCATATATGTTTTTTGTAGCTCTGCAATTCCGTCTACCACATCTGAAGATGACGTTTATTTGTCCTTTTACATTTGTTAACATATTACCATCACACTTTACACATTGTTTTGAAAACGGAAGAATATTTCAGTAACAAACACATTTTCTGATACCTTTTTTTTTTAATGAAACACCGAAAATTATTAACAATTTTGTATTATGAGGTTTGATTTGCAGGCGTAGATTTCAGTAAGATACGGATGTGAACAACGCTGATGAATGAATGTTAAACAAAATTAAATAGATTTAAAGATATAAACATACATGTAAAAAAACGACAAGGCCTTATGGCCGCTTTTAGTAAGTGAAGCAATTGTTGAAACAAGTAACAACATTTCTCGCTTATCATTTGCGTCATTCTCTGCATAAAAATATCGGGTTGCATGAAAATGTCTCTCAAGACACTGTTGGTAGCCACTTACATTTATAACCTTTGGAGAAACCACAAGCCTGTATAACAATAGACATGTCAGAGAACAGTATCATAAAATAACCTTTTCCTGGATTTACAACCAGTACAGGTATGCGGCGACTTCTAATACCTTCAACCCAAATGTTTCTTTATAATACGAGTAATTATACAAGTAGTTACATAAGTGATAAGTATGTGAATAGATAGATAGAAAGAGAGCAAAAGAGAAAAAGAGAGAGAGGGGTAGTATAGATAGTGTATGTCAGTCTCATTTAACTCATGTTTTTTCGTTTCCCTTTTTTTTCTTAGTTTAAGGCGAAGGTCTTGTTTCATCGCAACTGTCACACAATCTCAGGGCACTTTATATTGTATAATACTTTATAATTTATAACAAATGTGTTACATCGCGTTATAATCGTTTATTTAAGTACTAAGTAGGCCTACTTGTGCTTCGCATTAGGTAACTAATTAATGATGGCTACATGTTCATAAAAGTTCTGTTACATCTTATAACGCGTATTTTGTCTTTGTTCCTGCACTACTAATGATGGCCGTAGTGGGCACAGTAGAAACATCTGGATATTTCTACATCAGTATTCAATGAATGGCGGCCTAATAACCTGCATAATAAATTTAACACTACTGATAATGGGAGTCTTTCAGACGGAATATGTCGAGGGAGAGGATTATCAAAGCACCTCAAGCTGCACTAAAAGCTAGTCTTGTAGTCGTAATAGGACTGAAGGATATGAATTTAAGAAAGCTTCTTTTCTAACAATTTTCCGCCAAAAAAAAATTTGCGAATACAGTGATGGTACGGACGATCCAGAATTTGAACAATAGTGTAGAGACACCGCATCTTACGCATCTTAAAAACAATTCTGTTCTTGTTTTGGGCAATGTCTCGTTTCAATGCAAAGCATTACCAACGACATCTCATACGGAAAAAAAGTATGAATTGGTTTGAGGAAAAAGGAATAAATTTTCTAGAGGACGGCCTGAATAGTCAATTATTGCATTTATAGGGGGAGGCGTATAAGGCAATATTCAGTGAATACGATGATAATGTAACCGAAGAAAATGAGTGTCTTGTGCTCTGGCCTATTCCATCAATACTTCTGTGAAGTCAACCCGATAGAATGAATTAGTACTGAGTAGGCCTACCGTAATGCAACCTGTAGCAAGAATTATTCGTATAACCTGTTGTGTATAGATTCTTCTTGTGCAATTTAAACAATAAATTACTAACGTAAAGGTCATTGACATGAAGACATAGTCCAACAATTGTAACATACTTACGAAAATCAGTGTAACACACATTACTGAACGCAACGCATTTGTTGTAACCATCTTTTAATACGCTCTTTATTAATAAAAATAACTCGCAGCCTGACAAGTTTGCCTAAATTTTACATAATATGGTTTGTAGCGTCCGCCAATTTGTTTTCCAAAATTTTATATCTTTGCTGACTCTTCTAAAATCAAGACAAGTGACTTCATATCTCGTGCATCAAAACTGGTCCAGCCGTTTTATGGTTACAAGGGAACAAACAAACTAACAAGCATTAACACACAATTTTCGTACAAAAGTAAATAAATACGGTTATTTAACAGAATACGAAATTCCTTGAATGATTATAAAATACACATTATAAGATATAACATAACTATTATGAACATGCAGTAAAATCATTAATTAGTAACCTAATACGAAGCACAGGTAGGTCTACATAGACTTAGATCTACAGTAAGCAACATCAGCGCTCGCATTACAGGCCTATTTAGTACTTAAATAAACGATTATAACGCAATGTAACACATTTGTTATAAATTATAAAGTACTCAAGTATATTATAAAAAGTAATACAGTAGTTACCAAAAAGAAACTTATGTGAACTGTACAAACCTAACGTATTGTGTCGCACAGAGGCGTATGAAGGGGGGCCAAGGGGCCAGCCGCCCCGGACGGCATAGCAAGGAGGGCGGCAAAGTGAGCATACTCTTGAAAAAATTGTTTTCAATTTATAAAACTACAAACAACTTGTTTCTTTGATATGACTATTCCTTTCATAAAAGAAGCATAACCAGCCAACTTCTCTGTTGTCATAAACCTTGCGTGATAAACAGTACTAATCTATTTATGCTGAAGCATCGTAATTACGGTTCATTATGGTAATAAATTTGTGGTGATTTTGTAGTGAGTTGTTATGCTGGAAAGGAGAACTGATAATCATACAGTATTAGCTTTGTATACATAATGTTAATTGCTGTTCGTATACAGACGAATATATTATTTGCAAAAAAAACGTTACTTGGGCTAGGTATGTGCAATTTTTCCCGGTTCGACGCAGCGAACGTGTTGATCATCGATGAGTATCTTGAATGTGCGGTTTGTTTTTGGTTTGTGTGTCTTATGGGTATATCTATAATACTTCACGTGTATGATATCATACTAATACTTCATAGATTTTATTTCTTTAAAAGTGAAAACAGCGGAGGGGATCACACAATCTATTACAAGTAAACTTGAGAGTGATGGATTGAATCTTAGCGATTGCAGAGATCTGTCGTATGGCAATCAAACAACAATTGCTAGTATCCATTCAAGAGTTCAAAAGAGAATATTAGTTTTGAATCCACTAACTACGTTTGTTCCTTGTGACAACCATTCACTTAACTTGGTTCGAGTTCAGCAGCTCATGTAAATGTTCAGGCAGTGACATTTTTTGGGACAGTAGAACGTCTATTCACCTTCTTTTCCTGTTCCACTTATAAATTGAGTGTTCTTAAAGACTTCGTATAAATTATTCTTAAAAGATATTGTGGTACCAGGTGGAGATCAGAAGCAGATGTGGTGAAAGCAATATCCACTCAGCTGGATGAAATGATCGCTGCACTGGAGAAAGGAATACACCGACTGAAACAATTGATACGAGGGAAGATGCAGCAATAATAATTAATGCGATAGAATACTTTAATTTTGTGGCCTTGGTCTTTTTCTGGACGTATATTCTTTCTTCTATAGACAAAAACCATAAAATCTTGCAGACCAAAGAAATAAGCTTTAGTCAAGCATTAACACGTCTGGAGAAGCTAACGGACAATTTAAACGTTTGGAGGAATGAGCTGTGTGACAATGTCATTTCTAAGGCCGAGCAGGTATGCAATGAATGGGATGTCAGTATCACAAAAAGAATAAGAAGGGAGCACACGATGCCAGGGGAGTATCCAGACAATTCTGCCTTAACCGTTCGGCAAGAAATGCTACGTTCTCTAATAGAAATTTTGGACAAACTATCAGTTAAAATTTCAAGGCGTTTCTCTACATTAAAAAGAGTTAGAAAAACGTTGTGGGTTCCTCTATAAATTTGAGGCGTACGTAAATGATGGGGATATACATTTTAAGAAACAGCTTTCCCAAATCAAAATTAAGTGCACAGTGCTTGCAAAACTGTATCCACATGACCTAAACAGTGAAGAATTGTTCAGTGACTTAAAAGACGTCATACTTTTATTAAAAATGGCAAAGGTTAAAGGAGAACAAATGGACTTTACACTCAGGGACTGCTACAGTACATTTCTTCAATGGGATTAGAAGCCTACAAAACACTAGCGATAGATTTAAAAAATTTTCATACTTTACCAGTGATTGTGCCTTCTTGTGAAAGATCGTTTAGTAAACTTAAAAATCATACCTACGATTAACAATATCTCAAGAGAAGGATCAAATCTATGGATACTCTTAGTTGAAAACGACATTGCTCCGTCTTTAGGTTATACTGATTTAACAACCGACTTTACAGCAATTAAGACCTGGAAAGTTACGTTTTAAAATGTCTCGTTTTAAATATTTATTAAATATTACAAATAAATATTAAGTCTTTATTGATAGAAGACAGAACCATAAACCTGTAATGGTAAGTGATTTATTTGATTACTTTTAATGTAGTTCTTTGTTTAACTTTATGTTGCTTTAGGATATTGTTTTGAAGATGCGATTTATACCTATAAGGAATTTGTATGTTCATTAGAACATTTTTATGTTATAAATTTGTTATATTACTACATTTTTTATAGCCTAAATAATAAATGTTAGAAACTGAATACCGGTAATATTATAATATGTAATTTCTTAATTTTGACTTAACAAATATTCTTAAGACGTTTGCTGGACGGGTTTTCATACAAAAATCTACATATTTGCATTTATTAAGTACTTTGTTCAGTGGATGGGCCTTCATTTTTGTTCTTTTGTCCCCTATTAATTGTGAAGGCAAGACGGCCGACGATCTCCTTGCTCCGGGCGTCAAAAAGCCTAGCTACGCCACTGGTGTCGCATTATAAGTAGAGTGCGACGTGCTGGCCGCTCGTTTAATTGATGGTCTATGCAAATTGTCATGCGACTTCTAAATGAAGTATGGCGAAAAATGTATACAGCTAACCTCTGTCTGTGTAACTCTCTCATTTTCTTACTCTCACCCCTCGCCATCACTCTCTCTCTCTCTCTCTCTCTCTCTCTCTCTCTCTCTCTCTCTCTCTCTCTCTCTCTCTCTCTCTCTCTCTCTCTCTCTCTCTCTCTCTCCCTCTCTCTCTCTCTCTTTCTCTCTCTCTCCTTATTCGTTTTATTTTTGTCCTCATTTTTGTTAAAGATGAGCCAAGGAGCTTATGTGCAATTACACCTTACACCTGCCGGACACCCCTACGGGTGCCTCTGAAACAATAAAATTTCTCAAGTGTTTATGAAGTATGAAGGACACTGGAACATGGTAAACGCACAGTAATGTTTATTTTGATGAGTTAAAATAAACAAGAAATGTTATTAAATTTCTGGCGGGAATGAAAGATGCATTTTGTAACCTAGCGTCTACGTCACACACGTCAGTCTTTTCTACAAACATTGTGCACAGTTTAGTCTGAGCTGTTGTATCGCGAACTCATAAATGGTTAATACATGTCAGTCACTGCTGTGTAGCGTGATAATGTGTTGTGTCTATTCAGCGTAACACCACAGGTCACCAGCACAGAGATTTGTCATTCATCAGATTCCCGCCAACAGAGTATTCAAGGTCAAATGACATTCCTAATTTTTAATAGCTCAGCAGCGTTTGTTTACTACTGTTTTGGCTGACACATATAAACAGATCTATGTCTGAACTAATGCAACCTCTTATTTATATGTACATCTGTCTGTTTTTACGTTTCCACCAAACGTGTTGGTAGGCTGATGTGTTCGTACTCCTTAAGAAAATAATATTAAAATAATATGAATATTTTATAGTAAAAACATAACAACAATAGTAATAACAATAAAAATTTGTAGGCTTAAGCATTCATAACATAAAGCAGTTTTTTAACGTTCCATTCTCCCCCCTCCAACCTAAGACACGCACACACACACACACACACACAAATAAAATACGTATTAGACTACATTATTGTGTGGTTAGTACTGCAGATAGGTGAAATAATTGTGCCTACAACTTGGGGCAATAACTGAAGCATACAACTTGGGGCACATGCACATATACTACATATATGAAGATTTAATTTTGGATATGAGGCCATCTCAGATTTCGCCTATTGCAGTAATGGCGGACATTCAAAATGGCGGCTTCTGAATATTTTTTATGTGCTCCTTTTAAATGTTATTTGATGATGTTAAATGACAGCTATTAAAGCAATGGCGAGTAATTGTTGTTTTGTGCATGTAGTTTGCTATTTTTAATAATATATACCATATTTTATTTATATTCTGTTTATAACAAATGTTGATGGATTATTTAATGGAAATACTAATACTGCATTGTCTGTATTGTATAGAATTCTGATAGATAAACACATAATAGATTAGATATAATAGATAATGATTAGATTCAAAATCTGATATCACTCAGTACAAAGAGCACCACAAGCACAAAAGCGGTACACTGTAGGGCAGCCTTCCATTGACACTGTCGTGTGCAGCCTTTCTTGCAGCCACATCGTATGAGTTCCCTGCATGCTTGCGAAGCCTCTGGTAGGGTTGTCGAAGATATTTCCCATCCACCTTCAACCTTCTTCTTCCAACCCCAATCACCTGGTGACGGGAGCACTGGGGTTGCGACCATCATTTGAGCCCAGCAGTAACCAGCCTGGTAGACAGCTCTCTTTGTATGCTGAATGAGAGCATCTTGTGAAGGAGGTAGATTGTCAATTGCTCTACCTTTCTGAGTAAACAGGTGTTTTCTTGCATCATTAACACATTTGTCGCTGCTAGTACGGTCATATAGCAAAACTATAAATCTCTCCAATGGTTTCAGCATATCTTGTACAGTCTGCTGAGTAGGTCTGTCAGCCAATGCACAAAAAGTAGCGCTGATATCTTGATATGCATTCCAGGTGTTCCATGCGGTCCTTTTGCCTCTTCCTCCAAAGAAGGATACAGTGTCACACCCAGTTATTGTGTGAAACAATGGTAAGGCAGTACAACGATCACGACCCAAAGATCTTGCTAAGTCATGCGCGGCGAAGATCCGGTAGTTCTTTCCCACTCCAAAAGCAACCCACAGTTCCTCAATGTTTAGACGTTGTGCTGATAAGATGGCAAGAACTAAAACATCGGTGTCCACAGTGCGTATTTCGGCTTTGGTATATCCTTGCTGCACAGCATCACATAAATGAAGTAGGAGTCGAGTATCAGCTTCTTCATGTGTGCATGGAGCTGGTTTTAAGACATCTTGACGATTTATAGTAAGAACATCGCTACCAATTGTGGTAATCACCTGCTTGTCCGTGGAAATAGCTGCTAATGTTGTAGCCAAGAAAGAGAACAATTCAGTCTTATTTTCATCAACCCGGAGAAACTCCTCCCAGTTTTTAGGAAGTGAACTTCTTGGTTCAACACGCTTTCGAACACCTTTTCCCCTTTTGCTGTGTGTGTCGCTCTTCAAGCTGTCAGGCATGTACACGTCCCAGATGATATCTATCCTTCTTACATGTTGAAGCTGAGCTTTGATGTAGGGTATGAATACAGTATTGGCATAATCTTCAAATGTTTTTGCCAATCCTGGTCGCAGCATGTTGACAATTGTAGCACCGTCAATGATTGTAATTTCTGCTGTTTGTTTGGTAGTGCTAGTAGGTGCGAGTCCTTCAAGACAAGTCAATAAATCTGACTTTGTTCCGGTTCTTAGACTCCCCAACTTCGACAGTGCTGGAGGATAAGCTTGGTTCTCGTGTCTAAAGAACTCATCCAAATCTCCATTACGTATCTGTGATGCAATGTACAATCTAGAGAACAACGAGCAGTCATTCTTTAGTGATGTCAACTGTAACTGTTTATTAGACTTTTCACGAACTGGAGGACGGCTGAAGAGGTGTAGGTTATTCCGCTTAATAGGATCTGATATACGTTTAGTTTTATTAATAAGCCTCTCGCTGACATATAACTCATACTGTTCAATTCCAATTTTTTCAATATTTAACAATGTGTCTGAAACTGCCGTATTTACAATATTTCTGCTGTCAAGTACCAGAAGATCAGAGCTGTTTTCACTGAATGGGTTTCCCAGATCTTGCATTACATGAGTCAGAGACTTGACATCTTTTGCAAATGCCATCTGTGAATGCTTGTTAGCTTCGTGGTGACGCTCATCTTTTTCCCATCTCTCTGTCTTGGTAGAATTAAATTCTTCAAACTAAGCGGCCCATCTCAGGTCCAGACACCATCCAACGAAGCAGAGCTTTTGAGTTTTCTGTTAGGCCTACAGCTCCTCCATCACCTTTGACTGATGCGTTATTTTGTTCATGGGCCTGATCAATAGCAATAGCAGAGAATGCCCTACTTGATTTTTTGATGACAAACTTTCCTTTCATGAATTCTTCATAGGTGGCAAGGTGATTCTGTTTAAGTGAAATCATGTCATGTAAGTGGACAGGAATCCATCTCGCATAGTGAGTATGGTGAAGAGAAAAGAACCAGGGAACAATACTGGATAGCGCCTTTACATAGAGCTGAAAATCTCCTTCTCGTATTGCTCTAACAAAAGGAGTTCTAGTTTTAGAACGATAAACCAGAATCTAAATTTGGGACATACATCAACTCTTTCTTTACACCACTCTTCAAATGACTTAACTTGACTGCTATGCTCTATGTGTTGTCTGTAGTCAATGTAAGCCTGCTGCATAAGTAAATATAGGCTACTGGCTGTGATTTGATGAGCCCTGTGGGTACGAGTTACATGGGAACCCTTTACAAATGAATCCTCTTTTCCAGCTGTTGTAATATCAGCCTGAACAAGTGCTTCAGTCCATCCACTTTCATCCAAGAGATTTCCAAGAACCTTGAGAACTGCCATCTCGATATGAAGCCCACCAAACAGTATAACAAATTGACCTTCACCATGAGTTGTTGGCCAGTTCCACTGGATTTGTTTTGCCAATGCGTAGAGTGGTTGGTCAAATGCAATGATAGGAATCTGCCCCGGATTAAGCCAATAAATTGCTGTCTTAACAATATCCACTGAATGGCGAATCATGGCCACTGATGTAGCATGGTCTGGAAATACAGGAAGCAACGAAGAAATTGTTAAATCACATTCTTTAGGTTTATTGACTTGTTGACTAGCGTTGTATGCTGCCCAGGTGATTATTTCATCCCCTTGTAGGTTGTCAGCAGCCAAAACAGTTTTTACGTGTTCAGCCAGGTGTATTCTTTAACCATATCTTTCGACGACAGTTGGTAGTCAACAAAGTTTTCTTGTACTGTTGGCAAAGGACAGTCAGTTCTAATAAGAGGAACAGGGGTAACACTTGTGTAGCTTTCAGGAAGATGTTTGGTTGCCTTCACGACAAAAGGACTTGAAGTCCTAGTTCGATCAGTCCCTCTGGAATTACCATCTGGATGTTGAAATAGGGATATTCCTGTACCATGGAAAGAATCATGAGCTGTAGTAGAACTTGGATTGTGGTCAATATTATCAACCGCACTAGTTGTGAAAAGCCCTCCTTTTAACTGAAGAGGAACGACAGCATTTTCCATGTGATACAGATAACATATTTCATTTCCAAGTTCTGATGAAATGTCTAGCACTCGGTCATATGATATGCTTAATCCGAGCTCGTGAAGGTCTTCAACTAGTTCACGCTTGCGAGTTTTTGTATGAATTAAAATATCTAAGTATATAGGCAAAGGTGTTTCCCTTCCTCGATTGTGCTTGTAGATTGTTCCAGAATGACACTCCCGACGTCTCACCAAACTGTTATACATTAGTAACTGTGAAACAGTAAGGATAGGTTGTGGTATTGTTGAAATACTTGACTGTGCTTTAATATTTGGACCATTTGTAACCATAGCAACCAGTGCTAACAGAGATGCTGGTACGGAGTCTTCCTGACAGGTTTTTTCAAATGATCCATTGAAGGGGTTTTTCATTTTAAAGATGTCTCTTCTAACTATATTTGCTGCTTTAGCAAGATGAATAGCGTCACTATCTGCATCGTATTCACAAGCTTTCTTCAGAGCTAATCCAACATCATTATTAAATATTAACATCACATCTCGACCTTGCTTATGTGCTTCCATGTCAGGAAAGTATGCAAGTACTCTGTTTTTTAGTTTTGTGGAATGTGATGACATGCACACATATTTATAGCATCAGTTCATGTAAAATCACATATAATACGCTATTAACATTATCAAATAACAATAAAAAAGGAGCACATAAAATATATTCAGAGGCCGCCATTTTGAATGTCCGCCATTACTGTAATAGGGGAAATCTGCGATGGCCTCATATCCAAAATTAAACCTTTATATATTTAGTATATGTGCCCCAATTTGAATGCTTCTATCATTAAAGGCACAATTCTTACAATTATTTCACCTATCTGCAGTACTCCAATGATCAATCACCTATCGCGGTGGTCCTCAAGGCCCCTTTCAGTTTCGAGTCTATACTACCTCGCCAGCTACTTCTTGGCCAGCCTGGTTCCTTCTTCCCTTGTGTTTCCACTTTAACACGTGTTTTTGGAATCTCTGCCCACTCACTGTATATGTCCGAAGTAGATTAGCTGTTTGTTATCTGATCTCTCTACAGTCGTTACTGTGTCTTATATTCCTTTATTTTGTAACGTTGCATCGTTGTTGGCTTTTTCATTCTGCGGATAAATGAAATTCTTTACTTGCATCTGGAAGTACTATGTCATCATGATATTATAGATTGCAAACCTTCTTACTTAACATTGCGATACCTCCTTCCCATTCATCCGTGGCTCCTGTCTACTTAAACCCTTAGAATTTAAATCGTATAAGATTGAGAATGCATCCTTGTCATACCCCTTCTTTACGATGAGAAATTCCGTGAGCTGGGAGTTAACCCTGATTTACCTTCCCTGATGTGATGATAGTGATACTGATTTCTTGTAACCCTTCCATGTTTACGTAAAGTGATTATGTGTTACGGTGTCCTAATGTCGGCTACAATTATCCACATTTTCTAGCTTCTAAAATAATCTAAGTTTTATTGTATTTTGAAAAATAATGTGTGATTACCTACATTTTTTTTAAATCTTGCTAGTATTCAATAATATGGCAAAACGTTTGCTAGCTTACGTTGTATTTGGGGTAATAGGTATACTTTAATTGTTATAGAATTCTTGTAACTAAACTTTAATAGTAGGCGAAAAATAAGATTATTCTGTCACAGTGATCTTTAAGTACTTTTATGTATTGGGAGGGACATATACTGAACTTCTTCAATCATCTAGCCTGTTTCAGAATTTCACTGTTTGTATCAAAATTGTTAACACCACTTAGATTTCCATTTCACCGAGACATAATCATTTCTATTACTATGCAGTCTTTCTCAGCAGCTTTCTTTTGTTTTATTTTTTTCTAACGTGGTTATTAATATTGCATGGTAATGTTGACTTCCAGGTCAAACGCAAAGTTGCCTGTATTCTCTCTCTATACATTTATCTTTGAATAGGTTTTTATGCAGTAGCTTCTCCGTCGTTCATTTATATTGGCATCGTATGTTCTTTAATTTGTTACAAATTTTCTTGTACTGTTTTAAATTTGAAGACATTATAATTGATATTTGTTTCTATCTGTTTTTAATCTTTCTAGATTTTATTTATGTATTTATTCGTGTCGTACCTACATTACTGTCTTCTGGCTTTGCTTACTTGAGGATACTTGTCTCTTAATTGTGTAGTCCCGTTTGCTGTTTGTATGTGTTAAACGTATCTTTATTTATCCATTTTTAACTATTTTTACTGAAATTACAGGTTTGTGGTTACTCTAGAAGTTTCTTCTTATAATATAATTTTTACTTTTAGCTAGGCGCTATCTGCATGCCTCATAGGTTCATTGCCGACCAACAATTTTCCTCTTCACTCTTATATCCGCATTTTGCTAATATGACATGTCTATTTTTAAACACCATCATGTTTGTTGACTTTCTTTTGATGTACGCCTTTCCAGGTTTAGTTCTACTTTAGGTGCAAGAATCTGATTACTGTGAAAATCTTTCTCTGGGGAGCTCGTAGAGTCTTTAATTGTTTGGAAAGGTAAAGGTCGTAGAGTCCACCTAGCGATAATTAAGATGTAGTCTACTTGATTGCGAAAGCTATCAGTAGGGGAACGTCATGAACATATTATCTTACGTAATGATGACTTCTGGCTTACAAGTAATTGTTATCAGAACTGAAGTAAATTTATTGTTCACCTATTCACTTCGTGACCTTAATCCATTTTTCCATTATTCTGATTCTCTAGCCATTCTTTTATTTTTTTAATTTAAGTCTGTAAGTATAGTTACTCTTTGCGTTAACAGTTTTTTTACTGTCTCTTTCCAGTATTGCATAAAATTCTTCTTAATGTGTGTCATCAAACTCCGAAAATGAGTCGTTTACTTGCTCTGTATGTATTCATGTTAAAGAGTTGAGAGGGCGTAGTTCAATAACTACTGAACTCCCGCTGCTAACTTAATACTGCGTTACTTACGCTTTTATTTTCCATGATAGCTACACCAGTTCTTGAGCATTTTAAATCTTATAAATAAGCATTATTATCTATAGAATCGTTGTATAGACGAGACTAACACACATGAACATTGGTTTGCAAGGGGGTACGGCATGGGAATCCTCGGTACTTCTTAAAATAAAATTAGGCAGTGGCATATCTACGGGCAATGTCAAGGGATCAATTCCCTCTCCAAAGCTAGTAATTAGTTTTTCACTCAACACAGTCCAATATCTGAGCCTGTTGCATGTATCAAACTGCAACTGTCATACCGCTCAGAAATAGCTGTTGAAATAAAGGCATTAACAATATTTTGTAAATTTGTGAAAGTAAATCAAAGTTTCATTAATAATGACTATAAATTAAAATGTAGTAATTAACGTTGAATTCAAAAAACATATTACTGAATAGCTTCACGTAGCGGATTGTGTTAAACAAACGGGGACATGAATCTTCTAGATATGGTGTCGATTAGAGGATTTGAACCACAAAAAGTATAACTAGTCTAAAATTTCCTAACTAAAGAGGACTCTCTGGGGTAACACGTTTTGTACTGAAGAATCCACTCTTTCATTTTTATTGTTGCCTAATACAAGACCTCACTTATAATTAAAAAAAAAATTGTTAGTTTTATTGTGTTTGATGCAGTTTCGTGTGTTATTCCCTGATGGTAAATAATATACTACCTTCTCCCATGTATGTTTGTATCTTCGAATCGGTCCTCCTTATTTATCTTTGCTTTATATCTCATCTACCTTCAACATTTGTTTTAGCTTTTGCCTGCTCGTTTTACATCTCGTCACGCCCATAATTTTGTATTGTCTTGAATTTTTCTTTCTGTTTTGTTAATTTACTTTCAATTATATAAAACTATTATTTATAGGAAAACAAATATTTAAAAATGTCATAGAAACAACAGTGTTTTTTAGACACATTAAAATACACATTTCTTTTTCATCATATCTTTGTTTACAAATTTCCATGGCAACTAAATGTGCAATGTCATTATAGGCTAATTGAGATTTTTAAAAATACGAATTACGGTTTGCGAACAAAATGAGAAAAAAATTATAAACAATGTGAGTGAAATATAGGTTTTCTGTTAGAGCATTCCATTACAAATTTATTCTAATTTCCTTACTTAATAAATACGCAAAATTAAAATTTGTTGGAAAGCACTTTTGACATTTTCCCTCCGGTTACATCTTGCTTGCGACCGTTTGATAACTAATATGTCTCCTGAATATGTTACTTGCGTATCGCATGGCAATGCGATAGTGGGGTTGCCACCTTTGGGCTTAACGTCCAGTCCGATTTCTGTAGGTTGTCTCCCATAAACTGACTATCTTATCATACTAAGGAGACCAAATTTCCCTGTACACAATAGTACAACCCATTAAATCCAACTTAATTTGCGCCTGTAATATTCCAAATATAAAACAGTCCAGAATCATTTCCCTTACGCCTCAACTTGGTACTGTTGGCTACTACTGATCTCCAAAGAATATTTATCGACTTTCCGGTCTAAATCTATACTGTTCAACATCAAAAGGGTAACCTCTTATAAGATATTGCACTTTCCCCGCAGAACCGTCTTGGCTTGAGAGAGGTGAAGGCTTCTTTGAAAGCTAGCATTACTTCATCCAACACTAAGAATATGAGGACCAGTGCCTAGTTAACCCGGTACAACGAGTACCCAACCCATTTTTTTAATCAACGAGTAAAGAAACACGCTTGAAGTTCTTCATTGTCTATGGGTTTAAGAATTCCGACTTCTAAGGACGAAATCGCAGAGCAGTCGTCTTCACGAGGTCTCGGAAGCGTAATATGATATACTCTTCACAAATACTGATCCCAAAATAAATCTCGATGTACGGAAGAAACTGAATGTTATGTGAATATTTGATAGGACTGCCCCATTATAGGCTAAAATGTTTGGAAATTTTAACTGAAACGATGACTAAAGCATTCTCAAACACCTATTGAACTATAAGCCGAAATCGACGGAGAGGTATGGGGCGTCCCAAGAAGCATTAGAATGACCATTTCTAGTCTATCTGCTTAGGCCCGGAACAAACCACTTTTGTATAACCCTTGCTGATGATGATGATGAGTAGTAGGCTACTTTTGACGTTTTCATTTATTTGCTTTTCCTCAAATTTATGGAGTGGTAAATGAGTTTAGTGAAGATATCCAATATGGTTCTTATTAATATACCGTATTAATAAAAAACAGTTACTGAAATGTTGTCCTTGATTTGATGAATTATTAGAAAGCTAAATTAAGTGTAGAGAGAACATTTCAATTTAGATCATTACAAGCAGAGTACATAATTATATCAATTTTAAACAAAAATATTTATTTTGAGAAAGGAGTCAATGATAAACTTTGTGATTAAAAAGAATTATAAACGAAAAATTTTGAAATTCAAAATTCTAATAAAATGAAGTATCCAAAAGTTCAAAATAAAGGTAGCTAATTAAACGTTTAACTGATTGAATAAGTCAGCATTTTTTAACTATTTGAGAATTATAAAATATTAATAATTACGATAATTTGGTTAATCAGTAGCGTTAATCTTTTGAAATTTAAAAATCTTATGGGCACATTCAAGTTAGAATTTTAAAGCCTAAGAGTGGTGTTACAGGTAATAATAAGAAAACAACAGGGTAAAAACCTTTTTCAATTATAAAATCATAAGGCGGAAAAAATAAGTTATGCACATACAAATGTCTTGATAGTGATCTGCATCAAAGTAGAGCATCAGTATCATAATAAATTGGGATCGAGAGTCATTCGGATACAAGAATAATTGGATGTCCAAACGGACATAAAATTTGTAATAAAATATATTAAAAACTGAGGTTGGCTTCATACACTGTTCAGATATATACTTCAGTAGTGTCAATACTGTCAAATACTGATTTACGGTTTCTTTAATATACGTTTTCAGTACACTTATCACACTCTACACAAAAAGTGCAAGTCGTAATAAAATGCTCAGTGTAAAAACGGAATGTTTTAAAAATGTATTTATAACTTTTAATGTTGGAACATAACAAGCACAGTAACAAATTGTTACAAAATACTGTATAAAGTTATAATAAGCTAACAGTCCTGGTATTTATTTGGTGCTAATTCTGTGCATGCTACATATTTTGTAATAAAACATTTTGGACATATATTATTAGAGGGAACAGCTACGTAATTAGATCTACACAAAATTACAATCTAATCCCAAACAAAGACATAATTATCAATTGCAGTACTTTCATTGCCAAATCGGTATGTAAAAAAGATCGTTGTGTATGTGTGAACAGTTAAAAATCTAATACACCCTCGATCAAAAGGATGGGAGTCGTCATCAGTGGTTATTAATTTATATGTGTAGTTCGTTTTTGTCATGTTTCTGTAGATTAATAAACAATGACTATACCGGCAGCAAAATGACGACGACACGATAGGCCGATTCACTTCAAGCTGCGTTTCATGAATACTAATTGTGACTACACAGCGTCAACGTGCACTCAATACTGAAACCTCTCTATGCTTTTAGTATTTATTTTATTTCTTTTTAAATTTCTATCTCCTTGCTTGCTGGTTTTGAAAGAGAGGTTACAAGTTATTTAGAACTAGGCAAGAGCCTAGAGAAGCTAAAATTGGGCTGGGTCCAGTATGATGGGACTTGCAAATGAAACACTGAACTTAAGATAACAACAACGATTTATTATTCTCTGGTAGTACAACACCTGAGCCCCAAAAGGCTAGATAACTAAGTCTTTTCATTGTTGAATGTAATTTCCTTAATGTGTGCCTTGCCAAAAGTTGAGCAAGGAATAATGACTATTAACGATACCAAGCATTGAATAAGTATAAGATCTGAAGGATCAGTAAATATTAATTCATGAAATGTTACATGATGTCAATAATACAATTGTAAAGTGGCACACAATCTCGACCCGCAAATAATCACATATTATAACTAAACATAAATATATATAAACATATACACCTGCAGGATTAATTTAACAATGTAACAATTATAAAAACAACACATACATATAATTAACATCAACCACGTTTGCATATAAATAACACATCACATGTTCACCCTGGTTGGTTATCAGCGCATATAATAATCTTGTTCAACACCCATAACCCCCTTTTTCTGACCAAGTGTCCGGCCCACTTTACTGATTAATTAATAGGTGACTAAAACCCCCTTCCCAAAACTTCAATTAAAAAAAAAAAAATCCCAGGAGTGGAGCAGACATGCTCCCAAGTTTTAACAAGATAAGTGTTAACTGAATGTTCTCTGTAAACCACGCGGCCAGCGCACAAATCCCAAGCCGATATTTAATTATCAAATTAAATCCCATCAATTACTATAATGAAAGGTAGCATCACAAGGTTAACATGGATGTCCGGTTGCCTAACTGCATTTTATGTTTCTTTTTACTTTCAAAACAGAATCTAGAAAAATAGTGGAACTTGACCACCCTGAGTATTCATAACTGACATTGATTAATCTTGTGTGTTCTCATGGTTAACTAACTGTTATAGTGAGCAATTACAATTATTGTTACAAAGATTTTTTTTTTTTTTTTTTTTGGTAAATACAAACTGTGACAATGGTAATTTTAAAGTGTGCAAATTAGCTAAACAGTGGTACAGAATTTGTAATACGGAATCTAAGTCATAAAAGTATTAAGTCAGCTCACAGTGTTACAAAACTTGACTACCGGCAGGGTCAGGCATCGGACGGGATCTAGCAAGATCTGACACAGACAGACTTGCAGTGGACGTCTCCGACGGGAGTCGCCCACGGTTAAAACCACCCCCCCAGATATGCATGAATAATAACACCGTGTCCAGACGGAGGAAAATCGCTAACATAAATATCCCAACATGCTTAAAACAGAAATAGAATGAGATTCAACTCTATCTACCGAACTCCCCTCGACCCGGGCGGTGCGTGACCCCGGCCGAGCTTTCACTCTCAGAACGAGATATACATGATTGTAATTGAGGAGGCGTAAGCCTTACAAAATGCAATTAAAACATTCCACCCATTGTCCGGAAATAACTGTCCACACCGGAACGTTTCATGAAATTCTCACAGAGTAATTCGGCCACACGATTTAGGTTAAAAATGGTTAAATTTCACCTGGTTTGAAGGGTGTATGTTGAGGGCTCAGTAGTGTGTGTCCAGTCCATCCTTCCGGCTGACATAGCTGACGAAGATTTTAGAATTACATCGTCGGAGGCAGTTGTTCGGCCATCCTTCCAGAGCGGGGAAGATTCCCGGCTACCTCAGAAACCCTGCACAATTATATCTGGGATTACACATAAGTTCATGAAACACACCCTACCACATTTACCCACTGACATAGCATGGACTGTCTGGTTTATAAACTCGAAAAATTGCCTAAGTCAAGAATCCCATTGAATGTGGTAAATCACTTCAAAAAAATAACTCCATTGAATATGTTAATATAGAATATTTCTAAATATAGTCACTCCATAATAATGATACTTTTAATTAACCTTTATGCAAAAGTTTTCATGACGCACTTACAGGAATTGGCAACTTTTAACAAGTCCGTGACATATACAGATATCAGAAAATTACTGACTTACGCCCCATCTTAGTTTAGTTAATTTAGTAGAAGCATTACTGGATTAATATAAAACATAATTATATCCTTAACGTTACAATCAATTAACCAGGGTTGAGATAAAGCATACATAAAACAAATTATAACCTGAAACTCGCCATGCGCTAAGGATTCACTGCAATATATATCTCAACGCATCCACTTTAATATTAAATAAAACCAATTTGTTTTTATAAATAATTAAAATACATATTTTAATGGACTTACCGGAGGTCACGTAGCTTTCTACTTATTCATAGAAGAAGCTGGGAGACGAAAACTGTTCAATCTACTCTGCCAGCCGGGGACCAGAATGTGACGCGCTGATAGCTGAAGTGGAACTGAATAAACCGGCTGTTGAAAAAACCATGCGTAACATCGATAGGGCGCGCGCGAGTCGGGCGGACAAGGGGCAATACAGCATGACAAAGTCCAACTGACCGTACCAAAGGACAACTTCTGTCTCGTCGACAAATACGTAAATACTTTAAGTAATCACAATATAGACATCGGAACATCGCCACGTTTTCCAAAACGCGGCACAATACGGTAATCTAATCTTACTAAAGGTCTAATCTGATTGGTGCACAGATATAGTGTCGGAAAGTGCTGCGTAATTAAATACAAGTTATTACATGAAAGGCTTTTAATTGTCATGGTTCTGCTCAAACGAGTACTACAGCCACATCTAGTGAATGCACAGTATTGATTTTACTTCCATGTTCCTTAAGGAAATGGAAGTATGATGATGGGAAAAAAATCGTGTTCGAGATTATTGCAGATTCTGATTGTACTACACTCAAAACATGAAAAAAAGTCATTTTTCGAAATGTGTGTGTGTGTGTGTGTGTGTGTGTGTGTGTGTGTGTGTGTGTGTGTGTGTGTGTGTGTGTGTGTGTGTGTGTGTGTGTGTGTGTGTGTGTGTGTGTGTGTGTGTGTGTGTGTGTGTGTGGATTTTTTTCTATGGCAAACGATAACAGCCGCAAATTCAAACAATCAAATAATTTTTGCATACAGTCTTTATTTGTAGAGTACTCAAGACCTATTGTTTTTGGTGAAGATCAGTTAAGGGAAAGGGATAGTTTACCTGCAAAATTTTTTTTTAATCAAGGGTAATTTTTTTCTATGGCAAACGATAACAGCCGCAAATTCAAACAGAATCAAATAATGTTTTGCATACAGCCCTTATTTGTAGAGTACGCAAGACCTTTGTGTTTGGTGAAGATCGGTTAAGGGAAAGGGATAGTTTACCTGCAACGTTTTATGTTGTAACAAGGGTATTTTTTATGACGAATGATAACTACCGTAAATTCAATCAGAATCAAATAATGTTTTGCACACCTTCCTGACCTATAGATATCTCAATGTCTGTTGATTTTTGTGAAGATCGGTTAAGGGAAAGGAGTAGTTTACCTGCAACATTTTATGTTTTAACAACGGTAATTTTTTCTATGACGAACGATAACTGCCGCACATTCAAACAGAATCAAATATTTTTTTGCATACGTTCATCAATTATAAAAGACTGATTTTCGTGAAGATCGGTTAAGGAAAAGGGGTAGTTTACCTGTCACAATTTTATGTTTTAACAAGAGTAATTGTTTCTATGACGAACGATAACTGCCGCATGTTTAAACAGAATCAAATAATTTTGTGCATACCTTCCTCAATTGTAGATAACTCTATGTCTGATGATTTTGTTGAAGATCAGTTATGGGAAAGGGGTTGTTTACCAGCAACATTTTATGTTGTAACAAGAGAACGTTTTCCATGAAGAACGATAACTGCCGCAAATTCAAACAGAATCAAATGATTTTTTACATATGTGCCTAATTTGTAGAGGACTCATGGCCTGTTGATTTTGGTGAATATCGGTTAAGGGAAAGGGGTAGTTTACCTGCCACTTTTAATGTTTTAACAAGATTGTTCCTATGACGAACGATAACTGCCGCACATTGAAACAGAATCAAATAATGTTTTACATGCATCCCTAAATTATAGAGTACTCAAGGCCTGTTGATTTTTGTGAAGATCGGTTAAGGGGAAAGGGGTAGTTTACATGCAACATTTTATGTTGTAACAAGAGAAATTTTTTCATGACGAACGATAACTGCCGTAAATTCAAACAGAATCAAATAATATTTTACGTATGTCCCTGAGTTGTAGAGGACTCAAGGCCTATTGATTTTGGTGAAGATCGGTTAGGGGGAAAGGGTAGTTTACCTGAAACATTTTTTGTTGTAATAAGAGTAAAGTACTTAAGTTTGAAAAATAAAGTATCCTGATAAGATCTTAATAATCCACTGTAGAAACGTAGATGAAATATCTATAAATGATGAGGCTAGTTGAATGGGGTGGGGATAATTTTTTATATATGTACTACGTTATCGGCAACAAAGAAGTAGTTTGTTGTTAAAATTCCTTCCCGTCCTGTTTGGCCGTAGACCAAAGTTTTCTGCAAAACCAGACGTTTCGGCAGTGCCATCGACTACCATCATCAGTGAAAATAGAGTGCGATAACGTGAGGTAGTATGCGTTAGTGACCACAGTACTGTGGTTAAGGCTGAAGCAATAAGTGGAAAGAAGTAGTTTCTATGGAAACATTTCATTTCGTAAATGATTTTATATATAAAACTTAGAACATAGAAGTCATGTATGGTTCTCCATACCGATATTTTTGAGAACGTAAACAAATTGGCATTCATACACAGACTGTAATGCCCTTATTTTTCAAAAGAACAATATTGACAACTACTCGAACCGTTTTAAAAACTTCCTCGCGAGTGTTCTTTTTTTGAAGGAATTAAATACAAAATGTTAGCGAATGTTTTAACTTGATTATAGATAGTATGAACTGAATGACAAGGAACCTACAAATTGTATAAAACATTTTGATTATTTACTTACCATCTAGTAATACCAGGTCTAAAAAGCTTCATTATTTGTAATAGGAATTACGTTCCTTCTTTAATAGTGACACACTGGACTGGATTACTAGTGATTTGACCTGAACTGTAAATTTTAAAATGTGAGTTGTCGTTATTTAAAGCGTATCAGAGAACACATGACAGTAAATTCTTGTGAATCAAAGGCACTTTCAATCTTAATTTAAATTAGAACTTTGTAGTTCATTTTTAATACAAATGCAAATACATTAAAAAACGTAATCGAATTTAAGTATCTTATTTTAACAGCTGAATAAAGTAAATACATTTCGTTTAACGCTACGGTATTCTATTCAATATGTTTCCCACAATAACCAAAGTCTAAAAAAGGTTGTATCTATAAAATATCCACGATTGGAATTTTCAACATCAGATTGTCGAAATCTCATGAGTTAATAATATGTGTGCATGCGTGCGGGTGCGAGTGTTTGTATTTGCGCGTTTATGCACGTCATAAAATTAATAGCAAGAATACAATACTGTATTATTTGCTATGCTTAAAGCATTTTAAACTAGTAAACACTAAATTATGAGAACATTACTTTTGTTCTTATAAAACTTACGTGAAAACTGAAATATTTCTAGAGTATGTGTGTAAATATCTAATAAAGTAGGAGTATTAATGTAAATACTTGTTAGACTGTTACGTATAATTTACGTATAGGTTTATCAGAAAATGTAAATAAATGATCTAAAATGGACATTATTATTTTAAAATTTCACTCGTTTCTACGAGAATATAAAGCATGGCTTCTTTCTTTCATCAACCTGTCTGGTGTTTATAATCACGTAACAGTTAGTTATGACTACTTATGCAAGATCGCACGGTGAGAGAATACGAGTTTGTTTATTTGAACAGGATTGCGTATTATGTCTTCAACTGCCTCGTGTGCGTATACACAAGACAGCTGATGTCTGTTATTAGCTAGTTCTCCTTGATAGTACCACAACTGACAACAATTTATTGCTGCATACCTTCATAAAACAATTTTGTTAGTCATCAATACGAAAACTTTTACACATGACAATTGTAGTAAGCAATTGTTACTTTTGGGACAAAAATCTCGTAACAAATAGAATTTACGTAAGAATGTATGCAACTATTTCTTCAGGTTACAAATAAAACTTTTCTATGAGAGGTTACTGTCTATTATGAAGCCAAGATATTTCATTTGTTTAGTTTGTTCAGTCACCAAGCAGCTATACATGTTTCACATGATGATTCATAAAAAACATTATGAAAATTCAACCTTGTCTCTCAAAAAGAAAATCATATATTTTTTCACGTAAAACCATACTGTATTTTACTAAATCAATACTGTAATAAATCTAATTCGACAATCATTTAAATGGGAAATAAACAAATACATGCAATAGTTATTTATTTTTAATTTACTGTTTTAATAAACGTCATGCCATGGCTGACACCTCTCTGAAGAGTGCTCAGCGGGGAAAAGTTGGGACAGGACTACTTGCCCAAACTTACAGTCTAGTGTAAACGGAGTTTCATACATCTGTCGGAATAAATTACGATAATAGCTCGCGCAAGCACGTAGTGAACACTTGGACTATCTCTCGCGGTAGAAACTACGGCTTAGTGCAAACGCCTACTGGACACTGCTTGCGTATTTCCGTCGAAATTTTCTTGCAGTGTAAACGTAGCAGAGCGCATATTCATTCACTAGCCTCTCCCCCTCCTCAGGCGTAACGCTTCTCGGTAGGAACGCTAATGCACGTACTACGCGTTCTATTTTCTCTATCTCTCTGCCTGCTCTCTCTCTCTCTCTCTCTCTCTCTCTCTCTCTCTCTCTCTCTCTCTCTCTCTCTCTCTCTCTCTCTCTCTCTCTTTCTCTCTCTCTCTCTCTCTCTCTCTTTCTCTCCCCCCGTCTCACTCTAATAGAAATTAAATTGCAAATGACAATCAAATTTTTAATATTTTTACCCTGTCACCAACCCCTCTCACTCACTCTTTCCCACACCATGTATCCTTTTGTTTTACCTCTCTCTAACCCTTCGACAGAAAGGTATAACTTTCTAATATAAGTGTTATTCTCTCTCTCTCTCTCTCTCTCTCTCTCTCTCTCTCTCTCTCTCTCTCTCTCTCTCTCTCTCTCTCTCACACACACACACTCTCTCTCACACACACAAAACACACAGTTTCTCTTTCTTCACACAAAAATTAAACTGTTGTGAAGAATCAAATTTTTAACGTTTTTGTCCCGAACACTTTTTCTCTGTTGATTCAAAACTTAAACTATTGTAAAACACATATCAAACGGTTTATAAAGAGAATAAAATCAAAAGTGCGGTAGGTAGGAGAAAGTAAAATGAGGTTAAGTGGGAAAATGAACTGATAAGTGAACATGAGAATATCAGAAAAACGAAGCGAATCATTAAAAAAGGACATAATCTTTGACCCACTTAGCATAGTCTGAAACAGGCTTGGATTGCGTTTGTCATTTGACCTGTGCGTTTATGCTATGACAGTGTTGCCAAATCTACGGATTCCATAATGATTGCAAACTAATTGAAAAAAAGGCGCGCAGAGTGTATACAGACGATGGTAGTACTACGTGGTGGACAAACCATGAACTACATATTGAATATCAATTTTCAAAAGTCTGTCAATTTGGCACCCGCAGATAAAACTTTAAAAATTCGTGGTGCCAAAATAATGAGTTGAAAGTTAAAAAAATTAAGATGTTTCATTAACAATGTGCTCATAAAGGATTTTTGTGGAACTTATAAACTTTTATTCCACAGAACACATTTTCTATAAGGGATTACATTTTAGCGTCCGATATACGGACGTCAAAATCTAACAGACGCCACTACGATGATAAAATTTGTTAAGACGGACGCACAAATGTTCATAAAACATATATATATATATATATATATATATATATATATATGCACACACACACATCCCAATATCATTATGGCTACCATACAGTGCCACAGCTTTGTAGCAGCCACCTAAAGGAGTGATGTATATAAATATTTTAAAGTGAATATTGGTTAGTATATAGTTTGTAATGAAGTAATGACATGTATTTTCTTATTCTAAGGAAAAAAATGTCTCTATCCATGTAATCGTCATTATGGCAACTGTTCACAGTGCCGTCAGCATTGCGACCACTATATACACATACATCTCACAGTTAATATGACGACTAGAACGAATATTGGAAACAACCTGAACATCATTACAGCAACCAACGTCGTTGCCACTTCTACAATTATTATATATACGGTCGTCATATTGCAATTATGTAGCTATTTTATTAACTCAAATATCGGTATGGAGAACCATACATGACTTCCATATTCTAAGATTTATATTTAAAATCATTTTCAAAATGAAATATTACCATAGAAACTACTTCTTTCTACTTACTGCTTCAGCCTTAACCACAGTACTGTGGTCACTAACGTATACCACCTCACGTTATCGCACTCGATTTTCACTGATGATGGAAGTCGATGGCATTGCCGAAACGTCTGGTTTTGTAGAAAACATTGGACTACGGCCAAATATCCTGGGAAGGAATTTTAACAAAAACTACTTCTTTGTTGCCGATAACGTTGTACACATATATATCAGTGGCGAGGTTATATGGAGGCAATTGAGGCAATGCCTACCCTAAAAAATTCTGTAGAATAAAAATTATAAATACGTATGAACTACATAACGTAAAGATTATACATTGTTACTGCGACTGTCAAATTTATTAAACTGAAACGAGCTTTATTGAGCGACCGCTAGATGGTGACAGGTGAGATTCGGCATAGCTCGTTTAAAGCGAATGAGGCAACCTGAACTTGCCTCAGCGTTTTTTGTATACATCGTATGTAAGCAATGTAGTGGTGTGATAGGGAAGTGAAGGGAGGGGGGATTGTCCCGCGCTGTACACATAGAGCGTTGAGGCATGCCTCACTTCTGTGGTCCAAACAGTTAAGTTAAAGCGCCTGTGTTGTTTCTAAGTGTGTTTATTTTATGCGGTTATTAAAAGTGTCGCTGTTATTCTGCTGAACTAACAGATGAGCAAGATTGTTATTTGAATTATTTGTATCATTAAACATATATATAGAAACTAATCAAGTTTAAAAATTTGAAGTTCAATCAGTTGTATTATTGTGTATGACTAATACAAGGATTGTTCAATAGAAACACGTATAGAGCTGTAAAGCATTTTTTATTCAACGATTTTAAAAGAAGTCTCCAATAACATTAAGACATGAGTTCCACTGTTGCGCTAACCTGTAGATTCCCTGCTAGTAAAATTCTTACGGCTGTTTGTGGAACCATTCGGTTACAGCAAACTCTACTTCAGCGTCCGATTTGAACCACCGTCCTTTTAATGATTCCTTAAAAAAAATTTAAGATAAGATTTTTGCCTACCCATTCATTAACTACTAGCTTCGCCACTGATATATATAAAAAATATGCATAAAATTAATGGCTTGTATAAGTTAATGATTGATCTCCATTAAGTAGTGCTCAAGTTTCCAAAGTTTTAATATTATGATGTCCGTAATTAAAACATCAGAGGAGGTATAGTGTGTATGAGGGTATACCATGGACAACAATTTTCAACATTTCCTATTGAGCGTTGCTTAGAGTAAAGCTGCGAATCTACAGTGTACGTTTCACAGAACAAACACGCGAAAAAGAAGGAGCGCTCCGAAGTCACTCATGGACCCTCAGCATCTTGCAGAGGGTTCATTCCCTAAAGACGAAAAGTCTGTCTGTGAATCGTTCCTCTGTAAACACGTGCAGTTACACTGCCCAGCGATCCACAGGAAGCAAATCGCTATACACGCTGGACACTTTTTCGGCTTGCACGCGTTATGTTGGTATGGGTTTCGGCACTTACCATTTAAAAAGCGTGCAAATGTAAGAAAATAAACATGAGTGAGGCCAGAAATAACGCGAATTGTGTGTGTGTGTGTGTGTCTTCCCTGCCTTTTTATTGCGGTAGTCATAATAATAAAATGGAAACGTAAACATTACATAACTGAGATATGCTTGCCTGACACGAATAATATAGATGTTTGTAACAAAATTTTCTGTTTGTACATTTTGAGTGTAAATTAATCCATTATACTATTAACTCATACATGATTTACATTAAAATAAAAAATTATAATTTTATTGCCTGGCAACAAAATTATTTTATTTTTAACAATTACCATTGTTTCAAAAAGTTTAAATTAATTTTCAAGTACTTTACTGTAGTTAAAACGTAAAAGGTTGCAGGTAAACTACCCCTTCCCCTTAACCGATCTTCACCAAAATCGAAAGTCCTTGAGATCTCTACAATTCAGGGACGTATGCAAAAAATTATTTGATTCTGTTTGAATTTGCGGCTGTTATCGTTTGCCATAGAAAATTACCCTTGATAAAAAACGTTGCAGGTAAACTACCCCTTCCCCTTAGCCGATCTTTACCAAAAACAATAGGTCTTGAGTACTCTACAAATCAGAGCTGTATGCAAAACATTATTTGATTCTGTTTGAATTTGCGGCTGTTATCGTTTGCCAAAAAAAAAAAAATTACCCTTGATAAAAAAAACCGTTGCAGGTAAACTACCCCTTTCCCTTAACCGATCTTCACCAAAAACAATAGGTCTTGAGAACTCTACAATTTAGGGGTGTATGCAAATAATCTTTTGATTCTGTTTGAATTTGCGGCTGTTATCGTTTGCCATAGAAAATACCCTTGTTAAAACATAAAACGTTGCAGGTAAACTACCCCTTTCCCTTAACCGGTCTGCACCAAAAACAATAGGTCTTGAGAACTCCATAATTCAGGGCTGTATGCGAAACATTATTTGATTCTGTTTGAATTTGCGGCTGTTATCGTTTGCCAAAAAAAAAAAAAATACCCTTGATAAAAAAAACTGTTGCAGGTAAACTACCCCTTAAATTAATTTTCAAGTACTTTACTGTAGTTAAAACGTAAAAGGTTGCAGGTAAACTACCCCTTCCCCTTAACCGATCTTCACCAAAATCGAAAGTCCTTGAGATCTCTACAATTCAGGGACGTATGCAAAAAATTATTTGATTCTGTTTGAATTTGCGGCTGTTATCGTTTGCCATAGAAAATTACCCTTGATAAAAAACGTTGCAGGTAAACTACCCCTTCCCCTTAGCCGATCTTTACCAAAAACAATAGGTCTTGAGTACTCTACAAATCAGAGCTGTATGCAAAACATTATTTGATTCTGTTTGAATTTGCGGCTGTTATCGTTTGCCAAAAAAAAAAAAAATTACCCTTGATAAAAAAAAACGTTGCAGGTAAACTACCCCTTCCCTTAACCGATCTTCACCAAAAACAATAGGTCTTGAGAACTCTACAATTTAGGGGTGTATGCAAATAATCTTTTGATTCTGTTTGAATTTGCGGCTGTTATCGTTTTCCATAGAAAATACCCTTGTTAAAACATAAAACGTTGCAGGTAAACTACCCCTTTCCCTTAACCGGTCTGCACCAAAAACAATAGGTCTTGAGAACTCCATAATTCAGGGCTGTATGCGAAACATTATTTGATTCTGTTTGAATTTGCGGCTGTTATCGTTTGCCAAAAAAAAAAAAAAATAATACCCTTGATAAAAAAAACTGTTGCAGGTAAACTACCCCTTTCCCTCAACCGATCTTCACCAAAAACAACAGGTCTTGAGTACTCTACAAATCAGGGCTGTATGCAAAAAATTATTTGATTCTGTTTGAATTTGCGGCAGTTATCGTTTGCCATAGAAAAAAAAACCACACACACACACACACACTTTTCGAAAAACGACTTTTTTCATGTTTTGAGTGTAGTACAATCAGAATCTGCAATAATCTCGAACACCATTTTTTTTGCCATCACCATACTTCCATTTCCTTAAGGAATATGGAAGTAAAATATCGGTATGGAGAACCATACATGACTTCCATATTCTAAGATTTATATTTAAAATCATTTTCAGCCAAACAGCCAGGCTGTGTCTTACCTGCCTTTTTATTGCTGTATTAAATGAAAAATATTATATTACATTAAAATGAAAAAATTATAATTTTATTGCCTGGCAACAAAATTATTTTATTTTTAACAATTACCATTGTTTCAAAAAGTTTAAATAAATTTTCAAGTACTTTACTCTTGTTAAAACGTATAAGGTTGCAGGTAAACTACCCCTTCCCCTTAACCGATCTTCACCAAAATCGAAAGTCATTGAGACCTCTACAATTCAGGGACGTATGCAAAAAATTATTTGATTCTGTTTGAATTTGCGGCTGTTATCGTTTGCCATAGAAAATACGCTTGATAAAAAAACGTTGCAGGTAAACTACCCCTTCCCCTTAACCGATCTTCACCAAAAACAATAGGTCTTGAGTACTCTACAAATCAGGACTGTATGCAAAACATTATTTGATTCTGTTTGAATTTGCGGCTGTTATCGTTTGCCATAGAAAATACCCTTGTTAAAAAAACGTTGCAGGTAAACTACCCCTTTCCCTCAACCGATCTTCACCAAAAACAATAGGTCTTGAGAAATCTACAATTCAGGGCTGTATGCGAAACATTATTTGATTCTGTTTGAATTTGCGGCTGTTATCGTTTGCCAAAAAAAAAAATTTCCCTTGATAAAAAAAACCGTTGCAGGTAAACTACCCCTTCCCCTCAACCGATCTTCACCAAAAACAATAGGTCGCGAGTACTCTACAAATCAGGGCTGTATGCAAAAAATTATTTGATTCTGTTTGAATTTGCGGCAGTTGTCGTTTGCCATAGAAAATACGCATGATAAAAAACGTTGCTGGTAAACTACCCCTTCCCCTCAACCGATCTTCACCAAAAACAATAGGTCTTGAGTACTCTACAAATCAGGGCTGTATGCAGAAAATTATTTGATTCTGTTTGAATTTGCAGCTGTTATCGTTTGCCATAGAAAATACCCTTGTTAAAAAAACGTTGTAGGTAAACTACCCCTTTCCCTTAACCGATCTTCACCAAAAACAAAAGGTCTTGAGAACTCTACAATTTAGGGCTGTATGCAAATAATCTTTTCATTCTGTTTGAATTTGCGGCTGTTATCGTTTGCCATAGGAAATACCCTTGTTAAAACATAAAACGTTACAGGTAAACTACCCCTTTCCCTTAACCGATCTTCACCAAAAACAATAGGTCTTGAGAACTCTACAATTCAGGGCTGTATGCAGAAAATTATTTGATTCTGTTTGAATTTGCGGCTGTTATCGTTTGCCATAGAAAATACCCTTGTTAAAAAAACGTTGTAGGTAAACTACCCCTTTCCCTTAACCGATCTTCACCAAAAACAAAAGGTCTTGAGAACTCTACAATTTAGGGCTGTATGGAAATAATCTTTTCATTCTGTTTGAATTTGCGGCTGTTATCGTTTGCCATAGGAAATACCCTTGTTAAAACATAAAACGTTACAGGTAAACTACCCCTTTCCCTTAACCGATCTTCACCAAAAACAATAGGTCTTGAGAACTCTACAATTCAGGGCTGTATGCGAAACATTATTTGATTCTGTTTGAATTTGCGGCTGTTATCGTTTGCCAAACAAACAAAATTACCCTTGCTAAAAAAAAACCGTTGCAGGTAAACTACCCCTTTCCCTCAACCGATCTTCACCAAAAACAATAGGTCGCGAGAACTCTGCAAAACCGGGCTGTATGCAAAAAATTATTTGATTCTGTTTGAATTTGCGGCAGTTATCGTTTGCCATAGAAAAAAAATCTACAGACAGACAGATAGACAGACAGACAGACAGACACACAGACACTTTTCGGAAAACGACTTTTTTTCATGTTTTGAGTGTAGTAGAATCAGAATCTGCAATAATCTCGAACACGATTTTTTTTGCCATCACCATACTTCCATTCCTTAAGGAATATGGAAGTAAAATGAAAAAAATATCTATATGTATATTTTACTGCCTGTGACCATACATAGTAGGCCTGCCTAAAAAAGAAATTGTAGCATTCCCATCGGATTTTAGAGCTGACCTATTCGGACAGTAGTTTGGGTTATCGTAATGTTGTCTTGAAAGAAATGAACACCATTCAAGTAATATTACTATTTAATTAAGATCTGTAGTACTTGACAAATTTCTTGAAAATACAAGAGCAAGGATTCTTGTTTTAAAATAAACTTGCAATTGATCATGGGCTATGTCGAAGGAACAAAATCATGTGTTTGGTGGGGAGGGGGGGACATCACTAACATTTGTAGTTGCCTGGTATTTTTGATTCATGTTTAAAATTTATTTTTAAAATTAAATTTATAAATCTCATGTTTAAATAGGCAATTCTTAATTATCAATCGCATCATATCTGTATTTAAATGGGTTCAGTTTCTTTTCTCAGTTCTTTTCTTTCTATTTTAAAGAGTTGAATCAAACCTTTTTTTCAAAACAAGTTGCTTCTTATTAGTAATCAAAAAATGGTTTAAAAATAATTTTTAAGTAAACAACAAATTGTATAAAAATATATGTAATTTGAGTGTGCTTTTTAAGATTTGTTAAAGATTTAAAAAAATAAGTATTCAGTTACAAATTCAACTTTTATTTAAAGTAAATAATACATATTTATATCCAATACAAACATTAAAGTGAAATTGACGTAACAATTTGACTTGGATTCAAAATCATCAGAGTTACAGAATACCTTCATATGAATTGCTTAATTTAGTTAATTTTTTGTTTTTTGGTATATAGATTCTGAATGAATACTTTAATCTTCAGCCAATTTTTATTGGCAAGTAATGTTGGATACTTAGAGGTAATCTCACATTCACCTCGTTTTGGGGGTTTTTGTTTCATTATGTGCTCTTTGAAAAACTCTTTAACTATAGTTTTTTGTTCAGTTGTCCATGGTATGAGAATTCGTTTTTTTTCTTTGTCGCCTTATTTTCTGTTAATGCAGGTTGGTTTTGTGCAGGATCACTTGTTTCCCAAATATTACTGTTGAAAGATCTTCCTTATTTTTATAATCACGTATTTCCCAATCTGTTTTCTCTCACAGCTGTCGTCATCATTAATATTATCTCCTGGAGCTAGTAAATTTTCTTCTAAGTTTATATCAATCTCATCTAAGGATTTTCCATTAAATTTACCAGCACTCCCATCTTCCATCATTAACAGAACTTTGCTGATCTTTGCAGTTTGAAAAATGTCATCTGGCAGCCTATACTCATTCCGATGAGTAAGAGAACTATGGCCCATGAAAGTTGCCAATTGCTCAATTTCTTGGTCATTCATAGAGAATATTTGACTGATTGTCGCCATTATGTTTATGCAATCTTAGACTAGCCATTATTGTCAGTCTTAATGTTACAGAATACATAAGGATTGTAGTCTGGGACAAAGTCCTTTCTGATTTGCAATAAACGTTCAATATGCTTTTGGACATCATCTGCAAATAGAACAGGTGTCTCCCTTCTTTTCCCCCTAATAACAACTCTTTTAAATCTTTTTGAAAGAATCATCTCTGTGGGTTTCAATGCACCTTGGAACTCTTCATACGTTTTCTTCTTTCATACTAACTCATATTGTTTTACATAGAGCCTCGAAAGCTCCCCACCCTTTTCCTACAAAGGATAATTGCTCTGCAATACACAATTTCAATTAAATTGTTATATGATACCTTGTCATTTGGGTTTTCTTTTAACTGACTGGATGCTTCTAAACCTTCGATCACAAGAAAATCCTTAAACTTCTTTAAGTCACTAGCTAGGGGTATTATTGTTACTGCATTCATCTTATTCTCGCTTAAATTATTCACAGTTTGATGTGATATTTTAAACTTCTAATCACTTATCAACAGATTTTTCATTGTTTTTAATTCTGTTTTAGTTTCGTCAGTCTTTTCCTTGTTTGATCTATTTCTTGTTTGATATACATGGGATGTTGCAATGTCACAGCACTCTTTCAAAGAGGTGCAAATATTCATAGCATAGGTAGGAGCACCAAACTTATCTTTTTCTGCGTTGTATCTTGAGGATGCTTTTGTTGCTTCAACTATGACTTTGAATTTTGAGGACCGTAGAGATTGCAGCAGATTATTTATGGAGTTGTCTCTTTTTTTAATCTCTATCAACAGCTTTCCTAAGTCCCTCATTTTTCTCAATGTGACATTTATCTGGTGTTTTTCTCTGTAAGTTTTTAAATGGCGAGCTCCGTATAAACATATCAACATGTCTTTCTTGGCTGCTAAAGAAATTTCGTCCGTCATCATTCTGGGAAATTTTATTTATTTATTATCAAAATACCCTTATACCACATTGGTGTCAGGTTACATCAACTACACTCTATATACAAATTTTTTCCATCTTACTCTATCCATTGACAATGTCTTTGCTTCACTCCAGCCCAAGCTTCTTTCTCTCAAAATGTTTCCCATCGTTCCATCCCAAGTTAGTCGCAGTCTTCCTCTCTTCTTTCTCCCCCCTGCTTTTGCCTCCCAAACCTGTTTTACCATTCTATCACTATCCATTCTCTGCATGTGTCCCCACCAGCATAGTTGTCTCTGTTCAATAAAATCCAGAATTGATATCACTTCTAGAGCCTCTCTTATTTGTGTATTCCTAACTATTCTTCCTTGTTACTCCTACTACTCTCCTAAGATATTTCATTTCTGCCGCCTGGATTTTACTCATTCTGGGAAATACCTTTTCTTTTAATGCGATGTCTACAGTTATGTTGCTAAGCGAAAGGTTTGTAGCCTCTCTTAAGGCAAATGATTTACCTGCATTTTCCGGTTTTTCACTGTAAGCTTTTCTATGACGCCATAATTGTTTTCTGGCCTAATATCCAAGGCAGTAGATACACGATGCCACTTTCCTAGGCGATCTGGAAGTGTCTTGTTTTCTGACAGGTTTTACTTCTCCAATAGAACTGTACACCTAGTTCCCTTTTTTTCTTAGGACTGTCAAAATCTTTTTCCTTTCCTTGTCTTTTTTAGGAAGCGCCTTTATTTTTTGAACTTCAATTTCATTTGGATGATTCCTAATAACATGTCTAGCAAACTGTGTCACTTGTGTTTCACAATAGAAACAGAAATCCTTGCTTCGAATATGCTTCTTTTTATTTTATCTAAGCCAGTTTTACTATTTTTATCCTTTAATTCACTATTATAATTTAAGTCACTATCTTGAAGCTCATACAAATCATCAACTATTGCCAATTCCTCCGAACAACTTTCCTTCAGTTCATTGTTACCATCTAGGACTGTAGTAGGCAACTCCTCTGCATACTGGCTGTCACCACGCATCGATTCAGTTTCCCTACCCAATTCTTCGGTTACAGAACCCTCATGCTGATTCTTATCTTCGTCCGTGTAATTTACTCGGATGTGTTTTTGTATTGGCAACTCTATTGCAGTGCTGTCGCATGAAGATGCTGCGTCACTGTCACATTCGAAAGTGGGGTCCTTATCTTCATCGTCAGTCATAGACGAACCTGTATCATTAACGTTACTATCATTTTCAAAGAAGTTGCAAGGCTGTAGGTTTAAATAATTGGTTGCTGTTGCACCTTCTTGGTTGTTGTCTGTGACATCAGAAGTACAACTTGAGTAGCTTTTCTCTAAAAAATAAAAAAAATACAAATTTTAAAGCATGTTTGTTTTTGGAGCCCATTTTTAATGCCTTTAGGTTATTAAAGAAATTTAAAAAAATAGTAATTGCCTTTGGAAGTTCGAGTATTCTTTTTGTTCTATTTCTCTGTAAATACGAATATTATGTATTACTTAAGAGCACTGACAAGACATATACAGAGTAATCTTTACAATGGGTTGTCAATATATTTAAGGAATTGGTTCAGGGTATCAAAAAACTCAAATTGTAATTAAATTATTGAATAAATTAACTCTTCGCGGGGAGGTGAAATTTTTATTAATTACCAAAAATTATTATAAAACATTCTAGTATTAAAAATAAATTCATTTGAAGAAATCAAGCTCTTAATTATATTAAATATAGTAAGACAATCTCGTTACCTCATTGTTTTAATTAGTTGAAAAGTAGGAGCCTCGAGCAAAACATAATGTAATGATGATAAGAAATGTTTTACATTATTCCCAAACAAACACATCCGAAAATGTAGGTTTATGAATTAAGAATTTTAATTTTAACTTAAACATCTTGTTATTATTTGAAAAGTCATTTTTTTCTCAGTGTATGCCAAGAAGTGAAGTGATAGTCCAGTGGGCCGACTGTACACAGAGATATTTCTTTTATATAAATGTTGTATGTGGTAGGATATTTCCCATAATTTGTATGTAAAAAACTATAAACTTTAAAGAAAATAAATAATTCTTAATTCCTTTTATTGTTTACAATAGAGTATCTTGAGAGACAACAACTAAATTAGAGTGTTTTTGAAACTAAGGTAAGATTTGATTAACTCAGTATATTTTGCTCCATAAACAATGGTAAATATTCTAGCAAAATCAATAAGAACAATTTGCCTTCTTTTATATTTTTTTCTTTTAAAGAAAATGCTTATGAGGGGCAGAAATGTAAAATACTAGGGAATACCTGTTTTACATACGAACGTCAGGCACTTAACCGAATAAGCTAAAACACAATGACTCAGTCTCTTGCAATAATGAATCACATATTCTAAGGCCAGAAATTCTCGTCACTCGAAGTTTTTAAAAGCGCCCGTGTACAAGGGTAACTACTCCCCCACTTAACGCAATTTCATTTTTGGCTTACAGTCTGCAAACACATTACACTCACTGAAGCTGTACGGTTTCTGCAAGAAATTCTTTGTAAGTGGGTGTATTAAATACATATCTTTTTTGTTCATGAATGTTAAATTTTGTAATATAAATTCTATATTTATCTGTGTGTGTTAATTAAGTTCTATCCTTTTGGTTTATTAGTGTTAACAGTTTGAATTTAAGTTTGTAATTAACTTAAATATGCCTAAGATACCATCAGATGTTTGGAATAAAACCTTGCATAGTCAGGCTCCTAAATTGTATGCAACGTCCGTGAATTTATGAGACGAAAAGCAAAAGCTGGTGAAGTATTAGTGGATCTGAAAAAGATTCAAGAGCGTGTCGCACAAGCTACAGTGTTTCAAATCGAGCAGTAATTCGCATAAATAAAGAACCTAAACCTATAAAAAGTGTTGAAATTGAATCCTTCAGTACAAATTGTAAAACGGATTGTGTTTCCCCGTGTGTTTACCCATTGTGTTGACGATTTCCAAAAGTGTATACTACGACTAACTGCTTATGACTTTTATAGCAAAGATAAAAAAATGAATGAATTTGTGCCTGATGAGATGCTAATATTCACATCAAATCACTCAACTGGTGATTACGACGGTAACATGGCCTTTGAAAATTACAGACGTCAGATCAGAAAATTACTTCGTAACTTATCATCCAGTAGTGTTGTTGTAGGCTTATATTGCGCCTTACTGTAATGTTCAAACTAATAAGCCGCCTTACCCTCATTTCTCAAAAGCTATAATGAAACTGCTTAACAAATATGAAAATCCCATGCACTGATTTGAAATGTTACTGAAAAATATTAAATAATTAACTTAAATATGAAACAGTTAGTTACATTCAAAAATTATTTATTCACCTAAATTTCCGTTCCCTATTTAACACCTAGGCCTACTTTAATTACTTTATCCTCCATTTTTGCAAAAATTCATTTTCGTTAGAAATTAGTGACCTTGGTAAAAAAAATGTGGTCACCTGGATTTCGTTTTACTCTAGGCATGTATAAATACCTATTATTATTTTAGAGTAAAACAGCAACCTATTATAATAAAGAACAAAATTACAGCAATTAATAAAACATATGAAATTTAAAGTAAATATATATTACTTACATATCTATCCATCCTTTCTGCTGCGACGTAGTTGGTGAGGCACTAGTTCACTAGCTTCTAACTACTAACTACTGACTGTACACTTCCGCACTTCACAGTGTCAATGCCGAGTGATGTGATGACTAAGAGAGCAAGATGATAAATGATAACTCTTTGAGCGCTCGAGGTATGCACCGTGCTTGTTGTAATTTAATTTTTTTTTGGTTCACTACTTGGTTATATACCAGTGTGAATCACTGAATTCCTGGATCAATATCTTAAGGTTTCTGTAGTTTACAGTCACTCGCCACATAATAACGATTTTGACCACAAATTCCTTTAAAATATCAGCTTTAAACTTGCTAACGTACCAGTGTAAATAACTGACTTTCTGAGTAACTAATATCCTGAATCCTTGTAATTTACAGTTATCACATATTTTCAGATCTGACTACAAACACTATTAAATTAAACGTTCGGTTCTCGAAACTTTCGCAGACATCACTGTACACGGTTTAATTTGCAGATTTTGTTCTTGTATACGTGGTTAAGCACCACTGTAAATTACTCACTTTCTGAATAGATATGTTGGCATCTAAAGTGAAAATATAAAAAACTAAGGGTATCACGGTCATGGCACAAGCTTTCTTCAATTTAGTGGCGATCTAAGACCCACTGTACACGTAGTGACTGCCATCGTGTTTGTTCACTCTTGGAGTTCCTTATAAACACTCTTAATACCGTAATATAAGTGTTTACGGAAGTCATAAACACACTGGCTAAAATTAAATTAAATTACACGTGTCAAAAACAATTTTAATTCATACTACACAATATTTGAGAACTGAAATTAGTTAATAAAATTCGTTTGGTTAAAGTTTAACTAATTTAGAAATTACTTAATATCTACGAGGTTATACATTTTTTTAAATTGTTATTTCAAAAAATAAATTAGAGATCTTGTACATTTATGAGTCAAAAATAATTGTTAAAAGTCAATGAATATTATGGGTCTAAATAAAAAATATAATATGTAATCGTAAGCTTATTTTGCGATGTTAATATTTCTTAAAATCATTCATAAAAATAAATGTTTGAATTGAACTGAAACAAAATTATTATTTGTGGATGTATGAGTCTTTGTACCGATAACAAGTGGGCTCGACCATGGCTAACTGTTTATATAAAAATCTGAAAAAACAACTAAGAAGATAAACTAACGATTCCTCTTTCCGAAAATTCATAGGCCTTTTCGGTCAGCCCGTGGTTGGCTAAGCAGTCAGTGTGTCTCCTCATCACATCGTCAGTTGTCATTTATTCATAAACATCTACGATCAGTTGCCTGGCGTGATGCAAGCACTTGGTGAGGCGGTGTAATCCAACCACTAAGCTTACCGCTTAGTTATGTTGTTGCTCATAAGTATTTAACTCTGTTTCAACATTGAACAACTGGAGAGTACAGCGCCGCAGGGTTACTTTAATAATTATAAACACAAATTCACCTTACTCTCTAAACTAAAAGAAAAAATGGAATTCAAGCATGAATTTAGCTTTCGTAAACTAACTTGTAGAATCTAAAACAGAAATTATAAAAATAACCTATTTTCGAACATCAATAGCTATAGTGTTTCTGTTAAACGTTATTCGTATCTGTATGAGTAGTATGTGATGACCATTCATTGAAAATATACACCTTGGAAGTCAGCGAGAATTAAGAGCTAACTCAAAGATAGCGTACACAGGTTTTTTTGCTGCCCCAACATCTGGCAATGTGGTGTTGCCAAATCTCTGGTCGTCACTTAAGCAAAGAAATGAACAGAGTGCCAGACGAAATATTCAGTTCCGATATACACCTGTGGGACTCTAATGCGGCGCCTGGAAATTGCTCGAACTAACTGTGTATAATTTTTTTGCATGAGGTCATCAATATGACGACAAACTTCAAATTTAAAAATGAGCTCTATCCTACTGTTCGTAGTCTCTGGACCTGAAAAAAACGATGTTGGTAAAGTGACGACCGTATATGGTCGGCATAAGCACCAGTCGCCATTTTACATGTGATTTTACCCATTGGTGGTTGCAACTTTAACGATGAGATGTACACATACATATATATATATATTTCAATCACTTTCTGCTACAGTCCGTTTCTTGATGTATATAATACTATAATACTTATAACTATTAGTTGTAACTATAACTAATAGTTATAAGTATTATAGTAATATATATATATATATTACTTTAATATTTATAACTAAATTTACCTCAAGATATACTTTTTTCCTATTAGGAACATGTTTCGAGAGTTCCTGTACTCTCATCTTCAGCCTTCGCCATCTTGTTTCTGGTGAAGTATTTGTGTGTTGGCTTCTGGATGTTATATGGCCTCACAACACACAAATACTTCACCAGAAACAAGATGGCGAAGGCTGAAGATGAGAGTACAGGAACTCTCGAAACATGTTCCTAATAGGAAAAAAGTATATCTTGAGGTAAATTTAGTTATAAATATTAAAGTATTATATACATCAAGAAACGGACTGTAGCAGAAAGTGATTGAAATATATATATCAAGTCCGTTCTTGATGTATATAATACATTTAATATTTATATATAAATTTACCTCAAGATGTTATTTTTCTATTTGGAACATGTTTCGGGTACTATCTTGTACCCATCCTCAGCCTTCCGGTTCTTTTGTCTGGTGAAGTACATATGTGTTGTTGGTTGACTTTTGTTGGAAGCCACAATAATAATAGTCAACCAACAACACATATGTACTTCACCAGACAAAAGAACCGGAAGGCTGAGAATGGGTACAAGATAGTACCCGAAACATGTTCCAAATAGAAAAATAACATCTTGAGGTAAATTTATGTATATATATTTCAAACACTTTTTGCTACAGTCCGTTTCTTGATGTATATATTATATTTAATTTTTGTAATGAATTTACCTCAAGATATTTCTTTCCTTATTAGGAACATGTTTCAGGTACTATTTTGTAGTACCCATCCTCAGCCTTCCGGATTTTTTGGATGGGTAAAAAAAATCCGGAAGGCTGAGGATGGGTACAAAATAGTACCCGAAACATGTTCCTTATTCTCTCTCTCTCTCTCTCTCTCTCTGAGTCTTTGATAACACTGCGTGATAATAATAATTTATATAAATTTGTTATTTTTAAACATGTTATATGTAGAATGAGTCAACTTCGAAAATTTAAACAGAACACATTCGTGAAGCGTGTGTTGAATGAAAAAGTGTTTTTTGTGTTATGTAGGTTATTTGTAAAGAATAAATAATTATTTTTAGTTATTTTATACTATAATTCTCTCTTGTAAATTTTCTTTGTTTTTGTTGTTAGAAACAACACAGTTATTAAGTTAATGCGGAAAGATAATGAAGTTGCATTGTTGAACACAGCAATTGAAAAACAAGTTTTCATGTATCAGAACATGAAATAAGCGAAGCTAATAAACCACATTAATACGAGTATAATAGTTGTTGAAATTATTTAACAATTATTTAGTTTGACATTTGTTGTATAAGTTTCACTTTCAGAAGTTCAAGTAGAAGGCACGAGTTTAAAATTAAATCTTTACGCTGTATGCTGTATACTGCAGTGTGTAGCACGTAGCTGTCATTGTGCCCAATGATGTTATACTTGAATAGATGGCCCTGAGTATAGGGGGCCGTGGCTTAATGGGCCTTCTCAAACCTGTATATTATGGTCAAACTTGGTCCGTTTGTCGGCTCATAATTAGTGTTCATGTGCAAACTAATAGAATTATGAGATTCGTGATACTTTTGTCTTTGTTTACATACTAATTAAATGCTTGTCATGTATTAATTAGCTGAGTAATTATTTAATTTGGTTATAATTTCACCATTCACCTTCAAATTGTAACCACGCATGTGTCATTTTGCATGTCTTAAATTGACATTCACTTTGCTGTAGGTATTGTCAGTGTTGGAATTTTTAGTAAATAAACATAAAATTTTATGCATTTTATAAATAAACATAAATTATTCGTATTTTATGCCTTTCTGAACTGGAGCTCACTATGACAAGTTAAATGATTTCCTTGCTTGGATAAATCATTTTACAGCCAGCAGACTACACACGCACAATTTGCCACCCCTCAGTAATGTAGGTCAACAGTTGTTCAAAACATGTGTTTAAAATCAGGTTACACATTGTCCAGTTCTTGTCTGTTCCCGTATGCACCATTTAAAACTGCTTGTCTTTATTTTATTTATACAAATAGATTACCCGGGGCTAATATGCAAATAGTTACCATTACAGCATGTGTAACGCCTATAATAATCCGGATTTGTCATCATTAAAAAATGTGAGTAAAATTTGTATTTTTCTAGCAATATTTTATAACTGAGATTGATAGACGACACCAGTTCATAGATGACAACGCAATAGTGTTTTCTTGATATTTAGACCTAATTATATAACAAAATGTGTATGTTTCAGACAGTCACTTAACTGTTACCTGATATTAACTCTATTTACCATCGTTTTACTGGTTCATTATGAATGCCAACAATATTAGTAACAGGCTGCTTTTGGCTGGTATTTTTATGTCTAACAAAATTATTTTCTCACGTTTTGCCACTGTTCATAGAATGTAGGTCGAGTGTGTAACATGTTTATTAGCAGACTTTGCAAATAGAGTGTATTTAATTATTACAAACTTCAGACTACAGTTTCAGAGCTTATCATTACAAAGCTTTTGATTAACATTAAAATGCACTAAACATTTACACATTTTCATGGTAAAAGTGGTTGCAAAATGTATTGTCGATGTATCATTTTATGTCCTTCAAATATAGTACTGTACTGTATACCTTTGAAGGTTATATACAGATATGTCTGCTGTTTTTATCTCCCTTTCCAACTTTGTCATGCTTACTTGCCAAACTGCTACCTGTCATGCTACTTGGTCATGGTTTAGGACTTGATAATGGTGGAGACACTGAAAGGCCTCATCTGGAGCACGACTTGTTTGGCAAGTAAACATGACAAAGTTGGAATTACAGAGACTGCTAATTCAAATAAGAAGATGAACAGTATTTTCATTTTAATTAAATACATGTCATGCTTGGGATGGTATTGTCAGTTACCTTCTGAATTTATAATTTCACTTATATTTCTTCCAATTCTGTGTATCAAAATTTACATACTTTACTACCTGCACTTGAATAGGTTTCTGACCCCAGAAAATACAAATAAATCATGGTAATAAGGATTTGTAGTATAATATTTAACTGTAGATTAATTTATAAACAGTTTTTAACAAATTAAAATATTTTTTTTGTTTCAGATATGCCATAAATATGGGCACTGAGGACCAAGTTTCATCTAGAAAGTTTCTTGAAGTTGCTCAAGCAGCTAATGATGATAAATTATTTTATTCTGTTTTTTTGTTTTTTGAGATCAGAAACCAAAGATTAAATGGATCGGTTCCTTCATTTAGATAATACACAGTATGTTAAAAATTATTTTAATGCGAATTACCAATATTGTAAATTTTTGAGAGTTTTTGTTGTAGCGAGTAACACATAGAAATAAACTTAAAAAAAAAAAACAGTGTTAAAAGGGGCAAAACCTTTTTTTACCAGGGGTATTGCACAGTGAATACACTTTGGGTGAGTGGAACAAATATCAGTTTCAGTTTCAAGTTGCTCCACTCATTATCTGTAATGCGTGCTACATCTGCAGTGCACCAGTAGGGTGATTCAAAATTGCACTGCAATCTCTTGGGATTCTATAGCTAAAAATAAGAAAAAAAGTTCATACAAACATAGGTCCGAAAACGGTTTGTTATTGCGTTACGGCTCGCGAACCAGTTCGCCCTGATTTCTACTCTCACCGTAAAATGACACCATACTGAAATTCTTGGGGTATAAAGTGAAGGATAAATTTGGTAGTTTTTTATGGTTTTGATCCAAAAAATTGAAAAAAAAGAGGTCCCAGAGCTCTATCGCAATTATTTTCTAAGAAACACTGTGTAAAACACAAAACATTGGAGTGGAAAAACACACATGTTTAGATTTAGGATAAAATAACGTCGTTAATTTGCCAATAAACAAATAGAAATTTTTAACTAACTTTGTAGAGAATTTAATTTTGAGAAAATTTATGTGTATAATGTGTATTGAAAATAAGTACAAATTTGAGAAATTTGACTTTAATTAAAAACAAAACAGACCAAAATTGCTAATGTTTATAACTTCCCTGTAATGTTCAGACTTGTGAATTCTGATATTATAATGCCCATGAAATGTAAATTTTATAGATATTTTAAAAACGGTTGATAAAGTACAACCTGTTTCTTGCACACCAGATATAAAACAGTTGTTTACTGACAACTATCAGCTTTTCATAATATTAAGTATATTTCAGTATGGTGTACTGTCAGTTAAAAAGACTGCAGATGTATTTACTTATTAATTGCAGGCATTCTGAATAAGTAGTGTAGCATGTTGTCAGGTGATGGGAAAATTTAAAGAAAGAAATTCAACCTAATATAAAAAAATTGTACCACCCGTAATGAAATTGCTGAGTGAAATTATTTCTGTGTCTTTTGTCCCTTCCTAATTTGCAGTCATTACATTCACAATTGATGTGGCATGTAACTGTTAATGATCTTAAGATGTTTATGTTTTATATTAAATTTGGTCTTAATATTGTATGTCAAAATTTAGTTGCATAAAGTCTGTAAATGTATTGTTTTTTATGAGTTGCAAATTATTATTAAATTTCTTATAAAATTATTATTTGTGTATATTGTAATCATACTAGAATGTATATAAAATAATAAATCTGTAAGACAGTAAATTATTGTTTTGATGTGTTCCCACAGCTATTCATTGGGTAATTAAACAGCTGATTACAACCAGATATTACAAATATGTTTATATTCGTTATATTTCTGTGTAAATTGACAGGAGTGCTGACTTGACATTTTCTGTACTAAAGATGTTACCCTGTTAGTATTTTTAGTGATACAGTAAACTAAGATACAGTGCAGGTTAGCTCATTACACACATAATATAATATCAATGGTGTAGATTCAGTTCATGGCATCAACTCTGTGATTCATTTTCAGGTACTGTTTAGTATGTAAATACGTAATGTGCAATAGAGTGCTTTTCTATTTGACTTCATACGCTGAACAAAATTCTGATTAATTAAGAGTTATAGTACCTAGAAACGATATGTGAAAAGTTAGGTCAGACGGTGGCTATGTGGCTAAATAGATAGATACACATAGATATTTTTATTTCCATAAAAATGAACACACTTTGATTACAATCCCAGCAGGAAATTAAACCAGCCACATACTCCAGTTTTTGGTGATCTTTATCAAACAAAATAACACAAAAATACATGCAGTAGGAACGTGGTGGTATTAAATTACTACACTATTAGCCTTAAACAACTGAATAAACAAAAAAGAATTCTTAACGTATATAAACCAAACCATTCATGAAAGTGTTTTAACTCTTATTCTAATTTTACAATTCAGCATACAAGTAAACAACTACAACATATAGTTACAGAAATGAAAAAAAAAAAATTAATACAGTAGAGAAAAATTAATATCCCGGTAATCAGAAACCCAGTAATCTGAAAGTCCAGTTAATCCGGAACCCATACTTGGTGAAATAAGGAAAGGTTCAGAAAAGGAAAAAATGGACTTTAACTGTATTCTTTAACTGAACTTCTTCTTTACAGACTAATAATAAAATAGTTAAAAATCAGTGTGTAAATTATATATGTGCAGTTGTACACCTTCATCCCAATTACTGTATTAGTCTTTCAGCTTTTACTTTTTAAAAAAGTTGTTTTATTTTTCTGATGAAGTGACGAATAGCTGTATATTGATGCGATATTATGCCAACATCTTAAAAACATGTCTCCTGGAGTAATGGCAGGGTGCTCCTGGACATAACGTAGGGCCAGACCAAAGGTGGTGGTGACATCCACATGAGATTTGACTGTTCAGTGATGCTGTCTGTTTCATTGTCGCTCTCTTCAGAGTTATTGCCAGACTCTTTTGAGTCTCCAGTTTTATGATTTCTTGGTCTGCAAACACTCCGTTGTCCTCTAACATCCACTCATCAACATCATTAACATGTGTTTCTTCACAACTGGGAATATGTTGTATGAGCTCAAGAATGTTTATTTGATTTTCCTGATCGAGAGACTAGGTCAAAGTTGTTGCCAAGGATTTCTTAGAAGTTGTTGATTCAGATGATCCTATGACTCCGCTGCCCCGTAAACAACATCCTTAATGGCCACTTTCTTCAACTTTAGAAGTAGCGCATTATCTTCGTCTTCAGTAAGTGTTCTAAGGAGCATTTTCTTGTAAGAGATTTTAATGTTTTGCAACACATTTTGGTCCATAGGCTGGAGTAAAGGAGATACATTTGCAAGTAGGAAATTGCCCTTATGTCACCACAAACTAACTCCCCATCAGAAAGATGACAAATAGCATTGACAATGAGTAGTGCCCCTGGTGGCAAGCCATTTGTTTCACTGAAATGCTTCACTGCAGGATCAAATTGTGTTTCGAACCAGTCCTTAAAAAGTGTTGAATTCTATTCATCTGTGCTCTTCTCTGGCTCCTATAGTACACTAGGAGAGACTTTAGGTTTGTGAGTTGGTTTTGCCAACTTGGCAATAACCATAAGGAGTAATTTATGTGTACCCACAGCATTACTATGCACCAAAACAATTACATGCTCCTTACTCATTTTTGAAGCCAGGTGGACTTTCTTCTTTGGAGGCTAGGCTTTTCTTCGGAAGTGCCTTAAAATATAGGCCAGTCTTGACGGCAGTGTATACTTCTTGGGGTGAATAGTTTCCTGCTGCAACCATGTCAGCAAATTGTAATGGGGCAAAATTTATAACAAAATTTATGTAATAATTTTCAAAATAATTTCATTGTAAAACGTAGTGTTGGACGACGATGCCCATATAAGGTGATGCAACGACCAATGAGTTTATTTGTGACCAGTGAATCACATGAAAGGGTTGTTGACGACAGTATGGTTGTATCGAGTTAAAAAGGTGGTTCGAAGTTAAAACAGAAAATAACGGACCAAAGACGAGACGTGTGGAGGGGACCGGAATGAACTGGTTTTAAGATGTCACCAAACGGAAATCTTGGGCGAGGATGCCAGCATAATAAGTCAGTCTCCAGCCCGACGTCAAGCAGAGCAGATGTAGTGTGTGCGCACATTTACGGTAGGCCTAGCCTACCGAACTTTGCTACAAAAGAGTTGTAGAAGTGGTTTCAAAAGTATAAATTCAATCAAAATTCAAAAGTGGATGTAGAATTGAGTGTTCGGGACATTCACTGGTGTATTTTTAATACAGGAAAGCAACAACAATAACAGTGCAACTACGCCCTGGAGACTACTACGAAAAAGATAAGTAACAGCAACAGTAAAGGATAAAATCAGTTACAATTGGCCCAAAATTCAATCACAATGTATTATATTAAACTAAAGAAAAAATGAGATCTCATAAATATATATATAGAGAGAGAGAGAGAGAGTGTGTGTACGAGTATAAAGTAAGTACTGATTTGTGAGTAAAACATTTTTCTTTGTCATACATAATTTTTGTCATAAAACTTTTTGTTTATTAATTTTTATTTGAATTTCTTTTATAAAAATAAAAGATGTTTGTGTAATACTAATAATGTGTTGATATAATAATTACGCTACAAAACCCGTAACCTAATTCCGTATCAAAAGAGAGTTCATCTAGACGTTCTTGGAGTTTGTCCTTAAGGTAAGTGAAATTAACTGTTACAAAATTCACTTATATACTTTGCCGCTGCAGCGTGATCAGCAGATAATCGTTCACTCATAATGGATAACTCACATATGCCATGCCTTTTTTCCATTGACCTAGTCATCATGTGCTGGTATTGAATGACACATCCCTATTCATTAACTTAGCTTAAGGTGAAGTGCCTTTTCCTTGATAAGTATCTTAGTTAACAGAGTATGTTTTTCTCTCTCCAGGGAAAACCATATAATAAGTGCCTCGTAAAGCTTGTTAAATTGTGAAACTTTTGAGGTCTGGCGTTGTTCAGTCAGCTGAAGATGATGCACAAAACTGCTCGATCTTAGTGTAGTTTTTCTTCCAGTCCGTAATGGTTGCATTTCCAACGCCAAATTCGACAGCTAATTTTGATACACTTTCCCCATTATCCAAGTGCCTTAAAAATTCTAGTTTGTCTTTTAACGAACACAAGGTATGTTTTCGTTTAGTAACCATTTATATGCTCTCCAAGCAATTAAGCTAAGGAAAATGGCACTAGCACACACAAAAAATTGCAGCATGCTCACTCACTGGAGTAGTGAACAATGAGTGCATGCACTTTTAGATTGCACACCAAGGTTACCTCTGCAAAAGATCTTAGGACTACACTGCTCAAATAACTGACATGCATATATGTTTGATTTGCATTTAATGAGTATGTTAAGAGCATTTCCAGTTACTTTGAAAATCTGCTAATCTGAAAAAGCTGCAGTCTTAATTATTTCGGATTAGCGGGACTCAACTGTATTTCAACAGTCATGTCCAAAATCGTTATTACTAAATCTATGAGCTCTTAGCTTGTATCAAAAGAATACTATACTTTACTTTCATCAAATCACAAATACTGTCTTTACCTAACAACAAGTTTTTAACTTGTTTTGAAACTAATTTGTATTGTGTCGATATATTAAATATTAACAGGCCATAAATTCAAAACTTTTGGTCCAAGAAATACAAATGAGCATCAGAACCATGACTTATGTACTTTAAATCTAATAATAAGAGTGAATGTGGGAAAGGGTGAAAGTGCCACTAAGGTTGATTTTGTTTTTTTTTTGTTAAATCAGTTGAGTGTGCCAGGGGGCACAATTTGGTAAAGGTTGGAAGTGCCATTTCCGGCAAGAAGTAGTTTAAACATTCGCTAATAGATAGTGTCTTTTTAAGTCCCAGGTGCCCTAACATGGGAATGGGTGAATGTACCAAGCATTCAGTTGTAGAGGTTATGTAACTGTAGTGCCATGTTTGTAAGTTCATATCATTTTTTGTGTTGGAAATTGTTTTATATTAAACGATAATTCGATTTTTGTGGACATAGAGTGAAATTCAGTGTACTTTCTGCGTCATGGAACATGCAAGTGTCTCTGGTAAAATAGTGTTACGACATTACAGAACAGTCTACGTGTTTTTCGAATGTGCCAGAAGAATATCGCTTTAATGTGTGCGGCATACGTGACTCTAGACGCATTCGCGAGAGTTTTCTCGAAGCCGCCAGCCGCGTGGACTGTGTCAAGGCCGCAATTAATTACGTAGTACACACTGGCGTTAAGACGTAGTTTGGAACGTTCTGGTCTGTGAGCGGAGGTATAAATACATGGTGGCAGCGGCCTTAGTTTTCAGTATTAGTTGCGATTAAGTTATAGTGCGGTTCGAGAGTTATGTTCGGGCGAGATTACTGTGTGCGTTCAAGTGGTTATTAGTGAAGTGTTTAATAATTGGGCGGGATAATTGTAATACAATTGTGTTTTAATATTAGTGGACATTTTATTGCATGTGAACAATTTTTATTTGATTTGTTGTAAGAGACTGTGTTGTTAATTACGAACAATTTAACTGTGAAAATTAAAGCTGGTGATCAGTGACTTAATTGGTGTCTAATATTTTGTTTCTACTGTACCTACGACGATCAAGTAGACCATCATAACAGTGGTGTCAGAAGTGGGATAGAACGGTTAACAGTGGAAACAGTGGACACTTTGTACAAGACGAGGTAATTCGTAACTAATCGGTAAACAATGGATGCCAGTCAGATGATGGAAGCTTTCCAAATGCTGTTGCGGCAGACACCGGAAGAAGCACAGAAAGACGACAAAAAGAAGAACGAAGACAAGAAAAAGAAGAAGCAGAAATACGACAGAATGAGAAACGCAGGCAGGAAAGAGAAGAGGCTGAGGAACGTCAGAAAGCACTAATGCTAGAAACAGAAGAAAAACAAAAAGAAGAAAGGAAGCGTGAAACAGAAGACATCAAGGAGTTAATACAGGAGTAGGAGACGCAAGAACAACCGCTGCAGAGTTGGGTCTCCTACGAGGTGAGCTTAATAAGCAAGTTACTAAAATATCGGAGGTACAAGAATCAATATTACATTAAAAATAGCTGAAGTAGAAAAATTTGTCTCGATTGCTGAAGAATCGATGTGTACAAAATTATCTGTCATAGAAGAATCGATGTCTAAAAAAATAATTATCATAGAAGAATCTGTGTCAAATAAAATATCAGCAGTAGAAAACTCAATGGCAAATATAAGAGAACAAATTAAAAGTGAAGTTGAACAGTTCATGAAAATACAACCAAAACAAATTTCTGAACAGACTGTCTGAATGATAAAGACGGAGAAAGACACAGTTTTCAGCAAACCACACATAAAAAAATATCGACAATAACATGAACAGTCTACACGTACACACAAAAGGCCGAAAACTAGACACTCTAGAACAATGGGAAATATACAAACACACGAAAACAAATAAAAACGACATCCTAAACGAACAGACACAATTCAAATCGCACGCATTATTCGAACATATCTCACCCCACACACACAGCATCGATCTTTCGAAATTCGATTCCGTCGCCCACAACAGGACGGACAGCGCTACAGCGGCAGCCTCTGAAGAAGCCTTTTAAAGGCGAAAACCGGTTCAGGCTGTAAGGTAAAACTTTATGTTTTTACTTATAAAAAACTTTGTGTTCTGAGTCGTTAATATAATAGTGGTATTTAGTTAAGTAACGGACATGTCATAGACAACGAAATCCAAGTATTTATTCAAATTTAATCACTTCTTTCTTTCTCTTATTTTTATATTTCTTTCTACTGCCATCTATTACATAGCATCTTATTATAATAACCCTACTTATAAACCAGTACTATTATGTTTTATTTTCCCCTGTTATTTTTACATACACACACTCTCTCACTCTTTTACTTAACTTTATCCCCCCGTTTTATTTTTTAACTTTACCCCCCATTTTATTTATGAGCTCTTTAATATTTACTTTATTTCAGATCAAACTGATTGTTTTCTTTATTGTACCTGTCCGAGTTATCCACCAAATCCTGCCATCTTCCTTACCGCACTTTCACTCCATCACTAAACACTGTTCTAATTCTGCCCGTTTACGTATTATGTAGACTTTACTGCCACTTTTCTTCCGGTTTGCTTCTTTACATTTACACCAGTTTCGGTAGACCTCGGCTACTCAATTCACGTCGGTCTACCGAAATTCATAGGCTGTGTTATATTTACAACTGTACAGTGTGATTAGTTGTAGTGAACTGCCCAGCGTCAAGCGAAGCGTGGGTACGCTCTACAGCCCGTCTCGCTGGCCATGTGGTCGTAAATTCGAATGCTGATTGGCTCTTTCCATCGCATGTTCGGCTATGGAATTTCTGTACGTGATTTTCACGTTGGGGAAAGACGGCACACCCGCGCGCTCGTACGCACGAATAAGAACCCTACCGATCATAAACATTCCTGTGCCGTGCTGTGCCTTCCATGGAGTGACCAAAAAGTACACACTGGGTAAATAAAAGATTACCTCAAAGGTTGTCTACAGATAGTTCAAATGAAATTACTGAAATGACAAACCCCCTTTATTTTGGCCCGTTACAATACCCCCCCAATGAGAGGTTTTCTGTCGAAACAGAAAAACTCTCATTGCCTAAAAACCTAAGAGGATCAGCTAGGATATGGCGCCACAACCCCCCTAATTCCTTATTAAAATCATGGGTAACTTATCCCCCTAGTCCGGCGACTGCGGCCGCACCTGCATGACCTTACTGGACTTCCCTAGACGTGATCCCAACACCATAAAGTCAGACAGGCACCCCCACAGTATCACCAGACTTTGTAACATTCAAGAAAAAATATCAATAACTGGACTTTTACCATGCCACATCCCCAACTGGTTTGTTTTCCTCTTAGTCTGCACTGGTTTGCGTTAAGAAGTACTGGTTGCATCTGTATATGTACATTCTTGACAAACATATTACATTACTAATCAAATAAACATTCATATTTCACAAAAACCTAGCCTCAAAACACATTACTAACCTTTAAATTTCTATTAATTAAACATTTTAACTATTTATCTTGCATTATCATTTCAACTTTAAATTTTTCTTAAATATTTCAATCATTTAAATTTAATTCTCTACTATTTATTATCCATTTCAAATCAAAATAAATTTAAGTTCCTTATCAAATTTACATTTTAAATTATTTATACCATCTCTTTTAATTAACTACTTCAATTGCTTTTTTTAATCCTCACATAAATTTTAATTACATTATCATCAACACACTGTAATTTACTTTAATTACATTATTCAAAACAATTGTAATTCATCGATTTCTTCTTGCATTTGTTTACTTTCATAATAAAATTCATCTATCATCTTTATAACCTCCAAATCAGAACTTTCAAATTGATTTCTATCTTCCAAACATTTTACATTAATTTAATTTTCATTATAGAGATTCATGACCACACACTGTTATTTATTCAATTAAAACATTTTATTACTAACATGATCTCAAAGAAACCTATAAATTGACTCCACAAAATACAATGTACATATAACATCATGTATCAACTGATAACTTATCAGCATATGAACATAACCTTACTCTAAATACCCTTAACACATGTAAACCCAAATAAAAAATTATCTACAATATACTTCATTAAATATTCTTGTTAAACACAAAATCGTTACAGTATTAAGTTCAGTATTCAAAACCATTAACTCTCATAATTAAATGTTCATTAATAACAATTTAACCACCATAATCGAAAATCAATCTTATTTTCACATAACAATTTTCATTCTTAATTACATTCATTATATTATTATTATTATTAATATAATAACCCTTTATTTTTTGTCTATTCCCTATACCAGAATAATAACCCCCCGTATTACTCCATATTATTCTATCATAAAATCTGTCTACATCAGTATGCTTGGTTAAGTCTCCTTTGTTATCATTTGTCACAATTAAATAGTTTCTATTATCATCATCATAGTAATCAGCTGTTACTAGTACGCTAATTCTCCCAACAGGTAAGTGTATATCATCATCAACATCAATATAATCATCGTTTACTACTGCAGTGCTCATTTCTACACAAGGTAAGTTTTTCATATAATTAAATCTCTCCCTATTTATTCTCTCTATTAATTCTTTATAACTTCTGTTAACCTCAAACAACACTATCTCTCTCACTCTCTCAAAATACCTTACACTACATCTTAACTTCTCTCTCTCATTCCACACAAAGGGCAATACAACATTATTATAACACATCCTGGCTTTTCCAGGGAAATCATAAAATATTAAGGGACCATATAGAGACACCTCGTCTCTCACACAACCTCTGGAGGAACCTCTGTCCTCATAAATCACTAGTGGAGTCTTTACTCCACTTAAACCACGGGGAAAATTTGCCCTTTGCCAACCTAACCTCTTGTCACACTCTCTTTCAAACTCATCAGCCACTATCTCGTTTACAACTACATCACCAATATTCTCACCCCTATTTACCTTGTCAACTACTACTTTATTTGCATTTAAACTATCATCTTTCTGATTATCACTTGTATTAACATCACCTGCCTTGTCGTTTTTTATCTCCACTGCACTTAAACTAACACTGTTGTTTGTAAAAGTATCATCATCATTACTTACCTGGTTTAGGTCACTTTCTTTATTTTCTTTTAACTTACCTGTCCCTGGTTTCCACCTTTCATCTTGTTCTTTCTTATCATTAATCATGTCATCTAACATTGCGCTTAGTTTATCCAAACGTTTATTAATCTCATTAAAACCCTTATCCATCAGTTTCTCACTTTCATCAAAACTTTTCTTAATCATTTGCAACAAATTCCTTATATCGTCCCATGATGGACCTACTTCGGCCTCCTGTATATCAGCCATGTTTAAACAAAATTATTTATATTATACTTTATACCCCTTAACAAACTACAACCCTCCTAAGACACAATAATTACACACATTAATTCCAAATACTCAACACATAAAATCGTTATCAATACGTAATAATTTCGTACGGTACGTTACCAAATTACATAACCTAATCACATGCACGTAACTTAATAATGTACGATAAATTCTACAAATACGCCATTACACAAATCCTATTCTCTGTGCTTAAAACAGGTCTACCTCATATAAAGTTATACCAGGATCCTGGCAGGCGCGCCAATTGTGAAGAAACAAACATTTATAAATTTAAAAAAAAAAAAATACTCTGCCAGAATCTTACCTTGCGATCTTTTCTCGCTGACTTACCTTTTGTAAACACCGACAGAAGTTCAAGGCCTTCACCAATATCTTTGAAGGACAGATATGGAAACTTTTATACTTTACCTTAATTAAAACACTGGACAATATTGCAGTCTGACTACCCACAATTCAGAAAATTCCCCAGAACGTTTAGACGAGTTTTTTCAGCACAGACTTATTAGGAAATGGTAACGGCGAACTAACTACTCTAACACATATTTATTCCGTCAAACAAATCTTATTTATTTATTCAAATTTTATCACTTCTTCCTTTCTCTTATTTTTATATTTCTTTCTACTGCCATCTATTACATAGCATCTTATTCTAATAACCCCTACTTATAAACCAGTACTATTACGTTTTATTTTCCCCTGTTAATTTTACATACACACACTCTCTCACTCTTTTACTTAACTTTACCCCCCGTTTTATTTATGAGCTCTTTAATATTTACTTTATTTCAGATCAAACTGATTGTTTTCTTTATTGTACCTGTCCGAGTTATCCACCAAATCCCGCCATCTTCCTTACCGCACTTTCACTCCATCACTAAACACTGTTCTAATTCTGCCCGTTTACGTATTATGTAGACTTTACTGCCACTTTTCTTCCGGGTTTGCTTCTTTACATTTACACCAGTTTCGGTAGACCTTGGCTACTCAATTCACGTCGGTCTACCGAAATTCCGAGGCTGCGTTATATTTACAACTGTTCAGTGTGATTAGTTGTAGCGAACTGCCCGGTGTCAAGCGAAGTGTGGGTACGCTCTACAGCCCGTCTCGCTGGCCACGTGGTCGTAAATTCGAACGCTGATTGGCTCTTTCCATCGCATGTTCGGCTATGGAATTTCTGTACGTGATTTTCACGTTGGGAAAAGGCGACACACCCGCACGCTCGTACGCACGAATAAGAACCCTACCGATCATAAACATTCCTTTGCCGTGCTGTGCCTTCCACGGAGCTACAGTCAGTGACAAAAAAGTACACACTGGGTAAATAAAAGATTACCTCAAAGGTTGTCTACAGATAGTTCAAATGAATTTACTGAAATGAGAACCTCCATTATTATGCCCCGTTACAGGTTTGCAGTGCAGACATTTATTGATGGCATCGGAGATTGTGAACTTCAGCAAGTGTTACGAATGGCTAGACACCGAAATAGCTCAGAAGCTCTTGTTCACACCCTAGAGTTTGAAGCTGCCAAGTCATCGTCCCACTACATTAATGGGTTTGTGCCATTACATTACAGTCATAAGATCCCTGTATCACATTGCCGTTACGATGGGTGCAGAAAAACAATGTTGTCGGACACACAATTCAGAAATTCGCAACAATTTGAAGGATGGGTTAAGACAGAAAACCGAAATATTACAACTGTGCAAAACATGGTCATCTACAGGTAGACTGTTGGGAGAAGAAGATACCAAGAGAAGAGAGTGATCGCACCAATTGGAGAAGTAAAGCCTCATAACACCACACAGTTTCCATGCTACATAAGACCAGTGGAAACTTGATGGTTAATGGGTTTGCGGTAGGTAAACAAACATCATTTACAGTTGACACAGGCGCAACAGTGTCTATTGTGCGCCCTGAATTAATCAGCAAACGACGGCCTCAAATTAGCTCTTGTACAATACAGACTGTGACTGGAAGCCCCGTCAAGGTGCTAGGAAAGGTAGACGTATGTGTACGCCTGGGTCTTCTCAAGTTTACCCACCAAATGCTCGTTGCAGACATTGTCGATGAAGTGATTCTTGGCACGGACATTATGAATGCCTATGGATTCGTTGTGGACTTAAGAGAGAATGTCCTGAAGGTTGGCCAAGAGAAGATAACGCTTCGCATGGCTAAAATGCCAGGGTCTACCAACCATTCGATTAAGCGAGTGGTAGTCAAAGATAAAGTCAACAGGTCTGGTCAAGAGGAACTCTCCCTATTGCAAGCAGAAATGGAGGAAGAACTAGCAGAGGAAATACAAATAAGTGTAACGACAAAAGAAGTGATTGGAAAGCCAACTATGGGTGTCGAGACAAAACTCTTGCTTGTTCCTGAGCTGATAGAAGCGCCCGATGGCAAAGTGGCTGAAGATGAGGTTACACAAGAGGTTGTTGACGAGAACCAAACAAACTTGGATCAGCCAGTCGTGTTTGAGAGTACATGATCAGTACATGATGCAATGAGAGTGATTCAGGCAAAACTAGTGGTTGAGCGGAAGACTTGCATTCCTGGGAACATATTCGGATCACACGGGACTGAATTCAAAGAACCGGAGAATTATCTTTTGCAAGGACGTCCACCGAGATCGCCTGGTCGAGTATTACTTCAGAGACAGTTTGGCAGTTCGTGACAAACAGGCTTAAGGAGGAGGCTGTGTTACGACATTACAGAACAGTCTACGTGTTTGTCGAATGTGCCAGAAGGATCTCGCTCTAATGTGTGTGGCATACGTGACTCTAGACGCATTCGCGAGAGGTTTCTCGAAGCCGCCAGCCGTGCGGACTGTGTTAAGGCCGCAATTAATTACGTAGTACACACTTACGCTAAGACGTAGTTTTGAACGTTCTGGTCTGTGAGGGGAGGTATAAATACATGGCGGCAGCGGCCTTAGTTTTCAGTATTAGTTGCGATTCAGTTACAGTGCGGTTCGAGAGTTATGATCAGGCGAGATTACTGTGTGCGTTCAAGTGGTTATTAGTGAAGTGTTTAATAATTGGGCGGGATAATTGTAATACAATTGTGTTTTAATATTAGTGGACATTTTATTGCATGTGAACAATTTTTACTTGATTTGTATAAGAGACTGTGTTGTTAATTACGAACAATTTAACTGTAAAAATTAAGCTGGTGATTAGTGTCTTAACTGGTGTCTTACATTTTGTTTCCATTGTACCTATGACGGTCAAGGAGACCATCGTAACAATACAAAAACCTCTAAGGAACAGAACAAATCCTTATAACTAGTATACTTAAAGAGACAAAGGTTGATAATATTATCCAGAACGTGATATTTTCAATAAATTACTCTTATATTTTTTGTTTACCAATGGCAGTCCCTTTTTATTGTACTCATAACTCTTGTACATTGAATCCTACTTTGAACAATGAACACTTCTATTCGGCCATGAGGCGCAATTTATCAAATCAAGTTAGAAGTAATTATTCCCATTAACATTTTACATTCTCACCAAAATAAAGTATAATAAATCATCACTTGAAATTATATATATAATAGAACACAACCCAGCACTTCTTAAAGATAGATTTTTTTCATTCACCCAATCACGCACTCTTCCATACTGCACATGTTTTATATTCCCCTTATAGAGCTCATTTTAAATAAACATTTCTTTTAATAGAATTTTGAATGGTTTGAATTTATTGGAAAAGTTATCTGATGTTTCGTTGTAGTACTTATCTGGTTACAGGTGAGTCCATCTTATTGCACACATTCCTGCTATTTCGTGGACGCATGCACTTTTCTGAGATAATATATTTTTACATAGTAACTGTTAATTAACTGTTATTTTACAATTTTGTTCCAATTTTGCATAATATTTCACATTTTTGGTTGGGTGCACCCGAGATTTAGTTTCAGAACTTTTATAATTGTCCGGCCGGCGCAAGCTGTGACACGTGACTGAGAGCGAATGCACTGCGTTATTTTCTGAGGTGGAGAGGGTGTCACGTCACCAATCTTATTGTCTTCAGACTATGACGACTCAATTTTTAAGGCGAGGCGAATTGCGCACTGCATTCCATGTGACGTTTTTGCAGGCTTGGCTTGGTGACTTAATAGGTCAAAGTTCGTCTGGTGAAATATAGTTGTTGTTTTCTCGTATACAATGTTGATACAATTTCCACTCCCTTGATATTACGTCGTTTTAAAACTTTACCATTTATTTATGCTTTTGAATTAACAATAAAATTTATATTTGTTTTTCCCCAAAACACTATGTAGACAGAAATGTACCGTTACAATACCCCCTCAATGAGAGGTTTTATGCCGAAGCATAAAAACTCTCATTGACACACTCATACTTTCTAAAGGGATCAGCCAGGATATGTCGCCACAACCCCCTTTACGGTTTATAAAAAAAAATAGTTAACTTACCCCTGGTCCAGTAACTGTGACTGCACCTGAATGACCTTACTGGACTTCTCTCTCGAGATCCGAACACCACAAGGCCAGTCAGGCACTTGACGCTCCGGGTCTGACGCGCTGGCCAGCTCAGGACCGCCGCTACAGCATCACCAGACACTGAAACATCAGATTAAAAATCAAATAGTGTCCTTACATAATACCATATCCCTAACTGATCTGTCTCCATTTAGCTATGTGCTGGTTTGCGTTAAGAAGCACTGGGGTTTCACTTAACTCCTAACGTATATATGCATACAATATCTATTATAACAAAATGTAAAACATCCAGCCTCAATATCAACATTCTTCATACCCTTCTCTTGTTACATCTTATTCCCAAAATTCAAAATATTTCTCTGATTCTATCAGACTTTAAATAAACATTTCCCATTACAACATTACAAATACCTTCCCTTGTAGAATACCTAATTCAAAACAATTACATTCATTAATAAATTCTTATATGGAACAAAACACATTTAAATCTACTACTTTAGAACAAATTATCTACTTAAAAATATCAATCATCTTCCATTGTCATAATATTTCTTAACTCAATACAAAATCATTTAATTATCTCATCAGCTCATCAACATAATTTATTTTAATATTTACTAATGCGTTACTCATACTTTAGTAACCTCCTTCCACACACACTATGGCTCCCCCTGGACTGTAGCGCCCAGTTGCCTCCACAAGAACTGAATTCAAGGAGGAATTTTGTCGTCTCCTGTCCTTGCTTCGGCATTACATTTAAAGTTCAGATAAAGTTACCCCTAAAGGTTTACAAAATCCTACTGATTATATATTCACAACCTTTAAACGGTTCTATCACCCCTTTATTTGTTCCCACGCGAACGGGTGATAGCCGCTGTTCCATAGTTCTGGTATGATTTCACCCTGAGTCACCCCCCCCCCGTTAATTTCAATTTCAAACCAATTTCACAGGCAACCAACCATGGTCAGTTTTATAATATCTGCCCACAGCTGGTTGTCAGCCAAAACCACGATTAGTGTTGGTGAAACAGTAATCGCCCGAAATGTGGGGAAATCTGTCATTAGCATGTTTTAACAAATCATTTTTTATACACTGTACCATATTAATTTACATATAATATAATATTGTATAATGTTGGTGTACAGTGTATGTTATGCCCTATTTAGGCCTCCGTTGATTGTAACATGCATCGATGTTACTCAATCAACCCTTACCGTTATCTATAGTGACAACACGCCGTCACTTAATAGCATATCTTATAACTAAACTTATGTCATTCACACTAACATAATATAACAAAATATACATTAACCTTGAACATTAGCATTGCTACATTTAACTAAAGAATTCACCTTTAAATAATTTGTATAGAAAATTATAAACATTACAACTTGAACTTTCTATTAACTCTTTTATATCAACCTTTAATTATTTATCATTTACTGTACCATTAAATTCTCCACAAATTCAAATCTAATAAAATCAACATTCATTTTACATCACATTTCATTTATTATTACATTTCCACTATGAATTTCTCTATTTTAACATTTTCATCATCAATTAGTTTGGGTGATTCTCTGTCGTTCACAATGATTTGATTTATTGAATGTGCATTTATACATATAACCTTACTCCCTTTCTTCCTTCTAACAACCACTAACAGATTTACATAGGGTGACACCAATCTCTCACTATTTATCTCCAATAAATTCTCTAATTCCACTTAAATCATTTCCCTCTTTCTACAAAATACCTGATACCTTCTTTGTACATAGGATGTGTGTTCCCTTACCTGCAATTCACATTCATACCCTCTTGCCCTCCCTGGAATCTCGGCAAACACTCTTCGAAACTTCTCAATCACCTGCCACAACGACGCACTTTGATCACTCCCTACAACATCACCCTCACTACAAAATTTCACCATCACCTATTTACTCTCCATTTACATTACTCTCTTTCTCTACATACAGGCACTCCCGCTACTGTGTCCCTACTACTACCCCGTTTCTGTATTACTTTTATTCCAAAATTCTTATTCTGTCTAACACTCAGACAAAAATTAACTTTAATTGACTCAAATGCCTTATTGAAATAATCATTATCACACAAACTCCATCTTTTATCACATTTTACATTAATATGATCATTGAAAATTGCATTAGAAAATTCATAACTTACCTCATAATAACAATGTAACTCAACACCTAAACATATTGCATGTTTAATCATTTACTATTCATTATAGCATCTAAATCTCAGAAAATCATTTAACTTCATCACCAAAATTCCTTTATACAACATTAGTTAATTAGTCTCCAGTTATTTAATTCAATCATTTTTTTAAACACTAAGTTATTTTAATTACCTTTTAAAATTTCACATTTACTGTCATCACTTATTTAGTCTGAAAAATGTTATACTTATTATTACATCAATTCCTATTACCTACATTTCCTATTGTTTACATAAGATACAAGTTACAACCTAATGTACTACACAAATACATTTGACATCAACACATAAAAAATATACAATCCAAATTATTATCTATCATTTACCACAAATCATTTCATAATACAATCCATGCCGAAACCACATTATTCACATAATTAAATGTTCATAAACAACAACTGTTTAACCACAATCATCGAATAACAATCTGATCTTACGACTACACAAATCATTTTTTATTAAATACATTATATTATTACTATCAACATAATGGCTATTTAATTTTTCATATTCCTCCACAATAACAACAGGATTATTCCATATTATTATATCATATAACTTGTCACCATAGAGTATAGTCATGTCGCCTTTAGTACAATCTGTCACCACTAAGTAAGTTATGAATTCGTCGTTAACAAGATCATCATCTACTGCTGCTATATCAGCTTCAACACAAGGTAAGGTTTTAATATCATTATTCACTCTCTCTATACCACAACTTTCTACTAATTGTTTATAATTTCTACCCACTTTAAATAATTCTATCTCCCCATCAACACACAATTCTCTTTCAAAATATCTCTCACCATAATGCCATTTCACCCTTTTTCTACTAACCCTTGCAGAAGGTACTACAACTTTATTACTGCACCATCTACCAGATGCACAAAAATCAAGGGACAACTATTTGTAGACCATACGTCTCCCAAATACACTCGTGAAGCATTTTCTTCACCCACAACCACAACACCACGGGAAAATTTTACCCTCTGCAACGCCTCACCTGTAAACTCTCTCTACACTTTCACTCTAACTCATCAACACTCTCTATCACTTCATTATCAAATTCTACTCCCACTATATCATCATCTACACTCTCAGTGTTCACCACCTTACTCTCTAACACCATATTTTTAATTATATTATCATTTTCCTCACCCTTACTTACCGTATTATGTGTTAACTGATCGTCTTTATTTTCGTTTACTTTATCGGACTTTTCACCACTTTCTACCCCCATTTTAATCTCATAATTATCATCACTATATAATATTTTATTCTCTAACGCTACCACTTCCACTATTTTACTTTCACTAACCCCTTCACTTACCTCGTTACTTCGTTTACTAGTGTCATCACTATTCTCGTTCAAGAAAGCGTATAATCCCGTTTTTTGTTCTTTCATTTGTCTGACCTCATTATTGCATTTACGCCAATCATCCTCAGTCATTCTTTTCAAAACCCTTTCAAACTCGTGCATGAATTCCGTACTATTCCATGCTTCCCCTGATCCACTCATTTTATTTTCTTGTGCTTCAGCCATGTTCAAAAAAATTATTTATATAATACCCCTTTATTTTACTGAATAATTACACATATTAATTCACAATACTCGCTACAAAACATCAACACCAATATTTTACAGTTATCAAAACATAAACCATATCTACATCTATTTTCACGTACCTCAAAAAATTTTTATTTTATTTCCAATAACCGTTCTGCTCTTCCCAGTAGGCCTACTCCACATAAAATTAAAATTTTATGTCGACTCCCTGTTCCGGAAGCCACTGTAATCTACTCACCTTTAATACTTTAAATTTTTGAAGCGTGGGTACACTCTACAGCCCGTCTTGCTGGCCACGTGGTCGTAAATTCGAACGCTGATTGGATCTTTCCATCTCATGTTCGGCTATGGAATTTCTGTACGTGATTTTCACGTTGGGAAAAGGCGGCACACCCGCGCGCTCGTACGCATGAATAAGAACCCTACCGATCATAAACATTCCTCTGCAGTGCTGTGCCTTCCATGGAGCTACAGTCAGTGACCAAGAAGTACACACTGGGTAAATAAAAGATTACCTCAAAGGTTGTCTACAGATAGTTCAAATGAATTTACTGAAATGACAAACCCCCTTTATTTTGCCGCGTTACAGGTTTGCAGTGCAGACATTTATTGATGGCATCGGAGATTGTGAACTTCAGCAAGTGTTACGAATGGCAAGACACCGAAATAGCTCAGAAGCTCTTGTTCACACCCTAGAGTTTGAAGCTGCCAAGTCAGGGTCCCACTACATTAATGGGTTTGTGCCATTACATTACAGTCATAAGATCCCTGTATCACATTGCCGTTACGATGGGTGCAGAAAAACAATGTTGTCGGACACACATTTCAGAAATTCGCAACAATTTTTGAACGATGAGTTAAGACAGAAGACCGAAATGTTACAACTGTGCAAAACGTGGTCATCTACAGGTAGACTGTTGGGAGAAGAAGATACCAAGAGAAGAGAGTGATCGCACCAATTGGAGAAGTAAAGCCTCATAACACCACACAGTTTCCATGCTACATAAGACCAGTGAAAACTTGATTGTTAATGGGTTTGCGGTAGGTTAACCAACATCATTTACAGTTGACACGGGCGCAACAGTGTCTATTGTGCGCCCTGACTTAATCAGCAACCGACGGCCTCAAATTAGCTCTTGTACAATACAGACTGTGACTGGAAGCCCCGTCAAGGTGCTAGGAAAGGTAGACGTATGTGTACGCCTGGGTCTTCTCAAGTTTACCCACCAAATGCTCGTTGCAGACATTGTCGATGAAGTGATTCTTGGCACGGACATTATGAATGCCTATGGATTCGTTGTGGACTTGAGAGAGAATGTCCTGAAGGTTGGCCAAGAGAAGATAAAGCTTTGCATGGCTAAAATGCCAGGGTCTACCAACCATTCGATTAAGCGAGTGGTAGTCAAAGAAAAAGTCAACAGGTCTGGTCAAGAGGAACTCTCTCTATTGCAAGCAGAAATGGAGGAAGAACTACCAGAGGAAATACAAATAAGTGTAACGACAAAAGAAGTGATTGGAAAGCCAACTACGGGTGTCGAGACTAAACTCTTGCTTGTTCCTGAGCTGATAGAAGCGCCCGATGGCAAAGTGGCTGAAGATGAGGTTACACAAGAGGTTATTGACGAGAACCAAACAAACTTGGATCAGCCAGTCGTGTTTGAGAGTACATGATCAGTACATGACGCAATGAGAGTGATTCCGGCAAAACTAGTGGTTGAGTGGAAGACTTGCATTCCTGGGAACATGATATTCGGATCACACGGGACTGAATTCAAAGAACCGGAGAATTATCTTTTGCAAGGACGTCCACCGAGATCGCCTGGTCGAGTATTACTTCAGAGACAGTTTGCCAGTTCGTGACAAACAGGCTTAAGGAGGAGGCAGTGTTACGACATTACAGAACAGTCTACGTGTTTGTCGAATGTGCCAGAAGGATCTCGCTCTAATGTGTGTGGCATACGTGACTCTAGACGCATTCGCGAGAGGTTTCTCGAAGCCGCCAGCCGAGCGGACTGTGTCAAGGCCGCAATTAATTACGTAGTACACACTTACGCTAAGACGTAGTTTGGAACGTTCTGGTCTGTGAGGGGAGGTATAAATACATGGCGGCAGCGGCCTTAGTTTTCAGTATTAGTTGCGATTCAGTTACAGTGCGGTTCGAGAGTTATGATCGGGCGAGATTACTGTGTGCGTTCAAGTGGTTATTAGTGAAGTGTTTAATAATTGGGCGGGATAATTGTAATACAATTGTGTTTTAATATTAGTGGACATTTTATTGCATGTGAACAATTTTTCTTGATTTGTATAAGAGACTGTGTTGTTAATTACGAACAATTTAACTGTAAAAATTAAAGCTGGTAATTAGTGACTTAATTGGTGTCTTACGTTTTGTTTCCATTGTACCTACGACGGTCAAGGAGACCATCTTAACAATACAAAAACCTCTAAGGAACAGAACAAAACCTTATAACTAGTATACTTTAAAAGACAAAAATTGATAATATTATCCCAAATGTAAATGACAGCAGTTGTAAATGAAAGTACCAGTGTTTGTAATCTACTCACCTTTATTACTTTAAATTTATTTGAATATTGTTTACTTTATTTCATCCATTGTCCGGACGCCATCTTTAAAGATACCAACAATGAAACATAAAATTTTCTTAACTTCGGACCAGTTTTTGGTTATGCGAACTGAAATAGCAGAACGTGATATTTTCAATAAATTACTCTTATATTTTTTGTTTAACAATGGCATTCCCTTTTTATTGTACTCATAACTCTTGTACATTGAATCCTACTTTGAACAATGAACACTTCTATTCGGCCATGAGGCGCAATTTATCAAATCAAGTTAGAAGTAATTATTCCCATTAACATTTTACATTCTCACCAAAATAAAGTATCATAAATCATCACTTGAAATTATAAATATAATAGAACACAACCCAGCACTTCTTAAAGATAGATTTTTTTCATTCACCCAATCACGCACTCTTCCATACTGCACATGTTTTATATTCCCCTTATAGAGCTCATTTTAAATAAACATTTCTTTTAATAGAATTTTGAATAGTTTGAATTTATTGGAAAAGTTATCTGATGTTTCGTTGTAGTACTTATCTGGTTACAGTTGAGTCCATCTTATTGCACACATTCCTGCTATTTCGTGGACGCATGCACTTTTCTGATTTTCTGAGATAATATATTTTTACATAGTAACTGTTAATTAACTGTTATTTTACAATTTTGTTCCGATTTTGCGTAATATTTCACATTTTTGTTTGGGTGCACCCGAGATTTAGTTTCGGAACTTTTATACGTGTCCGGCCGGCACAAGCTGTGATACGTGACTGATCACAAAAATTGATAATATTATCCCAAATGTAAATGACAGCAGTTGTAAATGAAAGTACCAGTGTTTGTAATCTACTCACCTTTATTACTTTAAATTTATTTGAATATTGTTTACTTTATTTCATCCATTGTCCGGACGCCATCTTTAAAGATACCAACAATGAAACATAAAATTGTCTTAACTTCGGACCAGTTTTTGGTTATGCGAACTGAAATAGCAGAACGTGATATTTTCAATAAATTACTCTTATATTTTTTGTTTAACAATGGCATTCCCTTTTTATTGTACTCATAACTCTTGTACATTGAATCCTACTTTGAACAATGAACACTTCTATTCGGCCATGAGGCGCAATTTATCAAATCAAGTTAGAAGTAATTATTCCCATTAACATTTTACATTCTCACCAAAATAAAGTATAATAAATCATCACTTGAAATTATATATATAATAGAACACAACCCAGCACTTCTTAAAGATAGATTTTTTTCATTCACCCAATCACGCACTCTTCCATACTGCACATGTTTTATATTCCCCTTATAGAGCTCATTTTAAATAAACATTTCTTTTAATAGAATTTTGAATAGTTTGAATTTATTGGAAAAGTTATCTGATGTTTCGTTGTAGTACTTATCTGGTTACAGTTGAGTCCATCTTATTGCACACATTCCTGCTATTTCGTGGACGCATGCACTTTTCTGAGATAATATATTTTTACATAGTAACTGTTAATTAACTGTTATTTTACAATTTTGTTCCAATTTTGCATAATATTTCACATTTTTGGTTGGGTGCACCCGAGATTTAGTTTCAGAACTTTTATAATTGTCCGGCCGGCGCAAGCTGTGACACGTGACTGAGAGCGAATGCACTGCGTTATTTTCTGAGGTGGAGAGGGTGTCACGTCACCAATCTTATTGTCTTCAGACTATGACGACTCAATTTTTAAGGCGAGGCGAATTGCGCACTGCATTCCATGTGACGTTTTTGCAGGCTTGGCTTGGTGACTTAATAGGTCAAAGTTCGTCTGGTGAAATATAGTTGTTGTTTTCTCGTATACAATGTTGATACAATTTCCACTCCCTTGATATTACGTCGTTATAAAACTTTACCATTTATTTATGCTTTTGAATTAACAATAAAATTTATATTTGTTTTTCCCCAAAACACTATGTAGACAGAAATGTACCGTTACAATACCCCCTCAATGAGAGGTTTTATGCCGAAGCATAAAAACTCTCATTGACACACTCATACTTTCTAAAGGGATCAGCCAGGATATGTCGCCACAACCCCCTTTACGGTTTATAAAAAAAAATAGTTAACTTACCCCTGGTCCAGTAACTGTGACTGCACCTGAATGACCTTACTGGACTTCTCTCTCGAGATCCGAACACCACAAGGCCAGTCAGGCACTTGACGCTCCGGGTCTGACGCGCTGGCCAGCTCAGGACCGCCGCTACAGCATCACCAGACACTGAAACATCAGATTAAAAATCAAATAGTGTCCTTACATAATACCATATCCCTAACTGATCTGTCTCCATTTAGCTATGTGCTGGTTTGCGTTAAGAAGCACTGGGGTTTCACTTAACTCCTAACGTATATATGCATACAATATCTATTATAACAAAATGTAAAACATCCAGCCTCAATATCAACATTCTTCATACCCTTCTCTTGTTACATCTTATTCCCAAAATTCAAAATATTTCTCTGATTCTATCAGACTTTAAATAAACATTTCCCATTACAACATTACAAATACCTTCCCTTGTAGAATACCTATTTCAAAACAATTACATTCATTAATAAATTCTTATATGGAACAAAACACATTTAAATCTACTACTTTAGAACAAATTATCTACTTAAAAATATCAATCATCTTCCATTGTCATAATATTTCTTAACTCAATACAAAATCATTTAATTATCTCATCAGCTCATCAACATAATTTATTTTAATATTTACTAATGCGTTACTCATACTTTAGTAACCTCCTTCCACACACACTATGGCTCCCCCTGGACTGTAGCGCCCAGTTGCCTCCACAAGAACTGAATTCAAGGAGGAATTTTGTCGTCTCCTGTCCTTGCTTCGGCATTACATTTAAAGTTCAGATAAAGTTACCCCTAAAGGTTTACAAAATCCTACTGATTATATATTCACAACCTTTAAACGGTTCTATCACCCCTTTATTTGTTCCCACGCGAACGGGTGATAGCCGCTGTTCCATAGTTCTGGTATGATTTCACCCTGAGTCACCCCCCCCCGTTAATTTCAATTTCAAACCAATTTCACAGGCAACCAACCATGGTCAGTTTTATAATATCTGCCCACAGCTGGTTGTCAGCCAAAACCACGATTAGTGTTGGTGAAACAGTAATCGCCCGAAATGTGGGGAAATCTGTCATTAGCATGTTTTAACAAATCATTTTTTATACACTGTACCATATTAATTTACATATAATATAATATTGTATAATGTTGGTGTACAGTGTATGTTATGCCCTATTTAGGCCTCCGTTGATTGTAACATGCATCGATGTTACTCAATCAACCCTTACCGTTATCTATAGTGACAACACGCCGTCACTTAATAGCATATCTTATAACTAAACTTATGTCATTCACACTAACATAATATAACAAAATATACATTAACCTTGAACATTAGCATTGCTACATTTAACTAAAGAATTCACCTTTAAATAATTTGTATAGAAAATTATAAACATTACAACTTGAACTTTCTATTAACTCTTTTATATCAACCTTTAATTATTTATCATTTACTGTACCATTAAATTCTCCACAAATTCAAATCTAATAAAATCAACATTCATTTTACATCACATTTCATTTATTATTACATTTCCACTATGAATTTCTCTATTTTAACATTTTCATCATCAATTAGTTTGGGTGATTCTCTGTCGTTCACAATGATTTGATTTATTGAATGTGCATTTATACATATAACCTTACTCCCTTTCTTCCTTCTAACAACCACTAACAGATTTACATAGGGTGACACCAATCTCTCACTATTTATCTCCAATAAATTCTCTAATTCCACTTAAATCATTTCCCTCTTTCTACAAAATACCTGATACCTTCTTTGTACATAGGATGTGTGTTCCCTTACCTGCAATTCACATTCATACCCTCTTGCCCTCCCTGGAATCTCGGCAAACACTCTTCGAAACTTCTCAATCACCTGCCACAACGACGCACTTTGATCACTCCCTACAACATCACCCTCACTACAAAATTTCACCATCACCTATTTACTCTCCATTTACATTACTCTCTTTCTCTACATACAGGCACTCCCGCTACTGTGTCCCTACTACTACCCCGTTTCTGTATTACTTTTATTCCAAAATTCTTATTCTGTCTAACACTCAGACAAAAATTAACTTTAATTGACTCAAATGCCTTATTGAAATAATCATTATCACACAAACTCCATCTTTTATCACATTTTACATTAATATGATCATTGAAAATTGCATTAGAAAATTCATAACTTACCTCATAATAACAATGTAACTCAACACCTAAACATATTGCATGTTTAATCATTTACTATTCATTATAGCATCTAAATCTCAGAAAATCATTTAACTTCATCACCAAAATTCCTTTATACAACATTAGTTAATTACTCTCCAGTTATTTAATTCAATCATTTTTTTAAACACTAAGTTATTTTAATTACCTTTTAAAATTTCACATTTACTGTCATCACTTATTTAGTCTGAAAAATGTTATACTTATTATTAAATCAATTCCTATTACCTACATTTCCTATTGTTTACATAAGATACAAGTTACAACCTAATGTACTACACAAATACATTTGACATCAACACATAAAAAATATACAATCCAAATTATTATCTATCATTTACCACAAATCATTTCATAATACAATCCATGCCGAAACCACATTATTCACATAATTAAATGTTCATAAACAACAACTGTTTAACCACAATCATCGAATAACAATCTGATCTTACGACTACACAAATCATTTTTTATTAAATACATTATATTATTACTATCAACATAATGGCTATTTAATTTTTCATATTCCTCCACAATAACAACAGGATTATTCCATATTATTATATCATATAACTTGTCACCATAGAGTATAGTCATGTCGCCTTTAGTACAATCTGTCACCACTAAGTAAGTTATGAATTCGTCGTTAACAAGATCATCATCTACTGCTGCTATATCAGCTTCAACACAAGGTAAGGTTTTAATATCATTATTCACTCTCTCTATACCACAACTTTCTACTAATTGTTTATAATTTCTACCCACTTTAAATAATTCTATCTCCCCATCAACACACAATTCTCTTTCAAAATATCTCTCACCATAATGCCATTTCACCCTTTTTCTACTAACCCTTGCAGAAGGTACTACAACTTTATTACTGCACCATCTACCAGATGCACAAAAATCAAGGGACAACTATTTGTAGACCATACGTCTCCCAAATACACTCGTGAAGCATTTTCTTCACCCACAACCACAACACCACGAGAAAATTTTACCCTCTGCAACGCCTCACCTGTAAACTCTCTCTACACTTTCACTCTAACTCATCAACACTCTCTATCACTTCATTATCAAATTCTACTCCCACTATATCATCATCTACACTCTCAGTGTTCACCACCTTACTCTCTAACACCATATTTTTAATTATATTATCATTTTCCTCACCCTTACTTACCGTATTATGTGTTAACTGATCGTCTTTATTTTCGTTTACTTTATCGGACTTTTCACCACTTTCTACCCCCATTTTAATCTCATAATTATCATCACTATATAATATTTTATTCTCTAACGCTACCACTTCCACTATTTTACTTTCACTAACCCCTTCACTTACCTCGTTACTTCGTTTACTAGTGTCATCACTATTCTCGTTCAAGAAAGCGTATAATCCCGTTTTTTGTTCTTTCATTTGTCTGACCTCATTATTGCATTTACGCCAATCATCCTCAGTCATTCTTTTCAAAACCCTTTCAAACTCGTGCATGAATTCCGTACTATTCCATGCTTCCCCTGATCCACTCATTTTATTTTCTTGTGCTTCAGCCATGTTCAAAAAAATTATTTATATAATACCCCTTTATTTTACTGAATAATTACACATATTAATTCACAATACTCGCTACAAAACATCAACACCAATATTTTACAGTTATCAAAACATAAACCATATCTACATCTATTTTCACGTACCTCAAAAAATTTTTATTTTATTTCCAATAACCGTTCTGCTCTTCCCAGTAGGCCTACTCCACATAAAATTAAAATTTTATGTCGACTCCCTGTTCCGGAAGCCACTGTAATCTACTCACCTTTAATACTTTAAATTTTTGAAGCGTGGGTACACTCTACAGCCCGTCTTGCTGGCCACGTGGTCGTAAATTCGAACGCTGATTGGATCTTTCCATCTCATGTTCGGCTATGGAATTTCTGTACGTGATTTTCACGTTGGGAAAAGGCGGCACACCCGCGCGCTCGTACGCATGAATAAGAACCCTACCGATCATAAACATTCCTCTGCAGTGCTGTGCCTTCCATGGAGCTACAGTCAGTGACCAAGAAGTACACACTGGGTAAATAAAAGATTACCTCAAAGGTTGTCTACAGATAGTTCAAATGAATTTACTGAAATGACAAACCCCCTTTATTTTGCCGCGTTACAGGTTTGCAGTGCAGACATTTATTGATGGCATCGGAGATTGTGAACTTCAGCAAGTGTTACGAATGGCAAGACACCGAAATAGCTCAGAAGCTCTTGTTCACACCCTAGAGTTTGAAGCTGCCAAGTCAGGGTCCCACTACATTAATGGGTTTGTGCCATTACATTACAGTCATAAGATCCCTGTATCACATTGCCGTTACGATGGGTGCAGAAAAACAATGTTGTCGGACACACATTTCAGAAATTCGCAACAATTTTTGAACGATGAGTTAAGACAGAAGACCGAAATGTTACAACTGTGCAAAACGTGGTCATCTACAGGTAGACTGTTGGGAGAAGAAGATACCAAGAGAAGAGAGTGATCGCACCAATTGGAGAAGTAAAGCCTCATAACACCACACAGTTTCCATGCTACATAAGACCAGTGAAAACTTGATTGTTAATGGGTTTGCGGTAGGTTAACCAACATCATTTACAGTTGACACGGGCGCAACAGTGTCTATTGTGCGCCCTGACTTAATCAGCAACCGACGGCCTCAAATTAGCTCTTGTACAATACAGACTGTGACTGGAAGCCCCGTCAAGGTGCTAGGAAAGGTAGACGTATGTGTACGCCTGGGTCTTCTCAAGTTTACCCACCAAATGCTCGTTGCAGACATTGTCGATGAAGTGATTCTTGGCACGGACATTATGAATGCCTATGGATTCGTTGTGGACTTGAGAGAGAATGTCCTGAAGGTTGGCCAAGAGAAGATAAAGCTTTGCATGGCTAAAATGCCAGGGTCTACCAACCATTCGATTAAGCGAGTGGTAGTCAAAGAAAAAGTCAACAGGTCTGGTCAAGAGGAACTCTCTCTATTGCAAGCAGAAATGGAGGAAGAACTACCAGAGGAAATACAAATAAGTGTAACGACAAAAGAAGTGATTGGAAAGCCAACTACGGGTGTCGAGACTAAACTCTTGCTTGTTCCTGAGCTGATAGAAGCGCCCGATGGCAAAGTGGCTGAAGATGAGGTTACACAAGAGGTTGTTGACGAGAACCAAACAAACTTGGATCAGCCAGTCGTGTTTGAGAGTACATGATCAGTACATGACGCAATGAGAGTGATTCCGGCAAAACTAGTGGTTGAGTGGAAGACTTGCATTCCTGGGAACATGATATTCGGATCACACGGGACTGAATTCAAAGAACCGGAGAATTATCTTTTGCAAGGACGTCCACCGAGATCGCCTGGTCGAGTATTACTTCAGAGACAGTTTGCCAGTTCGTGACAAACAGGCTTAAGGAGGAGGCAGTGTTACGACATTACAGAACAGTCTACGTGTTTGTCGAATGTGCCAGAAGGATCTCGCTCTAATGTGTGTGGCATACGTGACTCTAGACGCATTCGCGAGAGGTTTCTCGAAGCCGCCAGCCGAGCGGACTGTGTCAAGGCCGCAATTAATTACGTAGTACACACTTACGCTAAGACGTAGTTTGGAACGTTCTGGTCTGTGAGGGGAGGTATAAATACATGGCGGCAGCGGCCTTAGTTTTCAGTATTAGTTGCGATTCAGTTACAGTGCGGTTCGAGAGTTATGATCGGGCGAGATTACTGTGTGCGTTCAAGTGGTTATTAGTGAAGTGTTTAATAATTGGGCGGGATAATTGTAATACAATTGTGTTTTAATATTAGTGGACATTTTATTGCATGTGAACAATTTTTCTTGATTTGTATAAGAGACTGTGTTGTTAATTACGAACAATTTAACTGTAAAAATTAAAGCTGGTAATTAGTGACTTAATTGGTGTCTTACGTTTTGTTTCCATTGTACCTACGACGGTCAAGGAGACCATCTTAACAATACAAAAACCTCTAAGGAACAGAACAAAACCTTATAACTAGTATACTTTAAAAGACAAAAATTGATAATATTATCCCAAATGTAAATGACAGCAGTTGTAAATGAAAGTACCAGTGTTTGTAATCTACTCACCTTTATTACTTTAAATTTATTTGAATATTGTTTACTTTATTTCATCCATTGTCCGGACGCCATCTTTAAAGATACCAACAATGAAACATAAAATTTTCTTAACTTCGGACCAGTTTTTGGTTATGCGAACTGAAATAGCAGAACGTGATATTTTCAATAAATTACTCTTATATTTTTTGTTTAACAATGGCATTCCCTTTTTATTGTACTCATAACTCTTGTACATTGAATCCTACTTTGAACAATGAACACTTCTATTCGGCCATGAGGCGCAATTTATCAAATCAAGTTAGAAGTAATTATTCCCATTAACATTTTACATTCTCACCAAAATAAAGTATCATAAATCATCACTTGAAATTATAAATATAATAGAACACAACCCAGCACTTCTTAAAGATAGATTTTTTTCATTCAACCAATCACGCACTCTTCCATACTGCACATGTTTTATATTCCCCTTATAGAGCTCATTTTAAATAAACATTTCTTTTAATAGAATTTTGAATAGTTTGAATTTATTGGAAAAGTTATCTGATGTTTCGTTGTAGTACTTATCTGGTTACAGTTGAGTCCATCTTATTGCACACATTCCTGCTATTTCGTGGACGCATGCACTTTTCTGATTTTCTGAGATAATATATTTTTACATAGTAACTGTTAATTAACTGTTATTTTACAATTTTGTTCCGATTTTGCGTAATATTTCACATTTTTGTTTGGGTGCACCCGAGATTTAGTTTCGGAACTTTTATACGTGTCCGGCCGGCACAAGCTGTGATACGTGACTGATCACAAAAATTGATAATATTATCCCAAATGTAAATGACAGCAGTTGTAAATGAAAGTACCAGTGTTTGTAATCTACTCACCTTTATTACTTTAAATTTATTTGAATATTGTTTACTTTATTTCATCCATTGTCCGGACGCCATCTTTAAAGATACCAACAATGAAACATAAAATTTTCTTAACTTCGGACCAGTTTTTGGTTATGCGAACTGAAATAGCAGAACGTGATATTTTCAATAAATTACTCTTATATTTTTTGTTTAACAATGGCATTCCCTTTTTATTGTACTCATAACTCTTGTACATTGAATCCTACTTTGAACAATGAACACTTCTATTCGGCCATGAGGCGCAATTTATCAAATCAAGTTAGAAGTAATTATTCCCATTAACATTTTACATTCTCACCAAAATAAAGTATAATAAATCATCACTTGAAATTATATATATAATAGAACACAACCCAGCACTTCTTAAAGATAGATTTTTTTCATTCACCCAATCACGCACTCTTCCATACTGCACATGTTTTATATTCCCCTTATAGAGCTCATTTTAAATAAACATTTCTTTTAATAGAATTTTGAATAGTTTGAATTTATTGGAAAAGTTATCTGATGTTTCGTTGTAGTACTTATCTGGTTACAGTTGAGTCCATCTTATTGCACACATTCCTGCTATTTCGTGGACGCATGCACTTTTCTGAGATAATATATTTTTACATAGTAACTGGTAATTAACTGTTATTTTACAATTTTGTTCCGATTTTGCGTAATATTTCACATTTTTGTTTGGGTGCACCCGAGATTTAGTTTCGGAACTTTTATACGTGTCCGGCCGGCACAAGCTGTGATACGTGACTGAGAACGAATGCACTGCGTTATTTTGTGAGGTGGAGAGGGTGTCACGTCACCAATCTTATTGTCTTCAGACTATGACGACTCAGTTTCTAAGGCGAGGCGAATTGCGCACTGCATTCCATGTGACATTTTGCAGGCTTGGCTTGGTGACTTAATAGGTCAAAGTTCGTCTGGCGAAATATAGTTGTTGTTTTCGCGTATACAATGTTGACCTTGATACAATTTCCACTCGCTTGATATTACGTCGTTATAAAACTTTACCATTTATTTATGCTTTTGAATTAACAATAAAATTTATATTTGTTTTTCCCCAAAACACTATGTAGACAGAAATGTACCGTTACAATACCCCCTCAATGAGAGGTTTTATGCCGAAGCATAAAAACTCTCATTGACACACTCATACTTCCTAAAGGGATCAGCCAGGATATGTCGCCACAACCCCCTTTACGGTTTATAAAAAAAAAAAATAGTTAACTTACCCCTGGTCCAGTGACTCTGACTGCACCTGAATGACCTTACTGGACTTCTCTCTCGAGATCCCAACACCACAAGGCCAATCAGGCACTTGACGCTCCGGGTCTGACGCGCTGGCCAGCTCAGGACCGCCGCCACAGCATCACCAGACACTGAAACATCAGATTAAAAATCAAATAGTGTCCTTACATAATACCATATCCCTAACTGATCTGTCTCACTTTAGCTATGTGCTGGTTTGCGTTAAGAAGCACTGGGGTTTCACTTAACTCCTAACGTATATATGTATACCATATCTATTATAACAAAATGTAAAACATCCAGCTTCAATATCAACATTCTTCATACCCTTCTCTTGTTACATCTTATTCCCAAAATTCAAAATATTTCTCTGATTCTATCAGACTTTAAATAAACATTTCCCATTACAACATTACAAATACCTTCCCTTGTAGAATACCTAATTCAAAACAATTACATTCATTAATAAAATTCTTATATGGAACAAAACACATTTAAATCTACTACTTTAGAACAAATTATCTACTTAAAAATATCAATCATCTTCCATTGTCATAATATTTCTTAACTCAATACAAAATCATTTAATTATCTCATCAGCTCATCAACATAATTTATTTTAATATTTACTAATGCGTTACTCATACTTTAGTAACCTCCTTCCACACACACTATGGCTCCCCCTGGACTCTAGCGCCCAGTTGCCTCCACAAGAACTGAATTCATGGAGGAATTTTGTCGTCTCCTGTCCTTGCTTCGGCATTACATTTAAAGTTCAGATAAAGTTACCCCTAAAGGTTTACAAAATCCTACTGATTATATATTCACAACCTTTAAACGGTTCTATCACCCTTTTATTTGTTCCCACGCGAACGGGTATAGCTGCTGTTCCATAGTTCTGGTATGATTTCACCCTGAGTCACCCCCCCATTAATTTCAATTTCAAACCAATTTCACAGGCAACCAACCATGGTCAGTTTTACAATATCTGCACACAGCTGGTTGTCAGCCAAACCACGATTAGTGTTGGTGAAACAGTAATCACCCGAAATGTGGGGAAATCTGTCATTAGCATGTTTTAACAAATCATTTTTTATACACTGTACCATGTTAATTTACATATAATATAATATTGTCTAATGTTGGTGTACAGTGTATATTATGCCCTATTTAGGCCTCCGTTGATTGTAACATGCACCGATGTTACTCAATCAACCCTTACCGCTATCTATAGTGACAACATGCCGTCACTTTAATAGCATATTTTATAACTAAACTTATGTCATTCACACTAACATAATATAACAAAATATACATTAACCTTGAACATTAGCATTGCTACATTCAACTAAAGAATTCACCTTTAAATAATTTGTATAGAAAATTGTAAACACTACAACTTGAACTTTCTATTAACTCTTTTATATCAACCTTTAATTATTTATCATTTACTGTACCATTAAATTCTCCACAAATTCAAATCTAATAAAATCAACATTCATTTTACATCACATTTCATTTATTAATACATTTCCACTATGAATTTCTCTATTTTAACATTTTCAACTTCAATTAGTTTGGGTGATTCTCTGTCGTTCACAATGATTTGATTTATTGATTGTGCATTTATACATATAACCTTACTCCCTTTCTTCCTTCTAACAACCACTAACACATTTACGTAGGGTGACACCAATCTCTCACTATTTATCTCCAATAAATTCTCTAATTCCACTTAAATCATTTCCCTCTTTCTACAAAATACCTGATACCTTCTTTGTACATAGGATGTGTGTTCCCTTACCTGCAATTCACATTCATACCCTCTTGCCCTCCCTGGAATCTCGGCAAAAACTCTTCGAAACTTCTCAATCAAATGCCACAACGACGCACTTTGATCACTCCCTACAACATCACCCTCACTACAAAATTTCACCATCACCTATTTACTCTCCATTTACATTACTCTCTTTCTCTACATACAGGCACTCCCGCTACTGTGTCCCTACTACTACCCCGTTTCTGTATTACTTTTATTCAAAAATTCTTATTCTGTCTAACACTCAGACGAAAATTAACTTTAATTGACTCAAATGCCTTATTGAAATAATCATTATCACACAAACTCCATCTTTTATCACATTTTACATTAATATGATCATTGAAAATTACATTAGAAAATTCATAACTTACCTCATAATAACAATGTAACTCAACACCTAAACATATTGCATGTTTAATCATTTACTATTCATTATAGCATCTAAATCTCAGAAAATCATTTAACTTCATCACCAAAATTCCTTTATACAACATTAATTAATTACTCTCCAATTATTTAATTCAATCATATTTTTTAAACACTAAGTTATTTTAATTACCTTTTAAAATTTCACATTTACTCTCATCACTTATTTAGTCTGAAAAATGTTATACTTATTATTAAATCAATTCCTATTACCTACATTTCCTATTGTTTACATAAGATACAAGTTACAACCTAATGTACTACACAAATACATTTGACATCAACACATAAAAAAATATACAATCCAAATTATTATCTATCATTTACCACAAATCATTTCATATTACAATCCATGTCGAAACCACACTATTCACATAATTAAATGTTCATAAACAACAACTGTTTAACCACAATCATCGAATAACAATCTGATCTTATGACTACACAAATCATTTTTTATTAAATACATTATATTATTACTATCAACATAATGGCTATTTAATTTTTCATATTCTTCCACAATAACAACAGGATTATTCCATATTATTATATCATATAACTTGTCACCATAGAGTATAGTCATGTCACCTTTAGTACAATCTGTCACCACTAAGTAAGTTATGAATTCGTCGTTAACAACATCATCATCTACTGCTGTTATATCAGCTTCAACACAAGGTAAGGTTTTAATATCATTATTCACTCTCTCTATACCAAAACTTTCTACTAATTGCTTATAATTTCTACCCAATTTAAATAATTCTATCTCCCCATCAACACACAACTCTCTTTCAAAATATCTCTTACCATAATGCCATTTCACCATTTTTCTACTAACCCTTGCAGAAGGTACTACAACTTTATTACTGCACCATCTACCAGATGCACAAAAATCAAGGGACAACTATTTGTAGACCATACGTCTCCCAAATACACTCGTGAAGCATTTTCTTCACCCACAACCACAACACCACGGGAAAATTTTACCCTCTGCAACCCCTCACCTGTAAACTCTCTCTACACTTTCTCTAACTCATCAACACTCTCTATCACTTCATTATCAAATTCTACTCCCACTATATCTTCATCTACACTCTCAGTGTTCACCACCTTACTCTCTAACACCATATTTTAATTATATTATCATTTTCCTCACCCTTACTTACCGTATTATGTGTTAACTGATCGTCTTTATTTTCGTTTACTTTATCGGACTTTTCATCACTTTCTACCCCCATTTTAAATCTCATAATTATTATCACTATTTAATATTTTATTCTCTAACGCTACCACTTCCACTATTTTACTTTCACTAACCCCTTGCACTTACCTCGTTACTTCGTTTACTAGTGTCATCACTATTCTCGTTCAAGAAAGCGTATAATCCGTTTTTTGTTCTTTCATTTGTCTGACCTCATTATTGCATTTACGCCAATCATCCTCAGTCATTCTTTTCAAAACCCTTTCAAACTCGTGCATGAATTCCGTACTATTCCATGCTTCCCCTGATCCACTCATTTTATTTTCTTGTGCCTCAGCCATGTTCAAAAAAATTATTTATATAATACCCCTTTATTTTACTGAATAATTACACATATTAATTCACAATACTCGCTACAAAACATCAACACCAATATTTTACAGTTATCAAAACATAAACCATATCTACATCTATTTTCACGTACCTCAAAAAATTTTTATTTATTTCCAATAACCGTTCTGCTCTTCCCAGTAGGCCTACTCCACATAAATTAAAATTTTATGTCGACTCCCTGTTCCGGAAGCCACTGTAATCTACTCACCTTTAATACTTTAAATTTTTGAAGCGTGGGTACACTCTACAGCCCGTCTTGCTGGCCACGTGGTCGTAAATTCGAACGCTGAATTGGATCTTTCCATCTCATGTTCGGCTATGGAATTTCTGTACGTGATTTTCACGTTGGGAAAAGGCGGCACACCCGCGCGCTCGTACGCATGAATAAGACCCTACCGATCATAAACATTCCTCTGCAGTGCTGTGCCTTCCATGGAGCTACAGTCAGTGACCAGAAGTACACACTGGGTAAATAAAAGATTACCTCAAAGGTTGTCTACAGATAGTTCAAATGAATTTACTGAAATGACAAACCCCCTTTATTTTGCCGCGTTACAGGTTTGCAGTGCAGACATTTATTGATGGCATCGGAGATTGTGAACTTCAGCAAGTGTTACGAATGGCAAGACACCGAAATAGCTCAGAAGCTCTTGTTCACACCCTAGAGTTTGAAGCTGCCAAGTCAGGGTCCCACTACATTAATGGGTTTGTGCCATTACATTACAGTCATAAGATCCCTGTATCACATTGCCGTTACGATGGGTGCAGAAAAACAATGTTGTCGGACACACATTTCAGAAATTCGCAACAATTTTTGAACGATGAGTTAAGACAGAAGACCGAAATGTTACAACTGTGCAAAACGTGGTCATCTACAGGTAGACTGTTGGGAGAAGAAGATACCCAAGAGAAGAGAGTGATCGCACCAATTGGAGAAGTAAAGCTCATAACACCACACAGTTTTCCATGCTACATAAGACCAGTGAAAACTTGATTGTTAATGGTTTGCGGTAGGTTAACCAACATCATTTACAGTTGACACGGGCGCAACAGTGTCTATTGTGCGCCTGGACTTAATCAGCAACCGACGGCCTCAAATTAGCTCTTGTACAATACAGACTGTGACTGGAAGCCCCGTCAAGGTGCTAGGAAAGGTAGACGTATGTGTACGCCTGGGTCTTCTCAAGTTTACCCACCAAATGCTCGTTGCAGACATTGTCGATGAAGTGATTCTTGGCACGGACATTATGATGCCTATGGATTCGTTGTGGACTTGAGAGAGAATGTCCTGAAGGTTGGCCAAGAGAAGATAAAGCTTTGCATGGCTAAAATGCAGGGTCTACCAACCATTCGATTAAGCGAGTGTAGTCAAAGAAAAAGTCAACAGGTCTGGTCAAGAGGAACTCTCCTCTATTGCAAGCAGAAATGGAGGAAGAACTACCAGAGGAAATACAAATAAGTGTAACGACAAAAGAAGTGATTGGAAAGCCAACTACGGGTGTCGAGACTAAACTCTTGCTTGTTCCTGAGCTGATAGAAGCGCCCCGATGGCAAAGTGGCTGAAGATGAGGTTACACAAGAGGTTGTTGACGAGAACCAAACAAACTTGGATCAGCCAGTCGTGTTTGAGAGTACATGATCAGTACATGACGCAATGAGAGTGATTCCGGCAAAACTAGTGGTTGAGTGGAAGACTTGCATTCCTGGGAACATGATATCGGATCACACGGACTGAATTCAAAGAACCGGAGAATATCTTTTGCAAGGACGTCCACCGAGATCGCCTGGTCGAGTATTACTTCAGAGACAGTTTGCCAGTTCGTGACAAACAGGCTTAAGGAGGAGGCAGTGTTACGACATTACAGAACAGTCTACGTGTTTGTCGAATGTGCCAGAAGGATCTCGCTCTAATGTGTGTGGCATACGTGACTCTAGACGCATTCGCGAGAGGTTTCTCGAAGCCGCCAGCCGAGCGGACTGTGTCAGGCCGCAATAATTACGTAGTACACACTTACGCTAAGACGTAGTTTGGAACGTTCTGGTCTGTGAGGGGAGGTATAAATACATGGCGGCAGCGGCCTTAGTTTTCAGTATTAGTTGCGATTCAGTTACAGTGCGGTTCGAGAGTTATGATCGGGCGAGATTACTGTGTGCGTTCAAGTGGTTATTAGTGAAGTGTTTAATAATTGGGCGGGATAATTGTAATACAATTGTGTTTTAATATTAGTGGACATTTTATTGCATGTGAACAATTTTCTTGATTTGTATAAGAGACTGTGTTGTTAATTACGAACAATTTAACTGTAAAAATTAAAGCTGGTAATTAGTGACTTAATTGGTGTCTTACGTTTTGTTTCCATTGTACCTACGACGTCAAGGAGACCATCTTAACAATACAAAAACCTCTAAGGAACAGAACAAAACCTTATAACTAGTATACTTTAAAAGACAAAAATTGATAATATTATCCAAATGTAAATGACAGCAGTTGTAAATGAAAGTACCAGTGTTTGTAATCTACTCACCTTTATTACTTTAAATTTATTTGAATATTGTTTACTTTATTTCATCCATTGTCCGGACGCCATCTTTAAAGATACCAACAATGAAACATAAAATTTTCTTAACTTCGGACCAGTTTTTGGTATGCGAACTGAAATAGCAGAACGTGATATTTTCAATAAATTACTCTTATATTTTTTGTTTAAACAATGGCATTCCCTTTTTATTGTACTCATAACTCTTGTACATTGAATCCTACTTTGACAATGAACACTTCTATTCGGCCATGAGGCGCAATTTATCAATCAAGTTAGAAGTAATTATTCCCATTAACATTTTACATTCTCACCAAAATAAGTATCATAAATCATCACTTGAAATTATAAATATAATAGAACACAACCCAGCACTTCTTAAAGATAGATTTTTTTCATTCACCCAATCACGCACTCTTCCATACTGCACATGTTTTATATTCCCCTTATAGAGCTCATTTTAAATAAACATTTCTTTTAATAGAATTTTGAATAGTTTGAATTTATTGGAAAAGTTATCTGATGTTTCGTTGTAGTACTTATCTGGTTACAGTTGAGTCCATCTTATTGCACACATTCCTGCTATTTACATTCCTGCTATTTCGTGGACGCATGCACTTTTCTGATTTTCTGAGATAATATATTTTTACATAGTAACTGTTAATTAACTGTTATTTTACAATTTTGTTCCGATTTTGCGTAATATTTCACATTTTTGTTTGGGTGCACCCGAGATTTAGTTTCGGAACTTTTATACGTGTCCGGCCGGCACAAGCTGTGATACGTGACTGATCACAAAAATTGATAATATTATCCCAAATGTAAATGACAGCAGTTGTAAATGAAAGTACCAGTGTTTGTAATCTACTCACCTTTATTACTTTAAATTTATTTGAATATTGTTTACTTTATTTCATCCATTGTCCGGACGCCATCTTTAAAGATACCAACAATGAAACATAAAATTGTCTTAACTTCGGACCAGTTTTTGGTTATGCGAACTGAAATAGCAGAACGTGATATTTTCAATAAATTACTCTTATATTTTTTGTTTAACAATGGCATTCCCTTTTTATTGTACTCATAACTCTTGTACATTGAATCCTACTTTGAACAATGAACACTTCTATTCGGCCATGAGGCGCAATTTATCAAATCAAGTTAGAAGTAATTATTCCCATTAACATTTTACATTCTCACCAAAATAAAGTATAATAAATCATCACTTGAAATTATATATATAATAGAACACAACCCAGCACTTCTTAAAGATAGATTTTTTTCATTCACCCAATCACGCACTCTTCCATACTGCACATGTTTTATATTCCCCTTATAGAGCTCATTTTAAATAAACATTTCTTTTAATAGAATTTTGAATAGTTTGAATTTATTGGAAAAGTTATCTGATGTTTCGTTGTAGTACTTATCTGGTTACAGTTGAGTCCATCTTATTGCACACATTCCTGCTATTTCGTGGACGCATGCACTTTTCTGAGATAATATATTTTTACATAGTAACTGGTAATTAACTGTTATTTTACAATTTTGTTCCGATTTTGCGTAATATTTCACATTTTTGTTTGGGTGCACCCGAGATTTAGTTTCGGAACTTTTATACGTGTCCGGCCGGCACAAGCTGTGATACGTGACTGAGAACGAATGCACTGCGTTATTTTGTGAGGTGGAGAGGGTGTCACGTCACCAATCTTATTGTCTTCAGACTATGACGACTCAGTTTTTAAGGCGAGGCGAATTGCGCACTGCATTCCATGTGACATTTTGCAGGCTTGGCTTGGTGACTTAATAGGTCAAAGTTCGTCTGGCGAAATATAGTTGTTGTTTTCGCGTATACAATGTTGACCTTGATACAATTTCCACTCGCTTGATATTACGTCGTTATAAAACTTTACCATTTATTTATGCTTTTGAATTAACGATAAAATTTATATTTGTTTTTCCCCAAAACACTATGTAGACAGAAATGTACCGTTACAATACCCCCTCAATGAGAGGTTTTATGCCGATGCATAAAAACTCTCATTGACACACTCATACTTCCTAAAGGGATCAGCCAGGATATGTCGCCACAACCCCCTTTACGGTTTATAAAAAAAAAAATAGTTAACTTACCCCTGGTCCAGTGACTCTGACTGCACCTGAATGACCTTACTGGACTTCTCTCTCGAGATCCCAACACCACAAGGCCAATCAGGCACTTGACGCTCCGGGTCTGACGCGCTGGCCAGCTCAGGACCGCCGCCACAGCATCACCAGACACTGAAACATCAGATTAAAAATCAAATAGTGTCCTTACATAATACCATATCCCTAACTGATCTGTCTCACTTTAGCTATGTGCTGGTTTGCGTTAAGAAGCACTGGGGTTTCACTTAACTCCTAACGTATATATGTATACCATATCTATTATAACAAAATGTAAAACATCCAGCTTCAATATCAACATTCTTCATACCCTTCTCTTGTTACATCTTATTCCCAAAATTCAAAATATTTCTCTGATTCTATCAGACTTTAAATAAACATTTCCCATTACAACATTACAAATACCTTCCCTTGTAGAATACCTAATTCAAAACAATTACATTCATTAATAAAATTCTTATATGGAACAAAACACATTTAAATCTACTACTTTAGAACAAATTATCTACTTAAAAATATCAATCATCTTCCATTGTCATAATATTTCTTAACTCAATACAAAATCATTTAATTATCTCATCAGCTCATCAACATAATTTATTTTAATATTTACTAATGCGTTACTCATACTTTAGTAACCTCCTTCCACACACACTATGGCTCCCCCTGGACTCTAGCGCCCAGTTGCCTCCACAAGAACTGAATTCATGGAGGAATTTTGTCGTCTCCTGTCCTTGCTTCGGCATTACATTTAAAGTTCAGATAAAGTTACCCCTAAAGGTTTACAAAATCCTACTGATTATATATTCACAACCTTTAAACGGTTCTATCACCCTTTTATTTGTTCCCACGCGAACGGGTATAGCTGCTGTTCCATAGTTCTGGTATGATTTCACCCTGAGTCACCCCCCCATTAATTTCAATTTCAAACCAATTTCACAGGCAACCAACCATGGTCAGTTTTACAATATCTGCACACAGCTGGTTGTCAGCCAAACCACGATTAGTGTTGGTGAAACAGTAATCACCCGAAATGTGGGGAAATCTGTCATTAGCATGTTTTAACAAATCATTTTTTATACACTGTACCATGTTAATTTACATATAATATAATATTGTCTAATGTTGGTGTACAGTGTATATTATGCCCTATTTAGGCCTCCGTTGATTGTAACATGCACCGATGTTACTCAATCAACCCTTACCGCTATCTATAGTGACAACATGCCGTCACTTTAATAGCATATTTTATAACTAAACTTATGTCATTCACACTAACATAATATAACAAAATATACATTAACCTTGAACATTAGCATTGCTACATTCAACTAAAGAATTCACCTTTAAATAATTTGTATAGAAAATTGTAAACACTACAACTTGAACTTTCTATTAACTCTTTTATATCAACCTTTAATTATTTATCATTTACTGTACCATTAAATTCTCCACAAATTCAAATCTAATAAAATCAACATTCATTTTACATCACATTTCATTTATTAATACATTTCCACTATGAATTTCTCTATTTTAACATTTTCAACTTCAATTAGTTTGGGTGATTCTCTGTCGTTCACAATGATTTGATTTATTGATTGTGCATTTATACATATAACCTTACTCGCTTTCTTCCTTCTAACAACCACTAACACATTTACGTAGGGTGACACCAATCTCTCACTATTTATCTCCAATAAATTCTCTAATTCCACTTAAATCATTTCCCTCTTTCTACAAAATACCTGATACCTTCTTTGTACATAGGATGTGTGTTCCCTTACCTGCAATTCACATTCATACCCTCTTGCCCTCCCTGGAATCTCGGCAAAAACTCTTCGAAACTTCTCAATCAAATGCCACAACGACGCACTTTGATCACTCCCTACAACATCACCCTCACTACAAAATTTCACCATCACCTATTTACTCTCCATTTACATTACTCTCTTTCTCTACATACAGGCACTCCCGCTACTGTGTCCCTACTACTACCCCGTTTCTGTATTACTTTTATTCAAAAATTCTTATTCTGTCTAACACTCAGACGAAAATTAACTTTAATTGACTCAAATGCCTTATTGAAATAATCATTATCACACAAACTCCATCTTTTATCACATTTTACATTAATATGATCATTGAAAATTACATTAGAAAATTCATAACTTACCTCATAATAACAATGTAACTCAACACCTAAACATATTGCATGTTTAATCATTTACTATTCATTATAGCATCTAAATCTCAGAAAATCATTTAACTTCATCACCAAAATTCCTTTATACAACATTAATTAATTACTCTCCAATTATTTAATTCAATCATATTTTTTAAACACTAAGTTATTTTAATTACCTTTTAAAATTTCACATTTACTCTCATCACTTATTTAGTCTGAAAAATGTTATACTTATTATTAAATCAATTCCTATTACCTACATTTCCTATTGTTTACATAAGATACAAGTTACAACCTAATGTACTACACAAATACATTTGACATCAACACATAAAAAAATATACAATCCAAATTATTATCTATCATTTACCACAAATCATTTCATATTACAATCCATGTCGAAACCACACTATTCACATAATTAAATGTTCATAAACAACAACTGTTTAACCACAATCATCGAATAACAATCTGATCTTATGACTACACAAATCATTTTTTATTAAATACATTATATTATTACTATCAACATAATGGCTATTTAATTTTTCATATTCTTCCACAATAACAACAGGATTATTCCATATTATTATATCATATAACTTGTCACCATAGAGTATAGTCATGTCACCTTTAGTACAATCTGTCACCACTAAGTAAGTTATGAATTCGTCGTTAACAACATCATCATCTACTGCTGTTATATCAGCTTCAACACAAGGTAAGGTTTTAATATCATTATTCACTCTCTCTATACCAAAACTTTCTACTAATTGCTTATAATTTCTACCCAATTTAAATAATTCTATCTCCCCATCAACACACAACTCTCTTTCAAAATATCTCTTACCATAATGCCATTTCACCATTTTTCTACTAACCCTTGCAGAAGGTACTACAACTTTATTACTGCACCATCTACCAGATGCACAAAAATCAAGGGACAACTATTTGTAGACCATACGTCTCCCAAATACACTCGTGAAGCATTTTCTTCACCCACAACCACAACACCACGGGAAAATTTTACCCTCTGCAACCCCTCACCTGTAAACTCTCTCTACACTTTCTCTAACTCATCAACACTCTCTATCACTTCATTATCAAATTCTACTCCCACTATATCTTCATCTACACTCTCAGTGTTCACCACCTTACTCTCTAACACCATATTTTTAATTATATTATCATTTTCCTCACCCTTACTTACCGTATTATGTGTTAACTGATCGTCTTTATTTTCGTTTACTTTATCGGACTTTTCATCACTTTCTACCCCCATTTTAATCTCATAATTATTATCACTATTTAATATTTTATTCTCTAACGCTACCACTTCCACTATTTTACTTTCACTAACCCCTTCACTTACCTCGTTACTTCGTTTACTAGTGTCATCACTATTCTCGTTCAAGAAAGCGTATAATCCCGTTTTTTGTTCTTTCATTTGTCTGAGCTCATTATTGCATTTACGCCAATCATCCTCAGTCATTCTTTTCAAAACCCTTTCAAACTCGTGCATGAATTCCGTACTATTCCATGCTTCCCCTGATCCACTCATTTTATTTTCTTGTGCCTCAGCCATGTTCAAAAAAATTATTTATATAATACCCCTTTATTTTACTGAATAATTACACATATTAATTCACAATACTCGCTACAAAACATCAACACCAATATTTTACAGTTATCAAAACATAAACCATATCTACATCTATTTTCACGTACCTCAAAAATTTTTTATTTTATTTCCAATAACCGTTCTGCTCTTCCCAGTAGGCCTACTCCACATAAAATTAAAATTTTATGTCGACTCCCTGTTCCGGAAGCCACTGTAATCTACTCACCTTTATTACTTTAAATTTTTGAAGCGTGGGTACACTCTACAGCCCGTCTTGCTGGCCACGTGGTCGTAAATTCGAACGCTGATTGGATCTTTCCATCGCATGTTCGGCTATGCAATTTCTGTACGTGATTTTCACGTTGGGAAAAGGCGGCACACCCGCGCGCTCGTACGCATGAATAAGAACCCTACCGATCATAAACATTCCTGTGCCGTGCTGTGCCTTCCATGGAGCTACAGTCAGTGACCAAAACGTACACACTGGGTAAATAAAAGATTACCTCAAAGGTTGTCTACAGATAGTTCAAATGAATTTACTGAAATGACAAACCCCCTTTATTTTGCCGCGTTACAGGTTTGCAGTGCAGACATTTATTGATGGCATCGGAGATTGTGAACTTCAGCAAGTGTTACGAATGGCAAGACACCGAAATAGCTCAGACGCTCTTGTTCACACCCTAGAGTATGAAGCTGCCAAGTCAGGGTCCCACTACATTAATGGGTTTGTGGCATTACATTACAGTCATAAGATCCCTGTATCACATTGCCGTTACGATGGGTGCAGAAAAACAATGTTGTCGGACACACATTTCAGAAATTCGCAACAATTTTTAAACGATGAGTTAAGACAGAAGACCGAAATGTTACAACTGTGCAAAACGTGGTCATCTACAGGTAGACCGTTGGGAGAAGAAGATACCAAGAGAAGAGAGTGATCGCACCAATTGGAGAAGTAAAGCCTCATAACACCACACAGTTTCCATGCTACATAAGACCAGTGAAAACTCGATTGTTAATGGGTTTGCGGAAGGTAAACCAACATCATTTACAGTTGACAAGGGCGCAACAGTGTCTATTGTGCGCCCTGACTTAATCAGCAACCGACGGCCTCAAATTAGCTCTTGTACAATACAGACTGTGACTGGAAGCCCCGTCATGGTGCTAGGAAAGGTAGACGTATGTGTACGGCTGGGTCTTCTCAAGTTTACCCACCAAATGCTCGTTGCAGACATTGTCGATGAAGTGATTCTTGGCACGGACATTATGAATGCCTACGGATTCGTTGTGGACTTAAGAGAGAATGTCCTGAAGGTTGGCCAAGAGAAGATAAAGCTTTGCATGGCTAAAATGCCAGGGTCTACCAACCATTCGATTAAGCGAGTGGTAGTCAAAGAAAAAGTCAACAGGTCTGGTCAAGAGGAACTCTCCCTATTGCAAGCAGAAATGGAGGAAGAACTACCAGAGGAAATACAAATAAGTGTAACGACAAAAGAAGTGATTGGAAAGCCAACTACGGGTGTCGAGACTAAACTCTTGCTTGTTCCTGAGCTGATAGAAGCGCCCGATGGCAAAGTGGCTGAAGATGAGGTTACACAAGAGGTTGTTGACGAGAACCAAACAAACTTGGATCAGCCAGTCGTGTTTGAGAGTACATGATCAGTACATGACGCAATGAGAGTGATTCCGGCAAAACTAGTGGTTGAGTGGAAGACTTGCATTCCTGGGAACATGATATTCGGATCACACGGGACTGAATTCAAAGAACCGGAGAATTATCTTTTGCAAGGACGTCCACCGAGATCGCCTGGTCGAGTATTACTTCAGAGACAGTTTGGCAGTTCGTGACAAACAGGCTTAAGGAGGAGGCTGTGTTACGACATTACAGAACAGTCTACGTGTTTGTCGAATGTGCCAGAAGGATCTCGCTCTAATGTGTGTGGCATACGTGACTCTAGACGCATTCGCGAGAGGTTTCTCGAAGCCGCCAGCCGAGCGGACTGTGTCAAGGCCGCAATTAATTACGTAGTACACACTTACGCTAAGACGTAGTTTGGAACGTTCTGGTCTGTGAGGGGAGGTATAAATACATGACGGCAGCGGCCTTAGTTTTCAGTATTAGTTGCGATTCAGTTACAGTGCGGTTCGAGAGTTATGATCGGGCGAGATTACTGTGTGCGTTCAAGTGGTTATTAGTGAAGTGTTTAATAATTGGGCGGGATAATTGTAATACAATTGTGTTTTAATATTAGTGGACATTTTATTGCATGTGAACAATTTTTCTTGATTTGTATAAGAGACTGTGTTGTTAATTACGAACAATTTAACTGTAAAAATTAAAGCTGGTGGTTATTGACTTAATTGGTGTCTTACATTTTGTTTCCATTGTACCTACGACGGTCAAGGAGACCATCGTAACAATACAAAAACCTCTAAGGAACAGATCAAAACATTATAACTAGTACACTTAAAGAGACAAAGGTTGATAATATTATCCCAAAAGTAAATGACAGCAGTTGTAAGTGTAAGTACCAGTGTTTGTAATCTACTCACCTTTATTACTTTAAATTTATTTGAATATTGTTTACTTTATTTCATCCATTGTCCGGACGCCATCTTTAAAGATACCAACAATGAAACATAAAATTTTCTTAACTTCGGACCAGTTTTTGGTTAGGAGAACTGAAATAGCAGAACGTGATATTTTCAATAAATTACTCTTATATTTTTTGTTTAACAATGGCATTCCCTTTTTATTGTACTCATAACTCTTGTACATTGAATCCTACTTTGAACAATGAACACTTCTATTCGGCCATGAGGCGCAATTTATCAAATCAAGTTAGAATTAATTATTCCCATTAACATTTCACATTCTCACCAAAATAAAGTATAATAAATCATCACTTGAAATTATATATATAATAGAACACAACCCAGCACTTCTTAAAGATAGATTTTTTTCATTCACCCAATCACGCACTCTTCCATACTGCACATGTTTTATATTCCCCTTATAGAGCTCATTTTAAATAAACATTTCTTTTAATAGAATTTTGAATGGTTTGAATTTATTGGAAAAGTTATCTGATGTTTCGTTATAGTACTTATCTGGTTACAGTTGAGTCCATCTTATTGCACACATTCCTGCTATTTCGTGGACGCATGCACTTTTCTGAGATAATATATTTTTACATAGTAACTGTTAATTAACTGTTGTTTTACAATTTTGTTCCGATTTTGCGTAATATTTCACATTTTTGTTTGGGTGCACCCGAGATTTAGTTTCGGAACTTTTATACGTGTCCGGCCGGCACAAGCTGTGATACGTGACTGAGAACGAATGCACTACGTTATTTTCTGAGGTGGAGAGGGTGTCACGTCACCAATCTTATTGTCTTCAGACTATGACGACTCAATTTTTAAGGCGAGGCGAATTGCGCACTGCATTCCATGTGACTTTTTGCAGGCTTGGCTTGGTGACTTAATAGGTCAAAGTTCGTCTGGCGAAATATAGTTGTTGTTTTCGCGTATACAATGTTGACCTTGATACAATTTCCACTCGCTTGATATTATATCGTTATAAAACTTTACCATTTATTTATGCTTTTGAATTAACAATAAAATTTATATTTGTTTTTCCCCAAAACACTATGTAGACAGTAATGTTCCGTTACAATACCCCCTCAATGAGAGGTTTTATGCCGAAGCATAAAAACTCTCATTGACACACTCATACTTCCTAAAGGGATCAGCCAGGATATGTCGCCACAACCCCCTTTACGGTTTATAAAAAAAAAAAATAGTTAACTTACCCCTGGTCCAGTGACTGTGACTGCACCTGAATGACCTTACTGGACTTCTCTCTCGAGATCCCAACACCACAAGGCCAGTCAGGCACTTGACGCTCCGGGTCTGACGCGCTGGCCAGCTCAGGACCGCCGCCACAGCATCACCAGACACTGAAATATCAGATTGAAAATCAAATAGTGTCCTTGCATAATACCATATCCCTAACTGATCTGTCTCCCTTTAGCTATATGCTGGTTTGCGTTATGAAGCACTGGGTTTTCCCTTAAATCCTAACATATATATGCATACAATATATATTATAACAAAATGTAAAACATCCAGCCTCAATATCGACATTCTTCATTCCCTTCTCTTGTTACACTTTATTCCCAAAATTCAAAATATTTCTCTGATTCTATCAGACTTTAAATAAACATTTCCCATTACAACATTACAAATACCTTCCCTTGTAGAATACCTATTTCAAAACAATTAAATTCATTAATAAAATTCTTATATGGAACAAAACACATGTAAATCTACTACTTTAGAACAAATTATCTACTTGAAAATGTCAATCATCTTACATTGTCATAATATTTCTTAACTCAATACAAAATCATTTAATTATCTCATCAGCTCATCAACATAATTTATTTTAATATTTACTAATGCGTTACTCATACTTTAGTAACCTCCATCCACACACACTATGGCCCCCCTAGACTGTAGCGCCCAGTTGCCTCCACAAGAACTGAATTCAAGGAGGAATTTTGTCGTCTCCTTCCTTGCTTCGGCATTAAATTTAAAGTTCAGATAAAGTTACCCCTAAAGGTTTACAAAATCCTACTGATTATATATTCACAACCTTCAAACGGTTCTATCACCCTTTTATTTGTTCCCACGCGAACGGGTGATAGCCGCTGTTCCATAGTTCTGATATGATTTCACCCTGAGTCACCCCCCCGTTAATTTCAATTTCAAACCAATTTCACAGGCAACCAACCAAATTCAGTTTTACAATATCTGCCCACAACTGGTTGTCAGCCAAATCCACGATTAGTGTTGGTGAAACAGTAATCGCCCGAAATGTGGGGAAATCTGTCATTAGCATGTTTTAACAAATCATTTTTTATACACTGTACCATATTACTTTACATATAATATAATATTGTATAATGTTTGTGTACAGTGTATGTTACGCCCTATTTAGGCCCCCGTTGATTGTAACATGCATCGATGTTACTCAATCAACCCTTACCGCTATCTATAGTGACAACATGTTGTCACTATAATAGCATATCTTATAACTAAACTTATGTCATTCACACTAACATAATAAACATTAACCTTGAACATTAGCATTGCTACATTTAACTAAAGAATTCACCTTTAAATAATTTGTATAGAAAATTATAAACATTACAACTTGAACTTTCTATTAACTCTTTTATATCAACCTTTAATTATTTATCATTTACTGTACCATTAAATTCTCCACAAATTCAAATCTAATAAAATCAACATTCATTTTACATCACATTTCATTTATTATTACATTTCCACTATGAATTTCTCTATTTTAACTTTTCATCATCAATTAGTTTTGGTGATTTCCTGTCGTTCACAATGATTTGATTTATTGAATGTGCATTTATACATATAACCTTACTCCCTTTCTTCCTTCTAACAACCACTAACAGATTTACATAGGGTGACACCAATCTCTCACTATTTATCTCCAATAAATTCTCTAATTCCACTTAAATCATTTCCCTCTTTCTACAAAATACCTGATACCCTCTTTGTACATAGGATGTGTGTTCCCTTACCTGCAATTCACATTCATACCCTCTTGCCCTACCTGGAATCTCGGCAAACACTCTTCGAAACTTCTCAATCACCTGCCACAACGATGCACGTTGATCACTCCCTACAACATCACCCTCACTACAAAATTTCACCATCAACTATTTACTCTCCATTTACATTACTCTCTTTCTCTACATACAGGCACTCCCGCTGTGTCCCTACTACTACCCCGTTTCTGTATTACTTTTATTCCAAAATTCTTATTCTGTCTAACACCCATTTAAAATTAACTCAAATTAAGGCATTTGATTGACTCAAATGCCTTATTGAAATAATCATTATCACCCAAACTCCATCTTTTATCACATTTTGCATTAATATGATCATTGAAAATTACATTAGAAAATTCATAACTTAACTCGTAATAACAATGTAACTCAACACCTAAACATGTTGTATGTTTAATCATTTACTATTCATTATAGCATCTAAATCTCAGAAAATCATTTAACTTCATCACCAAAATTCCTTTATACAACATTAATTAATTAATTAATTACTCTCCAATTATTTAATTCGATCATTTTTTTAAACACTAAGTTATTTTAATTACCTTTTAAAATTTCACATTTTCTCTCATCATTTATTTAGTCTGAAAAATGTTATACTTATTATTAAATCAATTCCTATTACCTACATACATTGTTAACATAAGATACAAGTTACAACCTAATGTACTACACAAATACATTTGACATCAACACATAAAAAAATATACAATCCAAATTATTATCTATCATTTACCACAAATCATTTCATTATACAATCCATGTCAAAACCACACTATTCACGTAATTAAATGTTCATAAACAACAACTGTTCAACCACCATCATCGAATAACAATCTGATCTTACGACTACACAAATCATTTTTTATTAAATACATTATATTATTACTATCAACATAATGGCTATTTAATTTTTCATATTCTTCCACAATACCAACAGGATTATTCCATATTATTATATCATATAACTTGTCACAATAGAGTATAGTCATGTCGCCTTTAGTATAATCTGTCACCACTAAGTAAGTTATGAATTCAAACAACATCACCATCTACTGCTGCTATATCAGCTTCAACACAAGGTAAGATTTTAATATAATTATTCACTCTCTCTATACCCAAACGTTCTACTAATTCTTTATAATTTCTACCCACTTTAAATAATTCTATCTTCCCATCAACACACAACTCTCTTTCAAAATATCTCTTACCATAATGCTTTTTCACCCTTTTTCTACTAACCCTTGCAGAAGGTACTACAACTTTATTACTGCACCATCTACCAGATGCATAAAAAATCAAGGGACAACTATTTGTAGACCATACTTCTCCCAAATACACTCGTGAAGCATTTTCTTTACCCACAACCACAACACCACGGGAAAATTTTACCCTCTGCAACCCCTCTACCTGTAAACTCTCTCTACACTTTCTCTCTAACTCATCAACACTCTCTATCACTTCATTATCAAATTCTAATCCCACTATAACTTCATCAGCACTCTGAATATTCACCACCTTACTCTCTAACACCATATTTTTAATTATATTATAATTTTTCTCACCCCTACTTACCGTATTATGTGTTAACTGATTGTCTTTATTTTCGTTTACTTTATCGGACTTTTCACGACTTTCTACCCCCATTTTAATCTAATAATTATCATCACTATTTAATATTTTATTCTCTAACGCTACCACTTCCACTATTTTACTTTCACTAACCCCTTCACTTACCTCGTTACTTCGTTTACTAGTGTCATCACTATTCTCGTTCAAGAAAGCGTATAATCCCGTTTTTTGTTCTTTCATTTGTCTGAGCTCATTATTGCATTTACGCCAATTATAACGTTGCGGGCTACGTTATAAATCCAGGGAACCCGTGATAATTGACGCTAGTCAATTATACAGGCTGCCTACGTTGTAACAAACTGAAAATCAACACAACACTTAGAGCAATAATAATAATTATAATTATAGGACACAAGGGAAGGTACTTTCACTGATTTATGCACTCACTTCAATATGTAATAAGATGACATCTCTTTATTAACAAATGATATAAATATATTGATCCCATTACATAAAAATTTTATACTGAAATAGTTAAAAAGGGTTTTCTGTCAAACAAAGGATCAAACTGATCATGTATATTACCTCGGATCCGAGTCTCTTTAAAGCTAGTAAAGACGTCTGAAATTTACTTTACTTATCAAGACGGTTGCATAGTTACATGAACACCATTTGAAGAATGGTATTATTTAGTTAAGCGATTAAAACTTATATCTCAAGATTAATGTTACAACGTATGATTTTAGAAATTACTGGTTACATTTCTTTTAAAACTTAATGCTTAGAGATGATTATTGTCTTTTAAAAGGTCTCTGGCATGTATGAAAACTTATATTTTAAATGTACATAATTCTCGGTAGACAAGCCACCGAGTCACCTCTTAAATACGCTTTTGCTGTCCGTGTCCTGGGGCGTGAATCCTCGATACTCTGGTAGTCGGGGTAGACATCTGGGTCGTGTTTCCGGTGAAAGTACTCTAGGTGTATTAATGAGGAGATGGATGTTATGCTGCGTGACGTCGGACTAATCCTCGGCGGTTCTGGTAAGTGTTGTTTAAGTGGTAGTTGTCCATATCTGCAGTTGTGCACGTCACATATTTACTGGCAGCGTAGTACTGGAGTTTGCATCTTTTTCTTTTACATTACTATCTGAATTACATCACTCGAACAATATTCGAGAGTTCGTTTTTTAATTAACTTGAGACATCACCTTATACACGAGTTCTTTTTTTTACATTACCACATTTCTTTAACAAATTCCTCACTACATCTTATATATATATATATATATATATATATATATATATATAACTAGCTCTCCACGCTTTTAGTGGAAGCTGACACTCAATTAAAATTTAAAAAACAAACATTTTCTGAAGAGCCCTCGCTTGGAGGTGTTTACAGTCTGAACGCCGCATCGTAACTCTTGCATTGCTACAACAGGTAGATTGCTACGACGCGGAATGAGTACTCCCCCATAATATAGTTCCAACTCTTTATTTAAAATACATTCTTATAGTAAGACAAAATAAATTATCCAGACTTATCTAGTTTACAGGGATTATTATAACTACTACTTGTGACTTCAAATTATTAATTATTTACATTATGATTTACAGATATTTCTAATTTACTGCCGGTTCGGTATGCACGTTGTGTCCGGAATAGGCAGGTCAACGCATGATAAATTTACTAAAGGTTTAACTGTATTATTCTTAACTTTTACATTACGATTTTTTAATTACTTATTTAGTTAGATTTTCTTAATTTAATTCTCATTACTATTATGAGTTAGTTCAGGGGTATTTGGTTTAATCGTGCGATTTAAAGTACTTTCTTACTTTCGTTTTTTTTTTTATTATTAATTTTTTTTTTATATTATATCGTCACATACTCCGCCGCTTAAAATCGACATGGGGAATCTTAATAGGGAAAATTCGAAAGTGGTGTACCGGGAGTATGCTTGCCGTTACTGAGTGAAGTTTAATTTAGTACACGGTTTGTTTTCTCTATCTCTCTTGAAATTCATTTATTTCTTGTCTTGTTCTCATTCGTGAAATTCCCTTTATCTCGTTTCTTAAAACGCTAACTTAGATTTTAATTCTTAATACTAATTTCCGTAACTCACAATATCGTGGCCCGACTGACATCGGCTTACTCTAACTACATCAGTTAGCTTTCTGCGCCATCATTACCCTTTTCAGTCGGCGCCGTTGTGACTATGTTACGTTACATATATAATTCTTTTATATATCATAAAATTACCTCTAATATAACCTAAAGCGGATCCCATACTCCACTTTAGATTATTTCTAATCTTAATTTCTTACGCTACTGAGAGAAGCGGAACTTCACGAAGATAAGTTTTATTCTCTCTTTAAATGATCAGCTGTTACAAACTATGCAGGAGGGGACACACTTTACACAGGTGCATTGTATTACACACGCGGTGGTTTACTATTGTTTACCTAGGCACCTTTTCATAACAATTGGGGGAGGGTGGCTGCTTACTACATTTCTCAACACGCTTTATTTCCTCGAACAGGCCACGACCGGGTGTTTACACTATTCAACTATACTTTTATTATTATTTTCTTTCCCATATTTACTGTTACACTTTACACAATTTAGTTTAAATTAAGATTTATACAGCCTTATTATTTAAAGCAATTATTATTCACTTATTATTATTTTCCTTTAGGTCTCTTTCTAAGAAACTTACCTTTTTCTTTTATTTATTTATTATTTACTTTGGGGGAGATTTAATAAACTTACTTAGAATTATTTCCTATTGAATTACCATATTTATTTAGGACACTTTCTATTTACTTTGTTTTCAGTTTTGCTCAGTTTAAAAGTTTACTGTTTTGGGGCATGGGGTTTAATACTTTACCTAACAATGGAGGGTTAACTAAGTCATTTATTTATTTGAAATTTAAGTCACTATATTATTTAATTGTTGTCACGGTGAAAATACTTGCTCTACTATACTATACACAATTACATGGACAATTTAATTCATGGTTAAGGCATTTGCATTGTTCATAATAGAATAACCTCTCTTCTAAGAGAAAGACAAAAATTCCACACAGACATCATTGTAAAGTCAACGATCAGCTGTTCGCTGGAATGTAGGTCAGACTAGTTTACTTTGTAAACAATGGCATACTTGTTGTATGCGTGGGAACGCGAGAAATACACTTGGGTATTGTTCTCTATAACAATAGCTGACGGCTATCTTTATCGACCGGTTTCAACTGGGGGAGCCAGATTCAACAAGGGGTGAGTCTGATGCAATGATACACGCTTTACAAGTTACAGCCCGTAATAAGCTGAGTTTAGTTATTAATTGTCTTACGTTCTAATTTTAATTTCTGTAATTCTATCGATTTTTTTTTTATTTTTACTTCTCTCTCTCTAGTAACAAAATTAAACATACGAATTTATTTACACGTAATTAACCTGATCTACTTTAGTCAAGAGTTTATATGTTTCACCGTGACGACAGACATACAACATACATTCTATGCAGGCATATTCAGGAAACTACATGTGTTGAATTGTCGCAATATAAACCTGTTAAAGACTGAACAGATTGACAAGCACTAAAATTCATGTAGGTATTTGCATTGGTGTAATACAATGATAGTTTGTATTATTTTGCGTATGTTAAATAAATTATACACAAGTTTTGCGTAATCTTATACAAAATAAATTCACAATTGTAAATTAATACTAATAATCTGTTAATGGTATTACACAGTATTAATTGCCAAAAATTTTTTTTTTTAACTTACCCTTTTTGGGGTAACATGAAATACATTAACTGAGTGCATAGATCAGCAGAGAGTTATCTATTTTTCTTTTACTACATAACAATTATTTCACACGAAAGCAGAGTGCCGCAATTCTATATGTGACACTCTGTACACGATCAATTCTTTTGTACAAAAACAGCAGAGTGGCGCAACTTTTTGCGTCACGATGCTCCCAACTATTTTAACTTTAAGCAGAGTGGCGCAACTTTTTATAACGTTCCGGGCTACGTTATAAATCCAGGGAACCCGTGATAATTGACGCTAGTCAATTATACAGGCTGCCTACGTTGTAACAAACTGAAAATCAACACAACACTTAGAGCAATAATAATAATTATAATTATAGGACACAAGGGAAGGTACTTTCACTGATTTATGCACTCACTTCAATATGTAATAAGATGACATCTCTTTATTAACAAATGATATAAATATATTGATCCCATTACATAAAAATGTTATACTGAAATAGTTAAAAAGGGTTTTCTGTCAAACAAAGGATCAAACTGATCATGTATATTACCTCGGATCCGAGTCTCTTTAAAGCTAGTAAAGACGTCTGAAATTTACTTTACTTATCAAGACGGTTGCATAGTTACATGAACACCATTTGAAGAATGGTATTATTTAGTTAAGCGATTAAAACTTATATCTCAAGATTAATGTTACAACGTATGATTTTAGAAATTACTGGTTACATTTCTTTTAAAACTTAATGCTTAGAGATGATTATTTTGTCTTTTAAAAGGTCTCTGGCATGTATGAAAACTTATATTTTAAATGTACATAATTCTCGGTAGACAAGCCACCGAGTCACCTCTTAAATACGCTTTTGCTGTCCGTGTCCTGGGGCGTGAATCCTCGATACTCTGGTAGTCGGGGTAGACATCTGGGTCGTGTTTCCGGTGAAAGTACTCTAGGTGTATTAATGAGGAGATGGATGTTATGCTGCGTGACGTCGGACTAATCCTCGGCGGTTCTGGTAAGTGTTGTTTAAGTGGTAGTTGTCCATATCTGCAGTTGTGCACGTCACATATTTACTGGCAGCGTAGTACTGGAGTTTGCATCTTCTTCTTTTACATTACTATCTGAATTACATTACTCGAACAATATTCGAGAGTTCGTTTTTTTAATTAAGTTAAGACATCACCTTATACACGATTTCTTTTTTTTACATTAGCACACTACCACATGTACATTACCACAAGTACACACTGGGTAAATAAAAGATTACCTCAAAGGTTGTCTACAGATAGTTCAAATGAAATTACTGAAATGACAAACCCCCTTTATTTTGCCCCGTTACAGGTTTGCAGTGCACACATTTATTAATGGCATCGGAGATTGTAAACTTCAGCATGTGTTACGAATGGCAAAACACCGAAATAGCTCAGAAGCTCTTGTTCACACCCTAGAGTTTGAAGCTGCCAAGTCAGCGTCCCACTACATTAATTGGTTTGTGCCATTACATTACAGTCATAAGATCCCTGTATCACATTGCCGTTATGATGGGTGCAGAAAAACAATGTTGTCGGACACACAATTCAGAAATTCGCAACAATTTGAACGATGGGTTAAGACAGAAGACCGAAATGTTACAACTGTGCAAAACGTGGTCATCTACAGGTAGACTGTTGGGAGAAGAAGATACCAAGAGAAGAGAGTGATCGCACCAATTGGAGAAGTAAAGCCTCATAACACCACACAGTTTCCATGCTACATAAGACCAGTGGAAACTTGATTGTTAATGGGTTTGCGGAAGGTAAACCAACATCATTTACAGTTGACACGGGCGCAACAGTGTCTATTGTGCACCCTGACTTAATCAGCAACCGACGGCCTCAAATTAGCTCTTGTACAATACAGACTGTGACTGGAAGCCCCGTCAAGGTGCTAGGAAAGGTAGACGTATGTGTACGCCTGGGTCTTCTCACGTTTACCCACCAAATGCTTGTTGCAGACATTGTCGATGAAGTGATTCTTGGCATGGACATTATGAATGCCTACGGATTCGTTGTGGACTTAAGAGAGAATGTCCTGAAGGTTGGCCAAGAGAAGATAAAACTTTGCATGGCTAAAATACCAGGGTCTACCAACCATTCGATTGGTAGTCAAAGAAAAAGTCAACAGGTCTTATTACTTACAAATAAGTGTAACGACAAAAGAAGTGATTGGAAAGCCAACTATGGGTGTCGAGACAAAACTCTTGCTTGTTCCTGAGCTGATAGAAGCGCCCGACGGGAAAGTGGCTGAAGATGAGGTTACACAAGATGTTGGTGACGAGAACCAAACAAACTTGGATCAGCCAGTGGTGTTTAGGTCATCAGTACATGACGCAATGAGGGTGATTCCGGCAAAACTAGTGGTTGAGCGGAAGACTCGCATTCCTGGGAACATGATATTCGGATCACACGGAACTGAATTCAAAGAACCGGAGAATTATCTTTTGCAAGGACGTCCACCGAGATCGCCTGGTCGAGTATTACTTCAGAGACAGTTTGCCAGTTCGTGACAAACAGGCTTAAGGAGGAGGCAGAGTTACGACATTACAGAACAGTCTACGTGTTTGTCGAATGTGTCAGAAGGATCTCGCTCTAATGTGTGTGGCATACGTGACTCTAGACGCATTCGCGAGAGGTTTCTCGAAGCCGCCAGCCGTGCGGACTGTGTCAAGGCCGCAATTAATTACGTAGTACACACTTACGCTAAGACGTAGTTTTCAACGTTCTGGTCTGTGAGTGGAGGTATAAATACATGGCGGCAGCGGCCTTAGTTTTCAGTATTAGTTGCGATTCAGTTACAGTGCGGTACGAGAGTTATGATCGGGCGAGATTACTGTGTGCGTTCAAGTGGTTATTAGTGAAGTGTTTAATAATTGGGCGGGATAATTGTAATACAATTGTGTTTTAATATTAGTGGACATTTTCTTGCATGTGAACAATTTTTACTTGATTTGTTGTAAGAGACTATGTTGTTAATTACGAACAATTTAACTGTAAAAATTAAAGCTGGTGATTAGTGACTTAATTGGTGTCTTACATTTTGTTTCCATTGTACCTACGACGGTCAAGGAGACCATCGTAACAATACAAAAATCTCTAAGGAACAGAACAAAACCTTATAACAAGTATACGTAAAGAGACAAAGGTTGATAATATTATCGAAAATGTAAATGACAGCAGTTGTAAATGAAAGTACCAGTGTTTGTAATCTACTCACCTTTATTACTTTAAATTTATTTGAATATTGTTTACTTTATTTCATCCATTGTCCGGACGCCATCTTTAAAGATACCAACAATGAAACATAAAATTTGCTTACCTTCGGGCCAGTTTTTGGTTAGGCGAACTGAAATAGCAGAACGTAATATTTTCAATAAATTACTCTTATATTTTTTGTTTACCAATAACATTCCCTTTTTATTGTACTCATAACTCTTGTACATTGAATCCTACTTTGAACAATGAACACTTCTATTCGGCCATGAGGCGCAATTTATCAAATCAAGTTAGAAGTAATTATTCCCATTAACATTTTACATTCTCACCAAAATAAAGTATAATAAATCATCACTTGAAGTTATATATATAATAGAACACAACCCAGCACTTCTTAAAGATAGATTTTTTTCATTCACCCAATCACGCACTCTTTCATACTGCACATGTTTTATATTCCCCTTATAGAGCTCATTTTAAATAAACATTTCTTTTAATAGAATTTTGAATGGTTTGAATTTATTGGAAAAGTTATCTGATGTTTCGTTGTAGTACTTATCTGGTTACAGGTGAGTCCATCTTATTGCACACATTCCTGCTATTTCGTGGACGCATGCACTTTTCTGAGATAATATATTTTTACATAGTAACTGTTATTTTACAATTTTGTTCCGATTTTGCGTAATATTTCACATTTTTGGTTGGGTGCACCCGAGATTTAGTTTCGGAACTTTTATACGTGTCCGGCCGGCACAAGCTGTGATACGTGACTGAGAACGAATGCACTGCTTTCTTTTCTGAGGTGGTGAGGGTGTGACGTCACCAATCTTATTGTCTTCAGACTATGACGAATCAATTTTTAAGGCGATGCGAATTGCGCACTGCATTCCATGTGATGTTTTTGCAGGCTTGGATGGTGACTTAATAGGTCAAAGTTCGTCTGGCGAAATACAGTTGTTTTCGCGTATACAATGTTGACCTTGATACAACTTCCACTCGCTTGATATTACGTCGTTATAAAACTTTACCATTTATTTATGCTTTTGAATTAACAATAAAATTTATATTTGTTTTTCCCCAAAACACTATGTAGACAGAAATGTTCCGTTACAATACCCCCCCCAATGAGAGGTTTTATGCCATAGCATAAAAACTCTCATTGACACACTCATACTTACTAAAGGGATCAGCCAGGATATGTCGCCACAACCCCCTTTACGGTTTATAAAAAAAAATAATTAACTTACCCCTGGTCCAGTGACTGTGACTGCACCTGAATGACCTTACTGGACTTCTCTCTCGAGATCCCAACATCACAAGGCCAGTCAGGCACTTGATGCTCCGGGTCTGACGCGCTGGCCAGCTCAGGACCGCCGCCACAGCATCACCAGACACTGAAACATCAGATTAAAAATCAAATAGTGTCCTTGCATAATACCATATTCCTAACTGATCTGTCTCCCTTTAGCTATGTGCTGGTTTGCGTTAAGAAGCACTGGGTTTTCCCTTAACTCCTAACGTATATATGCATACAATATCTATTATAACAAAATGTAAAACATCCAGCCTCAATATCGACATTCTTCATACCCTTCTCTTGTTACACCTTATTCCCAAAATTCAAAATATTTCTCTGATTCTATCAGACTTTAAATAAACATTTCCCATTACAACATTACAAATACCTTCCCTTGTAGAATACCTATTTCAAAACAATTAAATTCCATAATAAAAATCTTATATTGAACAAAACACATTTAAATCTACTACTTTAGAACAAATTATCTACCTGAAAATGTCAATCATCTTCCATTGTCATAATATTTCTTAACTCAATACAAATTCATTTAATTATCTCATCAGCTCATCAACATAATTTATTTTAATATTTACTAATGCGTTACTCATACTTTAGTAACCTCCTTCCACACACACTATGGCCCCCCCCCTGGACTGTAGCACCCAGCTGCCTCCACAAGAACTGAATTCAAGGAGGAATTTTGTCGTCTCCTGTCCTTGCTTCGGCATTACATTTAAAGTTCAGATAAAGTTACCCCTAAAGGTTTACAAAATCCTACTGATTATATATTCACAACCTTAAAACGGTTCTATCACCCTTTTATTTGTTCCCACGCGAACGGTTGATAGCCGCTGTTCCATAGTTCCGGTATGATTTCCCCCTGAGTCGTTAATTTCAATTTCAAACCAATTTCACAGGCAACCAACCATGGTCAGTTTTACAATATCTGCCCACAGCTGGTTGTCAGCCAAAACCACGATTAGTGTTGGGGAAACAGTAATCGCCCGAAATGTGGGGAAATCTGTCATTAGCATGTTTTAACAAATCATTTTTTATACAGTGTACCATATTAATTTACATATAATATTGTATAATGTTTGTGTACAGTGTATGTTACGCCCTATTTAGGCCCCCGTTGATTGTAACATGCATCGATGTTACTCAATCAACCCTTACCGCTATCTATAGTGACAACATGCCGTCACTATAATAGCATATCTTATAACTAAACTTATGTCATTCACACTAACATAATATAACATAATAAACATTAACCTTGAACATTAGCATTGCTACATTTAACTAAAGAATTCACCTTTAAATAATTTGTATAGAAAATTATAAACATTACAACTTGAACTTTCTATTAACTCTTTTATATCAACCTTTAATTATTTATCATTTACTGTACCATTAAATTCTCCACAAATTCAAATCTAATAAAATCAACATTCATTTTACATCACATTTCATTTATTATTACATTTCCACTATGAATTTCTCTATTTTAACATTTCCATCATCAATTAGTTTGGGTGATTCCCTCTCGTTCACAATGATTTGATTTATTGAATGTGCATTTATACATATAACCTTACTCCCTTTCTTCCTTCTAACAACCACTAACAGATTTACATAGGGTGACACCAATCTCTCACTATTTATCTCCAATAAATTCTCTAATTCCACTCAAATCATTTCCCTCTTTCTACAAAATACCTGATACCCTCTTTGTACATAGGGTGTGTGTTCCCTTACCTGCAATTCACATTCATACCCTCTTGCCCTACCTGGAATCTCGGCAAACACTCTTCGAAACTTCTCAATCACCTGCCACAACGATGCACGTTGATCACTCCCTACAACATCACCCTCACTACAAAATTTCACCATCAACTATTTACTCTCCATTTACATTACTCTCTTTCTCTACATACAGGCACTCCCGCTGTGTCCCTACTACTACCCCGTTTCTGTATTACTTTTATTCCAAAATTCTTATTCTGTCTAACACCCATTTAAAATTAACTCAAATTAAGGCATTTGATTGACTCAAATGCCTTATTGAAATAATCATTATCACCCAAACTCCATCTTTTATCACATTTTTCATTAATATGATCATTGAAAATTACATTAGAAAATTCATAACTTAACTCGTAATAACAATGTAACTCAACACCTAAACATGTTGTATGTTTAATCATTTACTATTCATTATAGCATCTAAATCTCAGAAAATCATTTAACTTCATCACCAAAATTCCTTTATACAACATTAATTAATTAATTAATTACTCTCCAATTATTTAATTCGATCATTTTTTTAAACACTAAGTTATTTTAATTACCTTTTAAAATTTCACATTTTCTCTCATCATTTATTTAGTCTGAAAAATGTTATACTTATTATTAAATCAATTCCTATTACCTACATACATTGTTAACATAAGATACAAGTTACAACCTAATGTACTACACAAATACATTTGACATCAACACATAAAAAAATATACAATCCAAATTATTATCTATCATTTACCACAAATCATTTCATTATACAATCCATGTCAAAACCACACTATTCACGTAATTAAATGTTCATAAACAACAACTGTTCAACCACCATCATCGAATAACAATCTGATCTTACGACTACACAAATCATTTTTTATTAAATACATTATATTATTACTATCAACATAATGGCTATTTAATTTTTCATATTCTTCCACAATACCAACAGGATTATTCCATATTATTATATCATATAACTTGTCACAATAGAGTATAGTCATGTCGCCTTTAGTATAATCTGTCACCACTAAGTAAGTTATGAATTCAAACAACATCATCATCTACTGCTGCTATATCAGCTTCAACACAAGGTAAGATTTTAATATAATTATTCACTCTCTCTATACCCAAACGTTCTACTAATTCTTTATAATTTCTACCCACTTTAAATAATTCTATCTTCCCATCAACACACAACTCTCTTTCAAAATATCTCTTACCATAATGCTTTTTCACCCTTTTTCTACTAACCCTTGCAGAAGGTACTACAACTTTATTACTGCACCATCTACCAGATGCATAAAAAATCAAGGGACAACTATTTGTAGACCATACTTCTCCCAAATACACTCGTGAAGCATTTTCTTTACCCACAACCACAACACCACGGGAAAATTTTACCCTCTGCAACCCCTCTACCTGTAAACTCTCTCTACACTTTCTCTCTAACTCATCAACACTCTCTATCACTTCATTATCAAATTCTAATCCCACTATAACTTCATCAGCACTCTGAATATTCACCACCTTACTCTCTAACACCATATTTTTAATTATATTATAATTTTTCTCACCCCTACTTACCGTATTATGTGTTAACTGATTGTCTTTATTTTCGTTTACTTTATCGGACTTTTCACGACTTTCTACCCCCATTTTAATCTAATAATTATCATCACTATTTAATATTTTATTCTCTAACGCTACCACTTCCACTATTTTACTTTCACTAACCCCTTCACTTACCTCGTTACTTCGTTTACTAGTGTCATCACTATTCTCGTTCAAGAAAGCGTATAATCCCGTTTTTTGTTCTTTCATTTGTCTGAGCTCATTATTGCATTTACGCCAATTATAACGTTGCGGGCTACGTTATAAATCCAGGGAACCCGTGATAATTGACGCTAGTCAATTATACAGGCTGCCTACGTTGTAACAAACTGAAAATCAACACAACACTTAGAGCAATAATAATAATTATAATTATAGGACACAAGGGAAGGTACTTTCACTGATTTATGCACTCACTTCAATATGTAATAAGATGACATCTCTTTATTAACAAATGATATAAATATATTGATCCCATTACATAAAAATTTTATACTGAAATAGTTAAAAAGGGTTTTCTGTCAAACAAAGGATCAAACTGATCATGTATATTACCTCGGATCCGAGTCTCTTTAAAGCTAGTAAAGACGTCTGAAATTTACTTTACTTATCAAGACGGTTGCATAGTTACATGAACACCATTTGAAGAATGGTATTATTTAGTTAAGCGATTAAAACTTATATCTCAAGATTAATGTTACAACGTATGATTTTAGAAATTACTGGTTACATTTCTTTTAAAACTTAATGCTTAGAGATGATTATTGTCTTTTAAAAGGTCTCTGGCATGTATGAAAACTTATATTTTAAATGTACATAATTCTCGGTAGACAAGCCACCGAGTCACCTCTTAAATACGCTTTTGCTGTCCGTGTCCTGGGGCGTGAATCCTCGATACTCTGGTAGTCGGGGTAGACATCTGGGTCGTGTTTCCGGTGAAAGTACTCTAGGTGTATTAATGAGGAGATGGATGTTATGCTGCGTGACGTCGGACTAATCCTCGGCGGTTCTGGTAAGTGTTGTTTAAGTGGTAGTTGTCCATATCTGCAGTTGTGCACGTCACATATTTACTGGCAGCGTAGTACTGGAGTTTGCATCTTTTTCTTTTACATTACTATCTGAATTACATCACTCGAACAATATTCGAGAGTTCGTTTTTTAATTAACTTGAGACATCACCTTATACACGAGTTCTTTTTTTTACATTACCACATTTCTTTAACAAATTCCTCACTACATCTTATATATATATATATATATATATATATATATATATATATAACTAGCTCTCCACGCTTTTAGTGGAAGCTGACACTCAATTAAAATTTAAAAAACAAACATTTTCTGAAGAGCCCTCGCTTGGAGGTGTTTACAGTCTGAACGCCGCATCGTAACTCTTGCATTGCTACAACAGGTAGATTGCTACGACGCGGAATGAGTACTCCCCCATAATATAGTTCCAACTCTTTATTTAAAATACATTCTTATAGTAAGACAAAATAAATTATCCAGACTTATCTAGTTTACAGGGATTATTATAACTACTACTTGTGACTTCAAATTATTAATTATTTACATTATGATTTACAGATATTTCTAATTTACTGCCGGTTCGGTATGCACGTTGTGTCCGGAATAGGCAGGTCAACGCATGATAAATTTACTAAAGGTTTAACTGTATTATTCTTAACTTTTACATTACGATTTTTTAATTACTTATTTAGTTAGATTTTCTTAATTTAATTCTCATTACTATTATGAGTTAGTTCAGGGGTATTTGGTTTAATCGTGCGATTTAAAGTACTTTCTTACTTTCGTTTTTTTTTTTATTATTAATTTTTTTTTTATATTATATCGTCACATACTCCGCCGCTTAAAATCGACATGGGGAATCTTAATAGGGAAAATTCGAAAGTGGTGTACCGGGAGTATGCTTGCCGTTACTGAGTGAAGTTTAATTTAGTACACGGTTTGTTTTCTCTATCTCTCTTGAAATTCATTTATTTCTTGTCTTGTTCTCATTCGTGAAATTCCCTTTATCTCGTTTCTTAAAACGCTAACTTAGATTTTAATTCTTAATACTAATTTCCGTAACTCACAATATCGTGGCCCGACTGACATCGGCTTACTCTAACTACATCAGTTAGCTTTCTGCGCCATCATTACCCTTTTCAGTCGGCGCCGTTGTGACTATGTTACGTTACATATATAATTCTTTTATATATCATAAAATTACCTCTAATATAACCTAAAGCGGATCCCATACTCCACTTTAGATTATTTCTAATCTTAATTTCTTACGCTACTGAGAGAAGCGGAACTTCACGAAGATAAGTTTTATTCTCTCTTTAAATGATCAGCTGTTACAAACTATGCAGGAGGGGACACACTTTACACAGGTGCATTGTATTACACACGCGGTGGTTTACTATTGTTTACCTAGGCACCTTTTCATAACAATTGGGGGAGGGTGGCTGCTTACTACATTTCTCAACACGCTTTATTTCCTCGAACAGGCCACGACCGGGTGTTTACACTATTCAACTATACTTTTATTATTATTTTCTTTCCCATATTTACTGTTACACTTTACACAATTTAGTTTAAATTAAGATTTATACAGCCTTATTATTTAAAGCAATTATTATTCACTTATTATTATTTTCCTTTAGGTCTCTTTCTAAGAAACTTACCTTTTTCTTTTATTTATTTATTATTTACTTTGGGGGAGATTTAATAAACTTACTTAGAATTATTTCCTATTGAATTACCATATTTATTTAGGACACTTTCTATTTACTTTGTTTTCAGTTTTGCTCAGTTTAAAAGTTTACTGTTTTGGGGCATGGGGTTTAATACTTTACCTAACAATGGAGGGTTAACTAAGTCATTTATTTATTTGAAATTTAAGTCACTATATTATTTAATTGTTGTCACGGTGAAAATACTTGCTCTACTATACTATACACAATTACATGGACAATTTAATTCATGGTTAAGGCATTTGCATTGTTCATAATAGAATAACCTCTCTTCTAAGAGAAAGACAAAAATTCCACACAGACATCATTGTAAAGTCAACGATCAGCTGTTCGCTGGAATGTAGGTCAGACTAGTTTACTTTGTAAACAATGGCATACTTGTTGTATGCGTGGGAACGCGAGAAATACACTTGGGTATTGTTCTCTATAACAATAGCTGACGGCTATCTTTATCGACCGGTTTCAACTGGGGGAGCCAGATTCAACAAGGGGTGAGTCTGATGCAATGATACACGCTTTACAAGTTACAGCCCGTAATAAGCTGAGTTTAGTTATTAATTGTCTTACGTTCTAATTTTAATTTCTGTAATTCTATCGATTTTTTTTTTATTTTTACTTCTCTCTCTCTAGTAACAAAATTAAACATACGAATTTATTTACACGTAATTAACCTGATCTACTTTAGTCAAGAGTTTATATGTTTCACCGTGACGACAGACATACAACATACATTCTATGCAGGCATATTCAGGAAACTACATGTGTTGAATTGTCGCAATATAAACCTGTTAAAGACTGAACAGATTGACAAGCACTAAAATTCATGTAGGTATTTGCATTGGTGTAATACAATGATAGTTTGTATTATTTTGCGTATGTTAAATAAATTATACACAAGTTTTGCGTAATCTTATACAAAATAAATTCACAATTGTAAATTAATACTAATAATCTGTTAATGGTATTACACAGTATTAATTGCCAAAAATTTTTTTTTTTAACTTACCCTTTTTGGGGTAACATGAAATACATTAACTGAGTGCATAGATCAGCAGAGAGTTATCTATTTTTCTTTTACTACATAACAATTATTTCACACGAAAGCAGAGTGCCGCAATTCTATATGTGACACTCTGTACACGATCAATTCTTTTGTACAAAAACAGCAGAGTGGCGCAACTTTTTGCGTCACGATGCTCCCAACTATTTTAACTTTAAGCAGAGTGGCGCAACTTTTTATAACGTTCCGGGCTACGTTATAAATCCAGGGAACCCGTGATAATTGACGCTAGTCAATTATACAGGCTGCCTACGTTGTAACAAACTGAAAATCAACACAACACTTAGAGCAATAATAATAATTATAATTATAGGACACAAGGGAAGGTACTTTCACTGATTTATGCACTCACTTCAATATGTAATAAGATGACATCTCTTTATTAACAAATGATATAAATATATTGATCCCATTACATAAAAATGTTATACTGAAATAGTTAAAAAGGGTTTTCTGTCAAACAAAGGATCAAACTGATCATGTATATTACCTCGGATCCGAGTCTCTTTAAAGCTAGTAAAGACGTCTGAAATTTACTTTACTTATCAAGACGGTTGCATAGTTACATGAACACCATTTGAAGAATGGTATTATTTAGTTAAGCGATTAAAACTTATATCTCAAGATTAATGTTACAACGTATGATTTTAGAAATTACTGGTTACATTTCTTTTAAAACTTAATGCTTAGAGATGATTATTGTCTTTTAAAAGGTCTCTGGCATGTATGAAAACTTATATTTTAAATGTACATAATTCTCGGTAGACAAGCCACCGAGTCACCTCTTAAATACGCTTTTGCTGTCCGTGTCCTGGGGCGTGAATCCTCGATACTCTGGTAGTCGGGGTAGACATCTGGGTCGTGTTTCCGGTGAAAGTACTCTAGGTGTATTAATGAGGAGATGGATGTTATGCTGCGTGACGTCGGACTAATCCTCGGCGGTTCTGGTAAGTGTTGTTTAAGTGGTAGTTGTCCATATCTGCAGTTGTGCACGTCACATATTTACTGGCAGCGTAGTACTGGAGTTTGCATCTTCTTCTTTTACATTACTATCTGAATTACATTACTCGAACAATATTCGAGAGTTCGTTTTTTTAATTAAGTTAAGACATCACCTTATACACGATTTCTTTTTTTTACATTAGCACACTACCACATGTACATTACCACAAGTACACACTGGGTAAATAAAAGATTACCTCAAAGGTTGTCTACAGATAGTTCAAATGAAATTACTGAAATGACAAACCCCCTTTATTTTGCCCCGTTACAGGTTTGCAGTGCACACATTTATTAATGGCATCGGAGATTGTAAACTTCAGCATGTGTTACGAATGGCAAAACACCGAAATAGCTCAGAAGCTCTTGTTCACACCCTAGAGTTTGAAGCTGCCAAGTCAGCGTCCCACTACATTAATTGGTTTGTGCCATTACATTACAGTCATAAGATCCCTGTATCACATTGCCGTTATGATGGGTGCAGAAAAACAATGTTGTCGGACACACAATTCAGAAATTCGCAACAATTTGAACGATGGGTTAAGACAGAAGACCGAAATGTTACAACTGTGCAAAACGTGGTCATCTACAGGTAGACTGTTGGGAGAAGAAGATACCAAGAGAAGAGAGTGATCGCACCAATTGGAGAAGTAAAGCCTCATAACACCACACAGTTTCCATGCTACATAAGACCAGTGGAAACTTGATTGTTAATGGGTTTGCGGAAGGTAAACCAACATCATTTACAGTTGACACGGGCGCAACAGTGTCTATTGTGCACCTGACTTAATCAGCAACCGACGGCCTCAAATTAGCTCTTGTACAATACAGACTGTGACTGGAAGCCCCGTCAAGGTGCTAGGAAAGGTAGACGTATGTGTACGCCTGGGTCTTCTCACGTTTACCCACCAAATGCTTGTTGCAGACATTGTCGATGAAGTGATTCTTGGCATGGACATTATGAATGCCTACGGATTCGTTGTGGACTTAAGAGAGAATGTCCTGAAGGTTGGCCAAGAGAAGATAAAACTTTGCATGGCTAAAATACCAGGGTCTACCAACCATTCGATTGGTAGTCAAAGAAAAAGTCAACAGGTCTTATTACTTACAAATAAGTGTAACGACAAAAGAAGTGATTGGAAAGTCAACTATGGGTGTCGAGACAAAACTCTTGCTTGTTCCTGAGCTGATAGAAGCGCCCGACGGGAAAGTGGCTGAAGATGAGGTTACACAAGATGTTGGTGACGAGAACCAAACAAACTTGGATCAGCCAGTGGTGTTTAGGTCATCAGTACATGACGCAATGAGGGTGATTCCGGCAAAACTAGTGGTTGAGCGGAAGACTCGCATTCCTGGGAACATGATATTCGGATCACACGGAACTGAATTCAAAGAACCGGAGAATTATCTTTTGCAAGGACGTCCACCGAGATCGCCTGGTCGAGTATTACTTCAGAGACAGTTTGCCAGTTCGTGACAAACAGGCTTAAGGAGGAGGCAGAGTTACGACATTACAGAACAGTCTACGTGTTTGTCGAATGTGTCAGAAGGATCTCGCTCTAATGTGTGTGGCATACGTGACTCTAGACGCATTCGCGAGAGGTTTCTCGAAGCCGCCAGCCGTGCGGACTGTGTCAAGGCCGCAATTAATTACGTAGTACACACTTACGCTAAGACGTAGTTTTCAACGTTCTGGTCTGTGAGTGGAGGTATAAATACATGGCGGCAGCGGCCTTAGTTTTCAGTATTAGTTGCGATTCAGTTACAGTGCGGTACGAGAGTTATGATCGGGCGAGATTACTGTGTGCGTTCAAGTGGTTATTAGTGAAGTGTTTAATAATTGGGCGGGATAATTGTAATACAATTGTGTTTTAATATTAGTGGACATTTTCTTGCATGTGAACAATTTTTACTTGATTTGTTGTAAGAGACTATGTTGTTAATTACGAACAATTTAACTGTAAAAATTAAAGCTGGTGATTAGTGACTTAATTGGTGTCTTACATTTTGTTTCCATTGTACCTACGACGGTCAAGGAGACCATCGTAACAATACAAAAATCTCTAAGGAACAGAACAAAACCTTATAACAAGTATACGTAAAGAGACAAAGGTTGATAATATTATCGAAAATGTAAATGACAGCAGTTGTAAATGAAAGTACCAGTGTTTGTAATCTACTCACCTTTATTACTTTAAATTTTTTTGAATATTGTTTACTTTATTTCATCCATTGTCCGGACGCCATCTTTAAAGATACCAACAATGAAACATAAAATTTGCTTACCTTCGGGCCAGTTTTTGGTTAGGCGAACTGAAATAGCAGAACGTAATATTTTCAATAAATTACTCTTATATTTTTTGTTTACCAATGACATTCCCTTTTTATTGTACTCATAACTCTTGTACATTGAATCCTACTTTGAACAATGAACACTTCTATTCGGCCATGAGGCGCAATTTATCAAATCAAGTTAGAAGTAATTATTCCCATTAACATTTTACATTCTCACCAAAATAAAGTATAATAAATCATCACTTGAAGTTATATATATAATAGAACACAACCCAGCACTTCTTAAAGATAGATTTTTTTCATTCACCCAATCACGCACTCTTTCATACTGCACATGTTTTATATTCCCCTTATAGAGCTCATTTTAAATAAACATTTCTTTTAATAGAATTTTGAATGGTTTGAATTTATTGGAAAAGTTATCTGATGTTTCGTTGTAGTACTTATCTGGTTACAGGTGAGTCCATCTTATTGCACACATTCCTGCTATTTCGTGGACGCATGCACTTTTCTGAGATAATATATTTTTACATAGTAACTGTTATTTTACAATTTTGTTCCGATTTTGCGTAATATTTCACATTTTTGGTTGGGTGCACCCGAGATTTAGTTTCGGAACTTTTATACGTGTCCGGCCGGCACAAGCTGTGATACGTGACTGAGAACGAATGCACTGCTTTCTTTTCTGAGGTGGTGAGGGTGTGACGTCACCAATCTTATTGTCTTCAGACTATGACGAATCAATTTTTAAGGCGATGCGAATTGCGCACTGCATTCCATGTGATGTTTTTGCAGGCTTGGATGGTGACTTAATAGGTCAAAGTTCGTCTGGCGAAATACAGTTGTTTTCGCGTATACAATGTTGACCTTGATACAACTTCCACTCGCTTGATATTACGTCGTTATAAAACTTTACCATTTATTTATGCTTTTGAATTAACAATAAAATTTATATTTGTTTTTCCCCAAAACACTATGTAGACAGAAATGTTCCGTTACAATACCCCCCCCCCCAATGAGAGGTTTTATGCCATAGCATAAAAACTCTCATTGACACACTCATACTTCCTAAAGGGATCAGCCAGGATATGTCGCCACAACCCCCTTTACGGTTTATAAAAAAAAATAATTAACTTACCCCTGGTCCAGTGACTGTGACTGCACCTGAATGACCTTACTGGACTTCTCTCTCGAGATCCCAACATCACAAGGCCAGTCAGGCACTTGATGCTCCGGGTCTGACGCGCTGGCCAGCTCAGGACCGCCGCCACAGCATCACCAGACACTGAAACATCAGATTAAAAATCAAATAGTGTCCTTGCATAATACCATATTCCTAACTGATCTGTCTCCCTTTAGCTATGTGCTGGTTTGCGTTAAGAAGCACTGGGTTTTCCCTTAACTCCTAACGTATATATGCATACAATATCTATTATAACAAAATGTAAAACATCCAGCCTCAATATCGACATTCTTCATACCCTTCTCTTGTTACACCTTATTCCCAAAATTCAAAATATTTCTCTGATTCTATCAGACTTTAAATAAACATTTCCCATTACAACATTACAAATACCTTCCCTTGTAGAATACCTATTTCAAAACAATTAAATTCCATAATAAAAATCTTATATTGAACAAAACACATTTAAATCTACTACTTTAGAACAAATTATCTACCTGAAAATGTCAATCATCTTCCATTGTCATAATATTTCTTAACTCAATACAAATTCATTTAATTATCTCATCAGCTCATCAACATAATTTATTTTAATATTTACTAATGCGTTACTCATACTTTAGTAACCTCCTTCCACACACACTATGGCCCCCCCCCTGGACTGTAGCACCCAGCTGCCTCCACAAGAACTGAATTCAAGGAGGAATTTTGTCGTCTCCTGTCCTTGCTTCGGCATTACATTTAAAGTTCAGATAAAGTTACCCCTAAAGGTTTACAAAATCCTACTGATTATATATTCACAACCTTAAAACGGTTCTATCACCCTTTTATTTGTTCCCACGCGAACGGTTGATAGCCGCTGTTCCATAGTTCCGGTATGATTTCCCCCTGAGTCGTTAATTTCAATTTCAAACCAATTTCACAGGCAACCAACCATGGTCAGTTTTACAATATCTGCCCACAGCTGGTTGTCAGCCAAAACCACGATTAGTGTTGGGGAAACAGTAATCGCCCGAAATGTGGGGAAATCTGTCATTAGCATGTTTTAACAAATCATTTTTTATACAGTGTACCATATTAATTTACATATAATATTGTATAATGTTTGTGTACAGTGTATGTTACGCCCTATTTAGGCCCCCGTTGATTGTAACATGCATCGATGTTACTCAATCAACCCTTACCGCTATCTATAGTGACAACATGCCGTCACTATAATAGCATATCTTATAACTAAACTTATGTCATTCACACTAACATAATATAACATAATAAACATTAACCTTGAACATTAGCATTGCTACATTTAACTAAAGAATTCACCTTTAAATAATTTGTATAGAAAATTATAAACATTACAACTTGAACTTTCTATTAACTCTTTTATATCAACCTTTAATTATTTATCATTTACTGTACCATTAAATTCTCCACAAATTCAAATCTAATAAAATCAACATTCATTTTACATCACATTTCATTTATTATTACATTTCCACTATGAATTTCTCTATTTTAACATTTCCATCATCAATTAGTTTGGGTGATTCCCTCTCGTTCACAATGATTTGATTTATTGAATGTGCATTTATACATATAACCTTACTCCCTTTCTTCCTTCTAACAACCACTAACAGATTTACATAGGGTGACACCAATCTCTCACTATTTATCTCCAATAAATTCTCTAATTCCACTCAAATCATTTCCCTCTTTCTACAAAATACCTGATACCCTCTTTGTACATAGGGTGTGTGTTCCCTTACCTGCAATTCACATTCATACCCTCTTACCCTCTCTGGAATCTCGGCAAACACTCTTCGAAACTTCTCAATCACCTGCCACAATGATGCACGTTGATCACTCCCTACAACATCACCCTCACTACAAAATTTCACCATCAACTATTTACTCTCCATTTACATTACTCTCTTTCTCTACATACAGGCACTCCCGCTACTGTGTCCCTACTACTACCCCGTTTCTGTATTACTTTTATTCCAAAATTCTTATTCTGTCTAACACTCAGACAAAAATTAACTTTGATTGACTCAAATGCCTTATTGAAATAATCATTATCACCCAAACTCCATCTTTTATCACATTTTGCATTAATATGATCATTGAAAATTACATTAGAAAATTCATAACTTACCTCATAATAACAATGTAACTCAACACCTAAACATATTGTATGTTTAATCATTTACTATTCATTATAGCATCTAAATCTCAGAAAATCATTTAACTTCATCACCAAAATTCCTTTATACAACATTAATTAATTAATTAATTTCTCTCCAATTATTTAATTCAATCATTTTTTTTAAACACTAAGTTATTTTAATTACCTTTTAAAATTTCACATTTTCTCTCATCATTTATTTAGTCTGAAAAATGTTATACTTATTATTAAATCAATTCCTATTACCTACATACATTGTTAACATAAGATACAAGTTACAACCTAATGTACTACACAAATACATTTGAGATCAACACATAAAAAAATATACAATCCAAATTATTATCTATCATTTACCACAAATCATTTCATAATACAATCCATGTCAAAACCACACTATTCACATAATTAAATGTTCATAAACAACAACTGTTTAACCACTATCATCGAATAACAATCTGATCTTACGACTACACAAATCATTTTTTATTAAATACATTATATTATTACTATCAACATAATGGCTATTTAATTTTTCATATTCTTCGACAATACCAACAGGATTATTCCATATTATTATATCATATAACTTGCCACCATAGAGTATAGTCATGTCGCCTTTAGTATAATCTGTCACCACTAAGTAAGTTATGAATCGATCGTTAACATCATCATCATCTACTGCTGCTATATCAGCTTCAACACAAGGTAAGATTTTAATATTATTATTAACTCTCTCTATACCCAACCTTTCTACTAATTCTTTATAATTTCTACCCACTTTAAATAATTCTATCTCCCCATCAACACACAACTCTCTTTCAAAATAACTCTCACCATAATGCCATTTCACCCTTTTTCTACTAACCCTTGCAGAAGGTACTACAACTTTATTACTGCACCATCTACCAGATGCATAAAAAATCAAGGGACGACTATTTGTAGACCACACTTCTCCCAAATACACTCGTGAAGCATTTTCTTCACCCACGACCACAACACCACGGGAAAAGTTTACCCTCTGCAACCCTTCTACCAGTAAACTCTCTCTACACTTTCTCTCTAACTCATCAACACTCTCTATCACTTCATTATCAAATTCTACTCCCACTATAACTTCATCAGCACTCTCAATATTCACCACCTTACTCTCTAACACCATATTTTTAATTATATTATCATTTTTCTCACCCCTACTTACCGTATTATGTGTTAACTGATCGTCTTTATTTTCGTTTACTTTATCGGACTTTTCACGACTTTCTACCCCCATTTTAATCTAATAATTATTATCACTATTTTATATTTTATTCTCTAACGCTACCACTTCCACTATTTTATTTTCACTAACCCCTTCACTTACCTCGTTACTTCGTTTACTATTGTCATCACTATTCTCGTTCAAGAAAGCGTATAATCCCGTTTTTTGTTCTTTCATTTGTCTGACCTCATTATTGCATTTACGCCAATCATCCTCAGTCATTCTTTTCAAAACCCTTTCAGACTAGTGCATGTATTCCGTACTATTCCATGCTTCCCCTGATCCACTCATTTTATTTTTTTGTGCTTCAGCCATGTTCAAAACAATTATTTATATAATACCCCTTTATTTTACTCAATAATTACACATATTAATTCACAATACTCGCTACAAAACATCAACACCAATATTTTACAGTTATCAAAACATAACCCATATCTACGTCTATTTTCACGTACCTCAAACATTTTTTATTTTATTTCCAATAACCGTTCTGCTCTTCCCAGTAGGCCTACTCCACATAAAATTAAAATTTTATGTCGACTCCCTGTTCCGGAAGCCACTGTAATCTACTCACCTTTATTACTTTAAATTTTTGAAGCGTGGGTACACTCTACAGCCCGTCTCGCTGGCCACGTGGTCGTAAATTCGAACGCTGATTGGATCTTTCCATCGCATGTTCGGCTATGGAATTTCTGTACGTGATTTTCACGTTGGGAAAAGGCGGCACACCTGCGCGCTCGTACGCATGAATAAGAACCCTACCGATCATAAACATTCCTGTGCCGTGCTGTGCCTTCCATGGAGTGACCAAAAAGTACACACTGGGTAAATAAAAGATTACCTCAAAGGTTGTCTACAGATAGTTCAAATGAAATTACTGAAATGACAAACCCCCTTTATTTTGCCCCGGTACAGGTTTGCAGTGCACACATTTATTAATGGCATCGGAGATTGTGAACTTCAGCAAGTGTTACGAATGGCAAGACACCGAAATAGCTCAGAAGCTCTTGTTCACACCCTAGAGTTTGAAGCTGCCAAGTCAGCGTCCCACTACATTAATTGGTGTGTGCCATTACATTACAGTCATAAGATCCCTGTATCACATTGCCGTTACGATGGGTGCAGAAAAACAATGTTGTCGGACACACAATTCAGAAATTCGCAACAATTTGAACGATGGGTTAAGACAGAAGACCGAAATGTTACAACTGTGCAAAACGTGGTCATCTACAGGTAGACTGTTGGGAGAAGAAGATACCAAGAGAAGAGAGTGATCGCACCAATTGGAGAAGTAAAGCCTCATAACACCACACAGTTTCCATGCTACATAAGACCAGTGGAAACTTGATTGTTAATGGGTTTGCGGAAGGTAAACCAACATCATTTACAGTTGACACGGGCGCAACAGTGTCTATTGTGCACCCTGACTTAATCAGCAACCGACGGCCTCAAATTAGCTCTTGTACAATACAGACTGTGACTGGAAGCCCCGTCAAGGTGCTAGGAAAGGTAGACGTATGTGTACGAATGGGTCTTCTCAAGTTTACCCACCAAATGCTCGTTGCAGACATTGTCGATGAAGTGATTCTTGGCATGGACATTATGAATGCCTACGTATTCGTTGTGAACTTAAGAGAGAATGTCCTGAAGGTTGGCCAAGAGAAGATAAAGCTTTGCATGGCTAAAATGCCAGGGTCTACCAACCATTCGATTAAGCGAGTGGTAGTCAAAGAAAAAGTCAACAGGTCTGGTCAAGAGGAACTCTCCCTATTGCAAGCAGAAATGGAGGAAGAACTACCAGAGGAAATACAAATAAGTGTAACGACAAAAGAAGTGATTGGAAAGCCAGCTATGGGTGTCGAGACAAAACTCTTGCTTGTTCCTGAGCTGGTAGAAGCGCCCGACGGCAAAGTGGCTGAAGATGAGGTTACACAAGAGGTTGTTGACGAGAACCAAACAAACGTGGATCAGCCAGTGGTGTTTAGGTCATCAGTACATGACGCAATGAGAGTGATTCCGGCAAAACTAGTGGTTGAGCGGAAGACTCGCATTCCTGGGAACATGATATTCGGATCACACGGGACTGAATTCAAAGAACCGGAGAATTATCTTTAGCAAGGACGTCCACCGAGGTCGCCTGGTCGAGTATTACTTCAGAGACGGTTTGCCAGTTCGGGACAAACAGGCTTAAGGAGGAGGCAGTGTTACGACATTACAGAACAGTCTACGTGTTTGTCGAATGTGTCAGAAGGATCTCGCTCTAATGTGTGTGGCATACGTGACTCTAGACGCATTCGCGAGAGGTTTCTCGAAGCCGCCAGCCGTGCGGACTGTGTCAAGGCCTCAATTAATTACGTAGTACACAATTACGCTTAGACGTAGCTTTGAACGTTCTGGTCTGTGAGGGGAGGTATAAATACATGGCGGCAGCGGCCTTAGTTTTCAGTATTAGTTGCGATTCAGTTACAGTGCGGTTCGAGAGTTATGATCGGGAGAGATTACTGTGTGGTTTCAAGTGGTTATTAGTGAAGTGTTTAATAATTGGGCGGGATAATTGTAATACAATTGTGTTTTAATATTAGTGGACATTTTAATGCATGTGAACAATTTTTACTTGATTTGTTGTAAGAGACTGTGTTGTTAATTACGAACAATTTAACTGTAAAAATTAAAGCTGGTGATTAGTGACTTAATTGGTGTCTTACATTTTGTTTCCATTGTACCTACGACGGTCAAGGAGACCATCGTAACAATACAAAAACCTCTAAGGAACAGAACAAAACCTTATAACAAGTATACTTAAAGAGACAAAGGTTGATAATATTATCCCAAATGTGAATGACAGCAGTTGTAAATGTAAGTACCAGTGTTTGTAATCTACTCACCTTTATTACTTTAAATTTATTTGAATATTGTTTACTTTATTTCATCCATTGTCCGGACGCCATCTTTAAAGATACCAACAATGAAACATAAAATTTTCTTACCTTCGGGCCAGTTTTTGGTTAGGCGAACTGAAATAGCAGAACGTGTTATTTTCAATAAATTACTCTTATATTTTTTGTTTACCAATGACATTCCCTTTTTATTGTACTCATAACTCTTGTACATTGAATCCTACTTTGAACAATGAACACTTCTATTCGGCCATGAGGCGCAATTTATTAAATCAAGTTAGAAGTAATTATTCCCATTAATATTTTACATTCTCACCAAAATAAAGTATAATAAATCATCACTTGAAGTTATATATATAATAGAACACAACCCAGCACTTCTTAAAGATAGATTTTTTTCATTCACCCAATCACGCACTCTTTCATACTGCACATGTTTTATATTCCCCTTATAAAGCTCATTTTAAATAAACATTTCTTTTAATAGAATTTTGAATGGTTTGAATTTATTTATTCCTGATTGGAAAAGTTATCTGATGTTTCGTTGTAGTACTTATCTGGTTACAGGTGAGTCCATCTTATTGCACACATTCCTGCTATTTCGTGGACGCATGCACTTTTCTGAGATAATATATTTTTACATAGTAACTGTTATTTTACAATTTTGTTCCGATTTTGCGTAATATTTCACATTTTTGGTTGGGTGCACCCGAGATTTAGTTTCGGAACTTTTATACGTGTCCGGCCGGCACAAGCTGTGATACGTGACTGAGAACGAATGCACTGCGTTATTTTCTGAGCTGGAGAGGGTGTCACGTCACCAATCTTATTGTCTTCAGACTATGACGACTCAAATTTTAAGGCGAGGCGAATTGCGCACTGCATTCCATGTGACGTTTTTGCAGGCTTGGCTTGGTGACTTAATAGGTCAAAGTTCGTCTGGCGAAATATAGTTGTTTTCGCGTATACAATGTTGACCTTGATACAACTTCCACTCGCTTGATATTACGTCGTTATAAAACTTTACCATTTATTTATGCTTTTGAATTAACAATAAAATTTATATTTGTTTTTCCCCAAAACACTATGTAGACAGAAATGTTCCGTTACAATACCCCCCCCCCCAATGAGAGGTTTTATGCCATAGCATAAAAACTCTCATTGACACACTCATACTTCCTAAAGGGATCAGCCAGGATATGTCGCCACAACCCCCTTTACGGTTTATAAAAAAAAATAGTTAACTTACCCCTGGTCCAGTGACTGTGACTGCACCTGAATGACCTTACTGGACTTCTCTCTCGAGATCCCAACACCACAAGGCCAGTCAGGCACTTGACGCTCCGGGTCTGACGCGCTGGCCAGCTCAGGACCGCCGCCACAGCATCACCAGACACTGAAACATCAGATTAAAAATCAAATAGTGTCCTTGCATAATACCATATTCCTAACTGATCTGTCTCCCTTTAGCTATGTGCTGGTTTGCGTTAAGAAGCACTGGGTTTTCCCTTAACTCCTAACGTATATATGCATACAATATCTATTATAACAAAATGTAAAACATCCAGCCTCAATATCGACATTCTTCATACCCTTCTCTTGTTACACCTTATTCCCAAAATTCAAAATATTTCTCTGATTCTATCAGACTTTAAATAAACATTTCCCATTACAACATTACAAATACCTTCCCTTGTAGAATACCTATTTCAAAACAATTAAATTCCATAATAAAAATCTTATATTGAACAAAACACATTTAAATCTACTACTTTAGAACAAATTATCTACCTGAAAATGTCAATCATCTTCCATTGTCATAATATTTCTTAACTCAATACAAATTCATTTAATTATCTCATCAGCTCATCAACATAATTTATTTTAATATTTACTAATGCGTTACTCATACTTTAGTAACCTCCTTCCACACACACTATGGCCCCCCCCCTGGACTGTAGCACCCAGCTGCCTCCACAAGAACTGAATTCAAGGAGGAATTTTGTCGTCTCCTGTCCTTGCTTCGGCATTACATTTAAAGTTCAGATAAAGTTACCCCTAAAGGTTTACAAAATCCTACTGATTATATATTCACAACCTTAAAACGGTTCTATCACCCTTTTATTTGTTCCCACGCGAACGGTTGATAGCCGCTGTTCCATAGTTCCGGTATGATTTCCCCCTGAGTCGTTAATTTCAATTTCAAACCAATTTCACAGGCAACCAACCATGGTCAGTTTTACAATATCTGCCCACAGCTGGTTGTCAGCCAAAACCACGATTAGTGTTGGGGAAACAGTAATCGCCCGAAATGTGGGGAAATCTGTCATTAGCATGTTTTAACAAATCATTTTTTATACAGTGTACCATATTATTTTCCATATAATATTGTATAATGTTTGTGTACAGTGTATGTTACGCCCTATTTAGGCCCCCGTTGATTGTAACATGCATCGATGTTACTCAATCAACCCTTACCGCTATCTATAGTGACAACATGCCATCACTATAATAGCATATCTTATAACTAAACTTATGTCATTCACACTAACATAATATAACATAATAAACATTAACCTTGAACATTAGCATTGCTACATTTAACTAAAGAATTCACCTTTAAATAATTTGTATAGAAAATTATAAACATTACAACTTGAACTTTCTATTAACTCTTTTATATCAACCTTTAATTATTTATCATTTACTGTACCATTAAATTCTCCACAAATTCAAATCTAATAAAATCAACATTCATTTTACATCAAATTTCATTTATTATTACATTTCCACTATGAATTTCTCTATTTTAACATTTCCATCATCAATTAGTTTGGGTGATTCCCTCTCGTTCACAATGATTTGATTTATTGAATGTGCATTTATACATATAACCTTACTCCCTTTCTTCCTTCTAACAACCACTAACAGATTTACATAGGGTGACACCAATCTCTCACTATTTATCTCCAATAAATTCTCTAATTCCACTTAAATCATTTCCCTCTTTCTACAAAATACCTGATACCCTCTTTGTACATAGGGTGTGTGTTCCCTTACCTGCAATTCACATTCATACTCTCTTACCCTCTCTGGAATCTCGGCAAACACTCTTCGAAACTTCTCAAACACCTGCCACAATGATGCACGTTGATCACTCCCTACAACATCACCCTCACTACAAAATTTCACCATCAACTATTTACTCTCCATTTACATTGCTCTCTTTCTCTACATACAGGCACTCCCGCTACTGTGTCCCTACTACTACCCCGTTTCTGTATTACTTTTATTCCAAAATTTTTATTCTGTCTAACACCCATTTAAAATTAACTTTGATTGACTCAAATGCCTTATTGAAATAATCATTATCACCCAAACTCCATCTTTTATCACATTTTGCATTAATATGATCATTGAAAATTACATTAGAAAATTCATAACTTACCTCATAATAACAATGTAACTCAACACCTAAACATGTTGTATGTTTAATCATTTACTATTCATTATAGCATCTAAATCTCAGAAAATCATTTAACTTCATCACCAAAATTCCTTTATACAACATTAATTAATTAATTAATTTCTCTCCAATTATTTATTTCAATCATTTTTTAAACACTAAGTTATTTTAATTACCTTTTAAAATTTCACATTTTCTCTCATCATTTATTTAGTCTGAAAAATGTTATACTTATTATTAAATCAATTCCTATTACCTACATACATTGTTAACATAAGATACAAGTTACAACCTAATGTACTACACAAATACATTTGAGATCAACACATAAAAAAATATACAATCCAAATTATTATCTATCATTTACCACAAATCATTTCATAATACAATCCATGTCAAAACCACACTATTCACATAATTAAATGTTCATAAACAACAACTGTTTAACCACTATCATCGAATAACAATCTGATCTTACGACTACACAAATCATTTTTTATTAAATACATTATATTATTACTATCAACATAATGGCTATTTAATTTTTCATATTCTTCGACAATACCAACAGGATTATTCCATATTATTATATCATATAACTTGCCACCATAGAGTATAGTCATGTCGCCTTTAGTATAATCTGTCACCACTAAGTAAGTTATGAATTGTTCGTTAACATCATCATCATCTACTGCTGCTATATCAGCTTCAACACAAGGTAAGATTTTAATATTATTATTCACTCTCTCTATACCCAACCTTTCTACTAATTCTTTATAATTTCTACCCACTTTAAATAATTCTATCTCCCCATCAACACACAACTCTCTTTCAAAATATCTCTCACCATAATGCCATTTCACCCTTTTTCTACTAACCCTTGCAGAAGGTACTACAACTTTATTACTGCACCATCTACCAGATGCATAAAAAATCAAGGGACGACTATTTGTAGACCACACTTCTCCCAAATACACTCGTAAAGCATTTTCTTCACCCACGACCACAACACCACGGGAAAAGTTTACCCTCTGCAACCCTTCTACCAGTAAACTCTCTCTACACTTTCTCTCTAACTCATCAACACTCTCTATCACTTCATTATCAAATTCTACTCCCACTATAACTTCATCAGCACTCTCAATATTCACCACCTTACTCTCTAACACCATATTTTTAATTATATTATCATTTTTCTCACCCCTACTTACCGTATTATGTGTTAACTGATCGTCTTTATTTTCGTTTACTTTATCGGACTTTTCACGACTTTCTACCCCCATTTTAATCTAATAATTATCATCACTATTTAATATTTTATTCTCTAACGCTACCACTTCCACTATTTTATTTTCACTAACCCCTTCACTTACCTCGTTACTTCGTTTACTAGTGTCATCACTATTCTCGTTCAAGAAAGCGTATAATCCCGTTTTTTGTTCTTTCATTTGTCTGACCTCATTATTGCATTTACGCCAATCATCCTCAGTCATTCTTTTCAAAACCCTTTCAGACTAGTGCATGAATTCCGTACTATTCCATGCTTCCCCTGATCCACTCATTTTATTTTCTTGTGCTTCAGCCATGTTCAAAACAATTATTTATATAATACCCCTTTATTTTACTCAATAATTACACATATTAATTCACAATACTCGCTACAAAACATCAACACCAATATTTTACAGTTATCAAAACATAACCCATATCTACGTCTATTTTCACGTACCTCAAACATTTTTTATTTTATTTCCAATAACCGTTCTGCTCTTCCCAGTAGGCCTACTCCACATAAAATTAAAATTTTATGTCGACTCCCTGTTCCGGAAGCCACTGTAATCTACTCACCTTTATTACTTTAAATTTTTGAAGCGTGGGTACACTCTACAGCCCGTCTCGCTGGCCACGTGGTCGTAAATTCGAACGCTGATTGGATCTTTCCATCGCATGTTCGGCTATGGAATTTCTGTACGTGATTTTCACGTTGGGAAAAGGCGGCACACCCGCGCTCTCGTACGCATGAATAAGAACCCTACCGATCATAAACATTCCTGTGCCGTGCTGTGCCTTCCATGGAGTGACATAAAAGTACACACTGGGTAAATAAAAGATTACCTCAAAGGTTGTCTACAGATAGTTCAAATGAAATTACTGAAATGACAAACCCCCTTTATTTTGCCCCGTTACAGGTTTGCAGTGCACACATTTATTAATGGCATCGGAGATTGTGAACTTCAGCAAGTGTTACGAATGGCAAGACACCGAAATAGCTCAGAAGCTCTTGTTCACACCCTAGAATTTGAAGCTGCCAAGTCAGCGTCCCACTACATTAATTGGTTTGTGCCATTACATTACAGTCATAAGATCCCTGTATCACATTGCCGTTACGATGGGTGCAGAAAAACAATGTTGTCGGACACACAATTCAGAAATTCGCATCAATTTGAACGATGGGTTCAGACAGAAGACCGAAATGTTACAACTGTGCAAAACGTGGTCATCTACAGGTAGACTGTTGGGAGAAGAAGATACCAAGATAAGAGAGTGATCGCACCAATTGGAGAAGTAAAGCCTCAAAACACCACACAGTTTCCATGCTACATAAGACCATTGGAAACTTGATTGTTAATGGGTTTGCGGAAGGTAAACCAACATCATTTACAGTTGACACGGGCGCAACAGTGTCTATTGTGCACCCCGACTTAATCAGCAACCGACGGCCTCAAATTAGCTCTTGTACAATACAGACTGTGACTGGAAGCCCCGTCAAGGTGCTAGGAAAGGTAGACGTATGTGTACGAATGGGTCTTCTCAAGTTTACCCACCAAATGCTCGTTGCAGACATTGTCGATGAAGTGATTCTTGGCATGGACATTATGAATGCCTACGTATTCGTTGTGAACTTAAGAGAGAATGTCCTGAAGGTTGGCCAAGAGAAGATAAAGCTTTGCATGGCTAAAATGCCAGGGTCTACCAACCATTCGATTAAGCGAGTGGTAGTCAAAGAAAAAGTCAACAGGTCTGGTCAAGAGGAACTCTCCCTATTGCAAGCAGAAATGGAGGAAGAACTACCAGAGGAAATACAAATAAGTGTAACGACAAAAGAAGTGATTGGAAAGCCAGCTATGGGTGTCGAGACAAAACTCTTGCTTGTTCCTGAGCTGATAGAAGCGCCGACGGCAAAGTGGCTGAAGATGAGGTTACACAAGAGGTTGTTGACGAGAACCAAACAAACGTGGATCAGCCAGTGGTGTTTAGGTCATCAGTACATGACGCAATGAGAGTGATTCCGGCAAAACTAGTGGTTGAGTGGAAGACTCGCATTCCTGGGAACATGACATTCGGATCACACGGGACTGAATTCAAAGAACCGGAGAATTATCTTTAGCAAGGACGTCCACCGAGATCGCCTGGTCGAGTATTACTTCAGAGACGGTTTGCCAGTTCGGGACAAACAGGCTTAAGGAGGAGGCAGTGTTACGACATTACAGAACAGTCTACGTGTTTGTCGAATGTGTCAGAAGAATCTCGCTCTAATGTGTGTGGCATACGTGACTCTAGACGCATTCGCGAGAGGTTTCTCGAAGCCGCCAGCCGTGCGGACTGTGTCAAGGCCGCAATTAATTACGTAGTACACAATTACGCTAAGACGTAGCTTTGAACGTTCTGGTCTGTGAGGGGAGGTATAAATACATGGCGGCAGCGGCCTTAGTTTTCAGTATTAGTTGCGATTCAGTTACAGTGCGGTTCGAGAGTTATGATCGGGCGAGATTACTGTGTGGTTTCAAGTGGTTATTAGTGAAGTGTTTAAAAATTGGGCGGGATAATTGTAATACAATTGTGTTTTAATATTAGTGGACATTTTAATGCATGTGAACAATTTTTACTTGATTTGTTGTAAGAGACTGTGTTGTTAATTACGAACAATTTAACTGTAAAAATTAAAGCTGGTGATTAGTGACTTAATTGGTGTCTTACATTTTGTTTCCATTGTACCTACGACGGTCAAGGAGACCATCGTAACAATACAAAAACCTCTAAGGAAAGAACAAAACCTTATAACAAGTATACTTAAAGAGACAAAGGTTGATAATATTATCCCAAATGTGAATGACAGCAGTTGTAAATGTAAGTACCAGTGTTTGTAATCTACTCACCTTTATTACTTTAAATTTATTTGAATATTGTTTACTTTATTTCATCCATTGTCCGGACGCCATCTTTAAAGATACCAACAATGAAACATAAAATTTTCTTACCTTCGGGCCAGTTTTTGGTTAGGCGAACTGAAATAGCAGAACGAGTTATTTTCAATAAATTACTCTTATATTTTTTGTTTACCAATGACATTCCCTTTTTATTGTACTCATAACTCTTGTACATTGAATCCTACTTTGAACAATGAACTCTTCTATTCGGCCATGAGGCGCAATTTATTAAATCAAGTTAGAAGTAATTATTCCCATTAACATTTTACATTCTCACCAAAATAAAGTATAATAAATCATCACTTGAAGTCATATATATAATAGAACTCAACCCAGCACTTCTTAAAGATAGATTTTTTTCATTCACCCAATCACGCACTCTTTCATACTGCACGTGTTTTATATTCCCCTTATAAAGCTCATTTTAAATAAACATTTCTTTTAATAGAATTTTGAATGGTTTGAATTTATTTATTCCTGATTGGAAAAGTTATCTGATGTTTCGTTGTAGTACTTATCTGGTTACAGGTGAGTCCATCTTATTGCACACATTCCTGCTATTTCGTGGACGCATGCACTTTTCTGAGATAATATATTTTTACATAGTAACTGTTATTTTACAATTTTGTTCCGATTTTGCGTAATATTTCACATTTTTGGTTGGGTGCACCCGAGATTTAGTTTCGGAACTTTTATACGTGTCCGGCCGGCACAAACTGTGATACGTGACTGAGAACGAATGCACTGCGTTATTTTCTGAGGTGGAGAGGGTGTCACGTCACCAATCTTATTGTCTTCAGACTATGACGACTCAATTTTTAAGGCGATGCGAATTGCGCACTGCATTCCATGTGATGTTTTTGCAGGCTTGGCTTGGTGACTTAATAGGTCAAAGTTCGTCTGGCGAAATATAGTTGTTTTCGCGTATACAATGTTGACCTTGATACAACTTCCACTCGCTTGATATTACGTCGTTATAAAACTTTACCATTTATTTATGCTTTTGAATTAACAATAAAATTTATATTTGTTTTTCCCCAAAACACTATGTAGACAGAAATGTTCCGTTACAATACCCCCCCAATGAGAGGTTTTATGCCATAGCATAAAAACTCTCATTGACACACTCATACTTCCTAAAGGGATCAGCCAGGATATGTCGCCACAACCCCCTTTACGGTTTATAAAAAAAAATATTTAACTTACCCCTGGTCCAGTGACTGTGACTGCACCTGAATGACCTTACTGGACTTCTCTCTCGAGATCCCAACATCACAAGGCCAGTCAGGCACTTGACGCTCCGGGTCTGACGCGCTGGCCAGCTCAGGAACGCCGCCACAGCATCACCAGACACTGAAACATCAGATTAAAAATCAAATAGTGTCCTTGCATAATACCATATTCCTAACTGATCTGTCTCCCTTTAGCTATGTGCTGGTTTGCGTTAAGAAGCACTGGGTTTTCCCTTAACTCCTAACGTATATATGCATACAATATCTATTATAACAAAATGTAAAACATCCAGCCTCAATATCGACATTCTTCATATCCTTCTCTTGTTACACCTTATTCCCAAAATTCAAAATATTTCTCTGATTCTATCAGACTTTAAATAAACATTTCCCATTACAACATTACAAATACCTTCCCTTGTAGAATACCTATTTCAAAACAATTAAATTCCATAATAAAATTCTTATATTGAACAAAACACATTTAAATCTACTACTTTAGAACAAATTATCTACTTGAAAATGTCAATCATCTTCCATTGTCATAATATTTCTTAACTCAATACAAATTCATTTAATTATCTCATCAGCTCATCAACATAATTTATTTTAATATTTACTAATGCGTTACTCATACTATAGTAACCTCCTTCCACACACACTATGGCCCCCCCCTGGACTGTAGCACCCAGCTGCCTTCACAAGAACTGAATTCAAGGAGGAATTTTGTCGTCTCCTGTCCTTGCTTCGGCATTACATTTAAAGTTCAGATAAAGTTACCCCTAAAGGTTTACAAAATCCTACTGATTATATATTCACAACTTTAAAACGGTTCTATCACCCTTTTATTTGTTCCCACGCGAACGGGTGATAGCCGCTGTTCCATAGTTCCGGTATGATTTCCCCCTGAGTCATTAATTTCAATTTCAAACCAATTTCACAGGCAACCAACCATGGTCAGTTTTACAATATCTGCCCACAGCTGGTTGTCAGCCAAAACCACGATTAGTGTTGGTGAAACAGTAATCGCCCGAAATGTGGGGGAATCTGTCATTAGCATGTTTTTAACAAATCATTTTTTATACAGTGTACCATATTAATTTACATATAATATAATATTGTATAATGTTTGTGTACAGTGTATGTTACGCCCTATTTAGGCCCCCGTTGATTGTAACATGCATCGATGTTACTCAATCAACCCTTACCGCTATCTATAGTGACAACATGTTGTCACTATAATAGCATATCTTATAACTAAACTTATGTCATTCACACTAACATAATATAACATAATAAACATTAACCTTGAACATTAGCATTGCTACATTAACTAAAGAATTCACCTTTAAATAATTTGTATAGAAAATTATAAACATTACAACTTGAACTTTCTATTAACTCTTTTATATCAACCTTTAATTATTTATCATTTACTGTACCATTAAATTCTCCACAAATTCAAATCTAATAAAATCAACATTCATTTTACATCACATTTCAATTATTATTACATTTCCACTATGAATTTCTCTATTTTAACATTTCCATCATCAATTAGTTTGGGTGATTCCCTCTCGTTCACAATGATTTGATTTATTGAATGTGCATTTATACATATAACCTTACTCCCTTTCTTCCTTCTAACAACCACTAACAGATTTACATAGGGTGACACCAATCTCTCACTATTTATCTCCAATAAATTCTCTAATTCCACTTAAATCATTTCCCTCTTTCTACAAAATACCTGATACACTCTTTGTACATAGGATGTGTGTTCCCTTACCTGCAATTCACATTCATACCCTCTTACCCTCTCTGGAATCTCGGCAAACACTCTTCGAAACTTCTCAATCACCTGCCACAACGATGCACATTGATCACTCCCTACAACATCACCCTCACTACAAAATTTCACCATCAACTATTTACTCTCCATTTACATTACTCTCTTTCTCTACATACAGGCACTCCCGCTACTGTGTCCCTACTACTACCCCGTTTCTGTATTACTTTTATTCCAAAATTCTTATTCTGTCTAACACTCAGACAAAAATTAACTTTGATTGACTCAAATGCCTTGTTGAAATAATCATTATCACCCAAACTCCATCTTTTATCACATTTTGCATTAATATGATCATTGAAAATTACATTAGAAAATTCATAACTTACCTCATAATAACAATGTAACTCAACACCTAAACATATTGTATGTTTAATCATTTACTATTCATTATAGCATCTAAATCTCAGAAAATCATTTAACTTCATCACCAAAATTCCTTTATACAACATTAATTAATTAATTAATTTCTCTCCAATTATTTAATTCAATCATTTTTTTTAAACACTAAGTTATTTTAATTACCTTTTAAAATTTCACATTTTCTCTCATCATTTATTTAGTCTGAAAAATGTTATACTTATTATTAAATCAATTCCTATTACCTACATACATTGTTAACATAAGATACAAGTTACAACCTAATGTACTACACAAATACATTTGAGATCAACACATAAAAAAATATATAATCCAAATTATTATCTATCATTTACCACAAATCATTTCATAATACAATCCATGTCAAAACCACACTATTCACATAATTAAATGTTCATAAACAACAACTGTTTAACCACTATCATCGAATAACAATCTGATCTTACGACTACACAAATCATTTTTTATTAAATACATTATATTATTACTATCAACATAATGGCTATTTAATTTTTCATATTCTTCCACAATACCAACAGGATTATTCCATATTATTATATCATATAACTTGCCACCATAGAGTATAGTCATGTCGCCTTTAGTATAATCTGTCACCACTAAGTAAGTTATGAATCGATCGTTAACATCATCATCATCTACTGCTGCTATATCAGCTTCAACACAAGGTAAGATTTTAATATTATTATTAACTCTCTCTATACCCAACCTTTCTACTAATTCTTTATAATTTCTACCCACTTTAAATAATTCTATCTCCCCATCAACACACAACTCTCTTTCAAAATATCTCTCACCATAATGCCATTTCACCCTTTTTCTACTAACCCTTGCAGAAGGTACTACAACTTTATTACTGCACCATCTACCAGATGCATAAAAAATCAAGGGACGACTATTTGTAGACCACACTTCTCCCAAATACACTCGTGAAGCATTTTCTTCACCCACGACCACAACACCACGGGAAAAGTTTACCCTCTGCAACCCTTCTACCAGTAAACTCTCTCTACACTTTCTCTCTAACTCATCAACACTCTCTATCACTTCATTATCAAATTCTACTCCCACTATAACTTCATCAGCACTCTCAATATTCACCACCTTACTCTCTAACACCATATTTTTAATTATATTATCATTTTTCTCACCCCTACTTACGTATTATGTGTTAACTGATCGTCTTTATTTTCGTTTACTTTATCGGACTTTTCACGACTTTCTACCCCCATTTTAATCTAATAATTATTATCACTATTTTATATTTTATTCTCTAACGCTACCACTTCCACTATTTTATTTTCACTAACCCCTTCACTTACCTCGTTACTTCGTTTACTAGTGTCATCACTATTCTCGTTCAAGAAAGCGTATAATCCCGTTTTTTGTTCTTTCATTTGTCTGACCTCATTATTGCATTTACGCCAATCATCCTCGGTCATTCTTTTCAAAACCCTTTCAGACTAGTGCATGTATTCCGTACTATTCCATGCTTCCCCTGATCCACTCATTTTATTTTTTTGTGCTTCAGCCATGTTCAAAACAATTATTTATATAATACCCCTTTATTTTACTCAATAATTAGACATATTAATTCACAATACTCGCTACAAAACATCAACACCAATATTTTACAGTTATCAAAACATAACCCATATCTACGTCTATTTTCACGTACCTCAAACATTTTTTATTTTATTTCCAATAACCGTTCTGCTCTTCCCAGTAGGCCTACTCCACATAAAATTAAAATTTTATGTCGACTCCCTGTTCCGGAAGCCACTGTAATCTACTCACCTTTATTACTTTAAATTTTTGAAGCGTGGGTACACTCTACAGCCCGTCTCGCTGGCCACGTGGTCGTAAATTCGAACGCTGATTGGATCTTTCCATCGCATGTTCGGCTATGGAATTTCTGTACGTGATTTTCACGTTGGGAAAAGGCGGCACACCTGCGCCCTCGTACGCATGAATAAGAACCCTACCGATCATAAACATTCCTGTGCCGTGCTGTGCCTTCCATGGAGTGACCAAAAAGTACACACTGGGTAAATAAAAGATTACCTCAAAGGTTGTCTACAGAAAGTTCAAATGAAATTACTGAAATGACAAACCCCCTTTATTTTGCCCCGGTACAGGTTTGCAGTGCACACATTTATTAATGGCATCGGAGATTGTGAACTTCAGCAAGTGTTGCGAATGGCAAGACACCGAAATAGCTCAGAAGCTCTTGTTCACACCCTAGAGTTTGAAGCTGCCAAGTCAGCGTCCCACTACATTAATTGGTTTGTGCCATTACATTACAGTCATAAGATCCCTGTATCACATTGCCGTTACGATGGGTGCAGAAAAACAATGTTGTCGGACACACAATTCAGAAAATGGCAACAATTTGAACGATGGGTTAAGACAGAAGACCGAAATGTTACAACTGTGCAAAACGTGGTCATCTACAGGTAGACTGTTGGGAGAAGAAGATACCAAGAGAAGAGAGTGATCGCACCAATTGGAGAAGTAAAGCCTCATAACACCACACAGTTTCCATGCTACATAAGACCAGAGGAAACTTGATTGTTAATGGGTTTGCGGAAGGTAAACCAACATCATTTACAGTTGACACGGGCGCAACAGTGTCTATTGTGCACCCTGACTTAATCAGCAACCGACGGCCTCAAATTAGCTCTTGTACAATACAGACTGTGACTGGAAGCCCCGTCAAGGTGCTAGGAAAGGTAGACGTATGTGTACGCCTTTGTCTTCTAAAGTTTACCCACCAAATGCTCGTTGCAGACATTGTCGATGAAGTGATTCTTGGCATGGACATTATGAATGCCTACGTATTCGTTGTGGACTTAAGAGAGAATGTCCTGAAGGTTGGCCAAGAGAAGATAAAGCTTTGCATGGCTAAAATACCAGGGTCTACCAACCATTCGATTAAGCGAGTGGTAGTCAAAGAAAAAGTCAACAGGTCTGGTCAAGAGGAACTCTCCCTATTGCAAGCAGAAATGGAGGAAGAACTACCAGAGGAAATACAAATAAGTGTAACGACAAAAGAAGTGATTGGAAAGCCAGCTATGGGTGTCGAGACAAAACTCTTGCTTGTTCCTGAGCTGGTAGAAGCGCCCGACGGCAAAGTGGCTGAAGATGAGGTTACATAAGAGGTTGTTGACGAGAACCAAACAAACGTGGATCAGCCAGTGGTGTTTAGGTCATCAGTACATGACGCAATGAGAGTGATTCCGGCAAAACTAGTGGTTGAGCGGAAGACTCGCATTCCTGGGAACATGACATTCGGATCACACGGGACTGAATTCAAAGAACCGGAGAATTATCTTTAGCAAGGACGTCCACCGAGATCGCCTGGTCGAGTATTACTTCAGAGACGGTTTGCCAGTTCGGGACAAACAGGCTTAAGGAGGAGGCAGTGTTACGACATTACAGAACAGTCTACGTGTTTGTCGAATGTGTCAGAAGGATCTCGCTCTAATGTGTGTGGCATACGTGACTCTAGACGCATTCGCGAGAGGTTTCTCGAAGCCGCCAGCCGTGCGGACTGTGTCAAGGCCGCAATTAATTACGTAGTACACAATTACGCTAAGACGTAGCTTTGAACGTTCTGGTCTGCGAGGGGAGGTATAAATACATGGCGGCAGCGGCCTTAGTTTTCAGTATTAGTTGCGATTCAGTTACAGTGCGGTTCGAGAGTTATGATCGGGAGAGATTACTGTGTGGTTTCAAGTGGTTATTAGTGAAGTGTTTAATAATTGGGCGGGATAATTGTAATACAATTGTGTTTTAATATTAGTGGACATTTTAATGCATGTGAACAATTTTTACTTGATTTGTTGTAAGAGACTGTGTTGTTAATTACGAACAATTTAACTGTAAAAATTAAAGCTGGTGATTAGTGACTTAATTGGTGTCTTACATTTTGTTTCCATTGTACCTACGACGGTCAAGGAGACCATCGTAACAATACAAAAACCTCTAAGGAACAGAACAAAACCTTATAACAAGTATACTTAAAGAGACAAAGGTTGATAATATTATCCCAAATGTGAATGACAGCAGTTGTAAATGTAAGTACCAGTGTTTGTAATCTACTCACCTTTATTACTTTAAATTTATTTGAATATTGTTTACTTTATTTCATCCATTGTCCGGACGCCATCTTTAAAGATACCAACAATGAAACATAAAATTTTCTTACCTTCGGGCCAGTTTTTGGTTAGGCGAACTGAAATAGCAGAACGTGTTATTTTCAATAAATTACTCTTATATTTTTTGTTTACCAATGACATTCCCTTTTTATTGTACTCATAACTCTTGTACATTGAATCCTACTTTGAACAATGAACACTTCTATTCGGCCATGAGGCGCAATTTATTAAATCAAGTTAGAAGTAATTATTCCCATTAATATTTTACATTCTCACCAAAACAAAGTATAATAAATCATCACTTGAAGTTATATATATAATAGAAGACAACCCAGCACTTCTTAAAGATAGATTTTTTTCATTCACCCAATCACGCACTCTTTCATACTGCACATGTTTTATATTCCCCTTATAAAGCTCATTTTAAATAAACATTTCTTTTAATAGAATTTTGAATTTATTTATTCCTGATTGGAAAAGTTATCTGATGTTTCGTTGTAGTACTTATCTGGTTACAGGTGAGTCCATCTTATTGCACACATTCCTGCTATTTCGTGGACGCATGCACTTTTCTGAGATAATATATTTTTACATAGTAACTGTTATTTTACAATTTTGTTCCGATTTTGCGTAATATTTCACATTTTTGGTTGGGTGCACCCGAGATTTAGTTTCGGAACTTTTATACGTGTCCGGCCGGCACAAGCTGTGATACGTGACTGAGAACGAATGCACTGCGTTATTTTCTGAGGTGGAGAGGGTGTCACGTCACCAATCTTATTGTCTTCAGACTATGATGACTCAATTTTTAAGGCGAGGCGAATTGCGCACTGCATTCCATGTGACGTTTTTGCAGGCTTGGCTTGGTGACTTAATAGGTCAAAGTTCGTCTGGCGAAATATAGTTGTTTTCGCGTATACAATGTTGACCTTGATACAACTTCCACTCGCTTGATATTACGTCGTTATAAAACTTTACCATTTATTTATGCTTTTGAATTAACAATAAAATTTATATTTGTTTTTCCCCAAAACACTATGTAGACAGAAATGTTCCGTTACAATACCCCCCCAATGAGAGGTTTTATGCCATAGCATAAAAACTCTCATTGACACACTCATACTTCCTAAAGGGATCAGCCAGAATATGTCGCTACAACTCCCTTTACGGTTTATAAAAAAAAATAGTTAACTTACCCCTGGTCCAGTGACTGTGACTGCACCTGAATGACCTTACTGGACTTCTCTCTCGAGATCCCAACACCACAAGGCCAGTCAGGCACTTGACGCTCCGGGTCTGACGCGCTGGCCAGCTCAGGACCGCCGCCACAGCATCACCAGACACTGAAACATCAGATTAAAAATCAAATAGTGTCCTTGCATAATACCATATTCCTAACTGATCTGTCTCCCTTTAGCTATGTGCTGGTTTGCGTTAAGAAGCACTGGGTTTTCCCTTAACTCCTAACGTATATATGCATACAATATCTATTATAACAAAATGTAAAACATCCAGCCTCAATATCGACATTCTTCATACCCTTCTCTTGTTACACCTTATTCCCAAAATTCAAATTATTCTCTGATTCTATCAGACTTTAAATAAACATTTCCCATTACAACATTACAAATACCTTCCCTTGTAGAATACCTATTTCAAAACAATTAAATTCCATAATAAAATTCTTATATTGAACAAAACACATTTAAATCTACTATTTTAGAACAAATTATCTACTTGAAAATGTCAATCATCTTCCATTGTCATAATATTTCTTAACTCAATACAAATTCATTTAATTATCTCATCAGCTCATCAACATAATTTATTTTAATATTTACTAATGCGTTACTCATACTTTAGTAACCTCCTTCCACACACACTATGCCCCCCCCCTGGACTGTAGCACCCAGCTGCCTTCACAAGAACTGAATTCAAGGAGGAATTTTGTCGTCTCCTGTCCTTGCTTCGGCATTACATTTAAAGTTCAGATAAAGTTACCCCTAAAGGTTTACAAAATCCTACTGATTATATATTCACAACCTTAAAACGGTTCTATCACCCTTTTATTTGTTCCCACGCGAACGGGTGATAGCCGCTGTTCCATAGTTCCGGTATGATGTCCCCCTGAGTCGTTAATTTCAATTTCAAACCAATTTCACAGGCAACCAACCATGGTCAGTTTTACAATATCTGCCCACAGGTGGTTGTCTGCCAAAACGGCGATTAGTGTTGGTGAAACAGTAATCACCCGAAATGTGGGGAAATCTGTCATTAGCATGTTTTTAACAAATCATTTTTTATACACTGTACCATATTAATTTACATATAATATAATATTGTATAATGTTTGTGTACAGTGTATGTTACGCCCTATTTAGGCCCCTGTTGATTGTAACATGCGTCGATGTTACTCCATCAACCCTTACCGCTATCTATAGTGACAACATGCCGTCAGTATAATAGCATATCTTATAACTAAACTTATGTCATTCACACTAACATAATATAACATAATAAACATTAACCTTGAACATTAGCATTGCTACATTTAACTAAAGAGTTCACCTTTAAATAATTTGTATAGAAAATTATAAACATTACAACTTGAACTTTCTATTAACTCTTTTATATCAACCTTTAATTATTTATCATTTATTGTACCATTAAATTCTCCACAAATTCAAATCTAATAAAATCAACATTCATTTTACATCACATTTCATTTATTATTACATTTCCACTATGAATTTCTCTATTTTAACATTTCCATCATCAATTAGTTTGGGTGATTCCCTCTCGTTCACAATGATTTGATTTATTGAATGTGCATTTATACATATAACCTTACTCCCTTTCTTCCTTCTAACAACCACTAACAGATTTACATAGGGTGACACCAATCTCTCACTATTTATCTCCAATAAATTCTCTAATTCCACTTAAATCATTTCCCTCTTTCTACAAAATACCTGATACCCTCTTTGTACATAGGATGTGTGTTCCCTTACCTGCAATTCACATTCATACCCTCTTGCCCTTCCTGGAATCTCGGCAAACACTCTTCGAAACTTCTCAATCACCTGCCACAACGATGCACGTTGATCACTCCCTACAACATCACCCTCACTACAAAATTTCACCATCAACTATTTACTCTCCATTTACATTACTCTCTTTCTCTACATACAGGCACTCCCGCTACTGTGTCCCTACTACTACCCCGTTTCTGTATTACTTTTATTCCAAAATTCTTATTCTGTCTAACACCCATTTAAAATTAACTTTGATTGACTCAAATGCCTTATTGAAATAATCATTATCACCCAAACTCCATCTTTTATCACATTTTGCATTAATATGATCATTGAAAATTACATTAGAAAATTCATAACTTACCTCATAATAACAATGTAACTCAACACCTAAACATATTGTATGTTTAATCATTTACTATTCATTATAGCATCTAAATCTCAGAAAATCATTTAACTTCATCACCAAAATTCCTTTATACAACATTAATTAATTAATTAATTTCTCTCCAATTATTTAATTCAATCATTTTTTTAAACACTAAGTTACTTTAATTACCTTTTAAAATTTCACATTTTCTCTCATCATTTATTTAGTCTGAAAAATGTTATACTTATTATTAAATCAATTCCTATTACCTACATACATTGTTAACATAAGATACAAGTTACAACCTAATGTACTACACAAATACATTTGAGATCAACACATAAAAAAATATACAATCCAAATTATTATCTATCATTTACCACAAATCATTTCATAATACAATCCATGTCAAAACCACACTATTCACATAATTAAATGTTCATAAACAACAACTGTTTAACCACTATCATCGAATAACAATCTGATCTTACGACTACACAAATCATTTTTTATTAAATACATTATATTATTACTATCAACATAATGGCTATTTAATTTTTCATATTCTTCCACAATACCAACAGGATTATTCCATATTATTATATCATATAACTTGCCACCATAGAGTATAGTCATGTCGCCTTTAGTATAATCTGTCACCACTAAGTAAGTTATGAATTGATCGTTAACATCATCATCATCATCTACTGCTGCTATATCAGCTTCAACACAAGGTAAGATTTTAATATTATTATTCACTCTCTCTATACCCAACCTTTCTACTAATTCTTTATAATTTCTACCCGCTTTAAATAATTCTATCTCCCCATCAACACACAACTCTCTTGCAAAATATCTCTCACCATAATGCCATTTCACCCTTTTTCTACTAACCCTTGCAGAAGGTACTACAACTTTATTACTGCACCATCTACCAGATGCATAAAAAATCAAGGGACGACTATTTGTAGACCATACTGCTCCCAAATACACTCGTGAAGCATTTTCTTCACCCACGACCACAACACCACGGGAAAAGTTTACCCTCTGCAACCCCTCTACCTGTAAACTCTCTCTACACTTTCTCTCTAACTCATCAACACTCTCTATCACTTCATTATCAAATTCTACTCCCACTATAACTTCATCAGCACTCTCAATATTCACCACCTTACTCTATAACACCATATTTTTAATTATATTATCATTTTTCTCACCCCTACTTACCGTATTATGTGTTAACTGATCGTCTTTATTTTCGTTTACTTTATCGGACTTTTCACGACTTTCTACCCCCATTTTAATCTAATAATTATCATCACTATTTAATATTTTATTCTCTAACGCTACCACTTCCGCTATTTTACTTTCACTAACCCCTTCACTTACCTCATTACTTCGTTTACTAGTGTCATCACTATTCTCGTTCAAGAAAGCGTATAATCCCGTTTTTTGTTCTTTCATTTGTCTGACCTCATTATTGCATGTACGCCAATCATCCTCAGTTATTCTTTTCAAAACCCTTTCAATCTAGTGCATGAATTCCGTACTATTCCATGCTTCCCCTGATCCACTCATTTTATTTTCTTGTGCTTCAGCCATGTTCAAAAAATTATTTATATAATACCCCTTTATTTTACTCAATAATTACACATATTAATTCACAATACTCGCTACAAAACATCAACACCAATATTTTACAGTTATCAAAACATAACCCATATCTACGTCTATTTTCACGTACCTCAAACATTTTTTATTTTATTTCCAATAACCGACGGCCTCAAATTAGCTCTTGTACAATACAGACTGTGACTGGAAGCCCCGTCAAGGTGCTAGGAAAGGTAGACGTATGTGTACGCCTGGGTCTTCTCAAGTTTACCCACCAAATGCTCGTTGCAGACATTGTCGATGAAGTGATTCTTGGCATGGACATTATGAATGCCTACGTATTCGTTGTGGACTTAATAGAGAATGTCCTGAAGGTTGGCCAAGAGAAGATAAAGCTTTGCATGGCTAAAATGCCAGGGTCTACCAACCATTCGTTTAAGCGAGTGGTAGTCAAAGAAAAAGTCAACAGGTCTGGTCAAGAGGAACTCTCCCTATTGCAAGCAGAAATGGAGGAAGAACTACCAGAGGAAATACAAATAAGTGTAACGACAAAAGAAGTGATTGGAAAGCCAACTATGGGTGTCGAGACAAAACTCTTGCTTGTTTCTGAGATGATAGAAGCGCCCGACGGCAAAGTGGCTGAAGATGAGGTTACACAAGAGGTTGTTGACGAGAACCAAACAAACGTGGATCAGCCAGTGATGTTTAGGTCATCAGTACATGACGCAATGAGAGTGATTCCGGCAAAACTAGTGGTTGAGCGGAAGACTCGCATTCCTGGGAACATGATATTCGGATCACACGGGACTGAATTCAAAGAACCGGAGAATTATCTTTAGCAAGGACGTCCACCGAGATCGCCTGGTCGAGTATTACTTCAGAGACGGTTTTCCAGTTCGGGACAAACAGGCTTAAGGAGGAGGCAGTGTTACGACATTACAGAACAGTCTACGTGTTTGTCGAATGTGCCAGAAGGATCTCGCTCTAATGTGTGTGGCATACGTGACTCTAGACGCATTCGCGAGAGGTTTCTCGAAGCCGCCAGCCGTGCGGACTGTGTCATGGCCGCAATTAATTACGTAGTACACACTTACGCTAAGACGTAGCTTTGAACGTTCTGGTCTGTGAGGGGAGGTATAAATACATGGCGGCAGCGGCCTTAGTTTTCAGTATTAGTTGCGATTCAGTTACAGTGCGGTTCGAGAGTTATGATCGGGCGAGATTACTGTGTGGTTTCAAGTGGTTATTAGTGAAGTGTTTAGTAATTGGGCGGGATAATTGTAATACAATTGTGTTTTAATATTAGTGGACATTTTAATGCATGTGAACAATTTTTACTTGATTTGTTGTAAGAGACTGTGTTGTTAATTACGAACAATTTAACTGTAAAAATTAAAGCTGGTGATTAGTGACTTAATTGGTGTCTTACATTTTGTTTCCATTGTACCTACGACGGTCAAGGAGACCATCGTAACAATACAAAAACCTCTAAGGAACAGAACAAAACCTTATAACAAGTATACTTAAAGAGACAAAGGTTGATAATATTATCCCAAATGTGAATGACAGCAGTTGTAAATGTAAGTACCAGTGTTTGTAATCTACTCACCTTTATTACTTTAAATTTATTTGAATATTGTTTACTTTATTTCATCCATTGTCCGGACGCCATCTTTAAAGATACCAACAATGAAACTTAAAATTTTCTTACCTTCGGGCCAGTTTTTGGTTAGGCGAACTGAAATAGCAGAACGTGTTATTTTCAATAAATTACTCTTATATTTTTTATTTACCAATGACATTCCCTTTTTATTGTACTCATAACTCTTGTACATTGAATCCTACTTTGAACAATGAACACTTCTATTCGGCCATGAGGCGCAATTTATTAAATCAAGTTAGAAGTAATTATTCCCATTAACATTTTACATTCTCACCAAAATAAAGTATAATAAATCATCACTTGAAGTTATATATATAATAGAACACAACCCAGCACTTCTTAAAGATAGATTTTTTTCATTCACCCAATCACGCACTCTTCCATACTGCACATGTTTTATATTCCCCTTATAAAGCTCATTTTAAATAAACATTTCTTTTAATAGAATTTTGAATTTATTTATTCCTGATTGGAAAAGATATCTGATGTTTCGTTGTAGTACTTATCTGGTTACAGGTGAGTCCATCTTATTGCACACATTCCTGCAATTTCGTGGACGCATGCACTTTTATGAGATAATATATTTTTACATAGTAACTGTTATTTTACAATTTTGTTCCGATTTTGCGTAATATTTCACATTTTTGGTTGGGTGCACCCGAGATTTAGTTTCGGAACTTTTATACGTGTCCGGCCGGCACAAGCTGTGATACGTGACTGAGAACGAATGCACTGCGTTATTTTCTGAGGTGGAGAGGGTGTCACGTCACCAATCTTATTGTCTTCAGACTATGATGACTCAATTTTTAAGGCGAGGCGAATTGCGCACTGCATTCCATGTGACGTTTTTGCAGGCTTGGCTTGGTGACTTAATAGGTCAAAGTTCGTCTGGCGAAATATAGTTGTTTTCGCGTATACAATGTTGACCTTGATACAACTTCCACTCGCTTGATATTACGTCGTTATAAAACTTTACCATTTATTTATGCTTTTGAATTAACAATAAAATTTATATTTGTTTTTCCCCAAAACACTATGTAGACAGAAATGTTCCGTTACAATACCCCCCCAATGAGAGGTTTTATGCCATAGCATAAAAACTCTCATTGACACACTCATACTTCCTAAAGGGATCAGCCAGAATATGTCGCTACAACTCCCTTTACGGTTTATAAAAAAAAATAGTTAACTTACCCCTGGTCCAGTGACTGTGACTGCACCTGAATGACCTTACTGGACTTCTCTCTCGAGATCCCAACACCACAAGGCCAGTCAGGCACTTGACGCTCCGGGTCTGACGCGCTGGCCAGCTCAGGACCGCCGCCACAGCATCACCAGACACTGAAACATCAGATTAAAAATCAAATAGTGTCCTTGCATAATACCATATTCCTAACTGATCTGTCTCCCTTTAGCTATGTGCTGGTTTGCGTTAAGAAGCACTGGGTTTTCCCTTAACTCCTAACGTATATATGCATACAATATCTATTATAACAAAATGTAAAACATCCAGCCTCAATATCGACATTCTTCATACCCTTCTCTTGTTACACCTTATTCCCAAAATTCAAATTATTCTCTGATTCTATCAGACTTTAAATAAACATTTCCCATTACAACATTACAAATACCTTCCCTTGTAGAATACCTATTTCAAAACAATTAAATTCCATAATAAAATTCTTATATTGAACAAAACACATTTAAATCTACTATTTTAGAACAAATTATCTACTTGAAAATGTCAATCATCTTCCATTGTCATAATATTTCTTAACTCAATACAAATTCATTTAATTATCTCATCAGCTCATCAACATAATTTATTTTAATATTTACTAATGCGTTACTCATACTTTAGTAACCTCCTTCCACACACACTATGCCCCCCCCCTGGACTGTAGCACCCAGCTGCCTTCACAAGAACTGAATTCAAGGAGGAATTTTGTCGTCTCCTGTCCTTGCTTCGGCATTACATTTAAAGTTCAGATAAAGTTACCCCTAAAGGTTTACAAAATCCTACTGATTATATATTCACAACCTTAAAACGGTTCTATCACCCTTTTATTTGTTCCCACGCGAACGGGTGATAGCCGCTGTTCCATAGTTCCGGTATGATGTCCCCCTGAGTCGTTAATTTCAATTTCAAACCAATTTCACAGGCAACCAACCATGGTCAGTTTTACAATATCTGCCCACAGGTGGTTGTCTGCCAAAACGGCGATTAGTGTTGGTGAAACAGTAATCACCCGAAATGTGGGGAAATCTGTCATTAGCATGTTTTTAACAAATCATTTTTTATACACTGTACCATATTAATTTACATATAATATAATATTGTATAATGTTTGTGTACAGTGTATGTTACGCCCTATTTAGGCCCCCGTTGATTGTAACATGCGTCGATGTTACTCCATCAACCCTTACCGCTATCTATAGTGACAACATGCCGTCAGTATAATAGCATATCTTATAACTAAACTTATGTCATTTACACTAACATAATATAACATAATAAACATTAACCTTGAACATTAGCATTGCTACATTTAACTAAAGAGTTCACCTTTAAATAATTTGTATAGAAAATTATAAACATTACAACTTGAACTTTCTATTAACTCTTTTATATCAACCTTTAATTATTTATCATTTATTGTACCATTAAATTCTCCACAAATTCAAATCTAATAAAATCAACATTCATTTTACATCACATTTCATTTATTATTACATTTCCACTATGAATTTCTCTATTTTAACATTTCCATCATCAATTAGTTTGGGTGATTCCCTCTCGTTCACAATGATTTGATTTATTGAATGTGCATTTATACATATAACCTTACTCCCTTTCTTCCTTCTAACAACCACTAACAGATTTACATAGGGTGACACCAATCTCTCACTATTTATCTCCAATAAATTCTCTAATTCCACTTAAATCATTTCCCTCTTTCTACAAAATACCTGATACCCTCTTTGTACATAGGATGTGTGTTCCCTTACCTGCAATTCACATTCATACCCTCTTGCCCTTCCTGGAATCTCGGCAAACACTCTTCGAAACTTCTCAATCACCTGCCACAACGATGCACGTTGATCACTCCCTACAACATCACCCTCACTACAAAATTTCACCATCAACTATTTACTCTCCATTTACATTACTCTCTTTCTCTACATACAGGCACTCCCGCTACTGTGTCCCTACTACTACCCCGTTTCTGTATTACTTTTATTCCAAAATTCTTATTCTGTCTAACACCCATTTAAAATTAACTTTGATTGACTCAAATGCCTTATTGAAATAATCATTATCACCCAAACTCCATCTTTTATCACATTTTGCATTAATATGATCATTGAAAATTACATTAGAAAATTCATAACTTACCTCATAATAACAATGTAACTCAACACCTAAACATATTGTATGTTTAATCATTTACTATTCATTATAGCATCTAAATCTCAGAAAATCATTTAACTTCATCACCAAAATTCCTTTATACAACATTAATTAATTAATTAATTTCTCTCCAATTATTTAATTCAATCATTTTTTTAAACACTAAGTTACTTTAATTACCTTTTAAAATTTCACATTTTCTCTCATCATTTATTTAGTCTGAAAAATGTTATACTTATTATTAAATCAATTCCTATTACCTACATACATTGTTAACATAAGATACAAGTTACAACCTAATGTACTACACAAATACATTTGAGATCAACACATAAAAAAATATACAATCCAAATTATTATCTATCATTTACCACAAATCATTTCATAATACAATCCATGTCAAAACCACACTATTCACATAATTAAATGTTCATAAACAACAACTGTTTAACCACTATCATCGAATAACAATCTGATCTTACGACTACACAAATCATTTTTTATTAAATACATTATATTATTACTATCAACATAATGGCTATTTAATTTTTCATATTCTTCCACAATACCAACAGGATTATTCCATATTATTATATCATATAACTTGCCACCATAGAGTATAGTCATGTCGCCTTTAGTATAATCTGTCACCACTAAGTAAGTTATGAATTGATCGTTAACATCATCATCATCATCTACTGCTGCTATATCAGCTTCAACACAAGGTAAGATTTTAATATTATTATTCACTCTCTCTATACCCAACCTTTCTACTAATTCTTTATAATTTCTACCCGCTTTAAATAATTCTATCTCCCCATCAACACACAACTCTCTTGCAAAATATCTCTCACCATAATGCCATTTCACCCTTTTTCTACTAACCCTTGCAGAAGGTACTACAACTTTATTACTGCACCATCTACCAGATGCATAAAAAATCAAGGGACGACTATTTGTAGACCATACTGCTCCCAAATACACTCGTGAAGCATTTTCTTCACCCACGACCACAACACCACGGGAAAAGTTTACCCTCTGCAACCCCTCTACCTGTAAACTCTCTCTACACTTTCTCTCTAACTCATCAACACTCTCTATCACTTCATTATCAAATTCTACTCCCACTATAACTTCATCAGCACTCTCAATATTCACCACCTTACTCTATAACACCATATTTTTAATTATATTATCATTTTTCTCACCCCTACTTACCGTATTATGTGTTAACTGATCGTCTTTATTTTCGTTTACTTTATCGGACTTTTCACGACTTTCTACCCCCATTTTAATCTAATAATTATCATCACTATTTAATATTTTATTCTCTAACGCTACCACTTCCGCTATTTTACTTTCACTAACCCCTTCACTTACCTCATTACTTCGTTTACTAGTGTCATCACTATTCTCGTTCAAGAAAGCGTATAATCCCGTTTTTTGTTCTTTCATTTGTCTGACCTCATTATTGCATGTACGCCAATCATCCTCAGTTATTCTTTTCAAAACCCTTTCAAACTAGTGCATGAATTCCGTACTATTCCATGCTTCCCCTGATCCACTCATTTTATTTTCTTGTGCTTCAGCCATGTTCAAAAAATTATTTATATAATACCCCTTTATTTTACTCAATAATTACACATATTAATTCACAATACTCGCTACAAAACATCAACACCAATATTTTACAGTTATCAAAACATAACCCATATCTACGTCTATTTTCACGTACCTCAAACATTTTTTATTTTATTTCCAATAACCGACGGCCTCAAATTAGCTCTTGTACAATACAGACTGTGACTGGAAGCCCCGTCAAGGTGCTAGGAAAGGTAGACGTATGTGTACGCCTGGGTCTTCTCAAGTTTACCCACCAAATGCTCGTTGCAGACATTGTCGATGAAGTGATTCTTGGCATGGACATTATGAATGCCTACGTATTCGTTGTGGACTTAATAGAGAATGTCCTGAAGGTTGGCCAAGAGAAGATAAAGCTTTGCATGGCTAAAATGCCAGGGTCTACCAACCATTCGTTTAAGCGAGTGGTAGTCAAAGAAAAAGTCAACAGGTCTGGTCAAGAGGAACTCTCCCTATTGCAAGCAGAAATGGAGGAAGAACTACCAGAGGAAATACAAATAAGTGTAACGACAAAAGAAGTGATTGGAAAGCCAACTATGGGTGTCGAGACAAAACTCTTGCTTGTTTCTGAGATGATAGAAGCGCCCGACGGCAAAGTGGCTGAAGATGAGGTTACACAAGAGGTTGTTGACGAGAACCAAACAAACGTGGATCAGCCAGTGATGTTTAGGTCATCAGTACATGACGCAATGAGAGTGATTCCGGCAAAACTAGTGGTTGAGCGGAAGACTCGCATTCCTGGGAACATGATATTCGGATCACACGGGACTGAATTCAAAGAACCGGAGAATTATCTTTAGCAAGGACGTCCACCGAGATCGCCTGGTCGAGTATTACTTCAGAGACGGTTTTCCAGTTCGGGACAAACAGGCTTAAGGAGGAGGCAGTGTTACGACATTACAGAACAGTCTACGTGTTTGTCGAATGTGCCAGAAGGATCTCGCTCTAATGTGTGTGGCATACGTGACTCTAGACGCATTCGCGAGAGGTTTCTCGAAGCCGCCAGCCGTGCGGACTGTGTCATGGCCGCAATTAATTACGTAGTACACACTTACGCTAAGACGTAGCTTTGAACGTTCTGGTCTGTGAGGGGAGGTATAAATACATGGCGGCAGCGGCCTTAGTTTTCAGTATTAGTTGCGATTCAGTTACAGTGCGGTTCGAGAGTTATGATCGGGCGAGATTACTGTGTGGTTTCAAGTGGTTATTAGTGAAGTGTTTAGTAATTGGGCGGGATAATTGTAATACAATTGTGTTTTAATATTAGTGGACATTTTAATGCATGTGAACAATTTTTACTTGATTTGTTGTAAGAGACTGTGTTGTTAATTACGAACAATTTAACTGTAAAAATTAAAGCTGGTGATTAGTGACTTAATTGGTGTCTTACATTTTGTTTCCATTGTACCTACGACGGTCAAGGAGACCATCGTAACAATACAAAAACCTCTAAGGAACAGAACAAAACCTTATAACAAGTATACTTAAAGAGACAAAGGTTGATAATATTATCCCAAATGTGAATGACAGCAGTTGTAAATGTAAGTACCAGTGTTTGTAATCTACTCACCTTTATTACTTTAAATTTATTTGAATATTGTTTACTTTATTTCATCCATTGTCCGGACGCCATCTTTAAAGATACCAACAATGAAACTTAAAATTTTCTTACCTTCGGGCCAGTTTTTGGTTAGGCGAACTGAAATAGCAGAACGTGTTATTTTCAATAAATTACTCTTATATTTTTTATTTACCAATGACATTCCCTTTTTATTGTACTCATAACTCTTGTACATTGAATCCTACTTTGAACAATGAACACTTCTATTCGGCCATGAGGCGCAATTTATTAAATCAAGTTAGAAGTAATTATTCCCATTAACATTTTACATTCTCACCAAAATAAAGTATAATAAATCATCACTTGAAGTTATATATATAATAGAAGACAACCCAGCACTTCTTAAAGATAGATTTTTTTCATTCACCCAATCACGCACTCTTCCATACTGCACATGTTTTATATTCCCCTTATAAAGCTCATTTTAAATAAACATTTCTTTTAATAGAATTTTGAATTTATTTATTCCTGATTGGAAAAGTTATCTGATGTTTCGTTGTAGTACTTATCTGGTTACAGGTGAGTCCATCTTATTGCACACATTCCTGCTATTTCGTGGACGCATGCACTTTTCTGAGATAATATATTTTTACATAGTAACTGTTATTTTACAATTTTGTTCCGATTTTGCGTAATATTTCACATTTTTGGTTGGGTGCACCCGAGATTTAGTTTCGGAACTTTTATACGTGTCCGGCCGGCACAAGCTGTGATACGTGACTGAGAACGAATGCACTGCGTTATTTTCTGAGGTGGAGAGGGTGTCACGTCACCAATCTTATTGTCTTCAGACTATGATGACTCAATTTTTAAGGCGAGGCGAATTGCGCACTGCATTCCATGTGACGTTTTTGCAGGCTTGGCTTGGTGACTTAATAGGTCAAAGTTCGTCTGGCGAAATACAGTTGTTTTCGCGTATACAATGTTGACCTTGATACAACTTCCACTCGCTTGATATTACGTCGTTATAAAACTTTACCATTTATTTATGCTTTTGAATTAACAATAAAATTTATATTTGTTTTTCCCCAAAACACTATGTAGACAGAAATGTTCCGTTACAATACCCCCCCCAATGAGAGGTTTTATGCCATAGCATAAAAACTCTCATTGACACACTCATACTTCCTAAAGGGATCAGCCAGAATATGTCGCTACAACTCCCTTTACGGTTTATAAAAAAAAATAGTTAACTTACCCCTGGTCCAGTGACTGTGACTGCACCTGAATGACCTTACTGGACTTCTCTCTCGAGATCCCAACACCACAAGGCCAGTCAGGCACTTGACGCTCCGGGTCTGACGCGCTGGCCAGCTCAGGACCGCCGCCACAGCATCACCAGACACTGAAACATCAGATTAAAAATCAAATAGTGTCCTTGCATAATACCATATTCCTAACTGATCTGTCTCCCTTTAGCTATGTGCTGGTTTGCGTTAAGAAGCACTGGGTTTTCCCTTAACTCCTAACGTATATATGCATACAATATCTATTATAACAAAATGTAAAACATCCAGCCTCAATATCGACATTCTTCATACCCTTCTCTTGTTACACCTTATTCCCAAAATTCAAATTATTCTCTGATTCTATCAGACTTTAAATAAACATTTCCCATTACAACATTACAAATACCTTCCCTTGTAGAATACCTATTTCAAAACAATTAAATTCCATAATAAAATTCTTATATTGAACAAAACACATTTAAATCTACTATTTTAGAACAAATTATCTACTTGAAAATGTCAATCATCTTCCATTGTCATAATATTTCTTAACTCAATACAAATTCATTTAATTATCTCATCAGCTCATCAACATAATTTATTTTAATATTTACTAATGCGTTACTCATACTTTAGTAACCTCCTTCCACACACACTATGCCCCCCCCCTGGACTGTAGCACCCAGCTGCCTTCACAAGAACTGAATTCAAGGAGGAATTTTGTCGTCTCCTGTCCTTGCTTCGGCATTACATTTAAAGTTCAGATAAAGTTACCCCTAAAGGTTTACAAAATCCTACTGATTATATATTCACAACCTTAAAACGGTTCTATCACCCTTTTATTTGTTCCCACGCGAACGGGTGATAGCCGCTGTTCCATAGTTCCGGTATGATGTCCCCCTGAGTCGTTAATTTCAATTTCAAACCAATTTCACAGGCAACCAACCATGGTCAGTTTTACAATATCTGCCCACAGGTGGTTGTCTGCCAAAACGGCGATTAGTGTTGGTGAAACAGTAATCGCCCGAAATGTGGGGAAATCTGTCATTAGCATGTTTTTAACAAATCATTTTTTATACACTGTACCATATTAATTTACATATAATATAATATTGTATAATGTTTGTGTACAGTGTATGTTACGCCCTATTTAGGCCCCCGTTGATTGTAACATGCGTCGATGTTACTCCATCAACCCTTACCGCTATCTATAGTGACAACATGCCGTCAGTATAATAGCATATCTTATAACTAAACTTATGTCATTCACACTAACATAATATAACATAATAAACATTAACCTTGAACATTAGCATTGCTACATTTAACTAAAGAGTTCACCTTTAAATAATTTGTATAGAAAATTATAAACATTACAACTTGAACTTTCTATTAACTCTTTTATATCAACCTTTAATTATTTATCATTTATTGTACCATTAAATTCTCCACAAATTCAAATCTAATAAAATCAACATTCATTTTACATCACATTTCATTTATTATTACATTTCCACTATGAATTTCTCTATTTTAACATTTCCATCATCAATTAGTTTGGGTGATTCCCTCTCGTTCACAATGATTTGATTTATTGAATGTGCATTTATACATATAACCTTACTCCCTTTCTTCCTTCTAACAACCACTAACAGATTTACATAGGGTGACACCAATCTCTCACTATTTATCTCCAATAAATTCTCTAATTCCACTTAAATCATTTCCCTCTTTCTACAAAATACCTGATACCCTCTTTGTACATAGGATGTGTGTTCCCTTACCTGCAATTCACATTCATACCCTCTTGCCCTTCCTGGAATCTCGGCAAACACTCTTCGAAACTTCTCAATCACCTGCCACAACGATGCACGTTGATCACTCCCTACAACATCACCCTCACTACAAAATTTCACCATCAACTATTTACTCTCCATTTACATTACTCTCTTTCTCTACATACAGGCACTCCCGCTACTGTGTCCCTACTACTACCCCGTTTCTGTATTACTTTTATTCCAAAATTCTTATTCTGTCTAACACCCATTTAAAATTAACTTTGATTGACTCAAATGCCTTATTGAAATAATCATTATCACCCAAACTCCATCTTTTATCACATTTTGCATTAATATGATCATTGAAAATTACATTAGAAAATTCATAACTTACCTCATAATAACAATGTAACTCAACACCTAAACATATTGTATGTTTAATCATTTACTATTCATTATAGCATCTAAATCTCAGAAAATCATTTAACTTCATCACCAAAATTCCTTTATACAACATTAATTAATTAATTAATTTCTCTCCAATTATTTAATTCAATCATTTTTTTAAACACTAAGTTACTTTAATTACCTTTTAAAATTTCACATTTTCTCTCATCATTTATTTAGTCTGAAAAATGTTATACTTATTATTAAATCAATTCCTATTACCTACATACATTGTTAACATAAGATACAAGTTACAACCTAATGTACTACACAAATACATTTGAGATCAACACATAAAAAAATATACAATCCAAATTATTATCTATCATTTACCACAAATCATTTCATAATACAATCCATGTCAAAACCACACTATTCACATAATTAAATGTTCATAAACAACAACTGTTTAACCACTATCATCGAATAACAATCTGATCTTACGACTACACAAATCATTTTTTATTAAATACATTATATTATTACTATCAACATAATGGCTATTTAATTTTTCATATTCTTCCACAATACCAACAGGATTATTCCATATTATTATATCATATAACTTGCCACCATAGAGTATAGTCATGTCGCCTTTAGTATAATCTCTCACCACTAAGTAAGTTATGAATTGATCGTTAACATCATCATCATCATCTACTGCTGCTATATCAGCTTCAACACAAGGTAAGATTTTAATATTATTATTCACTCTCTCTATACCCAACCTTTCTACTAATTCTTTATAATTTCTACCCGCTTTAAATGATTCTATCTCCCCATCAACACACAACTCTCTTGCAAAATATCTCTCACCATAATGCCATTTCACCCTTTTTCTACTAACCCTTGCAGAAGGTACTACAACTTTATTACTGCACCATCTACCAGATGCATAAAAAATCAAGGGACGACTATTTGTAGACCATACTGCTCCCAAATACACTCGTGAAGCATTTTCTTCACCCACGACCACAACACCACGGGAAAAGTTTACCCTCTGCAACCCCTCTACCTGTAAACTCTCTCTACACTTTCTCTCTAACTCATCAACACTCTCTATCACTTCATTATCAAATTCTACTCCCACTATAACTTCATCAGCACTCTCAATATTCACCACCTTACTCTATAACACCATATTTTTAATTATATTATCATTTTTCTCACCCCTACTTACCGTATTATGTGTTAACTGATCGTCTTTATTTTCGTTTACTTTATCGGACTTTTCACGACTTTCTACCCCCATTTTAATCTAATAATTATCATCACTATTTAATATTTTATTCTCTAACGCTACCACTTCCGCTATTTTACTTTCACTAACCCCTTCACTTACCTCATTACTTCGTTTACTAGTGTCATCACTATTCTCGTTCAAGAAAGCGTATAATCCCGTTTTTTGTTCTTTCATTTGTCTGACCTCATTATTGCATGTACGCCAATCATCCTCAGTTATTCTTTTCAAAACCCTTTCAAACTAGTGCATGCATTCCGTACTATTCCATGCTTCCCCTGATCCACTCATTTCATTTTCTTGTGCTTCAGCCATGTTCAAAAAATTATTTATATAATACCCCTTTATTTTACTCAATAATTACACATATTAATTCACAATACTCGCTACAAAACATCAACACCAATATTTTACAGTTATCAAAACATAACCCATATCTACGTCTATTTTCACGTACCTCAAACATTTTTTATTTTATTTCCAATAACCGACGGCCTCAAATTAGCTCTTGTACAATACAGACTGTGACTGGAAGCCCCGTCAAGGTGCTAGGAAAGGTAGACGTATGTGTACGCCTGGGTCTTCTCAAGTTTACCCACCAAATGCTCGTTGCAGACATTGTCGATGAAGTGATTCTTGGCATGGACATTATGAATGCCTACGTATTCGTTGTGGACTTAATAGAGAATGTCCTGAAGGTTGGCCAAGAGAAGATAAAGCTTTGCATGGCTAAAATGCCAGGGTCTACCAACCATTCGTTTAAGCGAGTGGTAGTCAAAGAAAAAGTCAACAGGTCTGGTCAAGAGGAACTCTCCCTATTGCAAGCAGAAATGGAGGAAGAACTACCAGAGGAAATACAAATAAGTGTAACGACAAAAGAAGTGATTGGAAAGCCAACTATGGGTGTCGAGACAAAACTCTTGCTTGTTTCTGAGCTGATAGAAGCGCCCGACGGCAAAGTGGCTGAAGATGAGGTTACACAAGAGGTTGTTGACGAGAACCAAACAAACGTGGATCAGCCAGTGATGTTTAGGTCATCAGTACATGACGCAATGAGAGTGATTCCGGCAAAACTAGTGATTGAGCGGAAGACTCGCATTCCTGGGAACAGGATATTCGGATCACACGGGACTGAATTCAAAGAACCGGAGAATTATCTTTAGCAAGGACGTCCACCGAGATCGCCTGGTCGAGTATTACTTCAGAGACGGTTTTCCAGTTCGGGACAAACAGGCTTAAGGAGGAGGCAGTGTTACGACATTACAGAACAGTCTACGTGTTTGTCGAATGTGCCAGAAGGATCTCGCTCTAATGTGTGTGGCATACGTGACTCTAGACGCATTCGCGAGAGGTTTCTCGAAGCCGCCAGCCGTGCGGACTGTGTCATGGCCGCAATTAATTACGTAGTACACACTTACGCTAAGACGTAGCTTTGAACGTTCTGGTCTGTGAGGGGAGGTATAAATACATGGCGGCAGCGGCCTTAGTTTTCAGTATTAGTTGCGATTCAGTTACAGTGCGGTTCGAGAGTTATGATCGGGCGAGATTACTGTGTGGTTTCAAGTGGTTATTAGTGAAGTGTTTAGTAATTGGGCGGGATAATTGTAATACAATTGTGTTTTAATATTAGTGGACATTTTAATGCATGTGAACAATTTTTACTTGATTTGTTGTAAGAGACTGTGTTGTTAATTACGAACAATTTAACTGTAAAAATTAAAGCTGGTGATTAGTGACTTAATTGGTGTCTTACATTTTGTTTCCATTGTACCTACGACGGTCAAGGAGACCATCGTAACAATACAAAAACCTCTAAGGAACAGAACAAAACCTTATAACAAGTATACTTAAAGAGACAAAGGTTGATAATATTATCCCAAATGTGAATGACAGCAGTTGTAAATGTAAGTACCAGTGTTTGTAATCTACTCACCTTTATTACTTTAAATTTATTTGAATATTGTTTACTTTATTTCATCCATTGTCCGGACGCCATCTTTAAAGATACCAACAATGAAACATAAAATTTTCTTACCTTCGGGCCAGTTTTTGGTTAGGTGAACTGAAATAGCAGAACGTGTTATTTTCAATAAATTACTCTTATATTTTTTATTTACCAATGACATTCCCTTTTTATTGTACTCATAACTCTTGTACATTGAATCCTACTTTGAACAATGAACACTTCTATTCGGCCATGAGGCGCAATTTATTAAATCAAGTTAGAAGTAATTATTCCCATTAACATTTTACATTCTCACCAAAATAAAGTATAATAAATCATCACTTGAAGATATATATATATAATAGAACACAACCCAGCACTTCTTAAAGATAGATTTTTTTCATTCACCCAATCACGCACTCTTCCATACTGCACATGTTTTATATTCCCCTTATAAAGCTCATTTTAAATAAACATTTCTTTTAATAGAATTTTGAATTTATTTATTCCTGATTGGAAAAGTTATCTGATGTTTCGTTGTAGTACTTATCTGGTTACAGGTGAGTCCATCTTATTGCACACATTCCTGCTATTTCGTGGACGCATGCACTTTTCTGAGATAATATATTTTTACATAGTAACTGTTATTTTACAATTTTGTTCCGATTTTGCGTAATATTTCACATTTTTGGTTGGGTGCACCCGAGATTTAGTTTCGGAACTTTTATACGTGTCCGGCCGGCACAAGCTGTGATACGTGACTGAGAACGAATGCACTGCGTTATTTTCTGAGGTGGAGAGGGTGTCACGTCACCAATCTTATTGTCTTCAGACTATGATGACTCAATTTTTAAGGCGAGGCGAATTGCGCACTGCATTCCATGTGACGTTTTTGCAGGCTTGGCTTGGTGACTTAATAGGTCAAAGTTCGTCTGGCGAAATATAGTTGTTTTCGCGTATACAATGTTGACCTTGATACAACTTCCACTCGCTTGATATTACGTCGTTATAAAACTTTACCATTTATTTATGCTTTTGAATTAACAATAAAATTTATATTTGTTTTTCCCCAAAACACTATGTAGACAGAAATGTTCCGTTACAATACCCCCCCAATGAGAGGTTTTATGCCATAGCATAAAAACTCTCATTGACACACTCATACTTCCTAAAGGGATCAGCCAGAATATGTCGCTACAACTCCCTTTACGGTTTATAAAAAAAAATAGTTAACTTACCCCTGGTCCAGTGACTGTGACTGCACCTGAATGACCTTACTGGACTTCTCTCTCGAGATCCCAACACCACAAGGCCAGTCAGGCACTTGACGCTCCGGGTCTGACGCGCTGGCCAGCTCAGGACCGCCGCCACAGCATCACCAGACACTGAAACATCAGATTAAAAATCAAATAGTGTCCTTGCATAATACCATATTCCTAACTGATCTGTCTCCCTTTAGCTATGTGCTGGTTTGCGTTAAGAAGCACTGGGTTTTCCCTTAACTCCTAACGTATATATGCATACAATATCTATTATAACAAAATGTAAAACATCCAGCCTCAATATCGACATTCTTCATACCCTTCTCTTGTTACACCTTATTCCCAAAATTCAAATTATTCTCTGATTCTATCAGACTTTAAATAAACATTTCCCATTACAACATTACAAATACCTTCCCTTGTAGAATACCTATTTCAAAACAATTAAATTCCATAATAAAATTCTTATATTGAACAAAACACATTTAAATCTACTATTTTAGAACAAATTATCTACTTGAAAATGTCAATCATCTTCCATTGTCATAATATTTCTTAACTCAATACAAATTCATTTAATTATCTCATCAGCTCATCAACATAATTTATTTTAATATTTACTAATGCGTTACTCATACTTTAGTAACCTCCTTCCACACACACTATGCCCCCCCCTGGACTGTAGCACCCAGCTGCCTTCACAAGAACTGAATTCAAGGAGGAATTTTGTCGTCTCCTGTCCTTGCTTCGGCATTACATTTAAAGTTCAGATAAAGTTACCCCTAAAGGTTTACAAAATCCTACTGATTATATATTCACAACCTTAAAACGGTTCTATCACCCTTTTATTTGTTCCCACGCGAACGGGTGATAGCCGCTGTTCCATAGTTCCGGTATGATGTCCCCCTGAGTCGTTAATTTCAATTTCAAACCAATTTCACAGGCAACCAACCATGGTCAGTTTTACAATATCTGCCCACAGGTGGTTGTCTGCCAAAACGGCGATTAGTGTTGGTGAAACAGTAATCGCCCGAAATGTGGGGAAATCTGTCATTAGCATGTTTTTAACAAATCATTTTTTATACACTGTACCATATTAATTTACATATAATATAATATTGTATAATGTTTGTGTACAGTGTATGTTACGCCCTATTTAGGCCCCCGTTGATTGTAACATGCGTCGATGTTACTCCATCAACCCTTACCGCTATCTATAGTGACAACATGCCGTCAGTATAATAGCATATCTTATAACTAAACTTATGTCATTCACACTAACATAATATAACATAATAAACATTAACCTTGAACATTAGCATTGCTACATTTAACTAAAGAGTTCACCTTTAAATAATTTGTATAGAAAATTATAAACATTACAACTTGAACTTTCTATTAACTCTTTTATATCAACCTTTAATTATTTATCATTTATTGTACCATTAAATTCTCCACAAATTCAAATCTAATAAAATCAACATTCATTTTACATCACATTTCATTTATTATTACATTTCCACTATGAATTTCTCTATTTTAACATTTCCATCATCAATTAGTTTGGGTGATTCCCTCTCGTTCACAATGATTTGATTTATTGAATGTGCATTTATACATATAACCTTACACCCTTTCTTCCTTCTAACAACCACTAACAGATTTACATAGGGTGACACCAATCTCTCACTATTTATCTCCAATAAATTCTCTAATTCCACTTAAATCATTTCCCTCTTTCTACAAAATACCTGATACCCTCTTTGTACATAGGATGTGTGTTCCCTTACCTGCAATTCACATTCATACCCTCTTGCCCTTCCTGGAATCTCAGCAAACACTCTTCGAAACTTCTCAATCACCTGCCACAACGATGCACGTTGATCACTCCCTACAACATCACCCTCACTACAAAATTTCACCATCAACTATTTACTCTCCATTTACATTACTCTCTTTCTCTACATACAGGCACTCCCGCTACTGTGTCCCTACTACTACCCCGTTTCTGTATTACTTTTATTCCAAAATTCTTATTCTGTCTAACACCCATTTAAAATTAACTTTGATTGACTCAAATGCCTTATTGAAATAATCATTATCACCCAAACTCCATCTTTTATCACATTTTGCATTAATATGATCATTGAAAATTACATTAGAAAATTCATAACTTACCTCATAATAACAATGTAACTCAACACCTAAACATATTGTATGTTTAATCATTTACTATTCATTATAGCATCTAAATCTCAGAAAATCATTTAACTTCATCACCAAAATTCCTTTATACAACATTAATTAATTAATTAATTTCTCTCCAATTATTTAATTCAATCATTTTTTTAAACACTAAGTTACTTTAATTACCTTTTAAAATTTCACATTTTCTCTCATCATTTATTTAGTCTGAAAAATGTTATACTTATTATTAAATCAATTCCTATTACCTACATACATTGTTAACATAAGATACAAGTTACAACCTAATGTACTACACAAATACATTTGAGATCAACACATAAAAAAATATACAATCCAAATTATTATCTATCATTTACCACAAATCATTTCATAATACAATCCATGTCAAAACCACACTATTCACATAATTAAATGTTCATAAACAACAACTGTTTAACCACTATCATCGAATAACAATCTGATCTTACGACTACACAAATCATTTTTTATTAAATACATTATATTATTACTATCAACATAATGGCTATTTAATTTTTCATATTCTTCCACAATACCAACAGGATTATTCCATATTATTATATCATATAACTTGCCACCATATAGTATAGTCATGTCGCCTTTAGTATAATCTGTCATCACTAAGTAAGTTATGAATTGATCGTTAACATCATCATCATCATCTACTGCTGCTATATCAGCTTCAACACAAGGTAAGATTTTAATATTATTATTCACTCTCTCTATACCCAACCTTTCTACTAATTCTTTATAATTTCTACCCGCTTTAAATAATTCTATCTCCCCATCAACACACAACTCTCTTGCAAAATATCTCTCACCATAATGCCATTTCACCCTTTTACTACTAACCCTTGCAGAAGGTACTACAACTTTATTACTGCACCATCTACCAGATGCATAAAAAATCAAGGGACGACTATTTGTAGACCATACTTCTCCCAAATACACTCGTGAAGCATTTTCTTCACCCACGACCACAACACCACGGGAAAAGTTTACCCTCTGCAACCCCTCTACCTGTAAACTCTCTCTACACTTTCTCTCTAACTCATCAACACTCTCTATCACTTCATTATCAAATTCTACTCCCACTATAACTTCATCAGCACTCTCAATATTCACCACCTTACTCTATAACACCATATTTTTAATTATATTATCATTTTTCTCACCCCTACTTACCGTATTATGTGTTAACTGATCGTCTTTATTTTCGTTTACTTTATCGGACTTTTCACGACTTTCTACCCCCATTTTAATCTAATAATTATCATCACTATTTAATATTTTATTCTCTAACGCTACCACTTCCGCTATTTTACTTTCACTAACCCCTTCACTTACCTCATTACTTCGTTTACTAGTGTCATCACTATTCTCGTTCAAGAAAGCGTATAATCCCGTTTTTTGTTCTTTCATTTGTCTGACCTCATTATTGCATGTACGCCAATCATCCTCAGTTATTCTTTTCAAAACCCTTTCAAACTAGTGCATGAATTCCGTACTATTCCATGCTTCCCCTGATCCACTCATTTTATTTTCTTGTGCTTCAGCCATGTTCAAAAAATTATTTATATAATACCCCTTTATTTTACTCAATAATTACACATATTAATTCACAATACTCGCTACAAAACATCAACACCAATATTTTACAGTTATCAAAACATAACCCATATCTACGTCTATTTTCACGTACCTCAAACATTTTTTATTTTATTTCCAATAACCGACGGCCTCAAATTAGCTCTTGTACAATACAGACTGTGACTGGAAGCCCCGTCAAGGTGCTAGGAAAGGTAGACGTATGTGTACGCCTGGGTCTTCTCAAGTTTACCCACCAAATGCTCGTTGCAGACATTGTCGATGAAGTGATTCTTGGCATGGACATTATGAATGCCTACGTATTCGTTGTGGACTTAATAGAGAATGTCCTGAAGGTTGGCCAAGAGAAGATAAAGCTTTGAATGGCTAAAATGCCAGGGTCTACCAACCATTCGTTTAAGCGAGTGGTAGTCAAAGAAAAAGTCAACAGGTCTGGTCAAGAGGAACTCTCCCTATTGCAAGCAGAAATGGAGGAAGAACTACCAGAGGAAATACAAATAAGTGTAACGACAAAAGAAGTGATTGGAAAGCCAACTATGGGTGTCGAGACAAAACTCTTGCTTGTTTCTGAGCTGATAGAAGCGCCCGACGGCAAAGTGGCTGAAGATGAGGTTACACAAGAGGTTGTTGACGAGAACCAAACAAACGTGGATCAGCCAGTGATGTTTAGGTCATCAGTACATGACGCAATGAGAGTGATTCCGGCAAAACTAGTGGTTGAGCGGAAGACTCGCATTCCTGGGAACATGATATTCGGATCACACGGGACTGAATTCAAAGAACCGGAGAATTATCTTTAGCAAGGACGTCCACCGAGATCGCCTGGTCGAGTATTACTTCAGAGACGGTTTTCCAGTTCGGGACAAACAGGCTTAAGGAGGAGGCAGTGTTACGACATTACAGAACAGTCTACGTGTTTGTCGAATGTGCCAGAAGGATCTCGCTCTAATGTGTGTGGCATACGTGACTCTAGACGCATTCGCGAGAGGTTTCTCGAAGCCGCCAGCCGTGCGGACTGTGTCATGGCCGCAATTAATTACGTAGTACACACTTACGCTAAGACGTAGCTTTGAACGTTCTGGTCTGTGAGGGGAGGTATAAATACATGGCGGCAGCGGCCTTAGTTTTCAGTATTAGTTGCGATTCAGTTACAGTGCGGTTCGAGAGTTATGATCGGGCGAGATTACTGTGTGGTTTCAAGTGGTTATTAGTGAAGTGTTTAATAATTGGGCGGGATAATTGTAATACAATTGTGTTTTAATATTAGTGGACATTTTAATGCATGTGAACAATTTTTACTTGATTTGTTGTAAGAGACTGTGTTGTTAATTACGAACAATTTAACTGTAAAAATTAAAGCTGGTGATTAGTGACTTAACTGGTGTCTTACATTTTGTTTCCATTGTACCTACGACGGTCAAGGAGACCATCGTAACAATACAAAAACCTCTAAGGAACAGAACAAAACCTTATAACAAGTATACTTAAAGAGACAAAGGTTGATAATATTATCCCAAATGTGAATGACAGCAGTTGTAAATGTAAGTACCAGTGTTTGTAATCTACTCACCTTTATTACTTTAAATTTATTTGAATATTGTTTACTTTATTTCATCCATTGTCCGGACGCCATCTTTAAAGATACCAACAATGAAACATAAAATTTTCTTACCTTCGGGCCAGTTTTTGGTTAGGCGAACTGAAATAGCAGAACGTGTTATTTTCAATAAATTACTCTTATATTTTTTGTTTACCAATGACATTCCCTTTTTATTGTACTCATAACTCTTGTACATTGAATCCTACTTTGAACAATGAACACTTCTATTCGGCCATGAGGCGCAATTTATTAAATCAAGTTAGAAGTAATTATTCCCATTAACATTTTACATTCTCGCCAAAATAAAGTATAATAAATCATCACTTGAAGTTATATATATAATAGAACACAACCCAGCACTTCTTAAAGATAGATTTTTTTCATTCACCCAATCACGCACTCTTCCATACTGCACATGTTTTATATTCCCCTTATAAAGCTCATTTTAAATAAACATTTCTTTTAATAGAATTTTGAATTTATTTATTCCTGATTGGAAAAGTTATCTGATGTTTCGTTGTAGTACTTATCTGGTTACAGTTGAGTCCATCTTATTGCACACGTTCCTGCTATTTCGTGGACGCATGCACTTTTCTGAGATAATATATTTTTACATAGTAACTGTTATTTTACAATTTTGTTCCGATTTTGTGTAATATTTCACATTTTTGGTTGGGTGCACCCGAGATTTAGTTTCGGAACTTTTATACGTGTCCGGCCGGCACAAGCTGTGATACGTGACTGAGAACGAATGCACTGCGTTATTTTGTGAGGTGGTGAGGGTGTCACGTCACCAATCTTATTGTCTTCAGACTATGACGACTCAATTTTTAAGGCGAGGCGAATTGCGCACTGCATTCCATGTGACGTTTTTGCAGGCTTGGCTTGGTGACTTAATAGGTCAAAGTTCGTCTGGCGAAATATAGTTGTTTTCGCGTATACAATGTTGACCTTAATACAACTTCCACTCGCTTGATATTACGTCGTTATAAAACTTTACCATTTATTTATGCTTTTGAATTAACAATAAAATTTATATTTGTTTTTCCCCAAAACACTATGTAGACAGAAATGTTCCGTTACAATACCCCCCCCCAATGATAGGTTTTATGCCATAGCATAAAAACTCTCATTGACACACTCATACTTCCTAAAGGGATCAGCTAGGATTTGTCGCCACAACCCCCTTTACGGTTTATAAAAAAAAAATAGTTAACTTACCCCTGGTCCAGTGACTGTGACTGCACCTGAATGACCTTACTGGACTTCTCTCTCGAGATCCCAACACCACAAGGCCAGTCAGGCACTTGACGCTCCGGGTCTGACGCGCTGGCCAGCTCAGGACCGCCGCCACAGCATCACCAGACACTGAAACATCAGATTAAAAATCAAATAGTGTCCTTGCATAATACCATATTCCTAACTGATCTGTCTCCCTTTAGCTATGTGCTGGTTTGCGTTATATGCATACAATATCTATTATAACAAAATGTAAAACATCCAGCCTCAATATCGATATTCTTTGATACCCTTCTCTTGTTACACCTTATTCCCAAAATTCAAAATATTTGTCTGATTCTATCAGACTTTAAATAAACATTTCCCATTACAACATTACAAATACCTTCCCTTGTAGAATACCTATTTCAAAACAATTAAATTCCATAATAAAATTCTTATATTGAACAAAACACATTTAAATCTACTACTTTAGAACAAATTATCTACTTGAAAATGTCAATCATCTTCCATTGTCATAATATTTCTTAACTCAATACAAATTCATTTAATTATCTCATCAGCTCATCAACATAATTTATTTTAATATTTACTAATGCGTTACTCATACTTTAGTAACCTCCTTCCACACACACTATGGCCCCCCCTGGACTGTAGCACCCAGCTGCCTCCACAAGAACTGAATTCAAGGAGGAATTTTGTCGTCTCCTGTCCTTGCTTCGGCATTACATTTAAAGTTCAGATAAAGTTACCCTTAAAGGTTTACAAAATCCTACTGATTATATATTCACAACCTTAAAACGGTTCTATCACCCTTTTATTTGTTCCCACGCGAACGGGTGATAGCCGCTGTTCCATAGTTCCGGTATGATTTCCCCCTGAGTCATTAATTTCAATTTCAAACCAATTTCACAGGCAACCAACCATGGTCAGTTTTACAATATCTGCCCACAGCTGGTTGTCAGCCAAAACCACGATTAGTGTTGGTGAAACAGTAATCGCCCGAAATGTGGGGGAATCTGTCATTAGCATGTTTTAACAAATCATTTTTTATACAGTGTACCATATTAATTTACATATAATATAATATTGTATAATGTTTGTGTACAGTGTATGTTACGCCCTATTTAGGCCCCCGTTGATTGTAACATGCATCGATGTTACTCAATCAACCCTTACCGCTATCTATAGTGACAACATGCCGTCACTATAATAGCATATCTTATAACTAAACTTATGTCATTCACACTAACATAATATAACATAATAAACATTAACCTTGAACATTAGCATTGCTACATTTAACTAAAGAATTCACCTTTAAATAATTTGTATAGAAAATTATAAACATTACAACTTGAACTTTCTATTAACTCTTTTATATCAACCTTTAATTATTTATCATTTACTGTACCATTAAATTCTCCACAAATTCAAATCTAATAAAATCAACATTCATTTTACATCACATTTCATTTATTATTACATTTCCACTATGAATTTCTCTATTTTAACATTTCCATCATCAATTAGTTTGGGTGATTCCCTCTCGTTCACAATGATTTGATTTATTGAATGTGCATTTATACATATAACCTTACTCCCTTTCTTCCTTCTAACAACCACTAACAGATTTACATAGGGTGACACCAATCTCTCACTATTTATCTCCAATAAATTCTCTAATTCCACTTAAATCATTTCCCTCTTTCTACAAAATACCTGATACCCTCTTTGTACATAGGGTGTGTGTTCCCTTACCTGCAATTCACATTCATACTCTCTTACCCTCTCTGGAATCTCGGCAAACACTCTTTGAAACTTCTCAAACACCTGCCACAATGATGCACGTTGATCACTCCCTACAACATCACCCTCACTACAAAATTTCACCATCAACTATTTACTCTCCATTTACATTGCTCTCTTTCTCTACATACAGGCACTCCCGCTACTGTGTCCCTACTACTACCCCGTTTCTGTATTACTTTTATTCCAAAATTTTTATTCTGTCTAACACCCATTTAAAATTAACTTTGATTGACTCAAATGCCTTATTGAAATAATCATTATCACCCAAACTCCATCTTTTATCACATTTTGCATTAATATGATCATTGAAAATTACATTAGAAAATTCATAACTTACCTCATAATAACAATGTAACTCAACACCTAAACATGTTGTATGTTTAATCATTTACTATTCATTATAGCATCTAAATCTCAGAAAATGATTTAACTTCATCACCAAAATTCCTTTATACAACATTAATTAATTAATTAATTTCTCTCCAATTATTTAATTCAATCATTTTTTAAACACTAAGTTATTTTAATTACCTTTTAAAATTTCACATTTTCTCTCATCATTTATTTAGTCTGAAAAATGTTATACTTATTATTAAATCAATTCCTATTACCTACATACATTGTTAACATAAGATACAAGTTACAACCTAATGTACTACACAAATACATTTGAGATCAACACATAAAAAAATATACAATCCAACTTATTATCTATCATTTACCACAAATCATTTCATAATACAATCCATGTCAAAACCACACTATTCACATAATTAAATGTTCATAAACAACAACTGTTTAACCACTATCATCGAATAACAATCTGATCTTACGACTACACAAATCATTTTTTATTAAATACATTATATTATTACTATCAACATAATGGCTATTTAATTTTTCATATTCTTCGACAATACCAACAGGATTATTCCATATTATTATATCATATAACTTGCCACCATAGAGTATAGTCATGTCGCCTTTAGTATAATCTGTCACCACTAAGTAAGTTATGAATTGTTCGTTAACATCATCATCATCTACTGCTGCTATATCAGCTTCAACACAAGGTAAGATTTTAATATTATTATTCACTCTCTCTATACCCAACCTTTCTACTAATTCTTTATAATTTCTACCCACTTTAAATAATTCTATCTCCCCATCAACACACAACTCTCTTTCAAAATATCTCTCACCATAATGCCATTTCACCCTTTTTCTACTAACCCTTGCAGAAGGTACTACAACTTTATTACTGCACCATCTACCAGATGCATAAAAAATCAAGGGACGACTATTTGTAGACCACACTTCTCCCAAATACACTCGTAAAGCATTTTCTTCACCCACGACCACAACACCACGGGAAAAGTTTACCCTCTGCAACCCTTCTACCAGTAAACTCTCTCTACACTTTCTCTCTAACTCATCAACACTCTCTATCACTTCATTATCAAATTCTACTCCCACTATAACTTCATCAGCACTCTGAATATTCACCACCTTACTCTCTAACACCATATTTTTAATTATATTATCATTTTTCTCACCCCTACTTACCGTATTATGTGTTAACTGATCGTCTTTATTTTCGTTTACTTTATCGGACTTTTCACGACTTTCTACCCCCATTTTAATCTAATAATTATCATCACTATTTAATATTTTATTCTCTAACGCTACCACTTCCACTATTTTATTTTCACTAACCCCTTCACTTACCTCGTTACTTCGTTTACTAGTGTCATCACTATTCTCGTTCAAGAAAGCGTATAATCCCGTTTTTTGTTCTTTCATTTGTCTGACCTCATTATTGCATTTACGCCAATCATCCTCAGTCATTCTTTTCAAAACCCTTTCAGACTAGTGCATGAATTCCGTACTATTCCATGCTTCCCCTGATCCACTCATTTTATTTTCTTGTGCTTCAGCCATGTTCAAAACAATTATTTATATAATACCCCTTTATTTTACTCAATAATTACACATATTAATTCACAATACTCGCTACAAAACATCAACACCATTATTTTACAGTTATCAAAACATAACCCATATCTACGTCTATTTTCACGTACCTCAAACATTTTTTATTTTATTTCCAATAACCGTTCTGCTCTTCCCAGTAGGCCTACTCCACATAAAATTAAAATTTTATGTCGTCTCCCTGTTCCGGAAGCCATTGTAATCTACTCACCTTTATTACTTTAAATTTTTGAAGCGTGGGTACACTCTACAGCCCGTCTCGCTGGCCACGTGGTCGTAAATTCGAACGCTGATTGGATCTTTCCATCGCATGTTCGGCTATGGAATTTCTGTACGTGATTTTCACGTTGGGAAAAGGCGGCACACCCGCGCTCTCGTACGCATGAATAAGAACCCTACCGATCATAAACATTCCTGTGCCGTGCTGTGCCTTCCATGGAGTGACCAAAAAGTACACACTGGGTAAATAAAAGATTACCTCAAAGGTTGTCTACAGATAGTTCAAATAAAATTACTGAAATGACAAACCCCCTTTATTTTGCCCCGTTACAGGTTTGCAGTGCACACATTTATTAATGGCATCGGAGATTGTGAACTTCAGCAAGTGTTACGAATGGCAAGATACCGAAATAGCTCAGAAGCTCTTGTTCACACCCTAGAGTTTGAAGCTGCCAAGTCAGCGTCCCACTACATTAATTGGTTTGTGCCATTACATTACAGTCATAAGATCCCTGTATCACATTGCCGTTACGATGGGTGCAGAAAAACAATGTTGTCGGACACACAATTCAGAAATTCGCAACAATTTGAACGATGGGTTAAGACAGAAGACCGAAAAGTTACAACTGTGCAAAACGTGGTCATCTACAGGTAGACTGTTGGGAGAAGAAGATACCAAGATAAGAGAGTGATCGCACCAATTGGAGAAGTAAAGCCTTAAAACACCACACAGTTTCCATGCTACATAAGACCATTGGAAACTTGATTGTTAATGGGTTTGCGGAAGGTAAACCAACATCATTTACAGTTGACACGGGCGCAACAGTGTCTATTGTGCACCCCGACTTAATCAGCAACCGACGGCCTCAAATTAGCTCTTGTACAATACAGACTGTGACTGGAAGCCCCGTCAAGGTGCTAGGAAAGGTAGACGTATGTGTATGAATGGGTCTTCTCAAGTTTACCCACCAAATGCTCGTTGCAGACATTGTCGATGAAGTGATTCTTGGCATGGACATTATGAATGCCTACGTATTCGTTGTGGACTTAAGAGAGAATGTCCTGAATGTTGGCCAAGAGAAGATAAAGCTTTGCATGGCTAAAATGCCAGGGTCTACCAACCATTCGATTAAGCGAGTGGTAGTCAAAGAAAAAGTCAACAGGTCTGGTCAAGAGGAACTCTCCCTATTGCAAGCAGAAATGGAGGAAGAACTACCAGAGGAAATACAAATAAGATAACGACAAAAGAAGTGATTGGAAAGCCAGCTATGGGTGTCGAGACAAAACTCTTGCTTGTTCCTGAGCTGATAGAAACGCCCGACGGCAAAGTGGCTGAAGATGAGGTTACACATGAGGTTGTTGACGAGAACCAAACAAACGTGGATCAGCCAGTGGTGTTTAGGTCATCAGTACATGACGCAATGAGAGTGATTCCGGCAAAACTAGTGGTTGAGCGGAAGACTCGCATTCCTGGGAACATGATATTCGGATCACACGGGACTGAATTCAAAGAACCGGAGAATTATCTTTAGCAAGGACGTCCACCGAGATCGCCTGGTCGAGTATTACTTCAGAGACGGTTTGCCAGTTCGGGACAAACAGGCTTAAGGAGGAGGCAGTGTTACGACATTACAGAACAGTCTACGTGTTTGTCGAATGTGTCAGAAGGATCTCGCTCTAATGTGTGTGGCATACGTGACTCTAGACGCATTCGCGAGAGGTTTCTCGAAGCCGCCAGCCGTGCGGACTGTGTCAAGGCCGCAATTAATTACGTAGTACACAATTACGCTAAGACGTAGCTTTGAACGTTCTGGTCTGTGAGGGGAGGTATAAATACATGGCGGCAGCGGCCTTAGTTTTCAGTATTAGTTGCGATTCAGTTACAGTGCGGTTCGAGAGTTATGATCGGGCGAGATTACTGTGTGGTTTCAAGTGGTTATTAGTGAAGTGTTTAAAAATAGGGCGGGATAATTGTAATACAATTGTGTTTTAATATTAGTGGACATTTTAATGCATGTGAACAATTTTTACTTGATTTGTTGTAAGAGACTGTGTTGTTAATTACGAACAATTTAACTGTAAAAATTAAAGCTGGTGATTAGTGACTTAATTGGTGTCTTACATTTTGTTTCCATTGTACCTACGACGGTCAAGGAGACCATCGTAACAATACAAAAACCTCTAAGGAACAGAACAAAACCTTATAACAAGTATACTTAAAGAGACAAAAGTTGATAATATTATCCCAAATGTGAATGACAGCAGTTGTAAATGTAAGTACCAGTGTTTGTAATCTACTCACCTTTATTACTTTAAATTTATTTGAATATTGTTTACTTTATTTCATCCATTGTCCGGACGCCATCTTTAAAGATACCAACAATGAAACATAAAATTTTCTTACCTTCGGGCCAGTTTTTGGTTAGGCGAACTGAAATAGCAGAACGTGTTATTTTCAATAAATTACTCTTATACTTTTTGTTTACCAATGACATTCCCTTTTTATTGTACTCATAACTCTTGTACATTGAATCCTACTTTGAACAATGAACACTTCTATTCGGCCATGAGGCGCAATTTATTAAATCAAGTTAGAAGTAATTATTCCCATTAACATTTTACATTCTCACCAAAATAAAGTATAATAAATCATCACTTGAAGTCATATATATAATAGAACTCAACCCAGCACTTCTTAAAGATAGATTTTTTTCATTCACCCAATCACGCACTCTTTCATACTGCACATGTTTTATATTCCCCTTATAAAGCTCATTTTAAATAAACATTTCTTTTAATAGAATTTTGAATGGTTTGAATTTATTTATTCCTGATTGGAAAAGTTATCTGATGTTTCGTTGTAGTACTTATCTGGTTACAGGTGAGTCCATCTTATTGCACACATTCCTGCTATTTCGTGGACGCATGCACTTTTCTGAGATAATATATTTTTACATAGTAACTGTTATTTTACAATTTTGTTCCGATTTTGCGTAATATTTCACATTTTTGGTTGGGTGCACCCGAGATTTAGTTTCGGAACTTTTATACGTGTCCGGCCGGCACAAGCTGTGATACGTGACTGAGAACGAATGCACTGCGTTCTTTTCTGAGGTGGAGAGGGTGTGACGTCACCAATCTTATTGTCTTCAGACTATGACGAATCAATTTTTAAGGCGATGCGAATTGCGCACTGCATTCCATGTGATGTTTTTGCAGGCTTGGATGGTGACTTAATAGGTCAAAGTTCGTCTGGCGAAATACAGTTGTTTTCGCGTATACAATGTTGACCTTGATACAACTTCCACTCGCTTGATATTACGTCGTTATAAAACTTTACCATTTATTTATGCTTTTGAATTAACAATAAAATTTATATTTGTTTTTCCCCAAAACACTATGTAGACAGAAATGTTCCGTTACAATACCCCCCCAATGAGAGGTTTTATGCCATAGCATAAAAACTCTCATTGACACACTCATACTTCCTAAAGGGATCAGCCAGGATATGTCGCCACAACCCCCTTTACGGTTTATAAAAAAAAATAATTAACTTACCCCTGGTCCAGTGACTGTGACTGCACCTGAATGACCTTACTGGACTTCTCTCTCGAGATCCCAACATCACAAGGCCAGTCAGGCACTTGACGCTCCGGGTCTGACGCGCTGGCCAGCTCAGGACCGCCGCCACAGCATCACCAGACACTGAAACATCAGATTAAAAATCAAATAGTGTCCTTGCATAATACCATATTCCTAACTGATCTGTCTCCCTTTAGCTATGTGCTGGTTTGCGTTAAGAAGCACTGGGTTTTCCCTTAACTCCTAACGTATATATGCATACAATATCTATTATAACAAAATGTAAAACATCCAGCCTCAATATCGACATTCTTCATACCCTTCTCTTGTTACACCTTATTCCCAAAATTCAAAATATTTCTCTGATTCTATCAGACTTTAAATAAACATTTCCCATTACAACATTACAAATACCTTCCCTTGTAGAATACCTATTTCAAAACAATTAAATTCCATAATAAAATTCTTATATTGAACAAAACACATTTAAATCTACTACTTTAGAACAAATTATCTACCTGAAAATGTCAATCATCTTCCATTGTCATAATATTTCTTAACTCAATACAAATTCATTTAATTATCTCATCAGCTCATCAACATAATTTATTTTAATATTTACTAATGCGTTACTCATACTTTAGTAACCTCCTTCCACACACACTATGGCCCCCCCCTGGACTGTAGCACCCAGCTGCCTCCACAAGAACTGAATTCAAGGAGGAATTTTGTCGTCTCCTGTCCTTGCTTCGGCATTACATTTAAAGTTCAGATAAAGTTACCCCTAAAGGTTTACAAAATCCTACTGATTATATATTCACAACCTTAAAACGGTTCTATCACCCTTTTATTTGTTCCCACGCGAACGGTTGATAGCCGCTGTTCCATAGTTCCGGTATGATTTCCCCCTGAGTCGTTAATTTCAATTTCAAACCAATTTCACAGGCAACCAACCATGGTCAGTTTTACAATATCTGCCCACAGCTGGTTGTCAGCCAAAACCACGATTAGTGTTGGGGAAACAGTAATCGCCCGAAATGTGGGGAAATCTGTCATTAGCATGTTTTAACAAATCATTTTTTATACAGTGTACCATATTAATTTACATATAATATAATATTGTATAATGTTTGTGTACAGTGTATGTTACGCCCTATTTAGGCCCCCGTTGATTGTAACATGCATCGATGTTACTCAATCAACCCTTACCGCTATCTATAGTGACAACATGCCGTCACTATAATAGCATATCTTATAACTAAACTTATGTCATTCACACTAACATAATATAACATAATAAACATTAACCTTGAACATTAGCATTGCTACATTTAACTAAAGAATTCACCTTTAAATAATTTGTATAGAAAATTATAAACATTACAACTTGAACTTTCTATTAACTCTTTTATATCAACCTTTAATTATTTATCATTTACTGTACCATTAAATTCTCCACAAATTCAAATCTAATAAAATCAACATTCATTTTACATCACATTTCATTTATTATTACATTTCCACTATGAATTTCTCTATTTTAACATTTCCATCATCAATTAGTTTGGGTGATTCCCTCTCGTTCACAATGATTTGATTTATTGAATGTGCATTTATACATATAACCTTACTCCCTTTCTTCCTTCTAACAACCACTAACAGATTTACATAGGGTGACACCAATCTCTCACTATTTATCTCCAATAAATTCTCTAATTCCACTTAAATCATTTCCCTCTTTCTACAAAATACCTGATACCCTCTTTGTACATAGGGTGTGTGTTCCCTTACCTGCAATTCACATTCATACTCTCTTACCCTCTCTGGAATCTCGGCAAACACTCTTTGAAACTTCTCAAACACCTGCCACAATGATGCACGTTGATCACTCCCTACAACATCACCCTCACTACAAAATTTCACCATCAACTATTTACTCTCCATTTACATTGCTCTCTTTCTCTACATACAGGCACTCCCGCTACTGTGTCCCTACTACTACCCCGTTTCTGTATTACTTTTATTCCAAAATTTTTATTCTGTCTAACACCCATTTAAAATTAACTTTGATTGACTCAAATGCCTTATTGAAATAATCATTATCACCCAAACTCCATCTTTTATCACATTTTGCATTAATATGATCATTGAAAATTACATTAGAAAATTCATAACTTACCTCATAATAACAATGTAACTCAACACCTAAACATGTTGTATGTTTAATCATTTACTATTCATTATAGCATCTAAATCTCAGAAAATGATTTAACTTCATCACCAAAATTCCTTTATACAACATTAATTAATTAATTAATTTCTCTCCAATTATTTAATTCAATCATTTTTTAAACACTAAGTTATTTTAATTACCTTTTAAAATTTCACATTTTCTCTCATCATTTATTTAGTCTGAAAAATGTTATACTTATTATTAAATCAATTCCTATTACCTACATACATTGTTAACATAAGATACAAGTTACAACCTAATGTACTACACAAATACATTTGAGATCAACACATAAAAAAATATACAATCCAACTTATTATCTATCATTTACCACAAATCATTTCATAATACAATCCATGTCAAAACCACACTATTCACATAATTAAATGTTCATAAACAACAACTGTTTAACCACTATCATCGAATAACAATCTGATCTTACGACTACACAAATCATTTTTTATTAAATACATTATATTATTACTATCAACATAATGGCTATTTAATTTTTCATATTCTTCGACAATACCAACAGGATTATTCCATATTATTATATCATATAACTTGCCACCATAGAGTATAGTCATGTCGCCTTTAGTATAATCTGTCACCACTAAGTAAGTTATGAATTGTTCGTTAACATCATCATCATCTACTGCTGCTATATCAGCTTCAACACAAGGTAAGATTTTAATATTATTATTCACTCTCTCTATACCCAACCTTTCTACTAATTCTTTATAATTTCTACCCACTTTAAATAATTCTATCTCCCCATCAACACACAACTCTCTTTCAAAATATCTCTCACCATAATGCCATTTCACCCTTTTTCTACTAACCCTTGCAGAAGGTACTACAACTTTATTACTGCACCATCTACCAGATGCATAAAAAATCAAGGGACGACTATTTGTAGACCACACTTCTCCCAAATACACTCGTAAAGCATTTTCTTCACCCACGACCACAACACCACGGGAAAAGTTTACCCTCTGCAACCCTTCTACCAGTAAACTCTCTCTACACTTTCTCTCTAACTCATCAACACTCTCTATCACTTCATTATCAAATTCTACTCCCACTATAACTTCATCAGCACTCTGAATATTCACCACCTTACTCTCTAACACCATATTTTTAATTATATTATCATTTTTCTCACCCCTACTTACCGTATTATGTGTTAACTGATCGTCTTTATTTTCGTTTACTTTATCGGACTTTTCACGACTTTCTACCCCCATTTTAATCTAATAATTATCATCACTATTTAATATTTTATTCTCTAACGCTACCACTTCCACTATTTTATTTTCACTAACCCCTTCACTTACCTCGTTACTTCGTTTACTAGTGTCATCACTATTCTCGTTCAAGAAAGCGTATAATCCCGTTTTTTGTTCTTTCATTTGTCTGACCTCATTATTGCATTTACGCCAATCATCCTCAGTCATTCTTTTCAAAACCCTTTCAGACTAGTGCATGAATTCCGTACTATTCCATGCTTCCCCTGATCCACTCATTTTATTTTCTTGTGCTTCAGCCATGTTCAAAACAATTATTTATATAATACCCCTTTATTTTACTCAATAATTACACATATTAATTCACAATACTCGCTACAAAACATCAACACCATTATTTTACAGTTATCAAAACATAACCCATATCTACGTCTATTTTCACGTACCTCAAACATTTTTTATTTTATTTCCAATAACCGTTCTGCTCTTCCCAGTAGGCCTACTCCACATAAAATTAAAATTTTATGTCGTCTCCCTGTTCCGGAAGCCATTGTAATCTACTCACCTTTATTACTTTAAATTTTTGAAGCGTGGGTACACTCTACAGCCCGTCTCGCTGGCCACGTGGTCGTAAATTCGAACGCTGATTGGATCTTTCCATCGCATGTTCGGCTATGGAATTTCTGTACGTGATTTTCACGTTGGGAAAAGGCGGCACACCCGCGCTCTCGTACGCATGAATAAGAACCCTACCGATCATAAACATTCCTGTGCCGTGCTGTGCCTTCCATGGAGTGACCAAAAAGTACACACTGGGTAAATAAAAGATTACCTCAAAGGTTGTCTACAGATAGTTCAAATAAAATTACTGAAATGACAAACCCCCTTTATTTTGCCCCGTTACAGGTTTGCAGTGCACACATTTATTAATGGCATCGGAGATTGTGAACTTCAGCAAGTGTTACGAATGGCAAGATACCGAAATAGCTCAGAAGCTCTTGTTCACACCCTAGAGTTTGAAGCTGCCAAGTCAGCGTCCCACTACATTAATTGGTTTGTGCCATTACATTACAGTCATAAGATCCCTGTATCACATTGCCGTTACGATGGGTGCAGAAAAACAATGTTGTCGGACACACAATTCAGAAATTCGCAACAATTTGAACGATGGGTTAAGACAGAAGACCGAAAAGTTACAACTGTGCAAAACGTGGTCATCTACAGGTAGACTGTTGGGAGAAGAAGATACCAAGATAAGAGAGTGATCGCACCAATTGGAGAAGTAAAGCCTTAAAACACCACACAGTTTCCATGCTACATAAGACCATTGGAAACTTGATTGTTAATGGGTTTGCGGAAGGTAAACCAACATCATTTACAGTTGACACGGGCGCAACAGTGTCTATTGTGCACCCCGACTTAATCAGCAACCGACGGCCTCAAATTAGCTCTTGTACAATACAGACTGTGACTGGAAGCCCCGTCAAGGTGCTAGGAAAGGTAGACGTATGTGTATGAATGGGTCTTCTCAAGTTTACCCACCAAATGCTCGTTGCAGACATTGTCGATGAAGTGATTCTTGGCATGGACATTATGAATGCCTACGTATTCGTTGTGGACTTAAGAGAGAATGTCCTGAATGTTGGCCAAGAGAAGATAAAGCTTTGCATGGCTAAAATGCCAGGGTCTACCAACCATTCGATTAAGCGAGTGGTAGTCAAAGAAAAAGTCAACAGGTCTGGTCAAGAGGAACTCTCCCTATTGCAAGCAGAAATGGAGGAAGAACTACCAGAGGAAATACAAATAAGATAACGACAAAAGAAGTGATTGGAAAGCCAGCTATGGGTGTCGAGACAAAACTCTTGCTTGTTCCTGAGCTGATAGAAACGCCCGACGGCAAAGTGGCTGAAGATGAGGTTACACATGAGGTTGTTGACGAGAACCAAACAAACGTGGATCAGCCAGTGGTGTTTAGGTCATCAGTACATGACGCAATGAGAGTGATTCCGGCAAAACTAGTGGTTGAGCGGAAGACTCGCATTCCTGGGAACATGATATTCGGATCACACGGGACTGAATTCAAAGAACCGGAGAATTATCTTTAGCAAGGACGTCCACCGAGATCGCCTGGTCGAGTATTACTTCAGAGACGGTTTGCCAGTTCGGGACAAACAGGCTTAAGGAGGAGGCAGTGTTACGACATTACAGAACAGTCTACGTGTTTGTCGAATGTGTCAGAAGGATCTCGCTCTAATGTGTGTGGCATACGTGACTCTAGACGCATTCGCGAGAGGTTTCTCGAAGCCGCCAGCCGTGCGGACTGTGTCAAGGCCGCAATTAATTACGTAGTACACAATTACGCTAAGACGTAGCTTTGAACGTTCTGGTCTGTGAGGGGAGGTATAAATACATGGCGGCAGCGGCCTTAGTTTTCAGTATTAGTTGCGATTCAGTTACAGTGCGGTTCGAGAGTTATGATCGGGCGAGATTACTGTGTGGTTTCAAGTGGTTATTAGTGAAGTGTTTAAAAATAGGGCGGGATAATTGTAATACAATTGTGTTTTAATATTAGTGGACATTTTAATGCATGTGAACAATTTTTACTTGATTTGTTGTAAGAGACTGTGTTGTTAATTACGAACAATTTAACTGTAAAAATTAAAGCTGGTGATTAGTGACTTAATTGGTGTCTTACATTTTGTTTCCATTGTACCTACGACGGTCAAGGAGACCATCGTAACAATACAAAAACCTCTAAGGAACAGAACAAAACCTTATAACAAGTATACTTAAAGAGACAAAAGTTGATAATATTATCCCAAATGTGAATGACAGCAGTTGTAAATGTAAGTACCAGTGTTTGTAATCTACTCACCTTTATTACTTTAAATTTATTTGAATATTGTTTACTTTATTTCATCCATTGTCCGGACGCCATCTTTAAAGATACCAACAATGAAACATAAAATTTTCTTACCTTCGGGCCAGTTTTTGGTTAGGCGAACTGAAATAGCAGAACGTGTTATTTTCAATAAATTACTCTTATACTTTTTGTTTACCAATGACATTCCCTTTTTATTGTACTCATAACTCTTGTACATTGAATCCTACTTTGAACAATGAACACTTCTATTCGGCCATGAGGCGCAATTTATTAAATCAAGTTAGAAGTAATTATTCCCATTAACATTTTACATTCTCACCAAAATAAAGTATAATAAATCATCACTTGAAGTCATATATATAATAGAACTCAACCCAGCACTTCTTAAAGATAGATTTTTTTCATTCACCCAATCACGCACTCTTTCATACTGCACATGTTTTATATTCCCCTTATAAAGCTCATTTTAAATAAACATTTCTTTTAATAGAATTTTGAATGGTTTGAATTTATTTATTCCTGATTGGAAAAGTTATCTGATGTTTCGTTGTAGTACTTATCTGGTTACAGGTGAGTCCATCTTATTGCACACATTCCTGCTATTTCGTGGACGCATGCACTTTTCTGAGATAATATATTTTTACATAGTAACTGTTATTTTACAATTTTGTTCCGATTTTGCGTAATATTTCACATTTTTGGTTGGGTGCACCCGAGATTTAGTTTCGGAACTTTTATACGTGTCCGGCCGGCACAAGCTGTGATACGTGACTGAGAACGAATGCACTGCGTTCTTTTCTGAGGTGGAGAGGGTGTGACGTCACCAATCTTATTGTCTTCAGACTATGACGAATCAATTTTTAAGGCGATGCGAATTGCGCACTGCATTCCATGTGATGTTTTTGCAGGCTTGGATGGTGACTTAATAGGTCAAAGTTCGTCTGGCGAAATACAGTTGTTTTCGCGTATACAATGTTGACCTTGATACAACTTCCACTCGCTTGATATTACGTCGTTATAAAACTTTACCATTTATTTATGCTTTTGAATTAACAATAAAATTTATATTTGTTTTTCCCCAAAACACTATGTAGACAGAAATGTTCCGTTACAATACCCCCCCAATGAGAGGTTTTATGCCATAGCATAAAAACTCTCATTGACACACTCATACTTCCTAAAGGGATCAGCCAGGATATGTCGCCACAACCCCCTTTACGGTTTATAAAAAAAAATAATTAACTTACCCCTGGTCCAGTGACTGTGACTGCACCTGAATGACCTTACTGGACTTCTCTCTCGAGATCCCAACATCACAAGGCCAGTCAGGCACTTGACGCTCCGGGTCTGACGCGCTGGCCAGCTCAGGACCGCCGCCACAGCATCACCAGACACTGAAACATCAGATTAAAAATCAAATAGTGTCCTTGCATAATACCATATTCCTAACTGATCTGTCTCCCTTTAGCTATGTGCTGGTTTGCGTTAAGAAGCACTGGGTTTTCCCTTAACTCCTAACGTATATATGCATACAATATCTATTATAACAAAATGTAAAACATCCAGCCTCAATATCGACATTCTTCATACCCTTCTCTTGTTACACCTTATTCCCAAAATTCAAAATATTTCTCTGATTCTATCAGACTTTAAATAAACATTTCCCATTACAACATTACAAATACCTTCCCTTGTAGAATACCTATTTCAAAACAATTAAATTCCATAATAAAATTCTTATATTGAACAAAACACATTTAAATCTACTACTTTAGAACAAATTATCTACCTGAAAATGTCAATCATCTTCCATTGTCATAATATTTCTTAACTCAATACAAATTCATTTAATTATCTCATCAGCTCATCAACATAATTTATTTTAATATTTACTAATGCGTTACTCATACTTTAGTAACCTCCTTCCACACACACTATGGCCCCCCCCTGGACTGTAGCACCCAGCTGCCTCCACAAGAACTGAATTCAAGGAGGAATTTTGTCGTCTCCTGTCCTTGCTTCGGCATTACATTTAAAGTTCAGATAAAGTTACCCCTAAAGGTTTACAAAATCCTACTGATTATATATTCACAACCTTAAAACGGTTCTATCACCCTTTTATTTGTTCCCACGCGAACGGTTGATAGCCGCTGTTCCATAGTTCCGGTATGATTTCCCCCTGAGTCGTTAATTTCAATTTCAAACCAATTTCACAGGCAACCAACCATGGTCAGTTTTACAATATCTGCCCACAGCTGGTTGTCAGCCAAAACCACGATTAGTGTTGGGGAAACAGTAATCGCCCGAAATGTGGGGAAATCTGTCATTAGCATGTTTTAACAAATCATTTTTTATACAGTGTACCATATTAATTTACATATAATATAATATTGTATAATGTTTGTGTACAGTGTATGTTACGCCCTATTTAGGCCCCCGTTGATTGTAACATGCATCGATGTTACTCAATCAACCCTTACCGCTATCTATAGTGACAACATGCCGTCACTATAATAGCATATCTTATAACTAAACTTATGTCATTCACACTAACATAATATAACATAATAAACATTAACCTTGAACATTAGCATTGCTACATTTAACTAAAGAATTCACCTTTAAATAATTTGTATAGAAAATTATAAACATTACAACTTGAACTTTCTATTAACTCTTTTATATCAACCTTTAATTATTTATCATTTACTGTACCATTAAATTCTCCACAAATTCAAATCTAATAAAATCAACATTCATTTTACATCACATTTCATTTATTATTACATTTCCACTATGAATTTCTCTATTTTAACATTTCCATCATCAATTAGTTTGGGTGATTCCCTCTCGTTCACAATGATTTGATTTATTGAATGTGCATTTATACATATAACCTTACTCCCTTTCTTCCTTCTAACAACCACTAACAGATTTACATAGGGTGACACCAATCTCTCACTATTTATCTCCAATAAATTCTCTAATTCCACTTAAATCATTTCCCTCTTTCTACAAAATACCTGATACCCTCTTTGTACATAGGGTGTGTGTTCCCTTACCTGCAATTCACATTCATACCCTCTTACCCTCTCTGGAATCTCGGCAAACACTCTTCGAAACTTCTCAATCACCTGCCACAACGATGCACATTGATCACTCCCTACAACATCACCCTCACTACAAAATTTCACCATCAACTATTTACTCTCCATTTACATTACTCTCTTTCTCTACATACAGGCACTCCCGCTACTGTGTCCCTACTACTACCCCGTTTCTGTATTACTTTTATTCCAAAATTCTTATTCTGTCTAACACTCAGACAAAAATTAACTTTGATTGACTCAAATGCCTTATTGAAATAATCATTATCACCCAAACTCCATCTTTTATCACATTTTGCATTAATATGATCATTGAAAATTACATTGGAAAATTCATAACTTACCTCATAATAACAATGTAACTCAACATCTAAACATATTGTATGTTTAATCATTTACTATTCATTATAGCATCTAAATCTCAGAAAATCATTTAACTTCATCACCAAAATTCCTTTATACAACATTAATTAATTAATTAATTTCGCTCCAATTATTTAATTCAATCATTTTTTTAAACACTAAGTTATTTTAATTACCTTTTAAAATTTCACATTTTCTCTCATCATTTATTTAGTCTGAAAAATGTTATACTTATTTTTAAATCAATTCCTATTACCTACATACATTGTTAACATAAGATACAAGTTACAACCTAATGTACTACACAAATACATTTGAGATCAACACATAAAAAAATATACAATCCAAATTATTATCTATCATTTACCACAAATCATTTCATAATACAATCCATGTCAAAACCACACTATTCACATAATTAAATGTTCATAAACAACAACTGTTTAACCACTATCATCGAATAACAATCTGATCTTACGACTACACAAATCATTTTTTATTAAATACATTATATTATTACTATCAACATAATGGCTATTTAATTTTTCATATTCTTCGACAATACCAACAGGATTATTCCATATTATTATATCATATAACTTGCCACCATAGAGTATAGTCATGTCGCCTTTAGTATAATCTGTCACCACTAAGTAAGTTATGAATTGTTCGTTAACATCATCATCATCTACTGCTGCTATATCAGCTTCAACACAAGGTAAGATTTTAATATTATTATTCACTCTCTCTATACCCAACCTTTCTACTAATTCTTTATAATTTCTACCCACTTTAAATAATTCTATCTCCCCATCAACACACAACTCTCTTTGAAAATATCTCTCACCATAATGCCATTTCACCCTTTTTCTACTAACCCTTGCAGAAGGTACTACAACTTTATTACTGCACCATCTACCAGATGCATAAAAAATCAAGGGACGACTATTTGTAGACCACACCTCTCCCAAATACACTCGTAAAGCATTTTCTTCACCCACGACCACAACACCACGGGAAAAGTTTACCCTCTGCAACCCTTCTACCAGTAAACTCTCTCTACACTTTCTCTCTAACTCATCAACACTCTCTATCACTTCATTATCAAATTCTACTCCCACTATAACTTCATCAGCACTCTGAATATTCACCACCTTACTCTCTAACACCATATTTTTAATTATATTATCATTTTTCTCACCCCTACTTACCGTATTATGTGTTAACTGATCGTCTTTATTTTCGTTTACTTTATCGGACTTTTCACGACTTTCTACCCCCATTTTAATCTAATAATTATCATCACTATTTAATATTTTATTCTCTAACGCTACCACTTCCACTATTTTATTTTCACTAACCCCTTCACTTACCTCGTTACTTCGTTTACTAGTGTCATCACTATTCTCGTTCAAGAAAGCGTATAATCCCGTTTTTTGTTCTTTCATTTGTCTGAACTCATTATTGCATTTACGCCAATCATCCTCAGTCATTCTTTTCAAAACCCTTTCAGACTAGTGCATGAATTCCGTACTATTCCATGCTTCCCCTGATCCACTCATTTTATTTTCTTGTGCTTCAGCCATGTTCAAAAAAATTATTTATATAATACCCCTTTATTTTACTCAATAATTACACATATTAATTCACAATACTCGCTACAAAACATCAACACCATTATTTTACAGTTATCAAAACATAACCCATATCTACGTCTATTTTCACGTACCTCAAACATTTTTTATTTTATTTCCAATAATCGTTCTGCTCTTCCCAGTAGGCCTACTCCAAAAAAATTAAAATTTTATGTCGACTCCCTGTTCCGGAAGCCATTGTAATCTACTCACCTTTATTACTTTAAATTTTTGAAGCGTGGGTACACTCTACAGCCCGTCTCGCTGGCCACGTGGTCGTAAATTCGAACGCTGATTGGATCTTTCCATCGCATGTTCGGCTATGGAATTTCTGTACGTGATTTTCACGTTGGGAAAAGGCGGCACACCCGCGCTCTCGTACGCATGAATAAGAACCCTACCGATCATAAACATTCCTGTGCCGTGCTGTGCCTTCCATGGAGTGACCAAAAAGTACACACTGGGTAAATAAAAGATTACCTCAAAGGTTGTCTACAGATAGTTCAAATGAAATTACTGAAATGACAAACCCCCTTTATTTTGCCCCGTTACAGATTTGCAGTGCACACATTTATTAATGGCATCGGAGATTGTGAACTTCAGCAAGTGTTACGAATGGCAAGACACCGAAATAGCTCAGAAGCTCTTGTTCACACCCTAGAGTTTGAAGCTGCCAAGTCAGCGTCCCACTACATTAATTGGTTTGTGCCATTACATTACAGTCATAAGATCCCTATATCACATTGCCGTTACGATGGGTGCAGAAAAACAATGTTGTCGGACACACAATTCAGAAATTCGCAACAATTTGAACGATGGGTTAAGACAGAAGACCGAAATGTTACAACTGTGCAAAACGTGGTCATCTACAGGTAGACTGTTGGGAGAAGAAGATACCAAGATAAGAGAGTGATCGCACCAATTGGAGAAGTAAAGCCTTAAAACACCACACAGTTTCCATGCTACATAAGACCATTGGAAACTTGATTGTTAATGGGTTTGCGGAAGGTAAACCAACATCATTTACAGTTGACACGGGCGCAACAGTGTCTATTGTGCACCCTGACTTAATCAGCAACCGACGGGCTCAAATTAGCTCTTGTACAATACAGACTGTGACTGGAAGCCCCGTCAAGGTGCTAGGAAAGGTAGACGTATGTGTATGAATGGGTCTTCTCAAGTTTACCCACCAAATGCTCGTTGCAGACATTGTCGATGAAGTGATTCTTGGCATGGACATTATGAATGCCTACGTATTCGTTGTGGACTTAAGAGAGAATGTCCTGAATGTTGGCCAAGAGAAGATAAAGCTTTGCATGGCTAAAATGCCAGGGTCTACCAACCATTCGATTAAGCGAGTGGTAGTCAAAGAAAAAGTCAACAGGTCTGGTCAAGAGGAACTCTCCCTATTGCAAGCAGAAATGGAGGAAGAACTACCAGAGGAAATACAAATAAGATAACGACAAAAGAAGTGATTGGAAAGCCAGCTATGGGTGTCGAGACAAAACTCTTGCTTGTTCCTGAGCTGATAGAAACGCCCGACGGCAAAGTGGCTGAAGATGAGGTTACACATGAGGTTGTTGACGAGAACCAAACAAACGTGGATCAGCCAGTGGTGTTTAGGTCATCAGTACATGACGCAATGAGAGTGATTCCGGCAAAACTAGTGGTTGAGCGGAAGACTCGCATTCCTGGGAACATGATATTCGGATCACACGGGACTGAATTCAAAGAACCGGAGAATTATCTTTAGCAAGGACGTCCACCGAGATCGCCTGGTCGAGTATTACTTCAGAGACGGTTTGCCAGTTCGGGACAAACAGGCTTAAGGAGGAGGCAGTGTTACGACATTACAGAACAGTCTACGTGTTTGTCGAATGTGTCAGAAGGATCTCGCTCTAATGTGTGTGGCATACGTGACTCTAGACGCATTCGCGAGAGGTTTCTCGAAGCCGCCAGCCGTGCGGACTGTGTCAAGGCCGCAATTAATTACGTAGTACACAATTACGCTAAGACGTAGCTTTGAACGTTCTGGTCTGTGAGGGGAGGTATAAATACATGGCGGCAGCGGCCTTAGTTTTCAGTATTAGTTGCGATTCAGTTACAGTGCGGTTCGAGAGTTATGATCGGGCGAGATTACTGTGTGGTTTCAAGTGGTTATTAGTGAAGTGTTTAATAATTGGGCGGGATAATTGTAATACAATTGTGTTTTAATATTAGTGGACATTTTAATGCATGTGAACAATTTTTACTTGATTTGTTGTAAGAGACTGTGTTGTTAATTACGAACAATTTAACTGTAAAAATTAAAGCTGGTGATTAGTGACTTAATTGGTGTCTTACATTTTGTTTCCATTGTACCTACGACGGTCAAGGAGACCATCGTAACAATACAAAAACCTCTAAGGAACAGAACAAAACCTTATAACAAGTATACTTAAAGAGACAAAAGTTGATAATATTATCCCAAATGTGAATGACAGCAGTTGTAAATGTAAGTACCAGTGTTTGTAATCTACTCACCTTTATTACTTTAAATTTATTTGAATATTGTTTACTTTATTTCATCCATTGTCCGGACGCCATCTTTAAAGATACCAACAATGAAACATAAAATTTTCTTACCTTCGGGCCAGTTTTTGGTTAGGCGAACTGAAATAGCAGAACGTGTTATTTTCAATAAATTACTCTTATATTTTTTGTTTACCAATGACATTCCCTTTTTATTGTACTCATAACTCTTGTACATTGAATCCTACTTTGAACAATGAACACTTCTATTCGGCCATGAGGCGCAATTTATTAAATCAAGTTAGAAGTAATTATTCCCATTAATATTTTACATTCTCACCAAAATAAAGTATAATAAATCATCACTTGAAGTTATATATATAATAGAACACAACCCAGCACTTCTTAAAGATAGATTTTTTTCATTCACCCAATCACGCACTCTTTCATACTGCACATGTTTTATATTCCCCTTATAAAGCTCATTTTAAATAAACATTTCTTTTAATAGAATTTTGAATGGTTTGAATTTATTTATTCCTGATTGGAAAAGTTATCTGATGTTTCGTTGTAGTACTTATCTGGTTACAGGTGAGTCCATCTTATTGCACACATTCCTGCTATTTCGTGGACGCATGCACTTTTCTGAGATAATATATTTTTACATAGTAACTGTTATTTTACAATTTTGTTCCGATTTTGCGTAATATTTCACATTTTTGGTTGGGTGCACCCGAGATTTAGTTTCGGAACTTTTATACGTGTCCGGCCGGCACAAGCTGTGATACGTGACTGAGAACGAATGCACTGCGTTCTTTTCTGAGCTGGAGAGGGTGTCACGTCACCAATCTTATTGTCTTCAGACTATGACGACTCAAATTTTAAGGCGAGGCGAATTGCGCACTGCATTCCATGTGACGTTTTTGCAGGCTTGGCTTGGTGACTTAATAGGTCAAAGTTCGTCTGGCGAAATATAGTTGTTTTCGCGTATACAATGTTGACCTTGATACAACTTCCACTCGCTTGATATTACGTCGTTATAAAACTTTACCATTTATTTATGCATTTGAATTAACAATAAAATTTATATTTGTTTTTCCCCAAAACACTATGTAGACAGAAATGTTCCGTTACAATACCCCCCCCCCAATGAGAGGTTTTATGCCATACCATAAAAACTCTCATTGACACACTCATACTTCCTAAAGGGATCAGCCAGGATATGTCGCCACAACCCCCTTTACGGTTTATAAAAAAAAATAGTTAACTTACCCCTGGTCCAGTGACTGTGACTGCACCTGAATGACCTTACTGGACTTCTCTCTCGAGATCCCAACATCACAAGGCCAGTCAGGCACTTGACGCTCCGGGTCTGACGCGCTGGCCAGCTCAGGACCGCCGCCACAGCATCACCAGACACTGAAACATCAGATTAAAAATCAAATAGTGTCCTTGCATAATACCATATTCCTAACTGATCTGTCTCCCTTTAGCTATGTGCTGGTTTGCGTTAAGAAGCACTGGGTTTTCCCTTAACTCCTAACGTATATATGCATACAATATCTATTATAACAAAATGTAAAACATCCAGCCTCAATATCGACATTCTTCATACCCTTCTCTTGTTACACCTTATTCCCAAAATTCAAAATATTTCTCTGATTCTATCAGACTTTAAATAAACATTTCCCATTACAACATTACAAATACCTTCCCTTGTAGAATACCTATTTCAAAACAATTAAATTCCATAATAAAATTCTTATATTGAACAAAACACATTTAAATCTACTACTTTAGAACAAATTATCTACTTGAAAATGTCAATCATCTTCCATTGTCATAATATTTCTTAACTCAATACAAATTCATTTAATTATCTCATCAGCTCATCAACATAATTTATTTTAATATTTACTAATGCGTTACTCATACTTTAGTAACCTCCTTCCACACACACTATGGCCCCCCCCCTGGACTGTAGCACCCAGCTGCCTCCACAAGAACTGAATTCAAGGAGGAATTTTGTCGTCTCCTGTCCTTGCTTCGGCATTACATTTAAAGTTCAGATAAAGTTACCCCTAAAGGTTTACAAAATCCTACTGATTATATATTCACAACTTTAAAACGGTTCTATCACCCTTTTATTTGTTCCCACGCGAACGGGTGATAGCCGCTGTTCCATAGTTCCGGTATGATTTCCCCCTGAGTCATTAATTTCAATTTCAAACCAATTTCACAGGCAACCAACCATGGTCAGTTTTACAATATCTGCCCACAGCTGGTTGTCAGCCAAAACCACGATTAGTGTTGGTGAAACAGTAATCGCCCGAAATGTGGGGGAATCTGTCATTAGCATGTTTTAACAAATCATTTTTTATACAGTGTACCATATTAATTTACATATAATATAATATTGTATAATGTTTGTGTACAGTGTATGTTACGCCCTATTTAGGCCCCCGTTGATTGTAACATGCATCGATGTTACTCAATCAACCCTTACCGCTATCTATAGTGACAACATGCCGTCACTATAATAGCATATCTTATAACTAAACTTATGTCATTCACACTAACATAATATAACATAATAAACATTAACCTTGAACATTAGCATTGCTACATTTAACTAAAGAATTCACCTTTAAATAATTTGTATAGAAAATTATAAACATTACAACTTGAACTTTCTATTAACTCTTTTATATCAACCTTTAATTATTTATCATTTACTGTACCATTAAATTCTCCACAAATTCAAATCTAATAAAATCAACATTCATTTTACATCACATTTCATTTATTATTACATTTCCACTATGAATTTCTCTATTTTAACATTTCCATCATCAATTAGTTTGGGTGATTCCCTCTCGTTCACAATGATTTGATTTATTGAATGTGCATTTATACATATAACCTTACTCCCTTTCTTCCTTCTAACAACCACTAACAGATTTACATAGGGTGACACCAATCTCTCACTATTTATCTCCAATAAATTCTCTAATTCCACTTAAATCATTTCCCTCTTTCTACAAAATACCTGATACACTCTTTGTACATAGGATGTGTGTTCCCTTACCTGCAATTCACATTCATACCCTCTTACCCTCTCTGGAATCTCGGCAAACACTCTTCGAAACTTCTCAATCACCTGCCACAACGATGCACATTGATCACTCCCTACAACATCACCCTCACTACAAAATTTCACCATCAACTATTTACTCTCCATTTACATTACTCTCTTTCTCTACATACAGGCACTCCCGCTACTGTGTCCCTACTACTACCCCGTTTCTGTATTACTTTTATTCCAAAATTCTTATTCTGTCTAACACTCAGACAAAAATTAACTTTGATTGACTCAAATGCCTTATTGAAATAATCATTATCACCCAAACTCCATCTTTTATCACATTTTGCATTAATATGATCATTGAAAATTACATTAGAAAATTCATAACTTACCTCATAATAACAATGTAACTCAACACCTAAACATATTGTATGTTTAATCATTTACTATTCATTATAGCATCTAAATCTCAGAAAATCATTTAACTTCATCACCAAAATTCCTTTATACAACATTAATTAATTAATTAATTTCTCTCCAATTATTTAATTCAATCATTTTTTTTAAACACTAAGTTATTTTAATTACCTTTTAAAATTTCACATTTTCTCTCATCATTTATTTAGTCTGAAAAATGTTATACTTATTATTAAATCAATTCCTATTACCTACATACATTGTTAACATAAGATACAAGTTACAACCTAATGTACTACACAAATACATTTGAGATCAACACATAAAAAAATATACAATCCAAATTATTATCTATCATTTACCACAAATCATTTCATAATACAATCCATGTCAAAACCACACTATTCACATAATTAAATGTTCATAAACAACAACTGTTTAATCACTATCATCGAATAACAATCTGATCTTACGACTACACAAATCATTTTTTATTAAATACATTATATTATTACTATCAACATAATGGCTATTTAATTTTTCATATTCTTCCACAATACCAACAGGATTATTCCATATTATTATATCATATAACTTGCCACCATAGAGTATAGTCATGTCGCCTTTAGTATAATCTGTCACCACTAAGTAAGTTATGAATCGATCGTTAACATCATCATCATCTACTGCTGCTATATCAGCTTCAACACAAGGTAAGATTTTAATATTATTATTAACTCTCTCTATACTCAACCTTTCTACTAATTCTTTATAATTTCTACCCACTTTAAATAATTCTATCTCCCCATCAACACACAACTCTCTTTCAAAATATCTCTCACCATAATGCCATTTCACCCTTTTTCTACTAACCCTTGCAGAAGGTACTACAACTTTATTACTGCACCATCTACCAGATGCATAAAAAATCAAGGGACGACTATTTGTAGACCACACTTCTCCCAAATACACTCGTGAAGCATTTTCTTCACCCACGACCACAACACCACGGGAAAAGTTTACCCTCTGCAACCCTTCTACCAGTAAACTCTCTCTACACTTTCTCTCTAACTCATCAACACTCTCTATCACTTCATTATCAAATTCTACTCCCACTATAACTTCATCAGCACTCTCAATATTCACCACCGTACTCTCTAACACCATATTTTTAATTATATTATCATTTTTCTCACCCCTACTTACCGTATTATGTGTTAACTGATCGTCTTTATTTTCGTTTACTTTATCGGACTTTTCACGACTTTCTACCCCCATTTTAATCTAATAATTATTATCACTATTTTATATTTTATTCTCTAACGCTACCACTTCCACTATTTTATTTTCACTAACCCCTTCACTTACCTCGTTACTTCGTTTACTAGTGTCATCACTATTCTCGTTCAAGAAAGCGTATAATCCCGTTTTTTGTTCTTTCATTTGTCTGACCTCATTATTGCATTTACGCCAATCATCCTCAGTCATTCTTTTCAAAACCCTTTCAGACTAGTGCATGTATTCCGTACTATTCCATGCTTCCCCTGATCCACTCATTTTATTTTTTTGTGCTTCAGCCATGTTCAAAACAATTATTTATATAATACCCCTTTATTTTACTCAATAATTACACATATTAATTCACAATACTCGCTACAAAACATCAACACCAATATTTTACAGTTATCAAAACATAACCCATATCTACGTCTATTTTCACGTACCTCAAACATTTTTTATTTTATTTCCAATAACCGTTCTGCTCTTCCCAGTAGGCCTACTCCACATAAAATTAAAATTTTATGTCGACTCCCTGTTCCGGAAGCCACTGTAATCTACTCACCATTATTACTTTAAATTTTTGAAGCGTGGGTACACTCTACAGCCCGTCTCGCTGGCCACGTGGTCGTAAATTCGAACGCTGATTGGATCTTTCCATCGCATGTTCGGCTATGGAATTTCTGTACGTGATTTTCACGTTGGGAAAAGGCGGCACACCTGCGCGCTCGTACGCATGAATAAGAACCCTACCGATCATAAACATTCCTGTGCCGTGCTGTGCCTTCCATGGAGTGACCAAAAAGTACACACTGGGTAAATAAAAGATTACCTCAAAGGTTGTCTACAGATAGTTCAAATGAAATTACTGAAATGACAAACCCCCTTTATTTTGCCCCGGTACAGGTTTGCAGTGCACACATTTATTAATGGCATCGGAGATTGTGAACTTCAGCAAGTGTTACGAATGGCAAGACACCGAAATAGCTCAGAAGCTCTTGTTCACACCCTAGAGTTTGAAGCTGCCAAGTCAGCGTCCCACTACATTAATTGGTGTGTGCCATTACATTACAGTCATAAGATCCCTGTATCACATTGCCGTTACGATGGGTGCAGAAAAACAATGTTGTCGGACACACAATTCAGAAATTCGCAACAATTTGAACGATGGGTTAAGACAGAAGACCGAAATGTTACAACTGTGCAAAACGTGGTCATCTACAGGTAGACTGTTGGGAGAAGAAAATACCAAGAGAAGAGAGTGATCGCACCAATTGGAGAAGTAAAGCCTCATAACACCACACAGTTTCCATGCTACATAAGACCAGTGGAAACTTGATTGTTAATGGGTTTGCGGAAGGTAAACCAACATCATTTACAGTTGACACGGGCGCAACAGTGTCTATTGTGCACCCTGACTTAATCAGCAACCGACGGCCTCAAATTAGCTCTTGTACAATACAGACTGTGACTGGAAGCCCCGTCAAGGTGCTAGGAAAGGTAGACGTATGTGTACGCCTTTGTCTTCTCAAGTTTACCCACCAAATGCTCGTTGCAGACATTGTCGATGAAGTGATTCTTGGCATGGATATTATGAATGCCTACGCCCCCTCCCCCAATGAGAGGTTTTATGCCATAGCATAAAAACTCTCATTGACACACTCATACTTCCTAAAGGGATCAGCCAGAATATGTCGCTACAACTCCCTTTACGGTTTATAAAAAAAAATAGTTAACTTACCCCTGGTCCAGTGACTGTGACTGCACCTGAATGACCTTACTGGACTTCTCTCTCGAGATCCCAACACCACAAGGCCAGTCAGGCACTTGACGCTCCGGGTCTGACGCGCTGGCCAGCTCAGGACCGCCGCCACAGCATCACCAGACACTGAAACATCAGATTAAAAATCAAATAGTGTCCTTGCATAATACCATATTCCTAACTGATCTGTCTCCCTTTAGCTATGTGCTGGTTTGCGTTAAGAAGCACTGGGTTTTCCCTTAACTCCTAACATATATATGCATACAATATCTATTATAACAAAATGTAAAACATCCAGCCTCAATATCGACATTCTTCATACCCTTCTCTTGTTACACCTTATTCCCAAAATTCAAATTATTCTCTGATTCTATCAGACTTTAAATAAACATTTCCCATTACAACATTACAAATACCTTCCCTTGTAGAATACCTATTTCAAAACAATTAAATTCCATAATAAAATTCTTATATTGAACAAAACACATTTAAATCTACTATTTTAGAACAAATTATCTACTTGAAAATGTCAATCATCTTCCATTGTCATAATATTTCTTAACTCAATACAAATTCATTTAATTATCTCATCAGCTCATCAACATAATTTATTTTAATATTTACTAATGCGTTACTCATACTTTAGTAACCTCCTTCCACACACACTATGCCCCCCCCTGGACTGTAGCACCCAGCTGCCTTCACAAGAACTGAATTCAAGGAGGAATTTTGTCGTCTCCTGTCCTTGCTTCGGCATTACATTTAAAGTTCAGATAAAGTTACCCCTAAAGGTTTACAAAATCCTACTGATTATATATTCACAACCTTAAAACGGTTCTATCACCCTTTTATTTGTTCCCACGCGAACGGGTGATAGCCGCTGTTCCATAGTTCCGGTATGATGTCCCCCTGAGTCGTTAATTTCAATTTCAAACCAATTTCACAGGCAACCAACCATGGTCAGTTTTACAATATCTGCCCACAGGTGGTTGTCTGCCAAAACGGCGATTAGTGTTGGTGAAACAGTAATCGCCCGAAATGTGGGGAAATCTGTCATTATCATGTTTTTAACAAATCATTTTTTATACACTGTACCATTTTAATTTACATATAATATAATATTGTATAATGTTTGTGTACAGTGTATGTTACGCCCTATTTAGGCCCCCGTTGATTGTAACATGCGTCGATGTTACTCCATCAACCCTTACCGCTATCTATAGTGACAACATGCCGTCAGTATAATAGCATATCTTATAACTAAACTTATGTCATTCACACTAACATAATATAACATAATAAACATTAACCTTGAACATTAGCATTGCTACATTTAACTAAAGAGTTCACCTTTAAATAATTTGTATAGAAAATTATAAACATTACAACTTGAACTTTCTATTAACTCTTTTATATCAACCTTTAATTATTTATCATTTATTGTACCATTAAATTCTCCACAAATTCAAATCTAATAAAATCAACATTCATTTTACATCACATTTCATTTATTATTACATTTCCACTATGAATTTCTCTATTTTAACATTTCCATCATCAATTAGTTTGGGTGATTCCCTCTCGTTCACAATGATTTGATTTATTGAATGTGCATTTATACATATAACCTTACTCCCTTTCTTCCTTCTAACAACCACTAACAGATTTACATAGGGTGACACCAATCTCTCACTATTTATCTCCAATAAATTCTCTAATTCCACTTAAATCATTTCCCTCTTTCTACAAAATACCTGATACCCTCTTTGTACATAGGATGTGTGTTCCCTTACCTGCAATTCACATTCATACCCTCTTGCCCTTCCTGGAATCTCGGCAAACACTCTTCGAAACTTCTCAATCACCTGCCACAACGATGCACGTTGATCACTCCCTACAACATCACCCTCACTACAAAATTTCACCATCAACTATTTACTCTCCATTTACATTACTCTCTTTCTCTACATACAGGCACTCCCGCTACTGTGTCCCTACTACTACCCCGTTTCTGTATTACTTTTATTCCAAAATTCTTATTCTGTCTAACACTCAGACAAAAATTAACTTTGATTGACTCAAATGCCTTATTGAAATAATCATTATCACCCAAACTCCATCTTTTATCACATTTTGCATTAATATGATCATTGAAAATTACATTAGAAAATTCATAACTTACCTCATAATAACAATGTAACTCAACACCTAAACATATTGTATGTTTAATCATTTACTATTCATTATAGCATCTAAATCTCAGAAAATCATTTAACTTCATCACCAAAATTCCTTTATACAACATTAATTAATTAATTAATTTCTCTCCAATTATTTAATTCAATCATTTTTTTAAACACTAAGTTACTTTAATTACCTTTTAAAATTTCACATTTTCTCTCATCATTTATTTAGTCTGAAAAATGTTATACTTATTATTAAATCAATTCCTATTACCTACATACATTGTTAACATAAGATACAAGTTACAACCTAATGTACTACACAAATACATTTGAGATCAACACATAAAAAAATATACAATCCAAATTATTATCTATCATTTACCACAAATCATTTCATAATACAATCCATGTCAAAACCACACTATTCACATAATTAAATGTTCATAAACAACAACTGTTTAACCACTATCATCGAATAACAATCTGATCTTACGACTACACAAATCATTTTTTATTAAATACATTATATTATTACTATCAACATAATGGCTATTTAATTTTTCATATTCTTCCACAATACCAACAGGATTATTCCATATTATTATATCATATAACTTGCCACCATAGAGTATAGTCATGTCGCCTTTAGTATAATCTGTCACCACTAAGTAAGTTATGAATTGATCGTTAACATCATCATCATCATCTACTGCTGCTATATCAGCTTCAACACAAGGTAAGATTTTAATATTATTATTCACTCTCTCTATACCCAACCTTTCTACTAATTCTTTATAATTTCTACCCGCTTTAAATAATTCTATCTCCCCATCAACACACAACTCTCTTGCAAAATATCTCTCACCATAATGCCATTTCACCCTTTTTCTACTAACCCTTGCAGATGGTACTACAACTTTATTACTGCACCATCTACCAGATGCATAAAAAATCAAGGGACGACTATTTGTAGACCATACTGCTCCCAAATACACTCGTGAAGCATTTTCTTCACCCACGACCACAACACCACGGGAAAAGTTTACCCTCTGCAACCCCTCTACCTGTAAACTCTCTCTACACTTTCTCTCTAACTCATCAACACTCTCTATCACTTCATTATCAAATTCTACTCCCACTATAACTTCATCAGCACTCTCAATATTCACCACCTTACTCTATAACACCATATTTTTAATTATATTATCATTTTTCTCACCCCTACTTACCGTATTATGTGTTAACTGATCGTCTTTATTTTCGTTTACTTTATCGGACTTTTCACGACTTTCTACCCCCATTTTAATCTAATAATTATCATCACTATTTAATATTTTATTCTCTAACGCTACCACTTCCGCTATTTTACTTTCACTAACCCCTTCACTTACCTCATTACTTCGTTTACTAGTGTCATCACTATTCTCGTTCAAGAAAGCGTATAATCCCGTTTTTTGTTCTTTCATTTGTCTGACCTCATTATTGCATGTACGCCAATCATCCTCAGTTATTCTTTTCAAAACCCTTTCAAACTAGTGCATGAATTCCGTACTATTCCATGCTTCCCCTGATCCACTCATTTTATTTTCTTGTGCTTCAGCCATGTTCAAAAAATTATTTATATAATACCCCTTTATTTTACTCAATAATTACACATATTAATTCACAATACTCGCTACAAAACATCAACACCAATATTTTACAGTTATCAAAACATAACCCATATCTACGTCTATTTTCACGTACCTCAAACATTTTTTATTTTATTTCCAATAACCGACGGCCTCAAATTAGCTCTTGTACAATACAGACTGTGACTGGAAGCCCCGTCAAGGTGCTAGGAAAGGTAGACGTATGTGTACGCCTGGGTCTTCTCAAGTTTACCCACCAAATGCTCGTTGCAGACATTGTCGATGAAGTGATTCTTGGCATGGACATTATGAATGCCTACGTATTCGTTGTGGACTTAATAGAGAATGTCCTGAAGGTTGGCCAAGAGAAGATAAAGCTTTGCATGGCTAAAATGCCAGGGTCTACCAACCATTCGTTTAAGCGAGTGGTAGTCAAAGAAAAAGTCAACAGGTCTGGTCAAGAGGAACTCTCCCTATTGCAAGCAGAAATGGAGGAAGAACTACCAGAGGAAATACAAATAAGTGTAACGACAAAAGAAGTGATTGGAAAGCCAACTATGGGTGTCGAGACAAAACTCTTGCTTGTTTCTGAGCTGATAGAAGCGCCCGACGGCAAAGTGGCTGAAGATGAGGTTACACAAGAGGTTGTTGACGAGAACCAAACAAACGTGGATCAGCCAGTGATGTTTAGGTCATCAGTACATGACGCAATGAGAGTGATTCCGGCAAAACTAGTGGTTGAGCGGAAGACTCGCATTCCTGGGAACATGATATTCGGATCACACGGGACTGAATTCAAAGAACCGGAGAATTATCTTTAGCAAGGACGTCCACCGAGATCGCCTGGTCGAGTATTACTTCAGAGACGGTTTTCCAGTTCGGGACAAACAGGCTTAAGGAGGAGGCAGTGTTACGACATTACAGAACAGTCTACGTGTTTGTCGAATGTGCCAGAAGGATCTCGCTCTAATGTGTGTGGCATACGTGACTCTAGACGCATTCGCGAGAGGTTTCTCGAAGCCGCCAGCCGTGCGGACTGTGTCATGGCCTCAATTAATTACGTAGTACACACTTACGCTAAGACGTAGCTTTGAACGTTCTGGTCTGTGAGGGGAGGTATAAATACATGGCGGCAGCGGCCTTAGTTTTCAGTATTAGTTGCGATTCAGTTACAGTGCGGTTCGAGAGTTATGATCGGGAGAGATTACTGTGTGGTTTCAAGTGGTTATTAGTGAAGTGTTTAATAATTGGGCGGGATAATTGTAATACAATTGTGTTTTAATATTAGTGGACATTTTAATGCATGTGAACAATTTTTACTTGATTTGTTGTAAGAGACTGTGTTGTTAATTACGAACAATTTAACTGTAAAAATTAAAGCTGGTGATTAGTGACTTAATTGGTGTCTTACATTTTGTTTCCATTGTACCTACGACGGTCAAGGAGACCATCGTAACAATACAAAAACCTCTAAGGAACAGAACAAAACCTTATAACAAGTATACTTAAAGAGACAAAGGTTGATAATATTATCCCAAATGTGAATGACAGCAGTTGTAAATGTAAGTACCAGTGTTTGTAATCTACTCACCTTTATTACTTTAAATTTATTTGAATATTGTTTACTTTATTTCATCCATTGTCCGGACGCCATCTTTAAAGATACCAACAATGAAACATAAAATTTTCTTACCTTCGGGCCAGTTATTGGTTAGGCGAACTGAAATAGCAGAACGTGTTATTTTCAATAAATTACTCTTATATTTTTTATTTACCAATGACATTCCCTTTTTATTGTACTCATAACTCTTGTACATTGAATCCTACTTTGAACAATGAACACTTCTATTCGGCCATGAGGCGCAATTTATTAAATCAAGTTAGAAGTAATTATTCCCATTAACATTTTACATTCTCACCAAAATAAAGTATAATAAATCATCACTTGAAGTTATATATATAATAGAACACAACCCAGCACTTCTTAAAGATAGATTTTTTTCATTCACCCAATCACGCACTCTTCCATACTGCACATGTTTTATATTCCCCTTATAAAGCTCATTTTAAATAAACATTTCTTTTAATAGAATTTTGAATTTATTTATTCCTGATTGGAAAAGTTATCTGATGTTTCGTTGTAGTACTTATCTGATTACAGGTGAGTCCATCTTATTGCACACATTCCTGCTATTTCGTGGACGCATGCACTTTTCTGAGATAATATATTTTTACATAGTAACTGTTATTTTACAATTTTGTTCCGATTTTGCGTAATATTTCACATTTTTGGTTGGGTGCACCCGAGATTTAGTTTCGGAACTTTTATACGTGTCCGGCCGGCACAAGCTGTGATACGTGACTGAGAACGAATGCACTGCGTTATTTTCTGAGGTGGAGAGGGTGTCACGTCACCAATCTTATTGTCTTCAGACTATGACGACTCAATTTTTAAGGCGAGGCGAATTGCGCACTGCATTCCATGTGACGTTTTTGCAGGCTTGGCTTGGTGACTTAATAGGTCAAAGTTCGTCTGGTGAAATATAGTTGTTGTTTTCGCGTATACAATGTTGACCTTGATACAATTTCCACTCGCTTGATATTACGTCGTTATAAAACTTTACCATTTATTTATGCTTTTGAATTAACAATAAAATTTATATTTGTTTTTCCCCAAAACACTATGTAGACAGAAATGTTCTGTTACATGTTCAGAAGTGAGTCAATTTATTGTGAACTTGCTTATAGAACAATTTTTAAAACTGTCTGATGAAGGAAAGGGTACATATTTAATGAACTATATTCACGTGCAGGAAATAGGCAGATGCAGACATGGTTTCTATGAAGATCCCTCTGACAGCCACCAACAGGCATCTTACACATACAAAATTCAAACCGGAGAAAAAATTCTTCAAGTTTGTTCAAAGACTTTCAAACATGTTTTTATGGTGTTTACAAAAAGACTACAAACTTTGTAGCTGAAAAAATCAGGTGATATCATTTTTAAAAACAATCAAGGTAGAAATCCAAATAGTCATTTGCATAAAAGTAAATTCACAAGTAACAATCGAGATTTAATTAGGGATCACATTAATTCTTTCCCAAGACAAGAGACTCACTATAGTCAGAAAAAACATCCAAAGGATATCTAAGCAGTGATTTAAATATAAACCATTTATATCAGTCTTTCAAACAAAAAATCCAAACAGTAAAATCACATATCATTTTTATAGTATTGTTTTCAGAAAAGATTTTCCAAAATTAAAATTTGGTAAGCCGCGCAGTGATATGTGTCGTACTTATGACAAACATAATATTAAAATTAAGGCTTCAGAAAATGAAACCAAAAAATCTGAAGCAATTACGTTACCGTACTTGAAATTCATCACTGAAAAGCTGAAAAAGCTCTTCAAATGTTGAAGGATGGTATGTTTGGTTCTCAGCTTCCAAACAGTAGTACTGCAACAATGGCTTTAGACTTACAACAAGTAATATTAATTCCCACCTTAACTCACAGCAACATGTTTTACTGTTGACAGCTGTCAGTCTATAACCTTTGTATACATGTAGGAGACTCAAATGACAGTTATATGTGCACTTGGCATGAAGGAATAGCTGGACCTGGGGCCAATGAAATAACATGCTGTTTATTAAAAGTAATAAAATGCCAGTAACAGGAAAAAACGGCTTGTTTTATGGTGTGATAACTGTGCTGGCCAAAATAAAAATAAAACGATGCTGTTTCTCCTGATGTATTTAGTAGCAAAAAATATAGTTATCTTCCCTGTGATAGAAATTTTGCATTAATTGAAAAGAGGAAAAATTCAACACCTGCTATGATTCCATCTGAAGTTGAGTAAATAATAAAATCTGCTTGCATCAAAATCAAAAGACCATGTGAAGTAACAAGAATGGACCCAGGGGAATTTTATGATATAAAATCGGTGGCAGATGAAAATGTAACTTCTAAATTGGAAATAAAGAAAGTCTCCTGGATAAAAGTGCTCTCATCAGACCCATCGAAGGTTTGTACTCGATTCACGTTTAATGATATAGAACTGTGGAGAATAACAGCAGTCCTTAGAAAGAAGAAGATCTGCGGAATCTGCATCTACCTCTAATGGAGCCTTCAAGCAAGATAAGCAGCGAAAAGAAAAAGGACCTCCTGTCAATGATAGACTACCTTGAACCAAAATACAACAATTTTTTAGAGAACTGTGTCAATTATAGTTAGAACAGCCTGTGTAAAAAAAATGTTTTTTATAACCATCAGTGTTTTCAGTTCAATGTGTTTTTATTTTTTCAATAATATACGTTTTTCTAATTTTAGAGTGTAATTTTATTTTTTATTACCTCATATTTGTCTGCATGTGTGGATAATGTCACTGAGTTAGGAGGTAAGTATTGTGGTACATTCACCCTACTCTAAGTAGTACAATTTGGCACGTACACCATTTTCAGTGAAACTAACATTATTATTAACAAATAAAAAATTAATTTCTCAAGAAGATATTTTAAATGTTTGTGATAATATATTATACATTTTTAGAATGTTTTAAAACAAGTAGTTTTAATCCCAGAACGTTTTATTGGAATACTGAAAAATTTGGTTTTTGGCACTTTCACCTTTTTCCATATTCACTCTTCATATTATCTTGCTGATTTCAAAATCTACAGTACTTATTAGGAACTATTTATCCATAACTTGCATAAAATACTCTCAGCACTTTACAAACAAAGTGTCGTAGAGGTAAAATTTTATTGTACAAAAATACAAAAGGAAGTACAAAAGTAAGAGGAACAAAAATAACAAACAGTGATACGAGGCCTGCACAGAACCCCACATGTTCATTAATTTCAATGGATTTTGAATTTTTGAAAGAATTTAAAACAATTAGTGACTATAAAACAGTTTACAAGATCACATAAAACGTCTTATTTTCCTATAACATTGAAATGAGCAACATCGAATTTCAATTGGAACACAATCTCTTTCATCTGATTTTTCCGATAGTTGTTCCATTGGAATAGAACACTTTACAAGTTCACCACTTGTACCACTGAACACAAGTGAGCCACAGCGGCAGTAATGTGCTTCTTCCAAATATTCCGATAAAGTATTTGGTATGTTGTATTCTAAGAAGTGAATCCTGAAAGCAAAGCAGGTAATCAGTTGTTAATGAAATGTATAAAGCATCTTACAACTTGCTACATAGTCTATCATGTTATAGAATGTGGTGGGTAACTTTTAGATGTGATGGTTAGCAACTGTGTTTAAAAGGTTTATATGACAAAATATCAAAAGAGGTTTGGATCAGTGGCGGCTCGTGAGTAATGAAATGGGAGGGGCACACAGTGGGGAGGATCTAAGGTGGGCCACCATTCGTGGTAATTAATACTTAGGTAAAAAAAATATAGAATGTCTTACCTGGTATTTCACTTTTTGTATAACAATTCCATTCTCCTGTTTTTAGATGTAGCGAATTCCTCTATCACTTGTTTGTTGAAATCTTGAATTCCATGAATCATTTTTTTTCTGTGGATACCATAGCCAATGCATTCAGTCTATCAGTGCCCATGGAATTTCTTAAAAATGTTTTTATTCTTTTCAATGTAGTAAAGCACCTTTCACTTTCAACAGTTGTCATCGGTATGGTAACAATTATCTTTAAAATAGTCACACACTCTGAGAAAGTACGAAACATGTTATTATCAAGGAAAAACTGTAATAAGGGTGTTGCACCAGAAGCAATACGTAAATCTTCATGACTGTATAACACTTCTAGTTCGGTTCTCAGTTTCGGACCATTTATTGTGGGATAAAATTTAATTGTAGTCTGAAAATCATTTTCCGGAAACTCAACACAGTACTGTGGGAACTTTTCAACTAAAAACAATTTGGAAACACATAAATGATCTGAAAATTGAAATCTTTCATTAATATTGTTCACAATCATATCACATACTTTCAAAGCGGCCACACGGTTGCTCCTATTACTTAATTGTTCAACACACTGTCTCTTAGTCACAGGCTCACTTACAGACACTTCACTGTCTTCATAGGTTTTACGAATATTAACCACTGCACTCACATCATTTTTAACAAATGTTCTCATTTTTATTGCATCAATGTTTCTTTGTTGAATGCAATCAAAGAAAATCGCCACATGAGGCATAATTTTGTGGAAAAAAGTCAACCAGAAAATGAACTGAGGATCCCTCAAAGTTTGTACAAATCCTGCAGCCTGGCTAGAAGCACTTTTGTCAGAAATCTCTATGTCCCTAATGTGTTCAAAACATTTTATTAGATTATCTTTATGTTCAAACACAGTATTAAACAGCCCCGTGTTGAAAGTACCATCTTGTAGGAGGCACAGACCCAATTTTTTTTTTTACAATTTCTACTAAATAATCCATCCTCTTTGGATATCTTGAAAAATATGGTCCTATTCCTTGCAGGTCTTGAAAAAATATTCTACTCTGGGAGGAAGACGATGTTGAGTTTTGAAGAATCAGATTCCCTTGATGGGCATAACAATGAATAAAATTTACATTTGGATACTTCTCTTTAACCAAACACTGGACCCCTCCTTTCTGACCACTCATAACAGATGCACCATCGTAAGTCTGACAAATTAGTTTTTCCGGGGACTTGTCTATTCCTATTTCTTCCAACTGTCCTAAAATTGTCGAGGCTAAACTTCGAGCACTTTTATCAAAACAGACTTCAAAAAAAAAAAAACCAAAATGTTTCAATTATTCTCCCTTCAATGAGATATCTCAAAATCAGTGCCATCTGTGTTTTGCACGAACTGTCAGTTGTTTCATCAGCCTGAAGTGATATGAAGTTTATCGTAGAAATTTCAGTCACAATATTTTTTTGACACACTGACAAAATGGGATCTAAAAGTTCGTTCTGAATTGTTTTCAAGGTTCCTTTAAACACTGTTGAATTTTCTAAATGATCTTTCAAAACACTGTCAAGTGCTGCAGTATAATTGATTAGTCCTTTAAAAATCCCTGGGTTGTTGTCTGCTTCTTCCGTTTCATCGTGGCCACATAAAGCTAATTCAAATTCCCCACAAAATTTAATCGCATCAATTATTCGAGACAAGATGTATCTGTTCTTGTCTACAAGTTCGTTATGTATACGAACAGAAATTCTGTAACCATCATCGAGTTGCAACCTAATATTTACAATACCTAGCACGGCTAAACTCATTTCATTGTCTAAATGACATTTAGACAGCGAATGCTTCTTACTCTTTTCTAGTAAATGTTTCAGATCTTTAACGCCCAATTTAGTCCACGTGTCTTCACCGCCAAACAGAAGACAAGCAAAGCAAAATAAAGCATTGATTGTGGGGCATCCGCATATCTATTCCCATTTTTCGTACACTGCGGTATTGAAAGGTCTATTATAGGTTCTGTTTTTGTCCTTAAACACTTGGTTGATAGACAACTGCGGTCTTGGTGGACCCAATTGTTTTGCTATTAACCTATCTTCATAGCACAAAGTTTTACTCTGTAAATACTTGACATCATTCATTTTGTCTCAGACATTTACACAAGCACACAAAATACCGACACTTGAATATTTTCAACACCGTTATTTACACGCGTGTGTAACACTGATTACTGAAAACCACTTGTAACACTACAATTTATACAATTACTATAAGCACTGCCACCAAAATTATCGTGTAACACATAACATAACTGCTCTAGGTACACGTTCTATTTTAATATTTCCTTCAATGAGAATATAATTTAAAATTATATAAAATCGAAAAATTATTATAATCATATTCACAATAGTAACATTATAATAACATTATTTTGTAACAATATATACTAAGAAAGTAACAATAATTATCAGTATTATAGCACAGCTCAGATGGCAGTAAAACATAATAGTCTACTAAATAGCTCCGATTCATATCCGTTAGTTGCAGTAATGTGGCGCACCTACAGGATTCAGAGTTGTACTACTTGAAGACTGTTAATTTCTGGTCACATAGTCTAGTATGACCGAACGCTATGGGAATTTAGCATTACGCTCTCCCACCACAAGAGAGTTAAGAAGTGGAAGGGAGTAGTGCTATCTGGGTCACAACGTCTCTGTGACCGTCGCTATGTTGCCACATTTGTTTTCGCGTTGCCACATTTCTGCAGACTTCTCACTGTTACAACCTATTGCTATCATTTGAAACGAGGACGTTTCTACAATATTTATTTATTTCGTGATTTTCTGGTGGGGCACGTGACCATGTGCCCTTATGAGTGAGCCGCCTCTGGTTTGGATGGCCAATAAATCTTTGACGGATTAAATGTAATGCTGAAACAAGCTGTAAATATGTGTTGTAATAAAGAAGATGAACAAAATTAATTTTAAACTCAGAACTATTAAATTCCTATATAAAAGTTACCTATCAGAAAGAAATGTACTTATCACACATACACTTAATCACTCAAGGTTTCACAAACTTATCCAATACTTGGTATGTGTATAACTACCTACACAACCTCATTAGAACACTAATTTTAAAATATCATTTTATGTATATGATAATGATTAGTTCATATTTGTGTGAAATAATTTTATAATAATTTTATATATTTGCATAAATTATACTTTTATAATTTAGAATTTATTTTATAAATAACTTTATAATAATTTTAAAATATTAATTCTATAAAATTTTATAATTTTGTTTATAAAATATTTGTTTATAAAATAATATTTTGTAAGATTATAAAATTATAATTTTATAATATTTTTTAAATTTGTTAAAAAAATATTTTTTTTTTTTCACACAACCAGAATATACATGTATCATTTATAAAATAAACACAAACCAGTTTAATAATAGTACATACCCATTATTGATTATTCTTTTTGCCGCTGTGTCCAATAATGAAGCTGGTGTCCTAAAATCCCTACGTCGCAGCTGTGGACTTCTCGGAAACAAACTCAAGTCATTGTCACACACATTTATATACCTGTATCTGTTGCTCTGGTAGAGCCAATAAGGCAGTATCGTTAACCTATTACGGTCTATGTGCAAATACCTGCATAAAAATAACATAGAAATATACAGTGTAGTACAGTGTAGTGTAGTAGTGTAACATACCTGTGCAGTTTAACATAAAAATGAGTGAATAGAAGTAAGTAAGGTAATAATAAGCCATATCTACTACTTGTAACAAACACAGCACTCTGTATTGTTTTGATGGTATGTAATCTATCACGTAACAGTCAATCTATCTGTGTTGGAACAATGGATTCGTGTCACCAATGTGATGTACGTATTATATATTACACGAACCACTTGCAACTTTCATACATCCACAAGATTAGAACACATCAGGAACCACAACAAATTTGGAGGAGTAGAAGCAAAGTGCTGTATAGGAGAAATTATTTCTTGAGGGTAATATTGGATGTTACCAAAATGAACCCAGCAAATGTGTTGCTACAATTCCGTTAACACATCAGTTGGACAGTGTTATGCATCACTAATCTAAGCGTCAATTTTGGAATTTTGACTTTACGGTGCCTTTAGTTGTAAACTATTATAAAAAATTGAAACAATGGATATCACGAAGAGCGTGTTTATTTTTTTAACAATAATCTAAGTGCCATTCAGTAATGTAGATTCTAAAAAATGCATAACTAATCCAAGCGACTAAGGAAAATTTTGTTTTGCATTATTAGACCAACCGCCACTGTAGCTGTCGGTTGTTTTGTTGATGCAAAATACAACTAGTGGTGTACTCTTTACCATCATTCACACACTGTCTATCAGCTGTTGATTTGTGCGTGCTCTGTGTTCTACATTTTTTACATTATTTACAAATTGTGTTGATTTATGACAAATTATTATTTTGTTGTTAACAAAAATGGAAAAAAGTAGTTTAGGTTTAAAAAAAAAAATGGAACGAGAATATTAGTTGAAAAGGGACTAAAACTTCAGGACACAGGCAATACCATAAGTTTTGAGGTTTAATTTTTACCATGAATTGCTGGATTTTGTATGCAGTATATATCAAAAAGGTAGACTCGCCCAAGTCCACAAAAATTTATGGACACTATAGACTCAAAATTTATTGTCACTATTAATTCCTTGTTGTGGTATTTTCTTATTATGATCATTCAATTACTTCTCTTGTTTTTAATATAACTTCTCTCTTGTTTTTAATATAACTTCTCTCTTGTTTTTAATATAACTTCTCTCTTGTTTTTAATATAACTTCCCTCGTGTTTTTGGCATGACCTACTGGCAAATGTATTAGTTTTTTAAAACAACCCCCTCCAGTTAAAATCAAATTTAAAAATCATCTGAGATAATTTTCTTGAGTTACCTAGCCTCTACAACACTACATCTAAAAAATTTTATAGTATTTTGTCCATGTTTTCACATCAAAAACTAATATTATAAATAATAATACTAATAACTAATATTACTAATAAATAATAAATTGGGGTTGGCATTCAGAGTCAAAGCAGGCATTTTAATATTACAGAAGTATTACCCAATAGATGCCACAGTCCAAAATTTTTTGCTATACCCATTCAAATACAGTTAAATGAAAACATTCAGTGATTACTAAGTTCATTGATGACACATATTAGGATACCATTTTAAATGCTGGTAATTCAAACAGGGTCAACTATTATCTTAGTCCAAAATGCACAACAGTATTTGAAAGTTTATCTAAATTAATTATGACACTAAATTCAAATTAAATTGTGAAAAACCAAAGTGTGCTTTTAAATAGTAATATGAAATGTAATGATCAAGATAATCAGACTGTAGTATTTTCAAATTCTGCAAAAAATAAAGTTATGGAATTTCAAAGTTTTCCTTGATGGTAACATACATAATAACAAAACCTTCAAATATACTATTGGCAGATAATACTGTTGAAATTGATACATTACCTGAGGAAGTTTCTGAATTTGAAAATTTGAACATTAGCACACAATCTGAAGGAAGACCAAAAGGTGGGAGAAAACGAAAATTATTTATCCAAAAATAGAGCCATTCAAAAAATGAACAGTATTCAAAATTAAGATTATGTTTCACAAAGAGATAAAGTTCAAGAAGCAAAGAATTTAGGCAATATTTGTGCCGCTGCAATTGTTTTGACAGAATTGGAGCTGATCTTCTTCAAAATGAATTTAGAAAATTTTATAGTGTTGAGTCTCATGATGCACAGTGGGCTCTTTTATGTTCCATGGTAAAAGAAACTGCTATTAAAAGAAAGTGAGCAAAGAGTTCTGAGAGAAGGAGTACATGACTTTATACTGTTGCTTGAGTACAAGTTTGTAAACAATTATTTTTTTTACAAAAATTTAGAACGAAGATTTTTGTAAGAAACAAGTGACAAAAACAGTACCCTATCCATTTTGATGTATTGTTGAACAATGCAAATCAAAGTTTGTTTGTTTTATCAAAGTGATATTGTATAGTATGATAATATTGTTTTATCTACATCGTTAATGTACAATAATAAGAATAATAAAACCTTTTTATTTCATGAAGAATGTGTTTATTATTTTAATATTGAAGTTTTAAATTCTAATAAACCAATCGTTAAAATTTAATTAATTTATCCAATATTTTTTTACTCATACACTGGTATTATAAACTGCATTACTAATCCAAGTGAGAAAATGGCACTTGGACTGTTGATGCAAAATACTGTTGCAGTGATTCAGCTGAAATCAAAGATATTCTAAGAGATATTTTTGTGTACAAAACCTGTTTTAAATACAAATTTGGCAATTTTTTTGTACTATCTAAACTCTTGAGTACATTTTATGTAATGTTACCAAAAATTAGCTTTGTATTTTAAAAAGTAGTAGTTTAAAGTTTCCCATAAATTTGAATGCATTTTTCTCAAAACATGATTTTGCCGCTTAGACTAGTGATGCATAACACCGTCCAGTTGTAAAAACACCACCACTACTACCATAATTGTCTGTATGGAAACCGAGGCCTACAGGTATGGGATCGCAATATTAGAGAAATAATAGATGCTAAAAAGCAGGCATACCTGAAAACATCTAGTCTTAAGCACTGCTCAGACAATGTGTGAATATGAGTGCTGCTGTGCCATTGCCAGAAGAGAAGTCAGGAAAATCAAGCGAAGTTCATTGGATAAATATGTAAGTGATATAGAATACAATGTACATGGTAAGCAGGACAAGGCTTACAAAATATTAAAGCAATTAAATCAATTGGAAAGGGATAACCTGAAGGTCAGTAATATCTCAGAACAACGGTGGCTTAAATACTATGAGCAACTATGGACCCAGGATCAACTGGAAGAAACAACCTTTGCTGATACCAATGGTTGTGTGGACCCAATAACAATGGATGAATTGTTAACTGCTCTACACTGCTGTAAGAATAGAAAAGCCGGGGGCACTTATGGACTGAACGAGGAGCTAATAAAGTGTGCACCAGCCTTGCTGCATGATCGTTTGCTGCAGTTCATTAATCTATGCTGGACCACTGGTCATGTCCCTAATGACTGGCGGATTGCAAAGGTAATTCCCATATTAAAGAAAGGTGATCATAATGACTGCAGGAACTACAGAGTTGTCAGCCTTCTTAATACTTCATATAAATTATATGGATCTATATTAGAACACGGCTGAATGCAATAATGGAGACCATGATTTCAGAGGCCCAGAACAGTTTCAGGAAGGGCAGATCATGTTTATATTGTATATTTACAATAGCCCAGCTCATTGAAAAGCATAGAGAGTATCAGCTCCCCACATACATAGCTTTCATCGACTTTGAGAAGGCGTTTGACAGAGTAAATCGGAGCAAACTATTGGCAGTAATGAGAAGGAAAGGGATCCCACAACATCTAATTAGAGCAATACAGAGTCTTTATGTGGAGAATTTTATCTTAATAGAATACAAGATATAAACAATGACATTGTGAATAAGTTGCATAAGTTCAACCTTATGTGCGGGAGCATTAGGCGAACCCTTAAGCCGCCAAGTAAAGGAACGCGCCTAAAATTCTACAAGGTGATGGCTCTTCCCACACTTCTTTATGGGTATGAGAATTGGACTTAACAAAACTATTCTGGACCTCTGTGCAACAAAAGTAGAGTGGCTGACTTTGTCAAATTACAAGGGACTTTTTTTTTTCAACCTCCGAGATGACACCCGATGAGACCCACATGCGATATTGGAATGGAGATACGCAGCACATGCGCATTGGACTATTCCCTACCACACACCATTAGGTGCACTCCCTCCCTTCAGTCATTGTTGAGTAACAAGCGTGATAACATGTCTAATGTAATCGAATCGCCCGCCAAGTGTGAAGTGCGTGCCATAATTTGCTTTCTTCTCGCCAAAGGGCGTAATGCAGCCGAAATTCATCGTCAAATGAGTAATGTTTATGGTGACAATTTTATGAGTGATGGTTGTGTACAAGAATGGTGCAGAAAGTTTAAAGAAGGATGAACTGACATCCATGATGGTCAAGGGAGGAAATCTGTAGCGAAGTTGAAAAAGTGAATCAAGTGGTTCGCGAAAAGGCACAGATTCACAATTTCTGAGCTGTCTGTCGAATTTTCTGAAATCTAAAGATCAGTTCTGTATGACATTGTAAGCGTGAAGCTTGGCTACAGAAAAATTTGTGCACGGTGGGTGCCGAAAATGCTCACTGACAACCATAAGACTCAGTGAATGGGTGCAGCCTTAGAATTTTTGCAATGCTATCATGAGAAAGGGCAGGGTTTTCTGGAAAAGATTCTGATGGGAGATGAGATATGGGTGCAATATGAAAATGTCGAGACCAAAGAGCAGTCCAAACAGTGGAAGCATAGTGAGTCCCCAGGCAGACCGGTAAAGTTCAAGCGAACGTTTTGCAACAAAAAACTTATGGCTACTGTGTTTTGGGACTGAACAGGAGTGTATTACTGACTGAATTTAATGAATGGGGGATGAGTGTCACCATCGTACTTCAGCCTTGTACTGTGACACTCTTCAGCGACTACGAAGAGCAATACAGAACAAGAGAAGAGGAATGTTGTCATCGGGTATAATCTTTCTTCACGACAACGCTTGCCCTCACACTGCAGCACAGACACAGGATCTCCTCCGGAAATTCAAATGAGAGGTGTTTAAACATCCACCATATAGCCCGGATTTAGCATTGAGCGACTTTCATCTTTTCACCAAAATGAAGCTGTGGTTAGCAGGGCGGAGGTTAGTGATGATGAGCTGAAGGCCAATATGAACGGTTGGCTAAGTGACCAGGTGGCAGCTTTCTTTGATGAGGGCATAGAAAACTCGTGCCATGTTATGATAAGTGCCTAAATCGAAATGGTGATTATGTAGAAAAGTAGCTGAGAGATGTACAAATATTTTGTATATAATACATTTTTTATAATTATTCTCATTTTTTATTCCTACTTTAACGGAAGTTGAAAAAAAAATAGCCCTCGTAGTTATGTTAAGCGATTTTCCTTAGTGTGGATCGAGTGGCAATTTATTCAAGTGCAGTGAAGTGCTGTTGTTTTGTTTTAGTGTTGTTGTTGTGCGGAACTCTAATAGTTGACATTATTATTGCATGTGGACAATTTAACTTGAATTGTTGTAAGAGTATAATCTTGTCGATTACAAAGTGTTATTTGTGATTAATTAAAGCTGGTGATTAGTGACTTCATTGGTGTCTGTATTTTGTTTTCTACTATACCATAAGGCGATCAGTGAGACCGTCTTAAGAATGTAGATACAACAAAATTATATTTATAAATAAAATTATGGATATTAATAATTACACTTGCTTAACAATTTTGTAATTATAGAAAATAATATACCATGTAAAAAGTAAAGAATGTACTACTAAAACTTGTAATTTAACTTTGTGAAAATTTACTACACTTAAAAATTGTCAAAATACAGAATATAATTTATGAACACGATTTTCAAGATATAAAAATAGTTTACTTTAAATAAAAGGTAACTTACTCTGACTTGTTTAAGAATGTATTATAACAATAATCCTGTACAATCGAGAAAATGTTTAGCAGGAAACAACAGGTAGTGGTTTTTGATAAAACAGTTGTGCAAGGTGGCAGAGGGACAGGGATATTCTAGAGCAGTGGTCCTCACTACAATTTCTTGGCAAACCATTTATTAAATACCTGAGCCTTTCTGAGGGCCACATCCCCAAACACCTAAAGTTTTACATATCTTCACTGTAGGCCTATTACCAATTTAGTCCTATATTTCTTGGAAGATCCTGAATTTTAATTTTATCTGTGCTTTAACTTTAGTGAAAATATTGATTATTGGCATTAAAAAATCGTTAATAACAAACTAAAATTTTTTTCTCAAACGTTTACCTGTTATTACTGATCTTAATATCATTTACTGTAAAATAAACATATGATAATAATAATACTGATAACAATAATAGCAAGAATAGTTATGAAAGTGAGGTATAATAAATAACTCTTATACACACTGAATGTATTGATTTCAATGAAAACATTTTTATCTCACAAACAAAGGTAACTGTGAGAGGAAGGTATATCACTCGATGGAGCATACGACTAAAACACATACATTGTTGCAATCCACCAGTAACAATAGGTACAATATTGGATGGTATTTCTTGTCATTGTCTCATACAGGTCGAATCGCACAACTGAAGTTTTGTAAGTTCATCCATTACTTGCTTTCTGTTTGGAAAATTTGAAAATAATGTGTTGCAAACTATAACAATGACTCTCATCTTCATCAGAAAAAGATATACCTTGACTCTTTCAGCATCAGAAAAAGTTTTCATAGATGGAAGCTTTAGTAATCAGTACATTTTATTTAATGAGTTAAAATTGTATTCAACTCAAGAGAAACAGATTTTTTAAGTGACTGTTATTTTTCTTCTCCCAACTTCAACTTTTTAGGATATTTCTCCACAAATTAAGAATTAATTGTGGGATGATGCCTATTCATCAAATTATAATGTTTACTTACTGTTACAGTTTAATTCATATTAAACATAAAGATGTTTCTTTCTTTTTATTTATAACAAAGGAAAAATTGTTTTTCCACTCATCTTGAAACTCTCAATTCTCATCTTCAATTGTTCGCTTCTTTACCTTTTAAAGAACTCGTGCCATTTTCAGTTAAGTTTTGAGATGGTTAGGATTTAAATAATACCCCGAAAACCTACTGTGCAAAGCCCCTGAAAAACATTTTAAAGAAACTTCAAGGGTGTTATCCACGTCTGATAGTATGAGGAAATTGATCACTGACCCAGTTATTCTCAATTTCACAAATTTTCTCCCTTAAAAGAAACCCCCCCCCCCATTTAGACAAAACCACTGAACACTGAACAGAATATGGTAGGGTGATGTCTGAAATTACTTAACTCTTAATTATACTTGCACACATTTTATTATTATTGAAAAAATGCTTAGGTTTCTTTTACATACATATATAGATAATACCCCAGAAATAGTTATAGTTATAATATAATAGCAAATGAATTCTTACAATTTTATTAGTTAAAAATTATTGTATCGGTTATTAAACAGAAAATAAAATATAAAACTTGAAACTCTATTCATTACAATATCAACAAATTTATGATACACCTTCATATATAATGGGTCCCTCCCCATTATCACACATTAAACAAAAATATATACTCTTAATTTTTTTAATAACAATTAGTATAATAATTTCATATTCTATTTAAGAAGAATAATCACCATTTATTCATAAACATTATCATAGATTCACTATACAATGTGTACAATTTGCACAACACAAATAATCTCAATTTTGTTTTTTATTTACAACATTTACCAATGGTTATGTACTGAGTTTATCATACAAATAGAACACTACAAAATCAATAAAAACTATAAATCAAGATTGCTCAGTGATTAAATATGTCTCCCTTTGAATACATATACTTCGCTTATGAACACTTTATGAACGGTTTTGTATTCTAATGTTTTTCTTTTTTTCAATCTGTTTTTGTCTTGCAAAGCACTATTTTTGAATGCCAAATTCAGCATATACATGCTAGCTGAGATGCCTTTGTCCTTGCTCCATTTGACATATTCATATTACATATCATCACTTGAAAATGTTTCACTTTAAAATAATACTTTTATGACAAAACAAAACATTCTGTCTCAGCTTCTTTATTAACTTCACAAGATAAAACCAGAATAATCACTGCACTTGTAAAACACTTATAAAATAGTAAAGTAATAAGCACTTAAAAACAGAACCAAACTTTGTAAACATTGTGGGATGTGAGCACCATGGTTCAGTGATTGTTGTGTGCACCAAACCCATTACCATCACATTATGGGAATCAGAGTCTTCTATTAAGTGTTTTTTTTTTTAAGAAAAAAATAATATTACTAAATATCACTATTACTTTAACGACTCGGAACACTAGGTTTTTTATAATTAAAAGCAACAAGTTTTACCTTACAGCCTTAACCGGTTTTCTCCTTTAAAAGGCTTCTTCAGAGGCTGCCGCAGGTAGCGCTATCCATCTTGTTGTGGGTGACAAAATCGAATTTCGAAAGATCGATGCTGTGTGTGTGGGTGAGATATGTTCGAATAATGCGTGCGATTTGAATTGTATCTGTTCATTTAGGATGTCGTTTTTATTTGTTTTTGTGTGTTTGTATATTTCCAATTGTTCTAGAGTGTCTAGTTTTCGGCCTTTTGTGTGTACGTGTAGAATGTTCATGTTATTGTCGATGTTTTTATATGTGTGGTTTGCTTCAATGAGGTGGTTTGCAAAGGTGGATTCTTGTACAGACATCCACCTTTGCAAACCACCTCATTGAAGCAAACCACACATATAAAAACATCGACAATAACATGAACATTCTACACGTACACACAAAAGGCCGAAAACTAGACACTCTAGAACAATTGGAAATATACAAACACACAAAAATAAATAAAAACGACATCCTAAATGAACAGACACAATTCAAATCGCACGCATTATTCGAACATATCTCACCCACACACACACACACACACACAGCATCGATCTTTCGAAATTCGATTTTGTCACCCACAACAAGACGGATAGCGCTACTTGCGGCAGCCTCTGAAGAAGCCTTTTAAAGGAGAAAACCAGTTAAGGCTGTAAGGTAAAACTTTTTGCTTTTACTTATAAAAAACCTAGTGTTCCGAGTCGTTAAAGTAATAGTGATATTTAGTTAAGTAACGGACACGTCATGGACAATGAAATCCAAGAATAATATTACTATTATTGACTACTATACACTGTGTGATTATTCGTATGAATAAGTTACAAGTTTAGTTCAAATTTTCTTTAAAATTTTATTTTAGCATGTACATGTTAAATAAAATTCTTTCAAGGACTGCATAAAATTGGTCTGACAGCCACGTAGTGAGAATCCCTTATCTAAATGTGCAGGACATGCAGGCAGGATGATAGTTCCCTGCCTTAAGATTGACAGGAAACCTTCAACTCTATAATGGGGCCATTTAAGGGGAAGTGTGGAGAAAGGAACCTAACAGGACACTTCACAGGGCTAAGAAAAAAAGTTTGCTAAACATTAATAGTTGCTGGATAAAGGAGCTAAAAAAAAATAATCCATGGCCTACCTTAGATTTTTCATGTTGCCTATAGCATCAGGCAAGTGTGTCAGGCAATTATCAGCTAATCTGAGGATTCTCAAGTTTTTCAACCCTCCAATGGCATCTGGCAATCTGGAAATCTATAACATACAAATAAAAAGAAATTTTAAACTTGTTTGCTGTCTACTGAGTAGATTGATCAAACTAAGAAAAATGAAAATTACTGCAAATAAAAACAATAAAAAGTTTTACACATGTCATAATAATCAAAAATTGTTCCCTGTGTTTATCTACATTTAGTACTTACTTAAATGTTAAATGTGTGCTGGTTTTGACTTTTCCCATTTAAATTCCCAGCTGCATACATATTGAGACTGGCTATACAAATTCCATTTTTTAAAGCTTAAATAATGCAGAAGTGCAGCTTCTAAATACACTTTAACACTGATTTTTTATACTAATTTTAAATACTGAAGTTTTGGAAAATGGCAGGGTAGCTCAGTAGTAGAGAGCTTGCTTTGCATGGTATTTACTCACTCTATTCTGCTGTGGGTTCAACCAATCCAACCCTGTCTTCCTACTGCCAGGATAACACAACAGTCTGTGTAAGTTAAGTGGAACTTAATCCCCTCCCCAAAGTGCAGACATGTGGTTCAATGGAAACTGGTTTCTCTGTGGCTATATCAAGGCCAGATGACACAACAGCCAATTGTGGGAGGAAAAGTAGCCTTTAAATATATACTAAAGTTGATGACATAAAACCTGTGTTTGCAGAGTTAGAAAATTAGAGCCACATGATGGAAAAATCTGAGTTTTACACTGAATGGTTGAGGGAAGATGATCATGAAGTTACTGAATATAGAATTTGCACACTAATGGGTAAACAGACTAAAAAGGGGGTCATTATTATGCACACTCTTTTATCATTCTGGTAGATTTACTTCTAATATAGTTTCACAAAGAAAAAAAATGGTGGTCTAATTTTACTACTGTGCAAATGCAGGTTTTTTCTTTTATGGCATCAACTTAATAGTGTATTTAAAGGATACTGTTTGACAACAGAACATTCTGATAGAAAATGCATTGGAGAGCGAGTCCAAAGTAGATGTCAGATACCAAGTCCTGACTGTCACGAGACAGTAAAGTTATAATTATTACAACTGACAAACCACCAATATCATCTATTGTCAAGTCTGTCCATCTAGGAAAGATCTACCTGTATGTGGAACTTATATGGTGACTGTTATATCCAATAATACAAATTTAAAGTTTCTTCTCATGACCGACGATTTTATTAGCCCTCTTTATTATGTCAACTTTGTTGTAGATTGTAGTCAAAACTCAAAATTATTCACAGAGGATAAGACTTTTTGCATCTCATCCATTATCAAGTCCTAATGACCATAAGTTCAATTTTTTGCTGGTTGTAAAACAACAGTTATCATTTCTACAATATGTAGTGTATGTTACTTGCCATCTAAATACTTCAGATATTATTAAATTAATATTATAGATGCATCTTAATATTACTTATGTGAGTAAAACTATTAATGGTGAAGGAGATAGTCTCAAAAAGTATACCACACTTACCACATAGAACATACAAATTAATACTTATCTAAAAATGAAACTTTTTCTTGTGAACTTACTGTTTATTCTCTTCTCATCGAACGCGTTTTGGCGTACGTATTCGCCTTCTTCAGCTTAGAGACAGACTGCCATCATTTAGTAACGGTTGTTGTGTGGAAGGTGTGGTGGGGGTGGTGCGTGGAGGAAGGGGATTGGCGCACCACGCACCACCCCCACTACACCTTCCACACAACAACCGTTACTAAATGATGGCAGTCTGTCTCTAAGCTGAAGAAGGCGAATACGTACGCTGAAACGCGTTTGACGAGAAGAGAATAAACAGTAAGTTCACAAGAAAAAGTTTCATTTTTAGATAAGTGTTAGTGCTGTGAAAGAAGAGATGAATAATCAAGACAACTACAAATTAATAGTATGACTACAGGAATTTGTAATGTTTAAGTAATATGCTGTAACTACTGTTGTTTCAGTGCCTAAAGTAATTATAGATATTACAGTACTTACCCCATTATTATCCAATACAAGAGATTCCAAGCTTTTTTGGATAAAAGGAGATTTTAGGAATGTCCAATTCCTATCTTGTCCCAATTTATTGTCTGCCAGGTTTAAATGGCTAAGGTAGGGCAATGTTCCCACGGAGTCTGGCAATGTTGCCAGATTGCAGCGTCTACAGTCCAAATACGTCATGAGCCATGATGAACGCATCGAAGGGCCTTCTATAATCTAAAAGTGTTATGCAATTTGTTAAAACAATAATGTACTGTTAAAATTAACTACAGGTTTTACTAAAACATAATATTTTGCTTTTATTACATCATACGTATGTATTAATGTGCAGAAAACAATATTCTGTTACAGATGATGTAAATGTATGAATGTTATTGTTTTGAAAAAAGTTGTGTATCCTGTGATATAATATGTAAACTGATACCATACTATTGTAATATGCTACAATAGTTAATTGATGGTTGAAAGACTATTTATTTTCAAATCAATGGTATCATTCAAATTAAGTATCATATTAGTGATTAACTGTACTTTCACTTGTGAAAACTTACGTTTCTTATTGTCCTCAAACGTTTCGGTGTGGCGTACACTTTTCTCAGCGAGGTTTGAATACAGAATGTCGTGAACAATTGTAACGGTTTATTCACAGGTTGGTGGGATGTGTGGGGGGGGTTTGGCGGGAGGGTTGGCGCTGGGATTCAAAGTATAGTTTGGTTTGTGTATGATTGTGTCAAATAGTACGTGTGATTTAAAGTGTAGTTGGTCATTTAATATGTTGTTTGGTTGTAGTGTGTGGTGTTTATATATTTCATACTGTTCAGCCGTGTTGAGTTTCCTACTTTTTGGTAAGTAGTGTAGTATTTTGAAGTTGTTTTCTATGTTGGTGTAGCTGTGGTTTCCAGTCTGTATGTGTGTGGCGAATGTGGAGTGTATATAGTTATTAGAAAGGGCTTTTAAGTGTTCGAAAATCTTGAAGAAAAAGATCTCCCCTCCCACCAAACCACCCCCACACATCCCACCAACCTGTGAATAAACCGTTACAATTGTTCACGACATTCTGTATTCAAACCTCGCTGAGGAAGGTGTACACCACACCAAAACATTCGAGGACAATAAGAAATGTAAGTTTTCACAAGTGAAAGTACAGTTAATCACTAATATTAAGTGTTGTGAATGAAGAGGATGAACCATCAAAACAACTGTAAGTATCATACTTCCAATTTCTCTAATAAATTGAAAATGAGAAAGTTCCAGATCACAACCTACCTGAGTCTATTCTATGTGATTGGTACAAGTCTCTATGATATGGCAGTGTAATTTTACCACTTGTTGTATTGAATTTTGCAGATTACAGTACTAGGATACAATACATCAAACATAAAGGCACTTCACCTTCTGTAAAAGAACTATTAAATATAATCATCATATCATATCCTGAGAAAGTTTATAGGCGTTATACATGGCTGGAAAATAGTTCCAGTGGACGGTGCACTGGCTTGACAGAGAAAGCTCTCATTCCCATCATGGCCATCAAAAACCTTGAAGGCCATATGGGCTGTGTAAGTGCCCATAGTGAGAACTTCGATGGACTCCGAGTGGCTGTGTTCACTTAGATGCATGTATGTATTTATGAACAATTTGTGATTTGTTTTAATTTTTTACAATATTTTACAGTATTTCTTTACAAATATATTTAGTTTTAGCATTCACAAATGTATTACAAATGTATTACCATTCATTGTCGCATTGTTACCTTAGTCTGTTGTTATTATTATTATTTTTTAAATAAATGGCATTGGAATCGAACACTAGGATAGCTGCTGGGAGAGCTCAAAAAGTCAAGTCAGAGAAATTGTTTTTAACATGGCAGAATATTAAAAAAAAAAACTAAAAAGGATTACAGCTTAAGTTATAATAATGCTTATAATATTGCAGCTAGTACAACAGGCGTCTCTCAGGCTACTGTGTACAAAATTGTATAAGAAAAATTGAAATTAATAACAAAAATTGAAATTGACTCCTTCACAGATAGTGTAATAAGGAGAAAGGTGTATGAATTTTATGCAGTCAATAAAGAGTTTACTGCAATCTCTAAAGGAAGATTATATCATGGAATGTGAATGAGAATATTTGAGGCAACAACTTACAAAGTTAGGATTTCAATGGACTCGCTGGCAATTCAATTGAAAGCTCATGATAGAAAGAAGTGATATCATAGCATGAGAAATTCACTATCTAAATGAAATAATTAAATATATACAATATGGTAAAAATATTGTTTATATTGATAAAACATATGTTCAGGCATCACATTCAGTATCTTCATGTTGGCAATCCTCTTAAGAGGTCAGTATAACAACAAAAATTGGGAAAGGTAATAGAATTATTACAGTTCATGGTGTGGGAGAGGTTGGTTTTTGTTATCAATGGACCGTTAATATTTAAGTCTTTGTCGACATCTGGATACTACCGTAGCTCTATGAATTTTTATAATTTCAATAAGTGGCTATCAGAAAAATTACTACTTAATCTCCCAAACAGTTCAGTAATAGTGATGGACAACACCAAGTATTGTTGTATAGAAAGTGGTAAAAGGCTGACTTTGGGTTCACTGAAAGAAGAAATAGTTGAATAGCTTGTGAAACATAGTGTTAAAATGGATATTGCATTGACGAAATCTCAGTTGCTGGAAAAAGGAAAATCGTTTAACTGTGAAAGAACATTTTATTGTCAACTAAATAATTCATGCAAAAGGCCACATTCCACTTTGTCTGCCACCTTATCATCCTGATCTGAATCCTATAGAACTTGTCTGGGGAGACATAAAAAACTTGCACATAATTTTAGTGAATGATCTTTAGATGAAAAAATATTTGTGAAAAATATTTAGAAATTTTACAGTTGAAAAGTGAAAAAATTGTGCACATACAAAAAAGATTGAAGAACAGTACTAGATTATAGACCATATTATAGACGAAGAAGTGGACAAAGTAGATTCCCGTTCCCATGAGAGAAGATTCAAATTCAGATACAAGTGTGTGCTGAACCTGTAAGATTCAGCGCGATTTCTGTAATTGACGATTGGAGAGTGGGCTGATCTCTAGCGGAAAGACGGCGCGAAACGACTGAATATACCGCCTGTAGTTATAGGCAGTACAGAATTTAATGCGGTAATTAGTGCTGCGCCCTACCCGTGGATAGGAAAGACTACCGGTTTAGTTTAGACAACATTGGTCGGTGTCGGCACCTGCCGACAACTGGCCGTATGAAAACTCCAGGTTCTGCTTCCTGGCGTCAAGTGCGGTACGCAAACGGACACGAAGCTGGACTTTCTGATTAATTTGTCTGACAAAATACTTCGTGGCTGACGGTCAACGCCATTTTTTCTCCGGTAGAGAAATGAAGATTTCACCAACTACAAGCCTTCACACTATGTCTAGATAAATCTATAAACGGCTGCGGTAAGTCTCGATTACTTTCATATTAATTAACTACAATATTTCACTGGAGAAAACTGTTTTTTTAATAAGCCTAAGTAAGTTGATTCTATTCACCTGTTACGACCTCGTGCACTTGTGCAATACGCAATTTGTTGGTAAAGTTTTTAAAACTTTATAAAACATTCCATTCAAGTGTCAGAATTTCGGCACTAAAAAGTAAAGTATATTGAATACAAAATATTTAAGTTTAAAATTTATCTAACATCGATGTAACGAGATTCGTGTTACATCAATCTAGTTTATTGCACAATGAGTAGTTAGTTTAAGTGGCATACAAGTTTTGCTACAATTAACAGTAAAACTTTATATATATCTGGGAACTTACTCAGGCATGTTTTGAAAGTAAATAATGTCCAATTCATATTATTTTCTGTAGTAAAAAAACTATGTATTTGAAACAAACTCTTAACCACGTGGTATCTACATATTCACGCTAAGTATTAAGTTTATGAGATGGTACAAAGCCAAAATTAATTGTCAAATTGCAAACAAGGTAACTCACATTAGGTGAAGTTAATATTATGAAGATTAACAAAGAACTTTATAACTGTTATAAAGATTTTCAAATAAGGCATGTTGGCCATATAAATTTTATCAAGTTTAATTAAGTAGCTCAATAGCGGTGTTGACTTTATATATGTATTTTGGAGGGTGTGAAAACTTTAGTGGGGCATTGTGTTGTGTTCTCTGACTAAAAAATATAATGGTGTAATTAGGGTCCACCGCAATAGACGAGAAAAGGACCTACTACATGGCTGAACTATGAACATCATAAGCTCTCATCTTCGATACCGGAGGGATTTGGAGGACCACACGAACACCTAAAATGTCGACCACGAGATTGTCACCTCAATAAATAAAACACCCTCATGGATGAAATCAGGTGATACAAAACCAATTATTAATTACACATAGAGTCAGCACTCAATCATACCCAGTGACCAGTTATATATATCTATCAACTACAACATTTCAAGTTTTAAACATTTATTTAGATCCCCAATTGATGGGACAGTTAGTGTGTGGACTGGGTGCTAAATTAATTGTAAATTTCAGTGTATTTATGGTAAAATTGTCAGCTCAGAGACTGGCATGCATTACACAGTTCACATTCAGCATAGATCTACCACTTATTTCATTATAGGGGTTTCTTTACAGATTTTAAGTCATTCTTGCTATTAGTAATTTATAGTGTTCAATTCAGTAGTATATATATATATTTTATTAATTTAAAAATAAGTTTAATTCATTTGTATAAAAAATTACTAGGGAGGTAGGTGCATTTTCAACAAGTTTCAACCAGAAGGAATGCATGTCGAAACACCTTTCAACTTGTTTGTTGAGACAAGTTGAAAGATGAATCATCAAGCTATTAACATGTCCGTCTCTGGGCCAAGTGTATTTTTCATAGGGTTATAATATTATGCAATATTTCTATTTTTGTTACTTGGCAATGTTTCAGTATATATAAATTCTTTAAATTAATTATGATAACTGGGGGGGCATTCATTATTTTAAATATTTGTAATTTCTCACTGTTATAGAGCCCAGAAGGGCAGTATGGTATAACTGCATTAGGCACTTAGCCACTTAGTTTTGAATTTTATTATGTCCTGGGGACTACTGTATGCGTAAGCATTATCTAATACACCTGATGTGTAATCAACCAGCACCATGGGGGTAATATAAAAATAAATTTGTAATCCTAACAGGGATAATTATAAAAAAAAAAAGAAAGAAGTAAGAATTTATATACACCATGAGGGTAATATAAAAAGGGCGTGGCAAGAGACCTTTATGTATATTTTATTGTATACTATTGTATAATGTATTTGTATCGTGGAACATGTTATGTATGTATATTTGTGTGTACATTTTGGGGGTTATAAGTATTATGCATTTATTGTATTTTGGTGGGGACTTTAGATATAGGGTTTTATTTGTTCGATGTCTTTTTATAAAAGAAAGGTAATACATGGAGTCATGTAGGTATATCCTTTTCATTTTTTATAACAGGTATTCTATCTCAATTAATCATTGCTGATCATTTGTTTAAGGAAATAATTTATTTTATTTAACCTTATAACAAGTATATGAATTGTCACCCATTAAAATTTATTTAATTTGTTTGAGTAATTATTATTATAATTAATATTAGCAAGGAATCAATACCATTTATCTTCATTAAGTTATATGAAGCATTCTAAAAGGAACATATAAAATAAATTTTATATTTTATTAATATTTTAATGGAAGCTTTATTTCAAGGTTAGTTGATGTTTTAAATTTCAATTCATTGGTAGAGTGACATCGCAAATTATTTTCTTGGTTTCAATAAATATTTTCAGGTGGCCTTGTTGAGAAAGTATACTTTATTTAATTAACTATTTAAGGGAATTATGGATTACTGTTGAGTTTATTTATTTTATTATTAATTGTTTACTGAGATAGAATAATAAAAAGGATTTGTTAATTGTTTAATTCATGGGTTTTCATTGCAAGTCCCGTCTCACTGGATCCAACGCATTTTGGCTTCTCTAGGCTTTAGCCTAGTTATAATTAACTTGTGGCCCCTCTTTACAAAAAAAAAAAAAAATTTCAAAAAAATTTTCTCAAAAGAAAAAAAAAATCTTTTTTTTACTGCTTAAGTTAAAGAGGGGTTACAAGTGAAGATTCAGATGAATAGGTAAGAAAAATTAATACCACAAATATTTACCATTTTTCTTCTTATTAATAATTAATAATTATAAACAATTAAAACTAATTTATTATTAAAAAAGTTTAATAAACATTAATTTTACTACAGCAGTAGGCACCTCAATTTACACAGGCAGTTACTTTGTGTAAGAATTGTTTTTTAAAGTATATGCCTTTCATAAATTTTTAGGTTAGGTTCTGCTTATATTATTTTCAAATTATGTATACAAATTTAAGGATTTCCAAATAGTGTATGTTAATTCATTTTGAACGTGCATGATTATTTTATAATCTGTTACTTTGAATAATCTGTTATACATTAATAGTATAGGCCTACTTATGTTTTTGCACACAAGGAACAAGTTATTGCTGGTATACAAATGATGAATAACACATATAAAATACTGCAGTAACATGTGTGACTGACAGCAATGGAGGAGGTTTCCTCTCATTATGACGCATTGTGGCAGTAATCTCCTCTCCAGCTAATCTTTGTCTGTGGAAAACTAATAGTAAAGGTCAAGCAAATCATCTTAACTATTTCATGGCCATATTGGCTTATACAAGCTGATGATATACATTATATGGAGAATGGAGGAACGGATCTTAAAAAACTTCTGTGCCCAAAATACCAGTTGTCTTCATATTTACACAACAAACACTAATAAAACTATATTAAAAAATGTTTCAAAATAAACACAACACTGAATCAAGAGTGTTGGGACTTTCTTAGTACATGGAATTAGTACAGAGCCAAATATATGAATCCTTTGTCATCTGCAGCGGGTTCTTGGTAAAAAGTAGCTAAATATATATGGACTGAATTGATAGTGGCTTTGCAGTGCTCTGTAACTACATTTGATGACATTATAGAGTTTTAGTAGACTTAACATATTTTATTTAAATTTAAGAAAAATCAATGATTTTGCATGACATCATCATAGAATTGGTGCCAAATTAGACATAATATAATGGCCCATATAAATTAGTAAGAGAAGCAAGACAAGGAAGACAGTTTGGGTAACACTATCTAGCCCTGCATTTTCATGAAGGGGCAGATCAACGACAGGTGATATACAGACTGCGAGCATTCAACATGTTAAATTGATTGTACATTCCTAAAAACCATTTACTTATATTTGTCAACATAAAATTTAGTTTGTTAACTACCTTTGATTTTTATCGATGTTCTGTAAATTTTATTGAACTTTATAGGTGAATCCCAGTAATTTAGGTAGTTTTATAGTTTATTTTATGTTTAGTGTGTCCATACATTTTTGAGTTATTTTTAGGGGATTTTAATGATGCGTATGTTTTGTGTATATTGTTAGATTTGTTATATTATGGCTAAATTAAGCCACACTATATAAAATACATTCAGCTAGAGAAACTACTACGAATGTTTAACGCGTGCACACACACACGCGCACACACACACACACACACACACACACACACACACACACACACAGAGTTGTTTTATAAGCATTAATCATCTCACTGTTCCTAGATGCCAATCTATCCACTGTGCTTGTTACACTTGCCTCAATTCCAATTCCACCATTTCATTGCCAAGGATAGATCCTGCCCCCATCCTTGGCAAGGTCTTCATATTTTGTAATACTCTGGTGGAACCCTGTCTCTAAAACATTTAGGCCATCTTTGTCTGACTTGTGCATTACATGGCCAATCCATGTTAACTATTCAGGTGTTCAGGTATTCTTGTATTGTCATTTCTGAATTCACAATATAGGTAAGTAACTCTCGCTGGTAGTATGCTTTAAATGCTCGAATTGTACCTTGATACAGTGTTTGTGTCAATGCTGTGGTATTTTTAAAATAAAAACATAACTCTGATTCTTCCCTCTCACAACTATAATAGATCTGTCAGAGGATGAGCAGCACAATTATCAAGTAAGGAAGAGCTTTTTCCTCTAGATTTTTGGTGTGTAAATAATGATTTACTTCTGGCACAGATTCATCATTAAAAAACATTTCAGGAAAATTTTACTTGTCATCAAGCCATTCTTACTGCTTCTGTAAATAATCATCAAAGATTTCAACATTTACATGCTCGAAACATTGCACGCTTCTGTATTTACTGATACATAATGGTATTGACTTGTGATTTCCACTTTTGTTCATACAAAATAGAACTGTCACTCTGTCCTACCGGTTTTTTCTACCTTGATTGTTTGGAGCACACTTTACATCAAGTGATTTGGATGAAGCATTTCATAAAAAAGTCATGTCTCATCATAATTATATAACTGTTCATCACTACAGTTGTGGTCCTCAGTCCTCAACAACTTGTTGTGGTAGATCTGTAAACTTTTCAGCTGCTGTTTTGTCAGTGGAACTGGATTCTCCCGTTATATTTATCTGAGCTACACCATGATAAATTTTCTACCATGACAACCACCAACTTGATGCCATGAACTCACATTCATTGTTTATTGCTTGATGAAACATGAGTGCCTGAGCTTGCAGAATTGGTCCATACAACAGAATTTCATCACTGTGTTTTTGTTAAAATCCCAGGTAAAGACATTTGTCTACATCAGGTAACCTGTTTTTTTCTCTATCTAGTAGTATCACACTGTCGTTCATTTGGTCTGTATAAGAATTCATTTTTTTTCTTCCTCATGGATCAATCCCCAAATTGTTCCCTCCAGTACAGTGAACTCCCAAAGTAAACTAGCCTTTGAATTACCCTGTTTCACTTTGTCGAGAATGTCTAATTTTTCTTTAATGGAATACGTTTTTATTTTTGTTATCATATGTGACTAATTCAGTAATGTGCACAGGACGGAAGTAGCAATGAAAGCAGTTTAAAAATAGAAGTCACTTCAATTTACCGATAAACGAAAATACAAGACAAAATGCACATCAAGAAATTAAAAGAAAAACCCTTTTAACACACTTTGTAGGTTACATACATATTCCATTACATATTACATAGATACATTAAAATTACGTGGGTTATACAACTGTATGAGACAATAACTTGGATGACAATGTGTAACTGAATGTGGTCATGTCCTGGAAAACTGGATATTTATTTGTTATTGACATTGTGAGTTATAGTAGCATACAATATATATTTGTACAGGTCCATAGCCTGGTGGGGGTGCCAATTGACCTAGAATAAGTTTTGCCCACAATAACATGTTTTATAAAAATTCTTCGCCAATTTTGAATCACAAATTTGTATTTTTAAGTCTTGTTGAATCTAAAAATCCAAGAAGAGTTATGAAAACTATGAATTACAAGTTCTGCTAATTCAAGCAGCAAAATTAAATGAAGTTTCTGCTTTTTGAACTTTTGCAATCTCTAGAGGATCATTCACTAGAGGTTTCATTTGTCAGAGCGTTTACATGTGAAAGTTCATTGTAAAGGTCCTTGCCATTAATGTCAGAAACGTTATTTACAGTAAGGTGATCTTGCAAGCTGATGCAAAGTTCTTCAAGTTCTTTCTTTTCTGGCAAATGCTTCAAATCAAATAAAAATCCCCATGTTGATTTGTGGATAGAAAACTTATCCATCCTATCTTTTAAAGACGTCAGCATTGTGTCTACCAGTGGCAAAAAAACATCTCTTTTAAACATATCCTCGGGGGTTGGGTTGTATTCATCTTTACTTTCATAAGAAAACATGTTTTTCTTCATCCTTGGTCGTTTTGTCTGAAATGTAGAATCAATGTCAAGGTCTTTGGCTATTTCTTTTGCTTTTGCTATAGAATCATTCAATCCACTTTCTCGGAACTGCTTTACAAAATCCGTGCAAGCCTTTAACTGGTTTGTGGCCAAAGCAATGTCAGCACTTTTGTTCTAGAGTGTTTTGCTCACGATGTTTATTTGAAACAGTAAATCGTGCCATATGACTAAGCACACCAGAAAAGAAAAGTCTTCCATGTGAATCTGCAAAGACTTTCCTTCTGATGATATTGTAGCGTCATTTGAGTCTTCACTTAGCTGTTCTAGTGATTTTATAACACTGCCATACTGGTAAAGAATGGCAGAGACAGAATTAATCCGTGCTTCCCATCTTGTTTCACATACTTGGTTCAGCATTGAACATGCTCGCTTACTATACACCAACGCTTATTTGTTGCAAAACACCGAATAGTAGTGTAGATTTTACCGATGTCTTTGCTCCATCAGAGACAACTAAGTTGAGACTATGACAGCCGCAAGGCATATAGAAGGATAACAGGTAGTTTGACAATATCCTAGCTTGAACACCTTTTTGTATTCCAGCCATGTTGGCCCCATTATCGTACCCTTGTCCTCGGCAGTTTTTGAGATCAAGTCCACAAGATTCAATTTCTTGATTCAAAAGATTTGAGAGAGCTTCACCTGTCGACTCTTCAGCAACAGTATAACCTATGAAGCTTTCTTGGACGACTATTTCACCATTAGTTTCATTTTCTTCATGAACATAACGCATTGTTAGTGACGTTTGTTCCTTGTGACTGACATCTGGCATACAATCCATGATCACAGAAAAGTATTTTGGAGAATGTATTTTTTTGATGATGTCTTCCTTGACATGCGGAGCAAGTAGGTTAATAATTTCATTTTGGATTTTAACGCTTAACATTTGGACCCACTGTTCTTTAGCTTCGATCTGTTGTAAGTGTTCTTTCATTGTCGGGTCAAACTGCCCCAGCAACTGGATGAGGCCAAGAAAATTGCCATTATTCTTTGTGAAAAGCTTTGTTGAAGATCCTCTAAAAGCTATATTATTTTCGGCCAGAAACATTATTACTGATATAACTCGTTTTAAAATACTTTTCCATCTTTCTGTTTCAACATTTATTTGGTCCATTAGCTGTTGATCAATAGCTTTATCTCCCTTCAACCTTTTCTCAGCATCAATCTACTTTTGAGTGTTAAGAAAATGTCCAGGTGATGTCTCGTGCGATTTTGCTCGTTCCCAAATTTTCTCCATTTGTTAAATCCCTCTTTCTTTCCAAAAAAAGATTGAATGGAAGGTTCAAATAAACGACAAGGCAAGCATTAAGCTGTGTCTGCCGTTCGAGAGTACACAAGCCACCTACGTTTAATTCTTTCACCATTTTCTGCAATTCTGTATTGAAATTCATTGGAAAAATGGCGTTTGTCAATCCGTGGGTACTCTTTATCAATTGCCAAAAAAGGTATTGGCTCCATCATTGCAATAATGTCTCTTTCTCTCACTGATAGGTGCTCAGGCCAAGTTGATGGGTCATTGGATAATTGACGTTCAGAACTACTAGTAATAGATTCAGATTCACAACAGTGAGAACATCGTCTACCTCAAAAGTATGGGTAGTTTCATGTTTAGCTGTCAGTGGATTATCTTGAGCGTCTTCTTTGTTTGTACTGAAATTTTTGGAATGGTGAGATTCTACATTGTTAGTTGAATTACAATGCAGTTCGTCATTTGGCAGAGCTACAGATGAAGACGAGGTGGGCATAAAAAAACTTGTTAATTTAGGAACTTTACTAAGCAGTACTTCATGAGCTGCTTCAGCTTCCCTTCCAATTTTCTGCCTTTGAGCCCCTGATTGCTTTGAGGACATTTTTCTTATTTGAAATCTTGGGATATATTGTTCAACCAAAATTCAGTCAAAAGTGTAAGATCTTCATTTTATTTTAATAACTGGAAAAGAAAAAAATGTCACAATCCTCATTGAATAGGTTAAGGACTTTCATAGTTGGCAGTACAAAAAATAATTAGGCCTAACAATAATTTTCAGTTAAAAAAAAACAGAGTTAATTCTTATTTATAGTTAAACAATGATACAATTTCCAAAATGAGCTCTCAACCCAAAAGAGCGCAAAAAAGATTTAACCTTCTATTTAATACTTTTGAAAAGTATTAAATCTACTAATAGTTTATTAATAAACTATACTAATAGTTTATTACTAATAATTGTTCATTAGTGAAAGTTTATATATATTATTAAATTAAATCTACGTTTAATTCTTTTTAAATTTAAATCGAAACGCACTTTTAAAAAAGTATTAATTTCACGTTTAATTCTTTTTTACAATTATTTTATCGATGCGCACTTTCTTAATCATTACTTTATCAGAGCGCACTTTAAACATGATTAATTGCATGTTTAGATCAATTAATTGCATGTTTAGATCAATAATTTTTAAAATACTCGATTAAAAAGAGAATATTGAGCATTCACTATTATTTCACCTGCATCTCGCATATTAAAATTATTATATAAATACACATTATATTATGTACATGCACGAACACAAAAACAATATACACTACGCGCTCGTTTTTATAACATACACTATATACGCGAAATTTTACTAAAACCTATAGTGTAGAGTGATGATCATCTAATATAAGATGACAGTAAAGAAAGCATTTCTTAGAAATATTAAATAATATAAAAATAAAAAATGTAGGCTAATGTAATAACTGGAAACTCATTGGTTTCCTTCTGTTTATTTACTAGGACATTTTTTTATTCTAGAAATGCTTAGGAATATACAATAGTCAATATGCATAATTATAATAATGAGAAAAATATTTAGTAGGCCTAAATGTATCACGTAGGCCTAACTTACCTTTCTAGGTTACGTATACACACTATAAACATTAATATTCACTATAATACACTAACAAATTACAAAGTAATAAACAATATTTATACAAACAAACTGGATAGAATAAATAAATTTTATAAACTTCAAAACACGAAAGATTTACTGAAAATTTGACATAAACAACATCGAGTACTGTCAGCTGTCAACCTACCAAAATTTCACAAAGAAAACAGTGTAAAATCGGCCGCGGAGCGTGAATAGACGATGCGTCGTGCAAACGTAGTGGGGACCGCGGTGGGCAGCAGAGATTAACATTCGATTCTAGTAATTGGAAGCTTTTGGAAGCGTTTGGTACTTGTACTATTACAAGCCAGTATATTAAACGGCATAACGATGATATATGCGAAATACAAATTTCTCCGACTCGTGGCGCCCCCCCTGATGCGGCGCCCAGGGCAGCTTGCCCCCCCCCTAGGGACGGCCCTGCAAGTCTACTTCCACATGACAATTAGCCTTCTTGGAGGAGAGACCCATCCAGTGGGCTCAAGGTGCAGCATATACTTTTCCCCATGCTTTCGTGGAACACCATTTGGATGTCTGCACCAAGATCTGTTGTTCTTATGGACACCAACAAGCTTAGGCTGGCAGCATTCCTAAACCGTATGCTCTGATTCCTCTAGGGGATCCCATGGTAGTCAGAAAAGATGTTCTACTTTGAAGCCTCTTTGTTCTTCCCTGGAGGATTTCATTTTAACCCTGACAATTAATTTGTTCACAGTACAGACAGAAGCTAAACAGTACAGACACTGCACCATCTCCTATTGCACGTCAGGAGACTTTGGGCGGTATTTATAGACCATTCTTTAAATTAACCCATAATGAATCGACCACCACCTTACTAATACCCTATGATCTGTGGTGGTCAATGCATGGTGGTGGCTTCCGGATGCTTGGCTAGCCCAATGTCTGCATCAAAATTCAGCAACAGACAGAACAGGAACAGCTTGAGCCACCGCGGCTGTGCTGTTGTCCAGGCATTGGAAAAAGCGTGGTGTGCAAGTGCTTCCTTGTGGTAGCCATCTGCCTCAATGTGGCAGTGCATCAATCCTTCTCAACATGTCTTACGATAGTCGGTTAAACGTCCCTGCCAGTGGAGTGCTATGTGACAAAACTTATGTGGATTTTTGGTACAGTAAATAAATTTCAACAATGGCCCTTTTTGTATACAGGAATAAATATTTCATCAATTGAAGAATTTGTGGTTATCAAAATTTTTGTAAATAGTTTTGGAGGAAAGGAAGAGGCAAAGGCATACTGTGATCTCTCCAAAGATGTGAGGATGAGATTAAAATTAAATTGAAGAATAAAACTTGAAGAACAGGACTACTGTATTATCTATAACTATTCTGTAAGTTTTTGTCAGTGAATCACAAAATAATAGAAATATTATTAATTTCTTCTATAAATTCAGCTTATGATAGAAGAATTATAAATACATAAAGGTTGTATACATAAATAGGCCTAATATAAATATATATAAATAGTCAAGTAAAAAATATATATGCCCCATCTGGAAAATGCTTTGGCCATCCTGGAAAATATTTTGCCCCTCCTGACATCTAGTTCTGGCTAAGGGCCTGTAGTTGTATATATAAATAATAGCTTCTGAGTAAAAGTACAGTAAGGATAAAAATTATTGCTACTTTGTAGGTAACGTAACGGTACATGCTAAGAAAGATGAATCTTGAGCTGTGTGTAAAGGTGACATGTTTTTATTATTTTTTTGCTGCACTATGGGGGACATGAAGTACCTGCATTATAACTAGAACTATGATATAGTGCAGGGCTTCTCAAAGTGTGGTTCAGGTTTGTGTAACTAAATTTGGGGATCACAGAAATTTTAGCCAAACTAAAAAATTCCTGGACGCGCAATGACCGAAAATTAATTTAAAACCAGTTTGGCAACACTACACATATAGTATGTTTGTGAGTATATGAAAGTGAAAGAGTGCTTGTGCCAAGTTGCCAACTGTGATGACTGGGTCACCGTACCCCACTGCTTGATCTATGTATTCTGGTTCGCCTCCGCTTACACAGTTGAGACTATTGCATGTCCTGAATTATAGTGTTTTATCATAAAATTGTTCTACTGTTATTCCTAGACAAGTAAGTATAAAAATAACAGGGCCTTTCAACTTTTCAACAATGTGAAATGCTTTCTTTTATGAGTTATCTGTTATAAACAGAAACAATGATCAGAAACAGTTAAAAATCACCTCTGTTCGAACAAATTTAATTTCATAAATTGAAGCTAGAATTTATTTATAAATCGTGTTTGTGTTTTATAGATAAACATGGTTTCTATATTATTTTAAAAGTAAAAAAATAGGTATTTCTTTATGTAAGTGTTCTTTCATTTTTTGATTTTAGTTATATTAAGTTTCCAAACACAAATAATAACCAAAAATGTTTCAAGCAAAATACCTTAATTAATTACAGGGTGGTTTTTTTTGAAATGTTTGTTTTTTTAAGGGGTCTTTGAGGCCGACTTGGCCTGAAATTTTCTTTAAATAACTTAAGCTTTACATATTCAAAAAAATTCAGATTCTTGAAAATTTCTAATGTAGGGGTACAAGTAAAACGAACTTAATTTTGAAAGAGCCTAATAATTATGATGTTTATATATATTTTTTATTTTACTTTGTTTTAATTATGATGTTTATATTTCAGAGGTAAGATGGGAATAAATCTTATGAAGCCAGAACAGGTCACCAAAGCCTAATCTTTGTTAGGGAAGAAAAAGAAGAAGATATTTCAGAGGAAAAATATTTTTTTTAATGGATAAGTGGGTAAATTTAAACAGAAAGGATAAAAATTGTGATGACACTGCACCAGATTCCTTGCTAGCAGGCTGTTGTTCTTAGAGGGTGGGACTTAACTCAACAAGAAAAAGAAAATATGACGATGCGTTTTTGTCATTTGGGTTTTCTTATGTTAATCATAATGACATGGAACAATCTACTTGCTTAATCTGTAATTAAGTTTTGGCTGCTGAGAGCATGAAACCATCTAAACTAAAACATCTCAGTACCAAGCATGCAACTTACTGCAAGTAACCAAAGAACTACTTTCAACAACTTCTAAAATTCTCAAATACAGAAAATCAATGTTTGAGAAATTTGTTGTTGTCAACGAAAAGTATTTACTTGCATTTTATGAAACTTCTTAAAAACCCCTACATGATAGGAGAAGATCTTGTGTTGCCTGCTGCAATAAAAATGTTGGAAATAGTTCATGAGAAGAAATATGGAGATGAAATTCATAAAGTTCGTTTATTGAATGATATTGTTTCCAGGAGAATTTCTGAAATTAATAATGGCCAATTGCAACAGCTTATTACTAGGCTTAACAACAGCCCAAAGTTTGCAATTCAATTGGATGAAGCAACTGATATTTCTAACTCGGCACAATATGTAAGATATGCATAATGAAGGAAGTGTAGATGAAGAATTATTGTTTTGTCGTTCTCTGGGAGTGTGCATAAGAAGACATTTATCTTAAAGTTGATGAATTTTTCACAAACGAGTGTTTACAATAGAGTAGTTGCAGTGGTGTCTGTACAGACTGTGCTGGGGCAGTGAGAATATTTGATTTGTATCAAAAGTTAAAGCTGATGGCAATGAACATATCATTTTTACTCACTGCATGGTCCATCAAGAAGCACTCATAGCCAAAAAAATATCATAAGATTTAAATTTGTGCTTTGTCATTAATTTTATAAAAAGCCAAACACTTGACAGTCGTCTATTTTCAAACCTTTGCAAAGATATAAATTGAAGAGTGTGCGGGAAAAACGATGAGGTCAATTTTTTGACTATTTTCAACTGACAGTGTCACTTGATGCATTAAATCCAATATTATTTTGTAGTATATTTGTTTTAGGGAATAACGGTAAGACTCCTGAGAAAATGAATAAAACAGATATAGGCTTTGCGCAAAGAATGATGAAGGTGATCGACTTTAGCGGGAGTAACGCTGAATCTGTAGTAACCAATTCCCCCCATGGCTGCTACAGCCATTTCCTACTATGTTTTCATGTCCATACTTGCTCTACTCTTGCCTTTGTTCTTCAATAATATTGTTTAGTTCTAAATCTATACGCGATCTAGACTGTTCCTACGTTTTAGCGCTGCCTTGTAATTTTATTATAATGAGTTGGTGCATTGTTTAGTTTTTCATGGGAGTGAACTCTTACTGTTTTAGTGTTTTTGTGATTATGTTTAACAATTAATTGAAATGGAGAGTGATGTGAGTGTAGTTTCTGAGCAAGGAAAGAGTTCAAAGAAAAGAAAGTGTTACGGACGCATAAGTGATGCATCAAAGAAAATGAGGGCCCAAGCCCATGAAACAGGAGATAACTGTAAGTGTTCCAAACTCAAATGTTTTAGTAATATTACCCAATGTGAGAGATGGCAAATAATTTCACACTTTAACAATCTTCCTGATAGAGACACTCAAAATTTACATCTGAGTGGTTTGATTGAGAGCAGTCTAGTTAAGCAAAGATACAAAAGAAACGAAAATGAGGACTCAAGGCTGCATTCGTATTGTTATAAATATAAAGTAAGAGTAACTCGCAATGATCATTTGCACGAACAACAAGTTTGCTACAAAGCGTTTTTAGCCTTACATGGCATAACGGGTAGGCGACTTCAAACAATTCAAGAGCAACTCGCTCATCATGGTAAGGTGTTACCTGACCTACGAGGAAAACATTCAAATAGGCCACATGCATTGACTGATAATACAAAAAGTAAAATACACGAATATCTGCAATCTCTCAGGGGGAGGAAATCACATTATTCATTAGGAAAATCAGACAAAATTTACTTGCCAGAGGAGCTCAATGTAAAAAAACTACATGAACTTTACACGGAAAAAAATCCTGAAAATCCTGTATCTTACCATAGTTTTCTAAAAATATTTGAAAGCGAATATAACTTTGGATTTGGTTACCCACGTTCGGACACGTGCAGTAAGTGTGATGAATTTAAGGCAAAGAAACAAATTTTGAGTCTTGAGTTGTCAAAAACTTCAACTCCTGAGAAGTTACAAGAGTTAGGTAAACAACTCAAAACCTTGGAAACTGAACTCGAGTTTCATCAAAGAAAAGCTGCAACATTTTATGAGCGTAAGCGTTCTTGTCGCCAGTTATGCTCCAAAAAGGTAGATCATGAAGCCGTTACAATGGACTATCAGAAAAATTTACCAGTACCGAATATTTCAACAAATGTAGTATATTACAAGCGCCAGCTCACTGTTCAATTGTTTAATATTCATGTTTTAAGTACTGGTGATTCATATTTCTTTAGTTATGACCAAACAGTTGCCAAAAAGGGTGCAAATGATGTTACTTCCATGCTTCATGAATATATATTAAACTTTTTGTCTCCTGAAGTAAAGTTCTTGTATGTATTCTGTGACTCTTGTGGAGGACAGAACAAGAACAACACGCTTATAAGATACCTGCACTATGTTGTGCATAAAATCAAACGTCTTTATTCCATCACTGTCACATTCCCCGAACGTGGACATTCCTACATGGAATGTGACAGAAATATGGCTCTTATTCCCAAGAGAAAGGCTGCTGAGTTGCCACAAGATTGGTATGAAGCCATAAGAGGTGCAAGAGCTAAACCGAGTCCATTCATGGTGATCGAGTGTGAACAATCAATTTTTAAAGACTGGACCAAATTTTTTAACACAGTTGGGTATTACAAGAAAAAACTACCTGTACCAATAAGGCCAATAAAGGAGCTGAAGATTGAAGAGATACATCCTAGAACAATATCTCTTCGCACTACTTACAATGGACATTGGCAATCAAGTGTTATTACTGAAAGAGAATCTTCACAAGGACTGCAGCCAGGAGAATTTTTCTACCCAGATGAAGCTTACCAAGGACGTATTCCAGTTCCACGTGCTAAATGGAAAGATTTACAGGTAACTTTAATATTGTTTTTAAAATATATTTGTAAAATGTTCTAGTAAGTCTTTGGGTGTTTGTTCACGCGCGTGTGTGTATGTGTGTGTGTCTGTGGTAAACTAGATACCCTGTCTTAAAAAAAGGAAGGTTTTGATGGGCGAGTTTTTTTCATTTTTATAAAAAATAAAAAACCAGCTTCTCTGGTTTCAGGATTTGACACCTTTTTTACAATCCGAAGAGGCAAAGGAGTTCTACCGGCAACTGCCACACACTGATGCTCCAGACGAAGACTAAGTAATTGGTCAAAGAAGATAGTTAATACATTCATACCTTTTTATGTAAAACATTGTATATCATGATTTATATAATATTGTTTTGTAAAATAAATGTTCTAAGTTCAAAACAATGGGTAGTTCGTGTTTGTTTAAGAAAATTTTGCAAACGCACAAAAATCTAAACTGTGCCAAATTTTGTTTAAATCATATTTAAACCAATAACACATTAATTAAATTGCTGCTTATTAGATAGAGCTGTCTAAAATCTTTCGCTATTTATGATAACAACACCTTATAGGCATTTTAAGGAAACACGATGACATGACGATGATCATCGTTGTTTCCTCAAATCACATACATTCACCGTTTTTCCCCAGAATAATGGTACATATATACACATTTTTTTTTATAACTACCTAATATAATAACAAATTGATTATTAAAACTTATAAAATGCATACACTAGAACCTACAACCTTGAAATAAAAAAAAATTTTTATAGTTATTGTGAAGGTTTTGAAACTATTTTGTTTTAAAGTTTAAATTTGCGTTTTCTCAGTTTCACGTTTTGAGCACCTTCATCGTTCTTCCCGCACACTCCTCAATTCTGATTACCAGACATTATTGCTATATGCAAAAGTACTGTGGCTCCATGGAGAGGAGGAAGCTTGTACAGATTGTACAGATTATTACAGTTGAAAGATGAAGTTGTTATATTTTTAACTGAGTAGAAATCAGATTTTGTTGATTTTTTCACAATTAATTATTTATTTGTCAGATGTTTTTGAAAAACTGAATAATTTAAACATGTAAGGAAATAATTGTAACACATGTATTTTAAAACATGAAATTAACAGTTTTGTTAAAATGTGAACATCTGGAAAAATAGATTGGAAAATGGATTATGAGAAATGTTTACAGCTATAGATGATTTTACAATTGAAAATAACCTTTCCAAAGATTTAATTCTTAAAGTTATAAATGATCATTTGAAGTGTCTGGAGACACAATTTAAAACATCTTAGTACCAAGGATGCAACTTACTGCAAGTAACCAAAGGACTACTTTCAACAACTTCTAAAATTCTCAAATACAGAAAATCAATGTTTGAGAAATTTGTTGTTGTTAACGAAAAGTATTTACTTGCATTTTATGTAACTTCTTAAAAACCCATACACGATAGGAGAAGATCTTGTGTTGCCTGCTGCAATAAAAATGTTGGAAATAGTTCATGAGAAGAAATATGGAGATGAAATTCATGAAGTTCGTTTATTGAATGATACTGTTTCAGCTATGTTTACAGCTATAGATGCTTTTACAATTGAAAATAACCTTTCCAAAGATTTAATTCTTAAAGTTATAAATGATCATTTGAAGCGTCTGGAGACACAATTTAAAAAAATACTATCTCTCAAATTTGTATGTTGAAAAAGAAAATTGAGTCCATAAACCATAACCAATTGAAATGATTAATGTCAGTCATTTACTATTAAAAGCTCAAGAAGAAATTTGCCGAGTTATCAAGCAACACAGGTTTAAAACTTGAATTTCTGAAAAAACGTTAAATGAATTTTGGCTTGGGATTAGGACAGAATTTCCAACACTTTCTGAAATGGCCCTAAACATACTTCTACTATTTTGTACCATGTATTTATGTGAAGCAGCACTTTCACCAGTAACGTTTACAAATAAAAATATCTGACAACTCTGCAAAAGTTTGAAGAAGCTCTAGGTCCTGCAGTATCAAATATTCATCCAAGATTTATGTAAAAGGAAACAAGCACACTCAGAGCATTAGTATGAATATTTGGCTTTGTCTTTAATAAATGGTAAAATTATATTCATATAAAGAATTTAATTGTATGAAGAATATATTCGTATAAAGAAAACAAAGAATAGTTTTCAAATAAATTTTCTTTACAATTTATTATCAGCAAATGTTTTCATTCATATTCCTAGTTTACATACCTCTATACCCAGGATCGCGAAAATATTTGCTCAGGTAAAGGGGGTCATCAAGTAGAAAAGATTAAGAAGCGCTGATATAGTGAACCGTGTTATAGTGTTATAGTTATAGTGGGGTTCTGCTGTTCATGGAATATTTTCTAACAAGTGGCAAGTTTACGAAACACAATACCATTTTATGTGTCCTACTACCATTGTTGCAACATCAACTAGGAACATCAACTAGGGTAAACATCTATACTAACCTCTTGTCGGATCTTCAACAGAGTAAAAGTAAAACGTATTAAAGAACAATGTGTATGTGTTAAAGTTTGGTCATGGTCAGTAAAAATTTTACAAATACATTAAAAATGCTTCAGCAAGCATAATATGAAGACTCTATGAGCCAAATACAGTGCTATGAATGTTTCAGTTGCTTTAAAGCGAGCAGAACACTGACTGATGAAGATCCCAGATCCAGCAATCTTCTATGTTAAAAATGATTATAACATCATTGATGCAGTTTATGTAAACTGCCATTTAACTGTTCAGGAGATTGATGAGAAAGGGGTCATGAACACAGTATCATGCTACACAATTTTAATATGAAATTTAACATGCGCTGCATCTATGAAACATTTTTGCTGCATCTGTTAACCGAGAGAGTACTGCGTTAACTATTTGACCATGTAAGTGTTGATGAAAACTTCTTGAAAAGCATCGTAATAGAATTGGTTTTCAGCTATGATGTGCAATTACCACAGTGGGTGGGGAAACAATAAAAAATAACCTGTATGAGTCAACCAAACATGAAGATGATTTTTTTTTATTGGAAAGGCATTATAAATTCATCCACAAGGTCATCCAGTAAACAAAAAGTTCTACACAGTTGTTTTAAGATGTTTGAAGAATACTGTACACAGGAAGAGGGGTAACCACTGTTGGATGTGGCACCACAACAATACCCCATATCTTAGGCGTCATTCTTTATCTGCAATTATCTAGAAAACACCAGATAACTGTCTTTCCCCGCCCACCCCACTCTTCACTTTTTCTTGTTCCCAAAATTCTTTTAAGACACCATTAAAAGCACATCATTTTCAAACCATAAATGATACTAAGGAAAATACAGTGTGACATCTACACACCATTCCAAAAAAAAAAAAAACGTACTCCAGGAAATGTACTAAACATGGAAGAAGCATTAAAAGAGATGTACTGCCAGCAGAAGGTATCACTTTGAAGGGGATAAGTCTGAATTAAACTGTAATTAGATTGATAAAGTTTTTATTATAAAAGTTTAGTCTTTTTTAAAACACACCTTGTATTAAAAACATGTAAGTAAAACATTTAAAACAGATAGTTCTCCTATATCAACAAAAGGTTGTGTTCTTCTTAAAATGGTTCCTGAATCATACCAACTTCTTAGTTTTGAAAGTAACTAAGACAAAGCATTATGTCTATGTAAATTGCTAAAATATTAATGTGAATCATTGCTTTCTTACAAATAAACTTTTAAGTTGCAAATATCTGAGCCTCCATAAACAATTTAGAAAAAAAAGAATATATGAATAATGTAATGTCTTCAAAGACCTGCAGGAGCTCAATGAGTTACAAAGGAATAATATAAATAATGATATAGTGTTACAAGAAATCATGTGTTCAGAATTCATTATTTTATTTCAGCAAGTCAAGACACTGGGCATGTAACTTGCAATCAGCTATTTTATGAATTTTAAAAATGTATAAAATACAACATAATAGTTGATGAAGTGCCAATAGTTTTCTTTGACATCATCAAGCTACAATTATGCAGTTGAGCTTTCTATACAGTTTGTCCAGAGGCCTTGGAAAGAGTAAAAACACCAGTTTAACCTAAACTTTAAGTGACTTAAAAAAAAAACCAGTAAAGGTACGTAGTTAAAATTTAGTGCAGTTTCATATTTATAGGGAAGGATAAAAAAATATGAAGTTTCATCAAAATCTGAGGTACTGAGTGTCATGACCTGGATAACCTGACATGAAATGACTTGGTAGCTCCAAAATGCACAATGATATTACAAAGTTGTCCAGGAACTTGGACTCTTAATAGACATTTGCCATATTCACTGGTCAATGAAGCCCTAAAAAACTACTGTCTTAATTTCAAGGGCGCTACTTACTTGGCTTGTATAATGATTACAAAATTTATATTATAATTTTTCTATCAGATATTCAGTAGGCATAGATAAGTGAAAGACTTTCTACATATTCTTTGTATTTGTGTGTGTGTGTGTGCGCAGCATAGTAGGAGATCAAATTTTTAAAAGAGTTCATTACAAGTCTTGTTTATTCTGTTAAACGACAATACAACTGTAGTCTTTCATGTTTACCTTTAGTGTTAAGTCTGTTATATCACAGCCACTAGACTGCACACCCTCCATAACGTCTACAAAAAAAAGTAGTTGTCTGTGACTGCATGCCACGATAACATCTAACTCAGGGTTAATAAAACCTATGCGGAATACCCCTTTTTTGATCTCAGCCTTATCCAGTAATCTTATATTCTCCCTCACCTAAAAAATGAAAACAACATATATTAAAAAAAGTATACCACATCTATACTGCATATCGGTAGGTCAGTGCTATTCATAGTGTAGGCAAACGGGAATGTATCATTTGCACTGCTCTCTATAACTCTTAATGTTCAAAGAATGAGGCATTACAGTTCAATGTGGCAGAGTATCACGTTTCAACCTCTCCAATATGTCTGACTGATTTTCAACATACAGATTTAGTGACCAAAGTTTCAACCCTATCGAAGGGAGGTGTACCACCTTCCTGCAACACTTAGCATATCGTGTTTACTGAGCAAAGTTACAGGGGCAATGCCACATATTACTGGCAACATTTGTGTGTTACTGGTCATGATGCAGGAAATTTCCTTCCCTGATCCATGTAATGACATGTTCTTTCACCACATTTTTAAAATCCTGATGCTCATTTTGGCCTCATCTAAAATTTGCTGCCTTACAACCCTGATACATGTAATCAAGGGCGTCATGGCTGGGAGGAACGCGTCTCCCCAATATTTAAAAAAATCTGAAATCCTAAATAATTTTTTTATTCAATTTATTTCAATTATTTTAATCCATTTATTATTGGTTGAATAAAAATATTAAATTTAAATTCACTTCCATTGATAGTCCAATTTGAGGTCCAAGGATTTATTTTCTTTTTATTATTATATAGAGTTATTATTATTATACAGGTTCCCGGAAGTATGACACGTAACCCGCTGCCATGAGCCTGAGAATCCACCTACTCAAAAGGCTCCCCTTTAAGGAAAGATCACACTTAAAGATTTGCGTGCAATTGGCGACCGAAGCGAGGCCGATACACCAACGCAGTTAATCTGGGCAGGGATGCTGTCTTGCTATCAGTACGAAAGTACAGTACTAAAATACAGTACAGCGGTTGAGTGACCTTGCAGTGCCGCACCCATATGGTACAGTATTATTCGGTTTTCTGCTGCTGCATTGGGAAGTGACGTTTTTTGCTTGTGTTTGCATTGAACCTTTTTTATTTATATTCTTTGTCGTTTTACTAGTGTTGTTTTTATTGGTTTTTATTTTTAATACACTGCGAAAACTTTTAAAAATTATTGTAAAACGCAAAAGTGTGGTGCTATCAATAGAACAAAAATTAGGTCAATAAACGTTTTGAACAGTCAAAATTGCGTTACAGCTGGCGAATAAATTTAACATAGGGGTACAAACAGTAAGTGAAAAACATAAAAATAAACTTAACAACATTGCAACCAATAACGACGTGAGGCTATTTAAACGAAAAAATGAAAAGGGGCAGTTTAGGTGACCTTAATGAAGCACTCTTTTTAATATTCCAGAAAATACGAAATTTGGTATGAATCTTCCGAAATTTTTCCCTACGTCATTTATTACAGTGTTATGTCACATTTAAAGAATCTTGTTTTTTATGTATGGCATAAAATGTGGTGTTTATTTGTAACCATGGTTATCATTGCTTCAATAAAAGTTTATAGTTTCTTCCTCTAGTAACGAACAATTAGGACCACCCACACGCAATGACGTACTAGGCATTTTTCATTTATCAGTTATTTTACTTTGCTGTCAAACCTGACGAAGTCATTTTTGTGTTTACCCCATTCGTCCTCCGGTGGTGAGAGGTTACTTTTTTACCATAAACAGTACGAAAACTAAAATTATAAATAGGCTGAGCACCCAAACGATCTCAGCACTTCTGCATTTTGAAAGAAATATAAAATCTGCATCCTGCTACGATTTTTTTTTGGAACGGAGTTTATCTTATATAGTAGCGGGGAAGAAGGAAAAGAAAAGATTTAGAATATAACACAACGTTGGTGAATGAAAATTCTTTTCCCATAATAGGCCTAATTATACTAAATATTAACTGACTTATTTGTTTCAGCTATTACAGTTTTTTGTGATTTATCAAAACAACTTCCGAAATTTTCAGTAATCTTCCGACAATTTTACGTTCAATCTTAATATGTATAACACACACACACACACACACACACACACACACACACACACACACACACACACACACACACACACACACACACACACACACACACACACACACACACACACCTGGAAACACAACATGAGCCAGATGGAACTTACAATGGCTTGTAAAATCTTAATTTACTTAAAATTATATTTATTAAATTGTAAAATTTATTGTCCTATAGACAACAAAAGATATACAACGTTAGTATAAGTTGAGGTACTTACGCGGATTCATTTCCTTTTTATTAAGAGTGACTGACAAAAGCAGAACTTCGTCCTATTAAGACGAATCCATGCTACCTATCGCGCGGAATACCGAGTAAAAAAATATCGTGCTCCTCGGTATTTTGTGTGGTGGCCTTCTTTAACGGCAGTGTAATCAGATGCCTGACTTGCGTACGGCCTCTGTGTGGGGGAGCCTTTGCGGTTCAGCCAAAATCGAGCACAAGAAATTTCTATATCTGGATCAATGGTGGCTCATCCATAAGGTTCAATGGTTCATTGAACCCCCTGAATTATTTTAATATTTTGAAGGATTTGTTTCGGTTTTTAAATAACGAGATTTGGGAGATTAATCGTGTTCACTGACCAATAATCGATTCGCGTAATAAGCGAATTGTTCGCTACTACTGCTCGAGGTGCAAAGCAACTCTCAGCACCTCCTGGGCTATGTAGAGAGCTTTGGAGGGGAAACTCACTATACGCAAAATTACATTGAACTGTCGGTAACAGTCCACCTTAGGGACAGAGACGAATAGTTCCGAAGAGGGCTGAACCGCCCCGACCGGGAATGTCAACATTTTCATACCTCCATGATTATGATTTTTACCATATGATTTGTCCGTTTACTTTCAGTTTCGTGTCAGATTTTTCTATTTCATACATTCTGCAATGAAGTCTTAAAATGGACTTGTTCGCCAACTTGTAGATTTCAATGAAAGTGTTATTGATAAATTTGTTGCTAAAAAGGAAAGAAGGATGGATTTTTTACACAAACATTTAGCGACTTCAACAATAAACAGTGCAACACAAAGTGTAAAAGATGCTGGAAGCAGCGCACCAACCGGGTCTTGAACAATTTATCCACAAAATACGCGATTACAAAATAAGATAGGCATTTAACTACCCTATTATTTAACTGTATATTCTTAGAATAATTCACAAGTAGCACAAACTCAACCTAATATTACTAATACAACAGTCATTTCTCCATGTTGCGACCTACACCATGTGTTATTTGGAACGACGTAAATTGCTCTTATTTTACTAGAAACATTCAAACATTGAACCCCTAACTGTCAGAACCATGAACTGCCACTGACCTGGATTCGCTTGTTCGAAAGGCGAAATTGTTTAACGATGCAGTCGGGTTTAGCATGAATTTTAATGCAGCTTGGGCTGGCTCAGGCTACACCGTTTTAAACCTTGGTACTGTATGCGCGACCGAATTTAGAAAAACGTTTCAGCCTTTCGTGAGTGAAAATCACTTGACATCTGAACAAATGTAGGCCTACAGTGGTGACGAATCTGGTCTTAAACGTCGTCGTCTACCGTCAAAATCTTTAGCCGTTGAAATGAAAAAAAAAAGTTCCTGGACACAAAATCAGCAAAGAGACAATGACAATTTTATGCGCTACTAACGCTGCCGGCACGCAAAAATTAAGATTGGCAGTTGTAGGAAAAACAAACAAAAAGAGCTGCGAGGTTTTCATGGAATTGACACAAGTTTTTCTCCTTTATTATCATAAAAAAGGTGCACGGATGGACAGAGACATTTTTAAAACATGGTTCTTTAAAAGGTTTGTACCGACTATGTGTGAGCACTTGTCATCAAAAGGTACACGTTTTTCTATATAGGGGAAGGAGGGGAAGTTTGAGACACAGGGAGGCTTGAGACACTTTTGAATTTACCATTTCCATTGTGTTTATTTCATGAGTTGCTCACTAGGATTGTTGATAGCAGAGCCCTCTATGTTCCTGTGGAGTTTGGTGTTGTCACATGGAAGCATTTCTCAGCAGTGAACAAATTTGTGAAAAACCGTTAAAAAAGTAAGTATTTTCTTCAAATTTTGTAAGCTAATACATTCACAATATTTATTTATATGAAATTCATCATTATTACATTGAATAGTCTAATACTTAGGCTATTTAACAGCATGTCCTCTTTGATTGTACTCAAATTTTGAGGTTAGCTCTTTCAAGTTTTATTAATAATGGCTACTATGGGAGGTTTGAGACACCCATCATAAAGGAGACTTGAGATGCTGTCTCAAGTCTCCCCTATTATATTAATTTATAATGTGTTTAATATTCTGTTATACCAGTTAGGTCTTAATGTATTACATTTGTAATACAGTATTTTATTTTCAATCTTTGCTTTCTGATGAGATTAGTTGACTCAGGTTTTATTCATGATGATCACTAAATTGAAACAAAATGCAGAGTTTGTTGATGGACGTTTCCTTTTAAAATATTTTTATGATGATAACAGTAATTCTGAGCTAAGTTTAATTTTCTTCACATCATTGTAATTTAAACATGTAGATTCATTTTAAAATTGTTAGTATCATTTGAACATCAAAAACAGATATAAAGTTGAGCTAGTTAGGCCTATTTATTTTTGTTTTCATAAATAGTCCTTAATATTTATATATTATAATTTAATATTATATTATTTAATTATAGGTCTAATATATTTTCTTATAATTTAATATTATAATATTTAATTATAGGTCTAATATATTTTCTTGTAATTTAATGTTATAATATTTATTTATAATTTATTTTCATATTTCAGATGCCGTTTTTTTACAAGAATAAATCGGGAAATTTCCGAAAATCCACCTCTCCAGATATTATGAAAGCAGCCGTTCTAGAAGTCACCGAGAAAAATCAAGGGATACATGCCACAGCTTCAAAGTTCCAGATAGACAAGGAAACGCTGAGCCGCTACATAAGGAAGTATAAAGATACAGATGAAAATGGTAAAACAAACATATCTTTTACTCCTTGTTATAATTCTTCTCAACTATTCACAAATGCTGAAGAGGAACTTTTAGAAGAATATTTGCTGAAATCTTCTAAATCGAACTATGGCTTAACATAAAAAAAATACCAGACAGTTAGTGTATCAGTTTGGCGTATTGAATAATAAAAGCCTTCCACATGTATGGTGTTGCGGTTTGGAAGCTCTTGAATAATCGTGAGTTATTCCAAAGACGCTAATGAGGAAGGCTGGATTGTTTGTTAGAAAGAAGTGGACTGTATTAAAGATGTTGAACATTCGTTTATTGAGAAAATCTGATTGTTAATTACGATCGGCACGTGCGGATGCATTTGAGGCAATAACGCCCGAAATTAATTTTGAATAAAATCGTGGTCCATTGTAGATGGACGCAGGTAGTTGAATGAAATGAAATATTATAAATGCATGCTAAAAAATAGCCAGAAGCCGCGGCTGTAAGAGAAGTGTTTTACGAGAGTTGCGCTCGGAGTCGTGTTATAAACTGAACTAAACTTGCTTGCAGCCGGCGGTGATTGCCAGCTGCCGCGTTTGATAAACGCGTGACGTCATCCGTGCGTGCCGTGTAATGGTAGTAGACTGCTTACAGCTGATAAACCAGTACAAAGTTTAAACATACTGCTCGCCAAAATCGGGCCGATTTTGTACATTAAAGGTTAAATTGAACAATATAATAATTAGACTTACATGTCGTAAGCGATACAATAATTGGCGCACTGGCCAGAGAGCAATGACATAATAAACATAATATGAATTCAATTAACAATCACCAGGCATACAATAAATTGATCCTCACGCCAATAGCAAGGGCTTACTGACGTTAAAATTACTCAAAACACAATAGTAATACAATACGCACAATAATACAATAATTAAGTAGATATTGATCTTTCCCAAATGATACCCCTTGATATTTGCCAAGCATTACAATAACAAGTGATAACACCATAAAAAATACAATAATTTCCCCATGATATTGACATAACAACCCCAATGAATTTCATAATGTTTGATCCTTAGAAAATACAATACATATATAGAATAATTGACACTATAAATGACACTTGTGGTTCTCAGAATTTGAATCACACAAACATATTGACAATACACAACATCCATAATGATTGATAGTACATATGAAACACAGTCACTATTGCTGTAATAGCTAGCGGCACGTAAACAATATTACAATGCTTATGATACAATTGACTTGTATGCTCGCCCCGGGGAATGTCCCGGGCGTGGTCCATGTAATGTGACACGCACACACTCACACACACACACACACACACACCTCGTATGGCACGCATACGATTAGTTTGTAGCCACCGGAAGGGGGCATAATTTGTGGATGGGTCGGCGTAAGATACCTAGCGCGGTGCGAACTTCTGCGACGCGTACTAAGGAATCTTGACCCGGAAAAACATTGGTAATTACCCCACGCTTCCATTCTAGAGGGGGGGAATTGTCATCCAAAATGAGGACAAGTTGTCCGACGTTCAAATTCTTTAATGGGGTGCGCCATTTATTGCGCTGCTGCAGCTGGTGCAGATAATCCCTAGACCACCGTTTCCAGATGGTCTGCGTAAATTTTTGGAGCAGAAGCCATCTGCCCAAATGAGTATTATTGCCTTGTGTATAATCGGGTTCCGGAAGTGCCGTCAGTGGAGCACCGACCAAAAAATGAGCAGGTGTTAAGGGTTCAGGGTCTCTAGCATCGTCGGACACCGCGCATAACGGGCGTGAATTAAGGCAAGCCTCAATTTGAGAAAGAAGAGTAGAATATTCCTCAAAATTCAAGATCGTACTGCCAATTACGCGACGTAAATGGAATTTAACACTCCTTACACCACTTTCCCACAAACCACCGAAATGAGGGGCTGAAGGTGGGATAAAGGACCATTTGATGCCGTGGAGACCGCAAAACTCCAGAGAAGATTGCTCAACTTCCTTGGAGGTTAAAAATTTGTACCAATCATGCAACGTGTGGTTGGCACGACGAAAATTCGTGCCATTATCCGAAAATATTTGCGCGGGAATACCTCTGCGCGATATGAATCTTTTTAAAGCCGCTATAAAGGCGTTGGAAGTGAGATCCGACACCAATTCTAAATGGATGGCCCTAGTACACATGCATATAAATAGAGCGATATATGCCTTGGTCGTGGACTTAGAGCGCTGCCCGCCATGGCGCAAAAGTACAGGACCGGCGTAATCCACGGCCGACTGTGAGAATGGCCTTGACGGCGTGACCCTAGAAGAGGGTAATTGACCGAGTAATTGATTCGCGCCTTTAGCCCGGAAACGAAAACAAGTGACACACTTATGTATCACTGAGCGGATATAGGACTTATCGTGTATGATCCAATACTTACGCCTAAGCGAAGCTTGAGTTGATTGCACTCCAGCGTGCAACAAACGGATGTGTTCGTATTCAATTATTAATCTCGTGAGATGAGAGTGCGGGTGCAAAATTATTTGGTGTTTAGTCTCGTAGCTAAGTGGGGAGAATTGCAAGCGTCCACCCACTCTTAAAATGCCTGATTCATCCAGGAATGGGTTGAGAGCAAGAATTTTACTACTGCGTGGAAGGCACCGGTGTGCCTCAAGTTCCCTAACCTCCACGTCGAAATGCAACTTCTGTGATTGCCGGACAAAAATCAAGAGCGTGTCAGACAATTCTTGAGCCGACAAAAAGGACGTGTCTCCATCAACCACCGCGAGCCTAGAATTGCGAAAAAATCGACGGCAATATGCGAAGACGCGAATAAGCTTCGTAAGAGATGAATAATTTTCAATATAACTATGTGTTGAGGACGCGACAATTAGTGAGGTTTGAACCTGCTTGCGACGTTCCTCTTCAATGTCGGGAAAAGTACAGGGAGTATTAATGTCGAACGCGCTGACCGGCCATGAGGCCGAATCACGAGCCAACCAGGAGGGACCATGCCACCATTGAGTATGACAGTGCAAACTACGAGGGAGGCAACCGCGCGATAAAACGTCGGCAGGGTTGTCATTTGATACTACATGACGCCAAATTCCCCTGCTGCTAACAAGACGCTGTATTTCCGCGACACGGTTGGCCACAAATACCTTCCAGCGGGAAGATTGCTGATGTATCCAGTACAACGCTATCATCGAATCCGAATAAAGATATATTCCGTCAAAATTGTAATCGACGGCATTTAAAACCTTGGACGTTAATTGAGCCAACAATAAACAAGCACAAAGTTCAAATCTTGGAAGCGTTATCTGTTTCAGCGGAGCGACCCTAGATTTAGCACACAACAAGTTTGATGATATGGCGCCGTTCGAATAGACCGCCCGCACATAAATGCAACACGCGTAACCTTTAGCCGAAGCGTCGGCGAATCCGTGCAGCTGCAATGAACTAACTGGGTAACTGTTCGAACTCTTAACCGACCTCGTAATCTCAAAATGTGTGTCGGAGACTAATTGAGCGTATAATTCCAACCATTGATTGGCTAATGATCCAGACAAGGGTTCGTCCCAATCAGTGCCCGCCAACCACAACTGCTGCACGAAATGCTTGCAGCAAAATGTGATGGGAGCGATTAAACCTAGTGGATCATAGATCCCGGCGATGATTGACAACACGCTTCTCTTGTTGAAAACGGTTAAATTGTCATCACCCCTAACGGTGTATAAAAAGTTATCCCCCTCAACATTCCATTGTATTCCCAAGGTACGCACGTTTTGACCCTTGCTGAAGTCACGGGTTACCTGGGCGCGAAGAGTCATAATCTTATGGTGGTTAGAGAACCATTTATGTAACGAAAAACCATACCTCCTCAACAACTTCACGATCTCGCATTTCATTTCAGCTAAGCCGTTCGGATCATCCGAACCCGTTATGAGATCGTCTACGTAAAAGTCATTTGCTATGGCCTTAGCAGCTGTAGGGTAGGCGGATTTATTTTCATATGCTATTTGAGCCAGACAACGCGTAGCAAGGAAGGAGGCACTAGCAGTGCCATATGTAACCGTCCTTAACGCGTAATGTCGCAATTCCTTATGCGGTGCATCACGCCAAACAATGCGTTGCAAGTTTGAATCCTTAGGATTAACAATGATCTGGCGATACATCTTTTCAATGTCCGCAATAAGTACGTATCGGTGGGTGCGGAACCGAACCATTATCGAAAACAGATCCTGCTGGATCGTAGGACCGACCATTAAAGTATCGTTAAGGGACAAATTATTGGTGGTTTTAGCGGATTCGTCAAATACCACGCGCAATTTAGTGGTTAAGCTAGAGTCTTTGAAGACTGCGTGATGGGGCAGATAAAAGATCTCTGACCTGTCAAGCGACAGATCGTATTCATTAAGCGGCGACATGTGGCCAAGTCTTAAGTAGTCACTCATGAACTCACTCTAATCCTTATAAAGGGTAGGGTTCTGCTTGAATTTGAATTCTAACGATTGGAATCTGCGTATGGCTCCGCGGAGAGAATCTCCCAAATAAGATTTATCAGATCTGCGGGGCAGGGCTACCACGAATCTCCCGTCGCGATTGCGGCTAGTGTTTTCCACGAAATGCCTTTCACACGGCGAGTCCTCAGATCGGGCTTCGCGACTAGAGATCTCCTCCAACTTCCAAAATTCCTTTAGTTGCGAGGAAATCTGATTATCGTCCCTACAGACCATAAAGGAAGAAACCGTTTTAGTTATATCGACGTTGAATGGTAAGTCACCGGCCAAAATAAATCCTAACTTGGTTTCCTGAATTATAGGAAAGTGTGGTCCGCGCGTATATTTCACAGGTTCAATTAATTGGAGAAAATATTGAGCGCCGATTAATATATCGACTTGCGACGAGCAATGTAGGTGAGGATCCGCCAAGAATATGCGCTTGGGTAAATTTAAAGAGGCAAGATTGAAAGACTCCGCCGGTAAATTATTAGTTATACTGGGTAATACGGCACAATGTACGTTTAACGTGAAGGGTTTATAGCGTGAATGTAGCCTTACATTAGTACTGAAGTCAGCCTGGGAAAGCGAGTTGTTTATACCCGTGATGGGCAATTGCGATTTAACCAATTGGAGGCCCATCCTGCGGGCGAAATCCATTGTGCAAAAGTTCGCTTGAGAACCGGAATCCAGTAATATCCTAACGGGAAATTTTTTGCCGACTTTATTGTATGTCATACAGACGGCGGTAGATAACAATACCGATTTATTGGTCTGTGATTTCAGTGAACACTGGTTGTTAACAGAAGTTACGTCCCTGTTGGGGACATGAATCGTTGTGTGGTGACGCCTAGAACATTTTTTACATGAGAATTTTGAGGGACATTTTGAACCCTCGTGACCCGAACGGAGGCAGTTTAAGCAAAGTTTGTTTTTTATTAACGCGTTTTTTCTATCAGGGATAGACAGCGATGTAAATTGTGGGCAATCGCTAAGTCTATGTCCACCGTTACACAGCCTGCATAAATTGTTTCTAATATGTGAGTGGAATGCGCCCTTTGGAGTGCTTATCTGTTTAACTGCCTTGCGATAAGGAGACTTATCGCTTTTGTTCAACCTGCTCGTTGGGCTAGTCGCGTTATCGAGATTTTGCAGTAATTTCCTACGTGAATTTAGAAAATTTATAAAATTATTAAAATCAGGGAATTTATGCTCCGATAAACTCTCTTTCCACAAACGTAAAGTGTAATTGTCAAGTTTTTTGGCTAAATAATTTACGACAATAATTTCAAACGTGTTGACTGGCAGTTTGAGATTATTTAAAGCGTTTATATTTGCAGAGATTTGATCAATAAATTGCGATATGCTAACTTGGGATTCCTGCTGAACTAATGGTACGTCTAGGACATTCCACACGTGGTGAGCGGAAACAATCAGCTTACTATCATATCTATTCCTCAACAGATCGATAGCCACCGCGTAATTCTCATGTGTTATGGGCAACGATTTTATTACGTTAAGCGCCTCGCCAGTAATGACGAGTGCAAATAATGAAGTTTCTGTATATCTGTCAGATCTGCTCTGACATGAATTAGTTCCAGAAAAATATGGTAATAATGTTGCCATTCCACAATACTACCCTCAAACCGTGGTAATTTTATTGGTTCCAATTGAATGGGGGGTGTTTTAGGCTGTTTACCTTCAGCATTAATTACTGGTTTTTGGTTCATATGCTCAGCTTGCTCTAGCAGGTGTTGCAATTTACATTCTATAGTACAGAGATCGTCCTCCGTTTGTACTCTGTCACTCGTTAAAGCAACGTCTGCTTCCTCAGCTTCGATTTGTGACTGTATCTCATCATATTTGGTGGATAATTCCATCAAATGGCGCAGTTTTATTTTGAGCGCATGAGGATCGCTGTTTAACAAATCGAAGTTATCCGCGAAGGTATTTACTCGGGATATTGAGGCCTTAATTGTGCCTCGTTTTATTATTATAGCCCTTACATCGGCCATTATTATAGTTTAAGATAAAAAGGGAAAAATATTTAGAAAGCAATTGAGCATAGAGCATGTGAACCACAAACTTGATTTTGAATGAGTTTAAATACGTTTCGGTAGCTAGCGATCGTTGTTTTGAACATAAACTTACTCTCTCTAACTAATCAAACTTGTTGGCAGTTAAATTATTGAAATTATGAATCTAAATGGTTACAAAGTATATCTTCATCTTTAAAGTTCTAACTGATAATGAGCTGCCAACCATTTATTAATTTGTATTGTGTAATAAGGTGTTTGTTTATATAAATGTGTCAAAAAATACCCACTGAGTGAAATATTATTAAAAATCAAATATAAGTAAAGTTTATAGTCACGTGGCCGTCGATCCATTCGTGATGAAGCTGGCTTCGATCCCGTTTGGAGCTGCTACACCTCCTGTCTCTGCCGGTCAGCCGATGCCTCATGTTGTACCCTCCATCAATTAAAGCTGTGGAATCTCGAAAGTGTTGTCCTGTTTCGTCCCGTCGTCTCTGGTCTACTGCTTGGCTGAATCTTGTCGAGATGACTGCGACGTGATTCACAATAATGGTGTCGCTCAGGACGAAAATGATGCCCGTAGGGCGTGATTAACTTCAGATTGGTTTTTCCAGAAATGATGTGTATAAATAAATGCTGTCGCTTGTGTACTCAGATATGAGAAATCTGTGCCGTGGGGACCAAAAATGATGTCGTTTTTTGGGCCCGAAAATATGAAATCCTGCCTGGTTGGACCAAAAATGATGTCGTTTTTGGCCCGAAAATATGAAATCCGGTCCGGTGGGACCAAAAATGATGCGTTTTTGGCCCGCAAATATGAAATCCGGCCCGGAGGACCAAAAATGTTGCGGTTTGGAAGCTCTTGAATAATCGTGAGTTATTCCAAAGACGCTAATGAGGAAGGCTGGATTGTTTGTTAGAAAGAAGTGGACTGTATTAAAGATGTTGAACATTCGTTTATTGAGAAAATCTGATTGTTAATTACGATCGGCACGTGCGGATGCATTTGAGGCAATAACGCCCGAAATTAATTTTGAATAAAATTGTGGTCCATTGTAGATGGACGCAGGTAGTTGAATGAAATGAAATATTATAAATGCATGCTAAAAAATAGCCAGAAGCCGCGGCTGTAAGAGAAGTGTTTTACGAGAGTTGCGCTCGGAGTCGTGTTATAAACTGAACTAAACTTGCTTGCAGCCGGCGGTGATTGCCAGCTGCCGCGTTTGATAAACGCGTGACGTCATCCGTGCGTGCCGTGTAATGGTAGTAGACTGCTTACAGCTGATAAACCAGTACAAAGTTTAAACATATGGCATAACAAACAATGTGTAACATATGAATGGTTGAGGGGTTTTATGAATAGGCACAAAACTTTATCTCTTCGAACTCCTGAGAGCACTAGTTTGAGCAGATCCAAAGCATTTAATAAAACTAACATATCAGAGTTCTTTGCTAATTTAAGAATTGTTATGGATGAGAATAAATTTGGACCAGAAGCAATTTATAATGTGGATGAAACTGCTTTAACAACAGTCCATAAGCCATGCAAAATTATTGCTGAACGGGGAGAAAAGCAAGTAGCAAAGATGACATCTGGAGAAAGGGGAACTTTAGTTACTCTCTGTTGTTGTGTCTCGGCTATGGGAACAGCTATTCCACCATTTTTAGTGTTCCTAGGGTTAGGGTGAAAGAACACATGAAGTTAGGAGCACCACCAGGGACAGAAGTTGCTGCTCATCCGTCTGGTTGGATGACAACTGAAAATTTTGATCTTTTTCTCCAACATTTCACCAGATATTCGAATTGTAATTTGGAGAGAAAAGTTCTTCTTGTCATGGACAACCACGAAAGCCACATTTCTCCTAAAGGGATCCAGTTTTGTAAGGACAGTGGTATAGTTCTACTGACATTACCTCCTCACACCAGCCATCGCCTTCAACCTCTTGACAGGACAGTTTTTGGTCCGTTGAAGAGTCATTACAATCAAAGTTGTGATGAGTGGATGACTAACCATCCTGGTCAGCCCATTTCAATTTACGACATACCACAGTTAATTGGTAAAGCATTTCCACGTGCAGTTAATCCCTTGAAGATACAGAATGGATTTTTGAACACAGGCATTTTCCCATTTAATCCATCGATATTCTCAGAAAGTGACTTTTTGTGTGCTGAGGTAACTAATCGACCAAATCCGGAAGTTGATGTAGACAGTGAGCCTACACCCAGTAGGCCTACCTCTACACCCAGTGAGCCCACTACAGTACCTTTGCAATCAACATCAGAAGTGCCAAGCAATGATGGAATTGAATATAGGCCTACAACGGTTATGCCAGAACAGATTAGACCATATCCAAAAGCCCAACCCCGTAAGGGAAGAGGGGGAAAAGGCCTGTTAAAACAAGAATTTTAACAAGCACTCCTGTTAAGAAAGAAATAGAGAAGCACTTTGAAGAGAGATTAAGAAAGAAACCGAAATTCTCATTGCGTTCCAAACAGCCTCCTGTCAGTCAAAGAGAGCCAAGTAAAAAGAAGAAGAAAAGAGACTCATCATCTAGTGATATAGTGATAGTGACATTTCTATTCATCTTGAAAGTGAAGAAGAATGTAATTTGGAACGCCTGACAAGAGAAGCAGCTGAACATAATACTAATAATAATTATTTTTCCGGGGACAACACAGTGCTTAACGTGGGAGACTATGTTATTATGAAATTTGCTACAAAAAGTAACATTTATCATTATGTGGGTAAAATTGTGAACAAAGATGAAACTCTGGAGGAGACTGAAGTGAAATTTTTCAGAAAAAAGGAAATGGGTTTTGTGAACCTGATGTGGAAGACATTAGTATGGTTCCAAATGAAGATATCCAGAAGATTCCTCCACCAGTCAATATTGGAGGCACTGAGCGATCAAGGGATAAGTTGATCTTTCCTGTTGACTTTTCATCAGGAAAGTTTGAAAACATATGTTAATAATTATTGTTGATGAAAGAAGAACAAAATCAGTAACTCGGCATAATGAGAGATAACAATAATAATTGTGTCGCCTTTTAATAATTTTGAAAATTCATTTGATTAAAAGTTATTTTTTTATTATATTTTTTATAGGCTAAACTTTGTTTTTTCCATTTTACTATTATTATTATTAGTTTTTTAATTTGTTTTAATAGTCCAATATTGTTATTAAAAATTATAATCTATCATTTTTGAAAGGCCATATTTTTATACTGTTTGCTGAATATGACTCTGTAATTTCATTTTTAAAATTATTTGATTTTTGTTAGTAGATAAGCACTGTTGATTATTTCAACTAGGTGTAGGTGTATAGGTAAGCCTATTAGTAGCTACATGTATTAGTAGAAATATTGTTAATATCAAGATAATGAATAGTGTTGTAAGTCATGTGTAAATCAAGGTTATGTTAAATAGCCTACTATGTTTATAGACTCTGGTCTCTTAAGTTGTAAAAAAAACATTTTTGTTTCATATAACTGAATTTTCATTGTAAAATATTGCCTACTCTTAAATAAATTAAATTTTGTTTGAAACTTGAATGGCTTTTAATATTATTTAAATGCATCTCAAGCCACCCATATTATGGGAGCCTTGAGACATGTTCTGTCTCGAGCCTCCCTGAACATGTCTCAAGGCTTCCTTAACATGGGAGGCTTGTTACACATTGGAAGCATAAATAAAAAGGGGTTTATATATTTTTTTAAATGCAATAGTACAAAATTTAATATGAAATACAATAAAGGACATGATTATTATTCAAAACAAATTATCAGCACCTTTTTTATTTAGCTAATTTTCTACAAAAAATAAAATTCTAAAAAGTGTCTCAAGCCTTCCCAGCTTCACCTAATGTTTTTTAGAATATTTTTTCTAGCATACGGAACTTGTTTAATAAAATTACACATTACGTTAACTGAAATAAATTATATATCTGTTTACGTCTCTTTTCATTATTTAAGCATATCATGCCTAGTGGTTCTCATCCGCAAAAATATTTCCATTCAATATCAGTACCCGTTCGTTCAATACGTGTAAATTAAGTGCGCAAGTATTCGGGGGATTTCTATATATATACCATTCGGGTGATGGTGATTTGTGTACAAGGTATCTCAGGAGATGAACAAATGAGTATCTGTGTTCACTGGTGTTATGATAAGCTAGAATCTCAAGAACGTTTATGGGTTTCTATAAAACTGGTGTAATTTGTGGCCAGATATAGTATCATTCATCTGTGATTCTCTCCTGAATTTAATTTACATTAGTAAATATTCGTGGAAAGACCTTTGACATAGCTGGGAATATGAGTGGCACACAGACCGTCATAATCCAGAAGTAGCCTTTGGCTGATTATGCATATTGTGAAGCTCATTGTTGTAATTTATCATAACAAGAAGTTGTGAATGATCTAGAACAGTAAAAAATTCGATTGAAATAACTCCACCAATTAGGAATTTTGTTTTAAAACATTAAAACAAAACCTGTGTTTATGCATATCCATGAGAATGTACTTGAGGGTCTTACTGATAACATTTGCAAGATCAAACCACTGTGTCCCACAAGAACTTCCGGAAATTTTAAACAAGTGCTTCCAGGGAAATAACAGAACTGTGGCTGGACTTTATAAGTCAGTTGAACACATCATTGATGAATCGAAAGCACTGAGGACCAATGAAAATTTTCATCTGGATAAAAAGAATGCAATGATAAGATTTCTGAGCTTGATTTGGAAGAACTGAAAAAAGAAAGTACCACAAATCTGGTACAAAAGACAAAAGAAAGTACGGTACCAAAAAGAATTGATGGAACAGCTGACCTACATGTGAGGAGGTCCATATCAAAACTCGTCTTATCCGCTTTGGCAAAATTTTCAGGAGATGCAGTAAACTGACTACAGACAAACAGACAGTTATAAATAAATAATTTTTGGTCAGCTGATAGAGCTATTGATATACAGTAAATTATTTAAATAAAGTTGTTAAATAACTAATGTGTAGTCAAGTAGTTATTTGTGTTTAAAGTTTGGATAAGGCAAGTTTTGATATGACACTCTGGATAAGGACAGTTTTGATGTAACTCTTATGGATAAGGACAGTTTTGAAGTAACTAGACAAATGGATATCTTAACCTATTTTTTTATTTTCATAATAATCACAATGGTTAATAACATATTTTTTTTGTTTAAACATGGTTTTAACTTGACAATATTAAATAAACATTTATTTTTCAACCAGAATTTTCTCTGCTTCTCTCGCTTCACAAAATACCTCCTCATTATTAAATATTTGATTATTGTTTTTTACTTCTAAGGTATTGAACAAATTTTTGTAGAAGACACATTCAGTGTTTTCTGACCAGTTCTCACTGAAGTGTTTTGTCAAGAGCTTTTTCACATCTTTTGTTTTACCTATTTTAACTTGTGTTCCTTTAGTAATCTCAGGCAACTGTAAATGACTTATTGTTTTAAAACATCCTCTTTTAAAGACTGATTTATTGACTCCTGTATCATTTTCATAATACTGTTCACCCCTAAGTGTAATGGGTACTAATAGTTTTCTTCTTTTCTTTGTTTTCTGTTCAGTACATTGAATAATAAATCTTTTGCAAGTGCTAAATTTGACATGCTAGGTGCTTATATCACGCATGAAAGACTTTGCAGCTTCTTTCCAATCATAAACCCCAACAACTTTATAATTTTGTCACTAATGCATATTTTTTAAAAATGTCTATATACACTTCAGGATTGACAATGACTGGCATTTTACATAAATCTGCTTCAATGTGTCCGAAAACATGATCGGATGGCAAGAAGCTATGCCCTGTTATTGGAAACAACAGTTCAATATTCTTTATATTCTGTGGATCTTTCACAGACAAAAAATACAAGCACATTGCTACCACTATTGAGCTGCGGTTTTGACCACCACAACCGTCAGCAAATATCTGAATACTAGAATATTTTGATAAATCCATTTGACACAGCCGATGGAAAACTGCAGATGCAATTTGGTTTGCCCCTTTACTAAAGTCATTTTCCATCCATGTATATGTAAACACATTGTTTTTTGTTAGCTTATCTTTTGATGAACCCTGCAGAATAGTAAAATTGAAAGTATAAAGCTGTCGAGAGTAGTAAGCTATTTGATCAGGTATTTTGGGATTAACAAGATTTTTTTGACAATCATAACTCAAACACAAAACATGGTCTTCCTTATTTTTTAATTTCTGAAAAAACGATTTAGCTCTGAGTTTGTGCAACCGCCTTTGAATTTGTAAGGTATGTTTGTCTTCTTCATTATTTGATTGGGTAATTCGCTCTTTCAACAATTCGTTGAGCAAGCATTAGTAACGAGTGTCCCAAACCTAATATTGTATTCACGACAAAAAATATTTCGGAAAAAAGTTTTCTTTACCTTACAATCTTCAGTAGCTTGATCGTTGTACGTATTAAATAATTTTGTTACTGACAAGTTACACTGCAGGTACTGCCTGGTACTTTTACCCCAACAGTAGTGTGATTCAACACACTTAGATCTTCAATAAAATCCCTTACTTTATGTCTTTTATCAACGTAAAGTGGCTTACGGTTTCCTCCCCTATTTTCAACAGGCATTTCACTAGTTTGCAAGAAATTTCTTGCAATACACTGTATTCTGTTCCTTGATACATCTAAAATGTGAATAAATGTTTATTGACATACCTGAATTTGAAATTTCTCAGCTCCTTTATGTTAATAAAATATTTACAGGAAATACCCTTTCGACTTGAGCTATCTTTCGAATGCCGATCACGTACAGGTTATCGTACCTCCATGTATTTTAACAGAAAACAGTCTTGTTGTATTTTATCAGTGCTTGCATAAAATGCTTGATATCTGCCATTCTCAGTTTCAAGCAGCAATAGGTCGGCCCCTTGTGACCACTAGTTGGATAACTTGGCATTCGTTGAGCTGAATGTCTGTAAAGAAAAAAACAAACACTTTCAGAAAACAGTTAAGAATAAAATTCAAGTCATAATATTAAGGTGTACTTTAAGGTTAGGATAGTTAGGCGGTTTGAAATTGCTTCAAACATTATTATTTGTTTTTAAATAGGTTTTGTTTTTGATCAATCAACCTAATACTGTAATAATAATTTTTAAGGTTTGACGTTAAAATGAATGTTAGAAAAAGAAGAACAAAATAAAATCTTAACTCACCTTTTCATTTTGGCTTTATTGCGTTTCCATTCTGTTGGTATAGACATCTTTTTTCGTCCTTTTCCTACAACTGAGCAACTAAAATTAAGCTCACTCATTATTAATATTGTTGCAAACAGTTAATAATTATTATTACAATTTTATTATTCTAGAATCTTAATGATAGAAGACACAGTAACCTGCAGCTCATGAATTCAGAGTACTTTTAGGTTATAACAGCAACAAGTGGTCATGTGACTTATTCCAAACAGGTCAGTGGTTCCTGGGATAAGGCAAGTTTTGATACAACACTGAAGCAGGATAACACAAGTTTTGATATGACACCTATTTTTCAAACCTTCTTTTTCAATGGATGTAACAAGTTTTGTCACAATCAATTTTATCAGGTCTCTAGAACTTTTACTGTAGTATCTGTTACTAGCAATAACTCAGTTTGAAAAAAAAAATGGATAAGACAAGTTTTTAAATGGACCTCCTCATGTATATTGTCAGTCATGTGAAGAATACTATAAATAGAGTATTTTGAAGTAACAGACACGGCTGTAGCAAGGCTTCAAAATTGACTTCTCAATCAGTCCAGTGTGAAGGAACAGGTTTTTCTTTAAAACAGCCTTTTGCAAAGGAAGGATGTGAAGCATTCGTCCCTTATCCAGAAATTGATGCATCATTATTTAAAGTAGAGATATAACTGTTTCTACAAATTCTTGGATTTCATTCTCCATGAGGTGTCCGTTACTCAACTAAATATAATTACTTCACTACCGACTCGGAACACAAAAGTTTTTTATAGGTAAAAACGCAAAAGTTTTAACTTATAGCCTAAATCGGTTTTCGCTTTTAAAAAGCTTCTTCAGATGTTTCTACAAAGGCAAGGTGACATGTTTAATGATGCCAAGATAGCCTAACCTAGCCTAACAGTCCTAACCTAAGTGCGGTTCTAAAAATTCGCCGGTTTTATTTTCATGCTGTGAAAAGTGCACAGAAAGTTTGCAAAATTTGTAAAACTGATTACATGAATTTCATATATTCGGTTAAAACTTGGGTTTCTGCCAAATAAGGAGTTTTTATTTAAAGAAAGATTCGAAATTTTGCACGAGCATCCACATAAACTGTCCTAACCTTATGGATTTTGTAGAGTTTTCCTGGAAAACATATTTTGAACAAGGAAGTCAGAAATTTGCTAAAAAATAATCGCTCTCATTACATTAATGGTTACCGTCAATATACATCGAATCTGAATATTTAATCATGTAAAATAACTTTGTATAATTGAATGCTATTTTCCAACATACAACAACGCATTTTTTGCAACGTGAGAATAAAAACGGCAATTTTTTTGCAACCAGTAGTATAGGCTACATGTCATAGTACAACGAACACAGTTTTTGCAAATTTGATGGCAGACCATAAAGAAAACAGTGACACTCGTTGTACTGATTACCTTAAAAGTGTGATGAGCCCCTTCAATACTGACGTCAATTTCACCCACTTCTCTGTAATTCGTACGGTCTGTTACAAGAGAAAGCTTCACCGCCAACTTTCTTTGCAGCTGAGAAGTGTCAGATAACGGCGAACCAGCAGTTACAACATCACCAAGTCCTCGAATCATTATTGAAAACTAATAAACTTGTAGAAACAACACTCAAGGTGTACTCACCCTTACCGTAGGGAAGTTCATGTAATGGGTTGCGCATTACGCGTTCTGAATCCACGCTACTGCGCATGACGTCACCATCTAGGCGGAATTCCGCGCCTTACTGCTTAGGCCTACATTGTTACATTGTTACGGACACATTCAAGAAGATGTGTCCGCAATAAACCTTTGGCTTCCGGGTATGGCAGTCACCACAAAGTAGGCCTACAAGGAGGCATACTTAAAAAAATGTATACTTGTTGTGAAACAATGCGCGTAGGAAAATCTCGGAATTTGTTGCCATTTCAAAAAGGTTTCATGATGACCATCAACTGGTTATTTGACCTTTTTAGTCATATACAAAAAAAAATATTAAATATATTTTAACTGCACGACTAAATCAAGACTGCCTGGAAAATCTTTTCTCCCAAATACGAGGCATTGGGCAGTTTTTTATTAACCCACCACCGACAGAAGTTAAAAATCGACTTCGTTGCTTTTGGTGGGTCAAAATACAAATAAAATACCTTTTTCGAAGGAAGCACCTGTTGTCCCAGATGATGATCAGGAAATTATGACTTCTCATCTCTTGCAAGGTATCTTACCTGACATGACCGAGCAGCTATCTATGATTGAAGGGTCAACAGAAATGCAAGATTTCTAAGATTTCTCCTTGTCATTTAGTGCAGACGTTGACGTTCCTGCGATCAGTGATGAAGCAGACCGCTCTACTGAGAGGTTCCGCTACCTAGCTGGCTACATTCCCTATCGTGGGAGAAAGCATGATCCTACAATGGGAACACCTTCAGAAAATGTATATCCCCCTCCCGTTGGTACTTCTGCTGGAGGCTGGATAGAGTTTTTATCTCGAGGAGGTCTTCTTGTTCCTTCAGGAGACCGGGTGCACAAGATTTCACAGTGTGAAATAATTTTTAGGGACATCAATGGGCCGGATAGTTTGTATAAAGGTAAAAATATTATAAAAAATATGACTACAAGAATTTTAAATAAATTTCCTGAGATGCCAACAGAAGTTGTAAAAATATACGCCAGGACGAGAATGTTCATTCGCCTTCGTTTCATGAATGGCCGCATGAAAGTAGTGAAAGCAGTAGAAGCACAGAAGAGAAAATCACGCCAGTGGCACGCGTCGTCCATAGTTAAACCCACGCATTAATTAATATATTTATACTTTTGTATTAATTAGGATGGCATTATAGGCATCATTGTTCTTTGCAGGAAGGCGGAACTTAGACAGCCGCTGTCTGGTTTTGACTTTGAACTGAGTAGAGGTCTGATAAGTAACTGGACAGTGGACTCTGGGTTTCGTCTATAAACAAACGGGTTCAATGTATAATTAGCCCACAATTTTTAAACCGCTTATATTCTGTACAATTAAAATTTTAAATTAATTTTGTACAGAATATAGCTAGTCCCAAGCCTAGATAAAGCATAAGAGGAAGTTGTGGTTGAAAAAAATACATGTGTGTGGGCGCGCACACATGAGCGCTACCAAATAATGATATATTTTCATCAAATTATGAAGAATACTATGATAAAAAAAGAGAAGTTACAAAACCTATTGTACTGCAATTTGATTTCTAAAGTCTAACACGGGCTTTAAAAAATTATAAAAAAAGGGTATAGAAAATAGGAACTAAAAATAGTCATTACTTTCAATTTTTTCAAACCGTGTCTATTGTATGCAGAAGAACGGAAACGTTCTAACAAATAAGTGTACAGTTTGATGAAACGAGTCACTTCTGTTGGGTTATTAGTCTACTAAAATTTGCTTCATTAGTATTCGGGCTTTGTTTATATCGGGCTTTGTTTATATCGAGCTTTGTTTATATCGGTCTAGACTGATCGAATTACTAAATTTAATTTTTAGCAAGATGTTTCGGTATAATTTTTTCGACTATCAATCGGTTTATTAAAAATTATGTATAGGAAATCCGTACTGCCTTATTCAGTTGCTATATACGATTGATATTAAAAGCGTACACATTTAAATTACACAAACATTCGTTTCATATAACATTATTACGTACTTCATTCAATAAAATAAATTCCGTAAACAAAAATATAAATAACAAACAAACTGTAGTCAATAAAAAAATAACAACATATTTGTATTGAGAGGTATTTACCGCGCAGCTCGTTCCTCGATGGTGACGTCATTTCAACAGCCAATAGCAATTCGTTTTGGTTCTGGTTCAACCTTGGGTAACCTATACCAAAAGTGAAAATTATGGCGCATGCGCAGAAACCAGTCTATTCATGCACGAGTCCATTTTAAAATTGTGAATAGCGGGAATGTAACAATCAGCTGTTATGAGAATAAAGGTGTGCCAACATATGCGTCACGTTTTAGTTATAAATTTGTTTATTTTATTTGTCATAGTCACACAAATTTTACTTTGATCAGGACAAATTATTACAAACTACATGTGTTTATACAGTATCAATATTATACGTACCCTGTCTGTACTCCTTGTGTCAGAGTGACACTCCTCTAATTCAAGTAGCAAATAGCGTTTCAGATGTGCCGCGCCTGTTTATTTCCAAAAAGATTAAATTAAGAAGGGAAATAACGTTGTTAATTTCTGTGTTTGGTGCCATCTCAGTCTTGCTTTTGTTGCTCTTATCTCTATTTGTTATTAATTATGTAGTTTTGTAGCTATTATACTAGTTACATAGTTAGTCTTATTTTATAATTATTTAATTTTGTTATTTAATTATTGGTGGTTTTTATTCTACAATTACGTATTTTCATAATTATTTGTGTTATCACCCAATAAGGCGATTTGTTACAATGGAGACTTCCCTTTTAAGCTCCAATAGCAGAGACAGGAAGGTTACTTATAGTCAAGCCCAGGAAATAATTTGGTAAATGTTCTGTTGAAGGACACCATGGAATCTGTCAATTTTTTTTGTTTAAATTACCCTTAATACTCGCTTGTAGCACTGTAGACTAACCAAATTTCTGGAAAACAGTACTAGCAGAGTTTTGTGTGTTGTTTGCGCGGGAGGAGGGTAGTCTAACTCTAATTACGGGCGAAATCTTTTCGAGTTAGTATGCTCGAAATCGCACCGAAAAAAAAGTTTCGATGAACTAAATTGTAAGTTAACTAAGCTGAACCAAAATAAACAAACCTAACCTAACCGGGCACTCATCTTTTGTAATTTAACTGAACTAAACCTAACTAACCTAACCTAACCTGGAGACATTATGAAATAGTATTCTGCAGATTACTAGTGGTTTTTAGCAAAAACTACATATCCAATCACAAGCAAGATATACAACTCACTCGCTCTTTCTGCACTTCCCACACCCGTTGCGCTATTTGCCATTTTCGCATGCTTTTCAATGTTTAGTACTAGTTGGACGATACACTACTAAACGACGCCTAAACATTTGCAACAGTTACCGCGTGCGTTAACGAATATCTAATGGTACTTCTTCATTTAAATTTGACTAATCAAGTCAAAGTATTTAAAGCGTTGCTTAGAAACACTTGACGCCATGGACAAATTGACAGATCAGAGGGAAATATGTACTTCTCAAGGTAGATACTTAATTGATGATAATGCAATGCAAAGTCTATTTATGAGATTTTAACAATTCTATACCTTCTTTCCTTGAAACATCATGTCCCTACTTTAGCAGAAATAAATCTAGAAGTTCAAACCTAGACATTATAAACCTATAAAGGAATGGAGAGTCCTTAGGAGTACAAATGTTAACATGGGTGCTGATAAAAGTTTTTCAAGTTTTTGGAGAGAAGTTAAAAATACAAAGAAAGCGAATGATACTGAAGCTTTCCCAATTCTGAATACTCTTGTGGCTTAGACATTTACTTTACCACATATTCCCTTGTTATTTTTTGGTGGCCAGTAACCTTGTTGAAAGTAATAAGTTAGAGCCCTGTTTTTTGTCAGTGTAATGCAATCTCATCTGTAGCGTTGATGTGTTTTCAAAAACATTTACCGTAAAACGTATAGGCCTGTATTTAATTAATTTTTAGTTTGTGTCATTACTTGGGATAGTTTAGTTTGGGATCATGTCGTGTGCTAAATAATCTAATTACATTTTAAATTTCATTGAATATTGTATGTGGTTGTGTTTTTAGATATCGTGTTTTCTTGAACTAATATTTTATTTTGGTTAAAATATTGTTATTTTATAGTATATTTTATTTAACAGAAAAATGACTCATATTAAATTAGGTAAGTTAGGTATTACAAAGTTAGGTAAAAATATTATGCGTAGCCAGGCTTAGGAAGTCATTTCTAATGTGTGTAAATTTATGGAAGGTGAAAAAAATGGAATTAGTATTCCACTAAGAAAGGTTCAAAAACGAATAGCATCAGCAACTGGAGTTTCTGAAAAAACGATCAGTCGAATTAAGAGTGAGGGGGAAACAATAGAAAATGGACAGTCACCGCACTCTATAACACCACGAGAAGAAAGGAAGAGGAGGTTAACAAAATGTAATATTGATGATTTCGATAAATGTGTAATAAAAAGAGGAATTTATAATTTTACCCCTAGGCTATCCTAGAAAAATCTACCCTAGGCTACGAAAACTTCATCAAATTCTTAAATATACTGTAAACTTTCAAGGTGGCTTATTATGTTTGAGAAAAATTATTATAAACTTAAATTTAAAATGGAAAAAGATTAGAAATAATAGAAGTACGTTAAATGAGCAACAAGAGATAGGGGCAAAAAGGATTGACTATTTCAGGAAAATAAAACAATTCAGGATAGAAAAGCGGCCAATCGGTTACACAGATCACACACACACACATTTCATACAGTAATAAAGTCATGGTATGAAGAAAATTGTGAAGGAGTGAATGTACCGTTAAATAAAGGAGACACATTCATAATATTTAATTAAGAAAGTTGTGTTAGTGGTTATAATCACAAACAGAATTAACACTGTTGCACACCACTATAGAAAAATTATTCCGATTAGCGCTTTCAAGTTCAAGTTTTACAGCTCAACATTAGATTGGAAATTGTGTGAACAGTGTTATTGTTATGTGTGCAACAGTGTTAATTCTGTTTGTATTCATAATACTCGTAGTTCACGTGAGTACAGATCACGGGTTCATCGATAGTGCCTTATTTGTTTTTAAATCTGGAAGAAAAACAGGTAATTTTCATGGGGATATGAATAGTACAAATTTCAAGAAATGGATAGTTGAAAAGCTAATTCTGGGATTACCAAAAAACTCGGTGTTAGTTTTGGATGTCCCACATCACATTCGTCGCAGTGGTTATCTATTAACAAAAATCTGTTTACATCTAATATGTTTAAACCAGAGCTATATAAGTTAGTAAGAATTAAAAAACCCTTTATAGAAACATTATAATATAGATAGTATTTACAAAATCATGTGTACGCTGTTATTCGTCTGCTTCCGTATCACCCTGGCCTAAACACAATAGAACTTTTTTGGGCTTAACTTAAACACTCGGTTGTAATAAACAGCACTAATTTTAATAATAGAAACATAATAAATTTAATTATTCATGCATGGCAATCAATAGGAAAACAACGGTGGACATCGGTGTGTGAACACATTTAAAATTAGATACAAGTATTTTGCAAAGAGAAGGATTAATAGATGAAATGCAAGATAGGTTTGCAATTAACTTTGGCGAAGATGATGATGACAATGACGATGACAAGGACCTATCAAGCGCTGAATCTTCTCCAGTTGATGGCAGCCACATCTCCGGTGTTGAAGCAATTTTGGACAGAGAAACATCGCCAGACCTGGAGGAACCTGGCCAGATACTGAATTCCCAGTTCATTCTGATTTTGTATATACTTTTTTATAAGTCGATAAGTTATATAGCATTCGTTTGCATATTAATTTTAAAATTTTTATATTAATAATTGTATTCAATACAAAAAAATTAATGGGCTCGGATATTTACACATAAAGTCATAATTTTTATCCATGGTTAAATATGGTTAAATGGATAATTAATATCCATATTTTTCCAATTTTTTTACGCGTAGATCATATTTTAGCAGAACTTGTATAAAGCACATTTTTAGTCATTTTAGATTGTGTTTTTTATGTTTATCATTTCTTTTATTAGTGTTTATTCGTTGCGCGCTTTATAGTAATGATTATTTATTATTTACATTATATAACAAATAACATTGTTTTGGTATTACAAATACATATTCGATATAATTTTCAGTAATACTGAATAAAATTACAAAGAGTAGTTAGTTGAATGAAATCCGAAAATGCAACAGTGTGTAAAGCCAAGTAGTAATCATTAATTAGTTAACGCCACCCATAAAGCCGGCTGTAGCAATACTGTAGTAAGGCAGTTTTTGAAAAGAAGTGTTAAACTGAACACAGTGACTCCCTACTCCCTCACTTTTCACACAGCTATGAAGCGGCCACCATAAAGTATTACGATTGTAGTAGAGTGTGTGTGTGTGTGTGTGGAGAGGACTTTTAGTATCATTAATATTAATGAAACAAAACAGAAATACGTTAGGCACTGAGACGCATTCTGGGATATCACATACAATTAATGTTCTAAGCTAACAAAATAAATCTTGTTTTGATTTTACTATAAATGATGCCATGCTGGAGAAACATAGCAACTGTGTGTGTATAACATAAAAATAGAAGTAATTTGTGTACATTGTTTTTGTGAATTAAATAGTTGAAAAGTTGTGATAATATAGTGTAATGAATAGGGTAAATATAGTATAATTAACTAAGTTCTTGCAAGGATATCAAAAGTATTTAGGCCGATCTCAGGCAATGAAAACTGTCTTTTAATCGTATTACAATTTTTTAATATTTACATAATTCGGATAATAATGCTGATAAGCTTCATTTTGGTGGCTATCACTGCTCTCAATACATGTATAGCAGCCACATGGTACTTATCTTATATAGGCCTACAAGAAAAGCCATGTGGTACTGCTAGAGTGCTAAATAAACAAAATTCTTAATTGTTTTTCGATTTTGTTTTACATCGAATTTCAGAACAATTTTTAATTTTTTCTAATGGACATGAAAAACTATTTCCAAAAAGTTGAAGAAACGGCGTTCCGCCATACAAAAAACACTCAACATACTTACCTCTCTCACCTGGAATTTCCTTAAAGAAGACAAATATGAAAATAAAAAATTTTATTATTTTGTATATGTACAATTAGTGTATAAAAGGGGAAATTTGGTTATAAATAGTCCCAGTGATCGATAAATTCTCTAATTCTCTGTTCACTAGACAGCCTATGGATTTATTTTAAATGTTCATTGAAAAAGGACGTACACTAGACCTTTTTTTAATACTAAAATACAAGTGGGACATAAGTGGCGCTGTGTAAACAAGCAGTTCAAGGTGCAGTTACTCACAGATACCAGGGACCTTTGATACACTCCCTTTAAGAAAGATAACCACAATCATGAACTGTCTCCAAGAACATAAGTCAGCTGTAGCAAGCGTGCAAGAACTATCACGCTACAAGACATATATCGGTATTTAAAGAATTTTGATGCAAAGAAAAAGAAAAAAGCTGCCTCCTCTTCACAAAAACAAATTGTGATGCCCTGAACAATTAAAAAATAGAATCATCTAATGAACTAATGATGAAAATATGCTGTTAATGATGAAAATAATAGAAAATAACTAGTAAGGTCCTGAGCTGCAAAACTCGCTCACACTTTTATAATTTTTGAAAAATGTTTCCTTCCATTTTTAGCTCGTAGTGCCCCAAAGCATAATAATTTTCAGAACAAACAGTACATTCAGATTTGCGTAGAGAAGGTAAGAAAGTGCACCTTAATTATGAATGAAAAGTGATCGTAAAATTGTTATCTGTAATCCAGAATTAAATTTGCCTCCGCCAAACACACACATTACCACTATATAATTGACTAATACAATTTGACCAGTATATTTCTCTGAACCTTTCTGCCCAAACTCGTCCAAGCTAATCCTTATTACATTTTATCAGTATTAAAATTTTTGCTTCAGATTCTGTGGTCTTTTAATTTAATTCTATGATTAGTAATGTCTTATTGCAAAGTAACATTGTAAGCATATTGTAAATAACTATACAAGTACACTACTTGTATTATAAAAATATATTGTTATTGTAATTATATTGTAAGGTTTCTTTAAGTTCTGACTGTGAGAAACAACAAAAAATAAACAAATCACTGAAATAATTGAAATTCTTTGACCACAGGCGGGGTTCGACAATCCCGATTGTGACAGTACGTATTTGTTACAATTAAAAAAAAAAGTATATTAAGATATGTTTATTGTTTCATAGACATGTTGCACATGCCTCAATGTCAAACTTGACACTGACCATGATACCAAATCGTTTTCCTGGTTTATTGCCTAAATCGTAAGCGATTTCCTTCATAACTTGATGAAGTTCTCGAATACTTTCATGGCAAGTTAATTGTTTGAAAAAAATTAACTCTCCGATATTTTTTTTTGTAATTACATAGTTGTTACGTATTGTATTATTAATATTACAATTACCATCTTGAACAAGAATTCGAAATATTGGAAGATTTTTCAACTACAGATTTGTTCAATTTGCAGCTTCCCAGTTGTCCACTACTAACTTTATTAAGCATATTTCTTTTTTACATTTCTGAAATGAGTTAAAATTAACTAGAAATAAAATAGTTGAATTATTTATAGACAAATATAATAACCGTGTATTAAACACACTGTTTATGGATAACGGCTTTTAAAGCGAGAAACAACATTGTAACGTTGTACCTACAGAAGATGAAATATTTTATGCGATCAAAGAAATCTAGTTTCCGCTTTCTTCATCCACATTCTCGCCTTTAAACTTTCTTGAAAAATTTACCAAATTACGGGGTAACTTTATAATGAGTTATTCTGTACACTACTCATTTCTTCTCTTTTTTATTTGTTTTACACTTCTAATTTTAAAATTCTAGATTTTCTTTTTTAAATCCGTATGCCATAAGAGTAATTACTTCGGTAGTAAAAAAAAGGAACAAATCAAAATACAGTAAGGTTTACGTTATTATAAAATTCCTCATCTTAGTGTGCTGGGATTTGGATGTTCCCGGAAGGAGTTTAAATTTTCGTGCCAGCTGTGTCGCCATCGCTGGCAAGGCTGATTTGATTACACGGTGCACAGCAGCTTGGCTCGCTGGTGGCGACGCGATAATGCAGGCCGTTTAAACCGTTGCTGTTCACTGCACTCAGCTGATCACTGTTCGACAATTTGTAACAAGTTTTTCTGTAGCGTCCCAGGTTCATGGAATGCGTGAACGGATCTCATTTTTCTTCTATCCGTTGATGTGGTGTATTGGTCCGACGGCTTGAAATCTGTTGCTAGAACCATCATGTCAGTGTAAAAGTAAAGTGTCTCAGGTGAGGTTATTACACAGAGTGTTATTAGAATGTTCAATGTTAAATTATTATGAATATGTGTGTTATGTTGTGTGTGTGTAATCCAAATGTATAAAGCCGTCTTATTTGTAAGAATCTAATGTAGATTAAATTTATACGTTATTTCCAGTATCTGGCAACACGTGGGCGACTTTGCACTCAACTGACTTGAGAAAGTTTAAAAGTAAATGTGAGTTAAAGGTAATGTTAATGTTAATACAAGTAAAAGTTAAAAGAGAAAAATGTGTGATATTATGTAACGAATTAAAATTATATCAAACTGTTTCTGTTTGCATTGGATATACTGTGTATATGGGTATATATGTTCAATACGAAGATTATTTTTATTGTTGTGAAAATATATGAATTAATGGAACAAATGAATGAATAATATATGTGAATATATCGTACAAATGGTGAAATTAAATTTAACATAAAATGTGTAATTTTTGTAATAAGATGACTAAGAGCTCCATAAGCTTTATGCACTAAGGAATCAGAATATATTCATACAATGCTTAAGCAGTAGGCTACTAATAACAGAGAAGTAGAGTGCCTAAAATTGGGACAGTGTGAGTGTGATGTCAGTGATCCGAGACGAGACAAAAGGGGTTGGTTTGACTGTATTTTCCAACAGCTGTATACAAATGAAACACTGTTGCAGGGTCCCCGCCCAGTTGGGAGAAAGAGGTCGGTAGATGGTGACTACAACACCCGTCACCTCTGCAGAGCTGTACGCTAACAGGCTCCCCAACGCCGTCGGACCCAGGAATACACAGGAATGCTCAAGGAGTATCACGAGAGACAACTACACGTGAAGAAATGAGCGCAAACTCCGCTACTGATCAGGATCATACCAACATCCATCATCACAGGACTCAGTAATTCTTCCAAACACAGTTGGGAGAATTCCAGCTTTCTAAATCTCACACAACAACACTATGCTGGTTTTGAAAGCAAAAAGAGACAGACATATATATATATATATATATATATATATATATATATATATATAGACAGTATTTTAATATTTATAGTGGTCAATATTTTGTTAAAACATCTCCTATGGATGCATATTTTGCAATGGTATTAGTAACTGTGTTAAAAGGGCATCCACTTGTCATAGTGTTTGATTAGTTCTCATTGTTGATAGTATTTGTAATGGTTATTAATGAATACTGAATATTTTATATATGAATGTATATGTATTTTGTCTATAAAATGAGAGATAGGAACTGCTATTACAAAATAAGAATTCAATTGTCTGAATATTGCTGAAACACTAATAAAAAAGGTTGTTAATGGTTAAATAAACGTTTTATTGTAAGTCCTGTCACTCTGGGCTCAGTGCATTTTTGCTTCGTCTAGGGCAAGTGCCTAGTTATTAAATTTTGTACGTAACGGCCGTAACTGGCCACGTTACAAATGGTACCAGAGCGTGGTTCCATATTGTGTGCTGACTGCCGGTGGCAGGCTTGCAAAGTGATTTGAGAATTAAAGTAAAAAATTTCTGTGTCTGCAAAGAGGGTGTAATACCATATGTATGTATGGGTACACATTTTGGAGTGGATTGAGTTCAAAATTATTTTTATTAGGGTTTGTGTTTTTTTTTGTGTTTGTAGATTTAAAATATGTGGTATTGTGTTGTAAGGTGGGATATTATTGTTGTGATAGTTAGTACAAAGTGGGCGTAATGTTATAATTACTTCCTTATTCAAAAAAATTGTTACTAGCCAGTTGTAAACCGGAGGTAATGTATATAAGTCTGAAGGGTCACACACACATGTTTATGTTTATATGCCCTGATTATTAATTCAAGTTGCCTATGGGCGATATTGGGTCTAGTTCCCGGTTGGTGTTTCATTACAGAGTGGGAATCAACTGGGTACGTTCCCTTGTAAAGTTTTATTTATGTTTTGACTTCAATGAGAGATTTTCCTGCATGCCCTCATTCTGTCGGGCCTTGTCCGAGTTGGTCATAACTTGTTCAGCCCTGTTGGGTATTAACCTGTATGATTGAAGCATACCATGTCATCGAATAACCTTCCAGTTCGGACGTGATTGTACTGCTTGTTTTAATTTGAGTGTGGAGCAATTGCATTGTAATATGGGAGTTACCCTGGAATATATAGCCTACATGAATTAATTTGTTTTCGGAGAATGCGGTTATGGTTGGCCCGGGCACCCTTGTCATTGGTTTGAAGTATTGGATTTAGAGATGATCTTACATTTTATAAAATTCTTGGAATTTTGGGCAACTTCTGAACGGATGATAATTGCTTATACTTGTTTGTTGGGTGTTATGGTTTGTAATTATTCTGGTGTTATGTTATATTGTGTGTCGTTATCGGTTTTTTCTTACCAGTAATGTTTTTGGTATCAGTGTTATATATGTATTTTCTTGTTCGGAATTAGGGGAGCTTGCTCTGCCTTCAGCTTCACCACTTTCTCTTGCTCCGTTAGGGGACCCTGGGACCACTTGAGTACAATCAAGTTTTTCCTTCCTGTTCTGTAGTCTGTCATGTGTTGTGTTAAATGTTTTGGTGTCTCTTTTTTAAATGATGTAATTCTGGCGGGGGGTTGTTACCAGAAACTGTCCAACACCCTTTTAGTAGACGTGCAGGTTGCTTTAAAAATGTATTAGTAAGAGTTGTGTCATTCAAAAGCCAAAATACACATCCTCAGTGCTTAGTTGATAATAATAAACAGCTTACTCATGCATTTAGCTTATATTGTATCCAATCTCTAAAATAATATTTTTAAGTAAACGATATGGTAAAACAAGGAGTTACACAAATTGGTTTAAATGTAAAAAGAAATTAATATAAAGCATGATTGCTTATTAATTATATTAATTATTAAATTAATGTAATAGGAATTTTTATTGTTCTGTTTTTGAAATAGGAATTTTAACGGTAATTGCACCTAAGAGAACATATTTTAAAAATAAATGCATATTAATAATTAAATTAGAAACAACATAATAGGTTTGAAAGGTGATGGGGACCGCATGTGAGTAAAATTAATGAATACTAAATTATTTCTGGTGCAAGACAATGGAATTGCGAGCATTGAGACTGATGCGAGATGCGTACAGTTAAAAAGTGTAACTGTCTTAGGTATTTATAGTTTATGGGTGAATGTAACATATGTATTGCTCCTGAATAATATTTTTTGGGGGAATTGTTTACGGACAAAAGAGCCGCCAATTTGAGTTATCGTTTAGTCCGATCCATACCGCATTCTCAGGTGGGTGTCTCCCGTCACGGTGAAGTTGGACGATTCCGGCAGTGCTGTAGAGAAGTTACCCCCCCCCCACATATTAAGGTTGAGGTTTGGCCATAGGGCAGTGATGTAGAGGAGATAACCACCCACATATCAAGGTTCAGGTTTGGCCTTGTGGTGTAAGTGTGTGAGTGGTGGCAGGTTTGTGTCACCAGTGAGGGTGATGTTGGGGCGGCCCCCCATGATGTAGTGATTGAGAGGATGATCACTCACATATCAAGGTTTGTGATACCTTGTTGGCCATTGGGCATAAGTATGTGAGTGGGGATCGAAGAGTCATAAGGGGTTAAAGTGTTAATTGGCTTCTTGGGTCTCAGTTTTTGAGTTTAGGAGGCCTTAGGGGGTCAGAGCTCCAAGGGTCGATCACGATTCTTGTCTTTTTTTTTTGCCTCTTGTCACTGTATGCGGACCAGGGCCTGGTAAGCATGCAGTACCGCACACTCACCTACATACACACTCATGCACCCACGCACCCACACAGTTCCAGTTCTTCCTTCTATTTGTTTCGTTTTCCTCGAAGCCTCTGTCTTTCTAAGAGCGGCATATTTTCTGAGAATTTCCAAGGCAGCCAAGAGATCTACTTGTAATGATAGACCAGCCAAGAGGCAGTGGTTTGATTCGATTGTAGGGCAACCATGTTGCCCTTTTGGGGTGAGGATGTGCTGGGATTTGTATGTTCCCGGCAGGAGTTGAAAATTTCGCGCTGGCTGTGTGGCCATCGCTGGCAAGGCTGATTTGATTACACGACGCACAGCAGCTTGGCTCGCTGGCGGCGACATGATAATGCAGGCCGTTTTAACCATTGCTGTTCACTGCACTCAGCTGATCGCTGTTCGACAATTTGTAACAAGTTTTTCTGTAGCGTCCTGGGTCCATGGAACACGTGACCAGCTCTCATTTTTCTTCTATCCATTGATGTGCTGTATTGGTCCGACATCCTTGGAAACTACTTGCTAGGACCATCATGTCGGTGTAAAAGTAAAGTGTCTCAGGTGAGGTTATTACACAGAGTGTTATTAGAGTGTTCAATGTTAAATTATTATGAATATGTGTGTTATGTTGTGTGTGTGTAATCCAAATGTATAAAGCCATCTTATTTGTAAGAGTCTAATGTAGATTAAATTTATACGTTATTTCCAGTATCTGGCAGCACGTGGCCGACTTTGGACTCAACTGACTTGAGAAAGTTTAAAAGTAAATGTGAGTTAAAGGTAATGTTAATGTTAATGCGAGTAAAAGTTAAAAGAGAAAAACGTGTGATATTATGTAACGAATTAAAATTATATCAAACTGTTTCTGTTTGCATTGGATATACTTTGTATATGAGTATATATGTTCAATACGAAGTTTATTTTTATTGTTGTGAAAGTATATGAATTAATGGAACAAATGAATGAATAATATATGTGAATATATCGTACAAATGGTGAAATTAAATTTAACATAAAATGTGTAATTTTTGTAATAAGATGACTAAGAGATCCATAAGCTTTATGCACTAAGCAATCAGAATTATATTCATACAATGCTTAAGCAGTAGGCTACTAATAACAGAGAAGTAGAGTGCCTAAAATTGGGACAGTGTGAGTGTGATGTCAGTGATCCGAGACGAGAGAAAAGGGGTTGGTTTGACTGTATTTTCCAACAGCTGTATACAAATGAAACACTGTTGCAGGGTCCCCGCCCAGTTGGGAGAAAGAGGTCGGTAGATGGTGACTACAACACCCGTCACCTCTGCAGAGCTGTACGCTAACAGGCTCCCCAACGCCGTCGGACCCAGGAATACACAGGAATGCTCAAGGAGTATCACGAGAGACAACTACACGTGAAGAAATGAGCGCAAACTCCGCTACTGATCAGGATCATACCAACATCCATCATCACAGGACTCAGTAATTCTTCCAAACACAGTTGGGAGAATTCCAGCTTTCTAAATCTCACACAACAACACTATGCTGGTTTTGAAAGCAAAAAGAGACAGACATATATATATATATATAGACAGTATTTTAATATTTATAGTGGACAACATTTTGTTAAAACATGTCCTATGGATGCATATTTTGCAATTGTATTAGTAACTGTGTTAAAAGGGCATCCACTTGTCATAGTGTTTGATTAGTTCTCATTGTTGATAGTATTTGTAATGGTTATTAATGAACACTGAATATTTTACATATGAATGTATATGTATTTTGTCTATAAAATGAGAGATAGGAACTGCTATTACAAAATAAGAATTCAATTGTCTGAATATTGCTGAAACACTAATAAAAAAGGTTGTTATTGGTTAAATAAACATTTTATTGCAAGTCCTGTCACTTTGGGCTGAGCGCATTTTTGCTTCATCTAGGCCAAGCGCCTAGTTATTAAATTTTTTACATAATGGCCATTCAAGCCCAATATTTGAAAACATTCAAATTATCAGCAGAAAATGTCAACAGATATAAATTGTCAGTAGAAAACCATATGAAGTTATTCATTATAAACTTACTTACATTACAGCGGTGCGACAACCCATTGCTGAGTCAAGGCATCTTTTAACAGCCTCCGCCATTTGTTCCGGTCAAATGCAGCTGCTCTCCAGTTTTGGGTCCCAAGGATTTGTTTATGTTACTGGCTGATAAACTGGTAGGTTTCTGGACATAAAAGTGTTTGAGAGATGGGATATGTGAATTCTGTGAGCCAACGCTCATTTTAGAGAACCAGAGACAGTGATTTTGGGGCATCCTATTCCTAGACGTGTTTCCTTCACCACGGCTATTGAGCCATGTCCACCCTACCTTGTAACCCTAGGTCAGGAGCTCTTAAAGGGTCTTAAAGGGCCTTTGCTATCAGCCGGGCCTGCTGAACTCTGTTTTTTTTAGAGGGGTGTTACTCCCCTATCCCTCCTCCTTCATCCTGGCTTGGGACAGGCCATGGGACAGGGTACAAGGTACCACTGACACATAGACAGAGTTATTCACTGTATACTATAAACAAAAATTGACCAAAAAGCTATCGATGATTGCATATCGTGGCGTAGTTTTCTCCAATGTAACTAATTCTTCCGCCTGTATGTAAAATTGAGTATGTTATGGTTGTAAAAGCATTTTATGTTGTCTGCGCTTTGTGAACATCACTCAGCTGGTGCCATTGCAAAAATTACTAGTAAAATACAAGCCTTCGATACACACTCGTGGATTTGAAATAAACGCACAGATGCAGCCAATAAACAAATATCTCTGTTAAATATTTTTGAAAGAATTTTACGTGAGCACCTGATGGTAATGCATACGGGGGAGTGGGATTTCGTACAAAGATCTAACCACATTAACTGCGGTTTAAACTTGTGCCTTGTGAATCTCCAAGTTGGGTGAAATATGATTAACTGTCTCCAGTAAATTTTCCACCTAACACAGTGAAATCACCGTACAATTATTATAGACACAACTATAATCTCTCTTATTTCTATAGTAATTTTGTACAAACCACTATGTTGTCTTTGGTATTGACGAGCACTTTCGGCAGTCAAGCCATCTTCAGGTCATTTACCAACAGAGAAATATGAAACTGTTCACTTCTTATATACTGTTCTACCAGACCTATCTAGCCCCGCCCCCCCTGACGGAGTAACGTCTTACTTAGCTCCACCCATAGTGGGTTGTCTTACATTACCAATTTTTTAGCCGTTACAATTCACGTTAACTCATCTTCTACTCTTTTTTGTTGTCTAATAAGCTGCTAAATATTTCTTCATTTTCAAATGTGGTTTTTATATTCATTAGTCTTTTTTCATCTTTATTTCTTATTTTTAATATTGCCACTTCTTCCTTAATTTCCTTTCTTTTTCTTTACTCATCACTTTTATTATCTTATAATTTACAACTGGGTCTATGAATTTATGTCCTTCTTCTATAAAATGCCTAGCATATAATGAATTCGTTAACTCTCCTTCACCCCTCTTATGTTCTTTAAAACTCTGGCAAAATTTATGACCCGTTACTAGAGTTAATGATCATCCAATTTAGTGTATTTTTTCTTTCTTTTCATGTCTTATAAATTCAACTCCATACCTTTCTGACCACGATGTTCCTTTTTTAACTCCATACAACGTATTCTGAATAGATTTTTCAGCTTTACAATTTAAACATTTATTAAGGGTATTCATTCTTAGAGTTGTTGGAGGGGGAGGAAAAATAGTGTCAAACCTTTTTTTTCAATCATACTGACATAATGATCACACAAATTTTCCAAATGATTCTTTGGGCCAAATCACCATTCTTATCCGGTAATAGCCTTTGGTGGTTTCTTATCTAGAAAATTGAATAAATTTTTCTCAGAGCTCTATCTCAATTAGTTTCTAAGAAAAACTGTAAAACACAAAACATTGGAGTCGAAAAACACACTTTTTTAGATATGGGATAAAATAGCTTCGTTAATTTGCCAATAAACAAATACAAATTTTAACTAACTTTGTAGAGAATTTAATAATTATAAGAAACTTTGTGTGTATAAAGTCTATTAAAAGGAAATACAAATTCAAAAAATTCGACTTTAATTAAAAACAAAACAGACTGAAATGCACCAGAAAAATGTTACAATTTTAAACGGAGCAAAGGCTTATGTAAATGTTTTCACAACAAATGTAATTGTAAACGAATTGAAAACTTATTGAATTTTTCCTTCAGATGATTAAATATCAAAATTGTTAAATTGATAAACCCGCAAACATTCGTTCAAAGCAGTTGTTCAATGTGGCCATTTTGTTGAATGCAGAATTTAGCTCAGCTAATTCATGCTAGCCAGGCACATCTTATAGCATCAGGATTATTCTTAACAGCTCCATATTCTATTATGCAATGTCTCAATTCTTCTTGTGTGTTAATACGAGTGGAATAAACTATCAACTTCATTCAACCCCAAAGGAAAAAGTCTGCTGGCCTGAGATCAAGAGATCGAGATAGCCATTTTACTGGTTGGTTTCGACCAAGCCATCGCTTATCGAATGTATTATTTAAATGGTTCAGCAAATCACGACAGTAGTGAGCAGATGCTCCGTCATTCAAGAACAATATCTGCACTCTATCTGCAAGTGGAATATCTTCCAAGAGTTCCTTCAAATTCCTGTGCAAGAAATGTAAGTATTGTCTTCCATTAAGCCTCCTTGGTGGTAAGCAAAAAGGGCCTAAGAGATTATCAACAAGAAGACTGCATCACACATTAAATGAAAAAGTATGTTGGTCATGTCTTGTAGCAGTCTCATGTGGGTTTTCTTCTGCCCAAGTGTGGGTGTTTCGAAAGTTTACAATGCCATTTCTTGTAAATTCTAACACTTTTCTGGTGCATTTTGGTCTGTTTTGTTTTTAATTAAAGTCAGATTTCTCAAATTTGTACTTATCTTTAATGGACGTTATACACATAAATTTTCTCATAATTAAATTCTCTAGATAGTTATTTATAAATTTGTAATCATTTCTTGGCAAATTAACAAAGTTATTTTATCCCAAATCTAAAAATGTGTGTTTTTCGCCAATTATTTGTGTTTTACACAGTTTTTCTTTTAAGATATAACTCTGGGACCTCTTTGATTCAATTTTTCAGATCAGAAACCATAAGAAACCACCTAATTTACCCTTCACTTTATACCCCAAGTTTTAAATATGGTGTCATTTTACCATGGGAGCAGAAATTAGGGTGAACTGGTTAGTGAGCCGTAACTTGCTAACAAACCGTTTTCGGACCTTTGCTTGTAGGGACTTTTTTCTTTATTTTAGCTATAGAATCAGCTCCCAAGAGATTGCCCTGCAATTTTGAATCACCCTGTATAATTTGGAGTAAATCCCTAAAATTCTTAAGTATTAAAAGTGCTATATATATCATGACTTAATGCCATTGTCATCTGATGCTGTGGTCACTTCTTACTCTGTGTGTGTGTGTGTGTGTGTGTGTGTGTGTGTGTGTGTGTATGTGTGTGTGTATATGTGTGCGTGCGTGCATGCACGCGTGTAGTGCTTCACCCTCACCAGATGTTACAATCACCACTTTGATGATGGTTACTGGGCCATGATAAGGTTTCATTCACGCTATGATGCAAGATAGAGAGAGAGAGAGAGAGAGAGAGAGAGAGAGAGAGTATCTGCCAAATTTTGGGATCTGTAATCTGGTGTTCCAAACCTGACAAAAATTTATTTAACAGTCCCAGTCTTATGCTGGATGGTTAGAACAGGCTAGGTGTCACTTTCAATGATCTGGAAAATATTTGTGTTTCTCAAAGATTTGCACAGTCATTGAAACATTAACATAAAATCCAATGGTTGCAATCGGTACTCAACATTTTGTACTGTACCATACTGTTTTTTATTACTCCTTAATTATTTTATTAATGGAATAATTAATAAGTAATTATTCTGTTCTGTGTATATTAACTGATTTACACAACTGTGAGTCTACATGTGCAAGCTTTACAAGACAGTGCAAATGAATTATAAGAAATATGAATGAATTTGTAATAAAAATGAATCATTAGTGCGTGCTGACAAGAATAAGGAAAAAGTATTCATTTGTTCTTAAAAAGAGATTTTGTTGTTGTTGTTATAAGAGACACCTTATTGACATGGTTTTTCAGTTTTTTAGAAAAATGACAAACATTCCCTTATTCAATTAATTTGGTCAAAAAATTATAGGAAGCACTTGGGGAGTATGCGATTGAGAATTGGATAGAAAAACTTTCACTTCAAATGTACATATTTTAGTGATAAATTGGAACTTTCACTGGTGAACACTTATGTTTCTTAATGCCCTCGTACATTTCGGTGTGCTGTTCACCTTCTTCGGCGAGGTTTAAATACAGAATGACTTGAAACAGTTGTAACGGAGTTTTTCACAGGTTGGTGGTATGTCCGTTACAATTGTTTCAAGACATTATGTATTTAAACCTCGCTGAAGAAGGTGAATAAGAAACGTAAGTGTTCACCAGTGAAAGTTACAATTTATCACTAATATTAAGTGCGTGAATAAAGAGGATGAACACCAAAACTACTGTACATATTTTATATTTTATTACCCAGTGATGGGGCCACTTAAGATAATGTATTATAAAAGGCTTTTTGTGAAAATGTTAAGTTATAATAGGTCTTGTTGTAATAGTAGGATTACCACTGTAATAATGAGTTTACAAATGCTCAATAGTTTTTTTTTGTATATAGTAAAACTCAACCATAGAGTGAGATAAAATTTTAAAAATTAGTTAACTGAATTCGAAAAAAACTTTTAAGGGTTGTGTTTTAACAAATTGTGGCTTACAAAAAGATTTTGATACGTTATATCTATGAGTGGCATGATATTTACGTTCATCTCACCTTACCAGTAGTAGTTTATAACCAACATTGGTTGGATACATTACAACAGTAGTACAGTATTACCTCAAACTCCTATCTAGTATATGCTATTCATTACATAACTGTATAGTATCATTTAATATTGACACTATTTACAAAATATTTAAACAACTTGTAGACATTCACAAGTGTTTTGAAATATTCAAAATGCTTCTGATCTTTTTTGATTTTATTGTTTTATTTTATATTATGTATTGGTTTTGACATGTAAGAATGTTCATAATTCTTTTCAGTTTTTGGTGATATTATTTATGTTATTTATTTCAGTTTTAGCTTGTTATTTTGTTGTTGTAAATAAATAATAATTATTATTGCTAATGTATTGTAATGTGTGGTTACAGACACGAGATATGTAATCGTCTGATTAACGAGAATGTAATAGAATGGTCCCGATATGCAACAGAATTTGAAGAGTTGTATTTTATTGCTAATGATGGATTTGGACAAGTATATCAGGCACGGCACAAGTTGGATGGTGGAATTTATGCCATCAAAAAGATTTGTCTTAGGTTTGCAGAGCACATTTCCTGTTTTACTATAATATAAATTGCATGGTCATTAAAATAGTGATTACTTATATACAGGCCCGCCGCCTAGCACTGTTGGCGCCCTTATGCAGTTTTGTGTTTGGCGCCCTTGTGCAATTTTGTATATGTCGCCTACAATTTTTATAACGCTAATATATGGGTAAAGGTACATGTTAAGTATTATCAACCATCCAAAAATAATTTTAAAAAGTATTTTCATGAATTTATTTTCATTTTTATATTTTACAACAGGCACTTACTAAACTGGTACCGAACAAGCCGAACATTATTTTCTCATTGAGGTATGTAATTATACATTTATACACAGAAATAAAAATATATTTGAAACATTAGATATATTTGTTTACATACAATGCATCATATAGAACAAAACTGATCAACAAATAAAAACAATCTATTATATTAACAATGCAATATGTCATCTTTTAAAGATAAAGGTTAATGTCCAGTTATAACTCGTATTATTATTCTAACTAAGTGAATTGAGCTTTTCGTGCTTTGGTTTTTGCAAATTGTTTAATTAAATCTTGGGTGTCTAATTTTTTAATAGATCCGATTCTATTGAGATGATAGCAAGATTACTTAGTCGGTTTTGCCCCATGGTCGATCTTAAATAATTTTTTATTATTTTGAGTTTTGAAAAAGAACGTTCTGCGGTAGCAACAGAAACCGGCATTGTTAATAAAATACGAAGTATTATGCTCGTATTAGGGAAAGAATCCACTAAGTTGTTAATTGTTATATAATTTAAAATTTCTTCTGGAGACGTAATATCTTTTTCATCAAAATTTTGTAAATATTGCAATTCTTTAACAAGTTCTACAGCAATTATATCTCGTTCATTGCGATTTTCGTCGTTTAATACATTTTCAACTTTTTGACATAATTCTAGTTGTTCTTTTTCAGAATAATTTTTAAATTTATTCCATAAAAACGCGAAATTATTAGAATAAGAAGAAAGAATTTGGAATCGTTCATCCACTGATGTGATGATTACGTCTAGAGCATTAAAAAAACAATCAACTTTGAACTTTAAAGTTTCGTCGTACATCGGTTCATCGTCACATTCATAGTCAAACTGTTTTTTTTACTTTGCGCGGTTTTAAGCCTCTTTGTTTTATGAATTTAGGTTCTATGTCTAAGCTGGATGCTATTTCTTTAGCATCAATCAATAGATCATTAAAACCTTCATCGGAGCGATAAGCTTTCAAAAATTTCTTCAGATTATTTAAATGAGTACAACACTGAGCAACATCAAAGTTCGGTTTTTGAATAATTTTACTAACAATGTCAATTTTACTTAAAATATTATACCACAAAATAAGTACGCAAATGAACTCAAAATTTTGCAATTTTTTGGCCAACGATGCAGCCAAATTCTTTACTTTATTTTCAAAACTTCCTTCGCTTATTTCAAACAGAGCATCGTATACCTCTCCAAGTTCATACTTTAAAGGAGTTATTGCATCTATTCTACTAGACCATCGAGTATCCGATGAAGGTTTTAAAGTTAAATTTGTAACATTAGATTTCAGAATTGACCATCGTTTAGTAGAAGCTGAAAAAAATACAAACAGTTTTTCAACTAAAGAAAAAAAATTGATGCTCAAAGTATATTTGATTTTGCGGCATCATTAACGACTAAATTTAGGCTATGATTGCAGCAAGGAACAAAGAAAGCTCGCGGATTCAAATCCAAAATTTTTTTTTGTAGGCCATTATGCCTACCACGCATATTTGCCCCATTGTCGTAACCCTGACCCCGCAAATCGTTGATATTTAAGCCTTCTTTCTCTAACGCCGATAAAAAAAATTTAGTCAAACCCTCGCCCGACGGATCATCTATAGGACAAAATAATAAAAAATGTCTTCTGTACTAATTCCTGTACTTTTTAAGTTAACAAATCTTATACAAACTGAAATTTGTTCTTGATGACTAGAGTCAGGAGTACAGTGTAATAATATTGAAAAATATTTTGCCTTCTTAGTTAGTTCTAAAATTTTGGATTTGATGTTTTCGCCCATCAAATTGATTACTTCATTTTGTATTTTATCCCCGAGATAATTTTTGTAATCTTTTCTTTGAGACCGTTTTGAATGTTCTGACATAATCGGGTCGAATTTAGAAATCATTTCTAAGCATTTTAAAAAGTTACCATTACTTTTCTCAAACAACTTGTTACTACTTCCACGAAAAGCTAAATTCTGCTCACCTAAAAACTGAACCACGTAGAAAATTCTTTCTATAACAGATTGCCAGTATTTAGTTTCTCTGTTTATTACATTTTGAGTTTCAGAATCAATTATTTGATTTTTATTAAAACGGTTGGAAAGATCTAGCAATTTTAGAACATTTTCGATATGTAACTTGCACTTTTCATGAATATTTAAATGTTCACATAAATGCTGCCAGTCGTTGTAACCAGATTCATCACTAAGGCGAACAGATTTCAAATCGCTATCATTAAAAACTTTGCAACAGAAGCAGTAAAGCGAATTTTTCGTTTCGGAATACAACAGCCAAAAACGCTCAATTTTTTCTTTGTTCGGTAGAATTCTAAAGAAATAATTATTGGAAAACTTACGCCCCGAACTATCTCTCGGATAAAGATTTTTTTGTTTTGATAATAAGTAGGGCCACGTTCTACTAATTCTTGAATATTATTCGGACGTAATTTTTTTGGCCACATTGCAGCATCTTTGGAAAGTTCACTTATATTTTCTGTTGTGGTAATTTTTGAAGGTGTTGATTCCTCATTATCAGCGGGACTTGAAGAAGTTAGTGGTATGCCTTCCAGAAGATGTACAGGTTCAGAATGTTGTGGTTCAGCTGTATCATTTTTGTCATTAATGTTTGGCAAAGTAGATTCGGGTTTTGAAAAAACTGCGTAATTTTGACGTGTTTTTCTAGTTCTTCTTCTCTTCTTATTTTCTTCAACAAATTTTGGTGTCCTGACAATTTCTTCTTTTTTTCTGACATCCTATAGACTGTAAAAAATTAATACATAAGTAAACAAAATGATAAATTGAGGGGTGTTTTTGCAAAATTTTCTTTGCAAATCTACAATTTTTCCAAAAATGAATTTTTCATATAGTCTTGTAATAAATTTAGTGATACATCGAAAAACGTTAAGAAAACTTAACAAAAGTTAATACTTAAAGTTAGTTAATATTTAAAATTATAAAGGTTACAACTATTGACAAAATATTTGTTTTGACATACGTTTATGTGTTTTAAACATAATTTGGAGCTAATATACGCAAAGTCTACTTAACATGATCGTGGAATTATTTATTTCTATTAAGTACGTATATAAAAAATGTACGTAAAACGCCTCTCAATTGTTTATGGAAATGTTTCAACGTCTCAAACTCGGAAAGTATTGTATCAACTTATTATACTTATTTCAAAATTTATAATAATTAAAACTTATGAAAATTGTTAAAAATATTGTTATTAGTGCTTATCGATTAATGAACTTGCGTCAATCAACAATGATGTTTACATAATCAAACAAAAAATGTCAATAATAAAATGACTTTTGAGATGAAAGTTTTTGGTTTTTAATACTTAAATCTAAAATAAAAAATAAATTGTAGCTGAACTCACCTTAATGAATAAAACACAAAATATAGAACACAAAACACACCACTATAAAGTCTGTAAAACTACAAAAAAATAAGGTTTCAAAAAAAATATCTTTCCACTCATGCACCTTTTCACGTTTGACGTTAAGTTTATTATTGGGCATTGGGCAACCAATAAAGTCGCGACCGATATAGCGCTCAGGGTACGTTCATACTGGACGCGATTTGCTTAAAGTAGGGATGAGCATCGATAGCCGATGTTCCAAAAACATCGATGGTTAACGTTCGATGTTCGATGTTTTTACCATCGATGGTTCAGTTGCGATGTTTTCATACTATCGATGGTTTCGTTTCGATGTTTTCCTTTGAACACTTTTTTTTTATTTTGTAATGAAGACTTTTTTTTAAGTTGATTGTTAAATTTAGTTTATTTTAAATCAACAAATTTTTATTTTAGATATTAATGGCTACGTAGTTTGCTCCCTACGCTAGGTAAACGATAAGTACCATGTATATGAGCTACGTAGTGACGTAATAATACGGTAAAACTAACAACCCATTTTATAGGAGACCGTTACATAGGTTTCAAAAGTTTTAAAATTAACTTTAGCTTACATACGTACGAAATAACGGTTTACTCTTTACGTTAGTCGTATTTGGTTTTCATTCTGATTTAGTTTTAGATTTTTTAGTTATTTTTCATACTGGGTGTAGCGTTTTTCTCTTTTAATTGCGATAGCGTTAGAACATAATTTAAATAAATCCTTAAATTTTTAGTGACCGTCAATCAGTGAATGTTTTAGTGGATGGTTAGTGACCGATCCTCACTGACCATCCACTAAAACATAATTTAAATAGTTTACATTTGAATTTTTAATATAATCGGCATCGTTCATAATTATCTACCCGTTAATTATGCCACCCGAAAGATATATTGCAACGTTAAAGGTATTTTTAAAATGAATTATATATTGTTCGCGTCTTTCCATGTACATTATTTGTATTATTTTTTATTTTAAACATTGTATTTGCCTCCAAAAGCGTTTTAAGACTATAAAACAGGTTAATTACCTACCGTCACGCTTTTTGAAATCCGAAAACAGGATTACTCGAGTTTCGACACATTAAGTGTCATCTTCAGATCCTCGATGAATATAAGTTAAAAATACGTTAATCAACAAATGTATTTTTAACTTATATTCATCGAGGATCTGAAGATGACACTTAATGTGTCGAAACTCGAGTAATCCTGTTTTCGGATTTCAAAAAGCGTGACGGTAGGTAATTAACCTGTTTTATAGTCTTATTTTTTATCTCATATTCTGTTCTTTATAGAGGTGCACTAAACTAGTATTCCACCTAGTATTCGAACAGTGTTGCTAGGTATAAAAAAAGTTTTTCTGAAGATTTGACATGAAAATTTCGGAAGTTTTGTCAAATCTCAAGAAAATGTAGTAAGCTTAAATGAAAAGAATATATACAGTATACATAATTATTATCACAAAATAATTTTAACACACCAACGTTGTCTTATATTTTAAACCTCCCCCTCCTTCACTTTTTCTTCTTCCCCGCCAGTCATGTAGATACTGTTGTTCACCAAACTTGTAAACTCCGCGTTAACTTTGAAATCATAAGCAGGTTGCAGATTTTGTATTTATTTTGGTATCCAGAAGTCTGGAGATCGTTTGGGTGCTCTGTCTATTTCTGATTTTAGTTTTCGTACGGTTTATAGTAGAAAATACTCTCTCAATACTTGCGGATGAATGGGGTAAACACAGAAGTAACCGCATAAAGGTAGACAGCTTCGGAAACATTGGTGAACCATCCCCCTTTTGACATGATAATGTCTTATGGCTGGGGGTCATTTGAAAATTTCTGTAACGCATCACGCTGCATGACGTCATCATTTACCAGCCGGGAATCGTTAACTAAAACCGCGACCGCTAACGTGCTAACGTCCGTCGCAGATTAAAGACCTAACAAGCAAACAACACTGCATAGCTGTAGATAGGTATGTAACCAATCAGTCAGTCAGTAACCATAATAATGTTGCGTTTAGCTGGCGGCTGAAAGACATTATCATGCTCTTAAGCTTTTACCATTTGGTAAACGGTACTTTACATTTTTCACATTACGCACGGCATTCCAAAATTCTGTTGGATTTTCACTGTCTATGTCTACCTTTGTGTTTCTCAGCATCCTCCACTCGGTGTCAAGTTCCTGAATATCTTTCACCAAGTTCGGAAAGTGACATATTTTCATGTTTATCACGGCGACTTGACGTTATTATGACCTGGTGTAGGCTAGACATTACAGTATCTGTTTATTCAGGTGCAGTCATGTCGTGCGATTCTGTCAGCTTGAGACTAAACAATAAGGATTAGTCACTCTTTGTTGAATAAGCAGTATGGTAAAATAAGTGGATATTGCAAAATGCCTATTACATCATTGTGTATGGGTGGTCATAATTGTTTGTGACAGGAGGAAGGAACTATAATTTTGGACAAGACTTCTATAAACTTTTATTGAAAGCAATTATAATTACGGTTGCAAGGAAACACTAGATTTGACGTCATATCGTACGGAAAAACAAAACTCTTGAAATGCGACATTGCACTGAAACGAGAGTAGGAAAATGACCCGCCGCGGAAAAAGACCCGCCTCGCATGCAGTTAACTTCAGGTACGTTATCGCGCGAATCGCAGCTTCGTGCCCTACTCTCACCGAAACTCGCGTCGGAAAAAATTCGGAAGATTTACACCAAATTTCGTATTTTCTGGAATATTACAAAAAATAGAAATTTCGGAAGACCTGGCAACACTGTATTCGAAAGTTACAGGTACCAACGTAACCGTTCCAAAAAAAATAACAGGTACGAACTACGAATATCTGTTATATACTTATTATACATATACCTGTATAATTTGTTACAATAAATAAATTGAAGCTAAACGTATTAACAGTAGTACTGTACACTGTGATTTTATTAAGCTTTTACTGTTTAAAAGAAAATAAGAGAATTTATAGGCCTATCTCTCTTTGGGAATTCTAATTTAAACTTTCACTAGGAGTAAACAAACCTGACATAGATTTAAAGAGGTTTCTGTTTTTGTTAAAGGAGGTGGTTTTATGTATGTTTGTTCAAACACTTTATAATCATTATAATAATAAATAATAATGACCAGATTTAGTTAATTATGAATGTGAGTTAAATTATTTTAACGTCACCTCGCCTTTACATAACCTGTTCTCAACGAGTTCGTCAATGGCCCTGGAAAATCTGATACGGGGAAGTTAGATGTAGGCCTATTTAAATTGTTTTCTCGGGTACAGTGTTGAGGTTTCCACATTCCGCCTGTCAAAATGTGGTGGTGACCCAAGGGCTTTTGGTTCTGTAAGGTAAGTGAGTAAAGTATCGGGTATATTATTCTTCTCTTTAATTATTTTTATTTATTATTAATCCCCAATTATTTGTACTATTACAAACATGTAAAAAGCATAAGATTTTTATTTGAATTGCAACATTGGCATAAAAACATCGATGTTTTCAGTCTTAAAACATCGATGTTTTCATACCGATGTTTTTTTAACATCGATGTACTCTTTACGATGTTAACATCGATGTTAAACATCAAACATCGATGGTTTTCTGGCGATGCTCATCCCTAGCTTAAAGGTTAGAGAGTAGAGACTGGCTTAGCAGGCTACGGTCGCAAACATAAACAGAATTCAATTCATTCTGAGAATTGTATTCATTACGGCATTCTCCAGACATAAACACGTAGTTCTTTATCTTGAATTTCTCCTTATTCCCCCGGTAATATCGCCTCGGTTCGCGGGCTGCGCGTTGATAGGTGGGTGCGCGACACAAACAATAGCTTCGCATTTGTAGGTGCGTTTCGCTGAGGTTTGGCGAATAAGTGTATTTCCTAAGTAATAAATAACAAATAACTAACTAAATAAAGAACAATGTAATAGCTTGCAATTCTTTTTTGTTTTTATCATTCTAAATTTTGTTTTGACGAATGATTTTTTGTTTGTTAGGTAGGTATATTACTTTTTTTTACTTTTGGGTTTTGAGGCCTTTCGGCGCCCCCGACACCTCGGCGCCGTCGTGCACAGCACGACTTTGCACTTATGTACGGCGCGGGCCTGCTTATATATGATTTATTAACTAACCATGCATCCCGTAAACATAATGCTATCATTGACTCAAGGTGATGGTGTTTAATAAATATTCTAATTATGATGTATTATATTAAACGGTTCTTAATACAATACTTCGTAATAGTGCTACATAGTACTTTATAAGCATATATGCATAGCATATAGTAAAGCATAGTGTTGTTATAAAACAGACTATACTTTAACTTATAAATTTGAACTTTTATACATAGACTTGCAAATTATTTGAATGATTCACATTGTAATCTTTAGAGGTCACTCTTCTTATCTAAAGTATTGTTGCTGTAACAATATTTTGTCTTTGTGTTGAAATCTCTAGTTCATAAATGCAATAAATATCAAATTAATCTGATGTTTTTCTTCACAAAGCTGTTTAAAACAGGCAAGTTTAATGTTTTAATTGTAAAAAATTGAATACATTGGAGTAATAAAAATTTACAAAATATTGATAATAGAAATTTATTCCAATTTGGTAAAAGTTATTGGTAAAATGTCTACTGCTGATTTTCAACAGTTGCAGATTGGGCAGTTAAATATGGCTGTACCAGCCGTGAAGGTGAACCACAGTCAGGACGCCATAAAATTCAACTTCAGAAAAAATGGTTCAGGTAGTACATGAGATGGTTTAGGGTGACGGACAAATAAAAGAGCTTGAAATCGTGCAGCACATCAAACTGAACTTCTCTTAAATATGAAAAGGAAATTGGAAATTAGGTGTTATTTTTGCTTACCATTGATCAAATATGTCTTCAAATGAAAATTGTCAAGAACATTTGGATCACTTTAAGAGTGATCCCACTACATTCATGTACCATCCTCTATTGCAAAAAGGGAGTGGAACACAGTTGGTTTCAAAATTCACACACTTTTGGTTTTGTTGCATTATGTTTGGCATAGTTTGACTTGAAAGTGTTTAGGATGTTCTCTAGAAATGCTCTATCAGTCTGATTAATATGAAGCGTTCCCAATCAATGTGTATACGTTTTATACACAAAATCACTTTATATACATGTTTTCTTTTTGTATATATTTATGCATCATAGGTCTTAGCAACTGATGAGTGTTACTAGTAATACAAAATGTTACTTAAATGCTAAAAGTATCCTTCTAAATCATGCGTGTTGTGCTGGTGTACTCAGCTAAGGTGTACTTTATGCTTCATGTGGCTGTTTGTTTGTTTGTTATTGACCTTACCCTTTTTATTTCCATGGCAACCATTCAGTCACTAAGCTTTGGTATCCATTTGCTACAACTATGTTGTTTAATTTGTCTAAGTAGTTGTTATACTTCATATGTATCTACTTCAGGTATTGAATTAACATTTCCAGTGCTCTTAATGGGTATACTTACAAATTTTTATGCGCCTTCAGTGTTTGAGATAAGTTAAGTTACCATGTCCGTTTTAAATTGGTATAGTGCTCAGAATGAGTTTGTTTGCCATGCCTGTAACACTGAATACAAATTGTGTACAAGATCAACAGTTTATCACTGTTAATAAGCCATTTCACACAAGGTGTTGTTAGCCTGTAGACATAACAGGCGATGGGCAATACAAACACTTCAATGAGTTAATATTTATTACTGAAGTTCTCTTTTTATCAATGAATGGATACAAAACATCTATATGTATGATATGTTTCTCCTAAGATAAGTCTAGATATACCAAAATAAATGTTTGTTTAGGTGAATGGTTTTTCATGTGTTTGGATTTAGGGGAAAACATAGTAATGTATAATCATCAGTACCCGCTTGCACTTAACTTAATAGTTTCTTCTTTTTAAAATAATGTGTATGTAACTGTACTTGGTTGTATGTTTAACTACAGATATAGAACGTAAATTATGTAGAGGTAGGTAAAAAATTTACTACTGAATTTTATATATTATGTTTTCATTAAAAAATCACACACAATTAGCGTGTTTTGATATGCCTAGTTAGTCAGAGTTTTTCTAGTTGCTTAGTAACTATTGTGATGTAAGGTTAAAGTCTCTCGTATCTGAAGTTTTTGTTTCAGAACCTCAGTTAGCACTGTAAAAGTGAGTCTGACACTGTCCTTTTCAAGTACTATTGAATATAGAACTGTATGAATTATTTAAAATAATTTGGAGGAAATTCTTAAAACAGATGAGTGCTCCATGCAGCCACTGAAGGCTGCCACACAGGCAGTGCACACCTGCTCACTTCTGTCTTGAAAAAGTGAAATAGAATCAAGCGATAGTATTAATTTCTTAGACTGTCTCTTAAGGAAAAAAAATAGTAGTTTTTCTACAAAGTGTACAGAAAAACTACAGCAACCACTTCAGTTGTACAAGTGGAATAATATCTCACACACACACACACACACACACACACACACACACACACACACACACACACACACACACACACACACACACACACACACACACACACACACACACACACACACACACACACACACACACACACACACACACACACACACACACACACACACACACACATTGGGCTTTTAATTAACTTACCATCTGAGGAATACATCTCTCAAATATGATGAATTAAACACAACCAAACAGATAGTTTTAGCAAACGGTTACCTCCTCCTCCTCCTCCTATGGTGCTACAGCACGGATGGGATACAGCCTTGACCTCCTCTATCCTGACCCTCCACCTCTCTCTATCAGTAGCGAAGGACTTCCAGCCTCGCACTCCCAACATCTCTCTTGCATCCAGAGGAACAGCATCTTCCCATCTTTTCCTTGGACAGCCTTTTGGTCTTTTGCCATCTATACTCCACATAAGAACTCTTTTAGGTGTTTGTTTGTCATCCATTCTTATGACATGGACAGCCCATTGCAGCCCCTCAATTTACGTACACTTCTACCATTGGTTTATTGAAGTGACAATATATCTCATCATTATGCCGTATCCTCCATTCCTCATTTCTATATATGGGGCCCTGGATCCATTTCAGGAGCTTCCTTTCAAATATCTTCAGGCATTCAATTGCTCTTTGTGTTAATATCCAGGTTTCACTGACATATCACAGGATGAGTTATTTGATAGTTTTGTACATGCGCATTTTTGTCTGCCTATGAATGACTCTTGACTTAAAGGTGGTGATAAGTGCGAAGTATTGTTGGCTAGAATTATCCTTCTCCTTATCTCTGCCTCTTCATTCCCATCTTCAGATATCATCGCTTCTGTGTATGTGAAATCCCTAACTGCTTCTATACAGTCTTCTTCTATAATCAAATTTTGCCTGTGTCGGGTAGACCTTGTCTGACTTATTATTTTGATTTTATCCGTGTTTATTGATAGTCCTACCTCTTATTTCTTGGTTCTTGTACTTATTTTCAAGTTTAAGTATGTGTCACTTGCAGCCACACTTGTTCGGGTTATGATGGCTATATTGTCAGCATATGCTATTTGTACTGACTTATAATAAAGTACTCCTGAGTGATCTACACTCATTTTTCTTATGGCATATTCTCAAGTAAGGTTAAAGAGGAGAGGGGCCAGCCCATCGCCCTATTTTAGACCCTGGGTGAGCTCAAATAGTTTGGTGAGTTCATTTTGTATTCTCACCTGTCCAAGTGTTTCTGTCACGGTCATTTTTGTTAGATTGACCAGTTTTGTTGGTATTCCAAATCCTAGTCATATAATTTGTCTTTCAAAATACTATCATATGCCTGATGTAAATGCATGTACAACTGATAAATATACATCCCTATCAAACTCCCAGAACTTATTCAGGATTTGTTTGACTGTGAATAGTTGGTCCATTCTTGATCTTTCTTTTCTAAAACCTGACTGTTATTTTCCAATAGTTGTTTCTGCCAGTGGCATTCATCTTTTTTGGAGTATTATCATGAATACTTTGTATGTGGTACAGAGGAGGGATATGCGCTTACATATGCCCTTAGGGATAGTTCTTACATACCAGTTTGTCCCCCTTTTTGTATATTGGACAGATAATTGATTTATACCAATCTTTCGGCATTTTCTCCTCTTTTCATATATCTGCAATCAGGCTGTGTGGCAGATCAAACAAATTGTTATCTCCTGCTGTTAGTAGTTCTCCTGGTATGTTATCTATGCCTAGTGCCTGATTATTTTTCAGTGCACTTATAGGTTCTAGGACTTCTTCCACTGTAGGTGGCTTTTGTTGTTCTTAATTTCTTGGTATTTCTCCTTCCTCGCATTGTAGTGCCCTTACATCGATAGCCCTACCCAGAAGGTTCTCAAAATAATCCTTCCATATCACTTTTTTTTATTTATGTCACCAACCAGTTGTCCATTTAAGTCTTTGAGCAGGTTAGTTCATGATTTATATCCTTCTCTTATTCCCTTTATGTACTTGTATGCTTTCCTTGCCTTGTTCTCTTTAAAATTATTTTCCATTTTAAGTATCAGCTTGTTCTCATATCTTCTTTTCCGTTGTCTACATAACTTATCCGCTTCTCATTTCCTTATCTCATATGCGTTTCTCCTTTGTCTTGTTCGCCTTTGTATATACCTTTTATAGGCCTCATTCTTCTTTCTTATTGCTTTTTCACAGTCTGAGCCACACCTTGTTTACGTTTATTTGTATATAAATCTATATAGGGTTTTAACCACTGCTTTTGCGAAAATTGTAATATTCTGTGTATTTTTGTATTTTTCAACCCATGTTTGATTGCTTGTTTTAAGTTAATGTAATGAGAAACATATTTTTCTTTGTGTTTTAATGTTGTAAGTAATTTTCGTTGTTTAGTATCTTTCATACAATCGTTTATTGGTAAGAATGGTAAGTCACTATGATTATCATGTAAATATTCAGGATACTCAATATCTACTTCTAAAATGTACCTAGTAGGTGAGTTATTGTCAATGTTTAATATGTTTCTACCCATTCAAAATCAGCATATGGTATATAATTACACATTGCCCAACCATATAGATTATTAGCATCTAAATATGTTAAAAATGTATTTGGTTCACTAGGGCTATATGATTCATGTATATAAGGGTTATCTGCGATTGATTGCATGCTTTTTTATGCAAACAGAAATTCCTCCATAAATATTTTGTTCAAAGAACATATTCATATTATAATCAGTAAGTAGTTCTAATTCAATGTTAGTATATTTTAACATCGAGTCAAAAGCAAACCCTGGTTATGTCATGTAAGTAGCACAATCTAGATTGTAATCAGATAAACAAAGAGAACAAAAATTTTCAAAAATACCGTATCGGTTAACAGTAAAACATCAATTTTTAAATACATGTTGCTGTATTCGCCTAATGTTTTAATTTTGAAGTGGTTCCAAATTTGAACTGCATGATTATAATCTTCATCTGATATGTCTTCATTGTTTAGTTTACTAAAGAAATGTGATTTTGCCGGTAACTGACATTCTTCTAGTTTCTCCCAAGAGTCTATGTATTCATACGGATACACACCTTTTCGTGTTACAAGATGCATGTCAGTAGTTAAAAAAAATTTACTTGTATGATAAAATTGATCTTTAGGTAATTTGCTACTTAAATATGGTAAGGATTGATTTAAGAATCAATATGTATCTATAAACCTAATTGACAGCCCGTTCTTTGTTTGTTTAAAAAATGAAATTTATTTTTCTGTGGAATTGGGGATAATGTGAATAGTTTTCACATCATAACCGAGTTGTCGAATAATAAAGTGTGAGTCATAGTTTGAACATGCATGCATAAAAACAGGAATAAATTTTTGATTTTGTCTTTTCAAGTTACACTGATTACATAAGGCTTCTCGATATTTACCTGTTAAATGACAGTGATCTTGAACGGGAGGGTGCAATAACGTAAATTCTCGATTACACATCTCGCAGTGTGTAGCAGAATTAAATTTAATTTTGTCAGAGTTATTCATTTCCAATTGGATATAAATATTAATAAGCGAGCCAAGTAAGTTAACTTTATCGACTAAATAAGTCATAAAGTGTTTTGCTGCTTCTTTTCCTCTGTATGTATAAGGTTCTGAAGGCAATTGATTTCTAATGGTTTCAGGAATTACATCAAATACAAAATAAACGCAAAAACTCATTGGTACGTGGAATTCATTGGTAATGGTAAACTGTTTTTCAGGATTATTTAAACAAGTGCTTATGGGCTTTAATATGCTTTTAAAATCTGCGTATATTAATATCGCTACTTTAAATTGGTAATGGTAATTTTCAAATTTTAGAATATTTTTGTTAGTTGGCATAACTGTTTGTATAGGTAAATATTTACCGCAATATCTTTTATGACTTTTAACTTTTTTTGATTTGACCGAATAAATAGAAAGACAGCGTTTACAAATTTCAATGGGTTTATGATTTTTGGTCAGTTGTGATGTAATCAATTTTCTAAAATGTTTAATGTAACAGTAATGTAATTTATCGTTTTCATTTAATAATAAGAGATCAAAGTGGTTTTGTTGTTCTTCATTAGAGACTTTAAGAGGAAATATATTTTTCTTTCAATACCATAAATGTAAATTGATACGTCATTATTCTTTTCAAATATTTTGCTTCAAAGGCGTTGGAAAATCAATACCTTTAAAATCAAATTTATTTTCAATGCTTTTATATCGATAATTAATTCTTTCTGGATGCGATCTTTCTATATACCTACATAGTATTGCCCACTTAAAGCAATATTCATCTTTATTTTTTGGGTTAATAATACATTTTTTGAGTGACAAAAAGCTTGGTAGTGGAATGTATGAACTTACCTCCGATATGTATTAACTGATACGGTTAATACGTATCAGTATACCGTCTATGGGATTCAATGTCCAACCTGATCCTTTTCCTATGTACGTCTCTTCTTCAAAACAAATATTGTTTATAGTATTATTAATCTAATATAGAATACTGAAACTTTCAACTTGTGAAACTTACTTGTCTTTTCTTCCCGTATGCGTTTCGGTGTGATGTGTGGCTTCGTCAGCTTTGAGACAGACTGCCATTAACTTGTAACGGTTTTTATTTTGAAAGGTATAGTGGGGGTGGTGTGTGGAGGAAGGGGATTGGCGCGGGGATCCAAATTATTGTTAGTTTTATGTATAATTAAAGTGTGTGTGATTATACTGTAATTGGTCGTTTAGTATGTTGTTTGGTTGTGTTGTGTGGTGTTTGTATATTTCATATGGTTCTGCTATGTTAAGTTTTCGACCTTTGGGTAAGTAGTGTAATATCTCAAGATTAGTATCTATGTTGGTGTAGCTGTGGTTTTTTGTGTGTATGTGTGTGTCAAACGCGGAATGTATATTGTTGCTGGATAAAGCTTTTAGGTGTTCAGAGTAACCAGATGAAAAAGATCTTCCCGTCTGGCCTATATAGAAACTATTGCAATAATTACAATTTAATTTGTAAACACCTGTTTTGTTGTATTTGTCTATGTCCGTGTTTGTATCATTGATGTGTTTTTTGATGGTATTGTTTGTTTTGTATGCTATTTTGTACTAGTGTTTTCTGAATGTGTTGGCGATTTTGTGTGTGTTGGAGTTATGGTATGTGAGTGTGATGTATTTAGTTTGTTGTGTGTTGTTGGTATTTTGTGTTTTGTTGTTTTTGTTTATGATGTGTTTGTGTTGTTTGTTTATTAAATTAAGGTTGTATCCGTTTTTTATTGCTATGTATTTGATTGTGTTGAGTTCATCATTATAGTCTTGTTTACTTAATGGTATTTTAGTTAGTCTATGGAGCATATGGTTGAAGGCCGCATGTTTATGTTGTGTTGGGTGGTTTGATGTGTTGTGTATAACCATGTCAGTTGTGGTTGGTTTTCTGTATATTTTATACGTGTGTGTATTGTTAGTTTTGTTAATTGTTAGGTCCAGAAAATGTATACTATTGTTTTGTTCAATTTCCAATGTAAATTTTAGTTTGTGGTGTATTGTGTTTATGTATTTGTGGAAGTTTTCGACCTGTCTTGTATTGCCATTGAATAAAAGTAATATATCGTCTACATACCTGTGCCAATAAATGATTTTGTTGGTGTATTTATTGTTGTTTATTATGTGGTTCTGTTCTATGTTGTGTATGAATATTTCAGCCAGTATTCCTGATATGGGGGATTCCATCGGGAGACCGTCTGTTTCTGTGTAATATCTTGTTATTGTATGTAAAGTAATTTTGCTCAGTTATTATTTTGGTGAGTGTGATTATCTCATGTATGTGTGTTTCGGGCGTGTTGTTTTGTCTGAGTAAATGTTCTAGTGTTTGTATGACTTCTTTAATGGGTACACCAATGTGTACTTTAATGTACAATTTGTCTTTGTTTAGTTAATTATTAAATATAGTATATAACTAATATTTTTCTACGACATGTATAAAGATTCTTGGTTATTAAGGTTCTATATGTTTTCCTACTTCTTTATTTTTAGTACAGTATTCAAAATTTAATTTGTCTTTGTTTAGTTGAAAATATATGACTAATATTTTTCAAGGGCATGTATAATGATTCTTGGTTACCAGTTACAAATTAACAATGTAACGAAAATTATTATTTGTATGTTATAGATTTGATGACTTTATCTTTTGCCATCGTTAATATGGACGAAATGGAAGGTGCCCATCATGAGGAACTTCTGTCACTCGAAGAAGTTATAAGATTATTATTTTTTGTAGGTTTATCATCTTATGGGCAATGGGAAGATATGATAAATAAAATATAACCGGACATTATTAAACTAGATAATGTAGATGTTTTTGGGTTATTTGTTCAATTGATTGACGTTACCAAAAAAATAAAAGTAGCCTTAGAGACTACAATTGTATACTCACAAAAAGATTTAACAGGTATAAACACATATCTGTTTGATATAGACAAGATCTATAATTACTTAAATACACATATTTTAAATTTTAAAGAAAAAAATATTTTAAAAACCACGTTTTCAGCTATCAGTTCTTTAATAAAAAAATAATAATAACGTGCACTACTGAAGAAGAAGATACGATGAATATTGACGTTGTCAATGACGATGACGATGACGATGAAGATGTCGAATTCAATAAAATATTTACATCAGTTAAACGCCAAAAATCTGAGAGTGACAAAACTGATGAACTTTTTGAACAGTTTGTTTCTTTTAAGTGTAATGGTTCATGTAAGACTTTAACGACACCCGGAGAAAAGGGTTCATATTTAATAAAAATAGAAATTACCGATACGAAAGATTTGAGGGGTAGATAGAAAAGACAGGTGGCTTAAAGCCGCTTACAGAAGCAATTTCTATTAAAAAGTAAAGATGCTACTTATACCCAACTACATAAAATTATATTAACGAAATCTCGCGAGTTGGCCAAAATAAAAAAAATGTAAAAAAACAAACTTCCAAAAATTGACCAAATCGCGAGATTTTGTTAATATAATTTTGTGAATATGTTGTAGTTTTGTATCGCTAATATAATTTTGTATATATTCAGTTTTATCATTATTAGATTTGGTTATTATTGAGTATTTTTATTTTATGAATATGTTGTAATTACTAACATTTTGTATTATTATTTTGTATTGTTTTGTATATATTGAAAATAAAAATAATTACTAACTTTTAAATTAATTGATGTTACCAAAAAAAGTAGCCTTAGAGACTACCTTAGATTTGGTTATCATTATATATTTTTATTTATGAATAATATGTTGTAATTACTAACATTTTGTATTATTTTGTATATTGAAAATAGAACTAATCACTTTGTATTATTTTGTATATACTGAAAATAAACAAAATGAACTATTACTTTTTTAACTTTTATTTTTTACAATCATATAAAAACACAAAACATAGTTAAGCAATCATACAGTCCCAACATTGTATTCTTTTAGTTTCTTCACCATGTTCATCACACAAACTGTTCCAATATTGAATTATCCATTTAGAAATATAAAACACGTTACTTAATGCACAGTTTGTTGAAGAGTGATCATATGGACAAGTATAATATTTGAAGACTGATTCTTCAAAACGCTTAGAGACGGACACTTGAGTGTTTCAATATCCACTATTTTTACATAACAGTTCAATTCTCTTTGTAAAGCTATTTTTTTTCAAGTCCTTTTATATAAATACACTTTTCATTTATGTATTTATTTAAGATTACTGGAAGTTTACTATACTCTTTTAATCCACAATTTCAACTAAGTCCAAAATAATTATTGTTAATCCACTCATTAACTTTTTTTTGTTTTCTTTTCTGATAGAAGTCTGTAATCAAATGGAGGTAAAAATAAATATTGATCACAAACACCAGCAAATTTAGCATTTACTATAGGTTGCACGCTCAGTTCTTTAATAATATAATTATTTCCATCATCGCGGAAACCTTAAAAGTCGAAACGTATTCCATCGCGTGCAACAGCAGAACTGACACAAGTTTTGTCAGCGTAATTATATTTTAAATACTTTTCTTACAGTACCAGTGCATAATTGTATCATAAAAATTTAGACAGTAGATAGTAGTTTTTTCCAGTATTTCTGTTGACGTCTCATGGATGTCTATTGAACCAGTTTTTAATGATTCGTTTTGTTTTGAACAATCAATTACACAAAATGGTGTATAAGTTATAAAGTTTGAACGATTTATCATTGGTGCATTTTTACTTTTGTAATAATATGAGGACTGAAATCTTGAATAATTCTCATGTAGAATCGACGTTTCACCATTAATATTATCATACGGATAGTATTGTGAATTTAAATATAACTTTATAACTTTACATTATGTAATTAAGCAAGATCAAAATGTGCTGGGTTTTTATGTTCATTATTTTTTCTGTCAGTCTGAAAACCAACAATAACGTAACGAGGTTTATCTGATTGTGATGACGTTTTAACAGTCCAAGTATGTTTGCTTGCTTTTGGCGTAGACGGATACTCGTAAAGTTCCCATTTTCGAAACAAAATTAATAAAGGTCAATCACTTTGTACTATCTTCAGAAAACTTACCTTTGTTTCATCATTAACATAAACATACGGAACTCTCCATGATATATATTTTATTTTAAATTTGTATGTGTTTACCGTTTCAGGTAAAATTACTGCATGCTCTAATTAAAATTAATTCTTGCTTTACATTTAACAAAATATTTTTAAAATCTTCAGCAAATCCAAACAACCTTTTTAATGGGATACAGAAGCTAATATCTTCTTTCGATAATGGTGCCATATGACTTATTAAAACTGGAGCCCATCCACCATTTTCTAAAGTGTTAACTTCATGTGTTTAATGAAGAAATTTGTGTTAGTGGTTGAAATCACAATCAGAATGATCACAGTTGCACACCACTATGTAAAAATTATCCCAATTAGCGCTTTCAAGCTTCACAGCCCATCGTCAGATTGGAATCTAAATCTGACGATGGGCTGTGAAGCTTGAAAGCGCTAATTGGGATAATTTTTACATAGTGGTGTGCAACTGTGATCATTCTGATTGTAACTTCATGTGGTTTAATTGTTAACATATTCTTAATTGTTGATGTTATTCAAACATTTTTAACTCGATCGATTTCTGATCCGCTTATTTCGTATCTAATTTCATCAAACAAAAATGCTAAAGCATTTGAACACAATTTTAAAATTTGATCATATCCGCCGGCATTATTAGTGTATTCTATTTTTATATGAAGGTAACTTTCACACGGTAATGTGTACACATCTTGTTGATTAATTGGAATTCTAATTTCGTAGTTATTATTGTATGTAGTAGAGGTGTACGGCGGATGAGTGTGGTAATCTAATCCTACTAAGTCATCTTCATACACAACATCTGTAACGTTTAGAATGCTAGCGTTTATGTTTTGAATATTAAGGTTCATTTTTTGTTTAAATAATACTTTATTACTGTTAATCCCAATGACTGTAGAAATTTCAGGTTTTGTGGTGTTAACCGGTCGATATTCATATCTTTACTACTTGTAATTGGATTATTTGCAGTTGTTTTATTATTGATTCCGTAATAAAAAATAAGACCCATTGTTATTGTTTTCTCAAATACAAACGTAACGTTATTATTTCGTCTCGAAAATTAATCAGTCTTCCTTTTTGATCTTCTAGTCTTACTACAATATTATGTATCCTAGATGTGTTTAGTGGTAAATATATCACGTTGGTCGGTTTTTCGACAATTTTAAAAGCTGGCGGAACACTAGGATAGAATTCGTGTATTATATGATCTGGAATTCCGTTATTAAACGAACCGCTAATTAGATTACAAATCAATCAAATTCTCTCTACTTGAACAATACTTATCGGTAAGGTTGAACTGTACCATTTATTTGGATTTATTACGCATGTTTCAAATCCTAATATGGACGCTAACGAATCGGGTTTACTAAAATCAATTTTAGAACAAATTTCACTTTTTAATGTATTATTATTTGCCTTTATAATTAGTTTTACATTTTCATCATGTTTAATTAAGTAATCGTTAATAAACGTTGCGATGTCTGAAATTTCATAAGAACCAGTAGGCTATTCTATTTTCTTATCGGTATCATAATATAATACATAGTTAATTTCTTCCTCTATGTTAGGTGTTGAATGATATGTCATAAAGTCAATCCTAGTTCCCATTTTTCATTATCACCTAACTCGATTGGTGGAAAAATATCGAACTTTAACACGGATCCTTTACCGTCTAGGCAAAACATTATTACTGAGAAACTGTAAACACAAATGACCGCAGTTGACTGCATCCATATTTTGTTTTCGTGTATAATTATAAACGATTTCAACAGGTCGTTGATTAGATGAATAATTAATTAGTTCAATAGGTGGTCTTAAATTACAAAAACTATCAAAATAATGAACTTTATTTTTACGTTTAAAATAACATACCCAGTGAGTACCATGACCATAACTATTATCTAAATTAACTATTCCAGTTTAATTTTGCCAAATTCCACTATGTAACGGTAATGTGTCACGCATAAATACCCCTCTGAAATTAGGAATCTTTAATTGTTTAACATAATGTAGTAAATCTTGAATTGGAAGCGGACGTATAGGAATACTCTTTATTATTTTTGCCGTCGTTGTTTCGTTCTTTTTTTTTTAGACTCCTCCTGTTTTTTTATATGGTCTCAAATATAAACCTTTTCCACATTTACCAGCAAAACGTTTCAAACAATTATAAACTGTTTTGGAAATTGTTTTTTCTTTTTTATAATTCCCCCACCAAATTTACTTTTAGCTTTCATTATGTTAGTTACTGTCCACGCTGCAGCTTTCTCCCCGAACGATGCGTCATTTGATTTAACACGTTCTCAAGCTCTTTCAGCTAATTCCTTATCAGCCTTAGCGCGATTTGTAGAATCTGAATACTTTGAATATGCGATATCGTACTGTTTACAAGCAGCGTCAAGCTTATTAATTCCTGGGTCACCTCTTTGTAATCGTTTTGTTAAATTTGTACCGGGTCCACAATACTGAACCGGGTAAATGAAGTTCGACAGGTAATTGTATAAATCAATTGATTTTTTATAACACTTCCAAGAATATTACTCAGCAGACCACCACCACCTTATATCTTGTTTGGATACAGACGCATTTATGACGTTTCATATAAACTTTGTATTATATATATATATATATATACAATGCGAAATACGTTTATATTTTTAACAGGATTGTCGTTAGTGCACTCCTTATATAATTTGTATAATATTCTAACTAAGCTACTATCAACTTTATAGTCTTCTAGGTCATATTTAAATGGATTCATAACTCTTGTTAAAGTCTTTTGGTTTATAACGTCTGTATAATCTTTTGGATCAGCAACATTAGTCAATTTGCTTTCATTAAAATCTATACTATTTTCGTCTTCACTTCGTGAATAATATATTTTTATCATCTATATATTGTTTACATTGATCTTTTGTATTATTTATGTTTGTCAATAAAGTCTGTTTATTTATAGCATCGAGCAACTTAATAGGATCTGCTACATTAATTAACCATTTTTGCTTGAAATCAGAACAATTAGGTTGTGTAATTTCATGAGGTAATTTATTATCAACATAAAGTTTATTGACAGCATCAAGTTTATTAACAGGTGGTGCGATATGAGCCACACGATTATTCTTGAATGAATTACACTGGATTATTTTTCACTTTAACAGGTATTCTATCAGCTAAGTATGATTTAGTTATGTTTTCTAAATAAATTTTATTTACAGCGTCACAAGGCTCCTCAGGATCGGCTAAATTAATAACTTTTTTCATTTCTACATCGTAACAATTGCCTGTATTTGTCAAGGTAATCGAATTTTTCTCATATATTTTACATTTACGGCATCATCACCTAATTCAGGATCACCCACATTACATAATCGTTTATTACTTATATTAAAATTTCCGTCGTCAGTTAATTTAAATCCTTCTCCAGGCGGTCCACGCTGAACGTTGGAACAACCACTAAGTCACCACTGTAATGTCCGAATTTGTCAATACTCATTTTGAAAATATCCCTTCAATCGTTGCTGCATCTTATTTTATTATACTGGCCTCCTGAAGCTCTTTAATAATTGATAATATTTCATTTTCATGACCCGAATGACCTGCACTTTGTGAAGCAATCAATAATTTTAATCTATCGCATAATTCATTTACGTTATTCCAGTAGGCCTACACATAAACTGGTTTATTGTTATTGAAATTTAACAAACCGCAACCTTCTGTATCACTACGCAATTGGTTAATTCTGGCTTTTGATGTGGATGATTGTGAAAGTTTATTAATAATAGGCTTAATTAAATTTTTATATTTGTAACTAGTACTGCTTTTTACTCTGTTTGTCTTTAAACTTAAATATCCTGCGGTTTCGCTTATATACGCGAGTATGCGTCTAAATCTTCTTGTGAATATACATATTCGTTTGGGTTTTTCATAAAAATAAGATCGTACAAACCAGGTGTACCTTTGTACACAACATTATTAACTGTAATAATATCACTTTCATCAGTCTTTAAAGGGTATTTACCTAACATTAAAATATTATTATCTCCAAAATATGGTCCAAAAACGTGATCAATATCATGATTACTGTTATCAAAAAATTTACGCATATAATGTCTTATTAATGGACCTTTAAGCCATGTATCGATAAAAGGTTCAATTGATTGTCGTCCTTCTGATGTTGACATCAATTCTTCCATCGTGTGTAAGGTTTCATACGTTGTTTCTTCTTCACGTGGTAATGGTAACGGCGTTTCCACTGTTCGTTTGTTCGATAGCGGATTGTTTTCGGTCTCTTCTGAAAACCTTTTGTTTTGTAAACGCGACTGAATACCGTCCATTTCAACATCTAATTGTTGTTGTTCTTCAACATCAAATTATCAATGACGAATTTGTTTTCTCTTGTACTAACTTTTGTAACGGTGTGATAATAGGTTTCAACGATTTTTCTGCAAACTGTTCTGCATCAATAACATTTTGTGTTAGAGTCTAATGTTTTTTCGAATATTTTGTCTTATTTTTTAATTTCATTAACAAGCTTCTCTTGCTTGTCAAGAGAACGTGACTTCTTCGATGACATATTGGTAAGTAATAAAAATATCTATTACAAATTAGTAATATAGATATTAAAATCAAAACAATAACGACCGCCACAATTCATATCACTTTCTTTATCTACAACGAAAAAACTCTTTTTCCATCTTGTCCATGCTTTAGAACAAAGTTCTTTAAACATTTCAAATGTCATATCAGTATTAACATGATCTCTATATATATGTTTTAAATTTAGTTCGTCTTGTTGAAAAATAATTATTAAATTCGCTTTATCACGAATCAAGTGTTTCGGAATTCGAACATACGTTTGACATATATAAATAACATTATTATTTTTATGTCTACATATTGTAAAATGATTTCTTATATTATCTTGTTGTTCACATGCTACATCATCAAATATAGTAACTGAATTTTGTTCAGCATCATCAGGACGAATGACTTGATCATTTTCTGAAAATTTATAGTATTTTATTGTTGGTATACCCGATAAAACTGTTTCTAAAAATTTGTACTTTGACTGATACAACAATTTTGAAAAAACATAGACGTTTTCAAAACATAAACCATTAGGACCGAACAAAAGATTAAGCGTTAGATTGGTTTTCTGTATTACTAGGCCCAATGATAAGACACCTGACGTTATTAGGTAACAACTCACTATGGGTTCTTTCTTTTTTCTCCATAGATTTATCAAAATTACAAATACGTATTTTTGTTTGTTTGCCGTACTATTTTCATGATTGAAAAATAGTTCAAATGATTTGGTTTTTATCAATCCAACTGTTATGTGACTTATCGTATCCTAACCACTGAACAAGTAGTTTATTACCTTTACGTTTTAATATTTTTTCAATTAAAAATATATTACCGTATTTTGTTTTGAAAAATTCTTAGGAAGGAAAGTTAACCAATCAGTTACTATAACCGGCTTAGAATATGTTATTTCATTTGAATTTATTGTCCATAACCATTTATCATGTAGTATATAAAAACATTTATTAGCAATTAAAAACATATTAATATCTTTAACATGACAGAGATCAACTTGATTAGTATCTCTAGACTGATCATCTTCTATTAAAGGTATAGAAGGTGATGGTAATGTTTCTATAATAGGTAATACACAAGTATTTTGCGATTTACCATACAAATTTTGAACAGCTGAAATGTCATTGTCACTTAATCAATTTTGCCATTATAATATGCAAATATAACAGAGTCTGATTCATCTGAATGTGATAATCCTATTGCATGAACAATTTCATGTATTAACGTGGAAAACAAACTCTGTCCGTCTGAGGAATCAGTATTATCGATCGAATGTGACCAGCTTTCATCTTCATCAATGTGAATTTCTCGTCTTGAGTTATTATAATCAGGAAAATATGCATTGGGTATTATGCCTCCTTCACCGTCAAACTCTGTAGTACACTGCCATGATTCTTTTTGCATCATATGTTTTAATCACTTATTAGAAATCAAAATATCTGTGTTTGCTCTATCGTGTATAAAATGAATTCCCGATTTTTCTTCCCATAATAAAAAAGCTTTTTCTATTATTTCTAAAGCCTTTTGATTTGCTAAATAATAATGCCATGTTACTATAGGTTTTTTCCATTTAAATGAAGATACTCTATAATTAGAAAGAATATCGGTATTACCGCACCTACGTTTTAACATGAAATTTCGAGTTTCATTATTTAATTTGCTGTCAGTTGGTAATTTGTAATATTCTTGAAATATAAGGAGCACATTGGAAACATCTGAATCATTTACTAATTGCAATGATGTTTTATCTTTCGTATAAAGGTATCCATATTAATATAAGTAACGTTTAACCTGATCCAATTGAACCTGTGTTGTGTTATCCGTTAAACATTTTGTCCATAATGTTAAGAAAAGTATTACAGATTTAAGTGGCGTCATAGTTTCGATTGTACTTTACAATGACAAATACCAAACAACGTGGTTAATATTTATTTTAATTTAAAAAATATGTTATTATCCCTTCTCCTAAATATTTATAAAAACAGATTTTTAACAAAAATATGAATTAGCAGGAATCGAACCTACAATGCATACTTACCTTTACATTTACCGTTACTAGTCTGACTATTTAACCGATTAAGCTAATTCATATCTTATTAACGAATGATTACATTATTACATATGAGGAATAGACTTTTAATCAGTTTACGCAACAAGCAAACTACCAAACACATGATGAAATATAGCATTTTTTGTTTGTTCTTGTATTAATTAATCACATATTTGATAACAAGATTACTGACGTCTGTTTATTAACCTTCAATATCCTTATTCGCGATTACTATATAAGCAACAGTAGTTGAGGCTGTTAACGTGACTGTCTACTGAGTGCACCATTATTTGAACTGCAACTCTTTGTATCGTATATCGTCAGTATGAACTCGCTATCACCTAGAAAAGAGGACAAAGAGGAAGGCAAGGCGAAATACGAAAACAAACTGCTACACGGATGGTTTTTCTTACCGCAGCATCTAACGTCGGCGTTTTCCATATATTCTATGATATTCTGGACCAGCCACGTGTTCACTGACTTCCTTATTCTTGAATTTTCTAGAACAATGCTTTATTACATATGAATAAACTTCCATAACCTTCTATTTGCTACCCACACTACACAACACTTCACTCACATATTAAATTATATCTTCATAGTTTTTACATTGTCTTATTACTAATTTATCCTATTAATTTTAATTTTTAATAATATTATTTTACTTCCTAGCATTCTTCTATCGTTCTGGACACCCATAACAGCTGATAATAATTATGCTCCACATTTACCTATAGTGAGACAGCTTGTCACGTTGCAATATATATATATATATATATGTATATATATATATATATTGCGAAAATACAAATAAGTGATGTACTGAGCATTGAATATAAAAATTTAAATATACCTAATAAACTGTAAATAATTAATAATGTATTAGAAATAAGCATGTCAGGGATTGCAAGCTTGGCTCAGACAAAAATATGAACAGGTGTTTCGACTTGAATCGACGTGCACACACACACACACACACAAATGTAACTGAAAGTGTGTACACCAGTATTTTGCTAGTGTGTGTGAACGCAGGTCTATGCAGGCGAGTTTACCACCCCAAGATGAATAATTGCATAATTCTGTTTTTCCGTAATTATTCATAAACTATAATTAAGGAGTAAAATCCAAAAACACAATAAAATGTAATAAAATTGTGACGATTTTAAATGTATCAAAAAATCGCACAGATTAAAATTTTTTAATTTTAATAAGTAAGAGTATCATACACCCTTACCTAGACCCAGATTCCTGAATCAACTTGAAACCTTCCAGTACCAACACGCCAAGAAAAGTATTAAGTAGTGAATAATAATAATAATTACTTAAATAATTAAAAATGCGACTAGAGAAATAAAGAAATCCCTAAGTCATAATAAAATAAACATAAAGTATTTATCTTCTAATTAATGAATAAATAATAATAGAAAAAGTACGAACTATTTTCTTAGTGTGTAAATACGCCCTAGCTTACTGAGCCCTCTCCCCTAAACCGTACGGGCATTCGGCCGTAGAACGTCGCAATGAGTAGACGTGAGTTTTGGTGTTGTACACATATACGTATGTGTAAGTTCTCTAGAAGCATATCCAGCGTGAAATCTTGTTATTGTGAATAATGTAGTGTCTAGAGTTTGTGAGAAAATATATAAATAAAATAGGAAAAGGTAGCCAACACATCTCTTAAAAACAAAATCAAATGTAAGTGTAACATAGTTAACTACTAGACTGTAGTACTGCAAAGTGAGAACTATAACTGTAATTAAAATAAAGAAAATGTGAACTACAAGAATCTGCACTAAGAAAAGTGAAATTACAACATGTGGAACTTCAAGTAAACGACCTATCTTCGAGAGCTTCAAGTAAACTAAAAATCAACCCGATGTAGATACACCAAGAACAACGTACTCAACCTGTAGAAGACAACTGGAGATGTCCCAAGAATACAACAACAACCTCAGGTGATATCAAACCACAACTTTTGTAAATTTCCCCTTAATAAGAAGTAACAAAGAACTTTAAAGATTATATAATAATAATATTAGTATCGCGAGTTTGTCGTGTTAAGCAAGTAATAGCTGGTAGGGAAACCATTCCAAACAAGTCAATTCCAAGCCAGTTGGTTCATGTTAAATATGTGTTGAGGAATGTAAACTCTCCCCTTTGTAAGAACCCATCTCATTCATAACCCCTCCTCCCTAAAGCAAACAAAGCCACGTTAGACAAGCTCTTTCCTGTTTTTGTATTGTTCTGAATTACCACCCTATGCAACTAGACGACACCCCAAAACAGCTGATTCTTTGTGCTGTTTGTTAAATCAATGAACTTTCCGTATATGAAATTTCTCTCTACTAAAATAGTATTATCGTTTTGTTTTGATTAATTATATATGTCAATACTGAGAATTTAATTGTTGTGAAATCAGTTATGTTGATTAATTAAGATAAGATTACATCCCAAAGCTTAATATGAAATAAGATATATGTGTATGTGTTTAAATGAATTAATGTTATCTATTTTAAACATTGAGAAAACGAAGTAAAGTAAGTGACATAAGATTTGTCGTTCGTAATACGTCGTGTGTTTAAAGTGGTTATTATCAAAAATGACTCAATTTAACCCCGATTTCTTGTTGAAAGACCAATTAACCTATGAAGCATTATGGCATGGTCTCCCCTACTCTAATGTAACTGTCGCGGAACTTCGCAAGACGTTACGCGAAAATAAACCGGACAAACCTTCATTATTAAGTCGTTTGAGTGTTTTAGATTTCAATAGCGAAAAAGAAACGTGTTATCGTAAGTATACAGAACTAACTTCGTACGCACAAACCCTGCGTGATGAAAAATCCCCCGCAGTAATATTACGCACCACCCAAAGAATTGAGCATCTATACCGTCGTATCACCAATTTGTTGACCTGGCCCGGTGATAAAGGTATCCCTCCTGATGTAAAAAAATTCGCCGAGGAAGCATTAAAACAATTACCTGAGATAATACGCGAATTACGTAGACGATCCGAATTGTTTAGATTAGACGAAATCGAAGAAGCAATGACGAAATTAAATATTTCACCTACCCAATCGCCGACTCAAGAACAACCAAACGGTACTGCAAAAATTCAGATTCTGCAGGAATCCAATATAGATCCATTCAAGGAACGGTTAAGTGGTAGTCAAGTAAATATTCAAGCAGTAAACGTTACGTCACTCCCTAATGAACTAGAAAATATGACCCATACCTACGAATTACCTTCTCATTCGCGGACTAATCAACCTGCGGAAAATCCTAGAATGATGAGCCAAATAAATTTAACTCCCGAGCTCTATGGAAAAATAACCCACCCTGTAGAAAGTATTTTGTCCAATATAAGTAGTAGTGAGGGAGGGGGATACTGAAACACAATGACGTCATCATGTTCCAGTACCCCCCCTACATCCGGGGGGGATTCTAAAACAGCTAGCTCTGACGTCATCGTGACGTCACTGGCCAATGTCAGGTATCTCTGGTGTCATCGTGACGTCACTGGCTACGTTCGCGGTTTGCAGTTCACCGTTCGCGGTTCGCAGTTCACCGTTCGCGGTTCGCAGTTCACCGTTCGCTGTTCGCTGTTCGCGGTTCGCTGTTCGCCGTTCGCCGTTCGCCGTTGACGTCGTCGTTGACGTCGTCATCGTCGCTGGGCGGCGGTCTGGTCGCCGTCCGGCGGCAGCCAGGTCACCGCCAGGGCCGCCGCCTGGACGTAGATTGGTAGGTGTATTTGTGCATGTTGTCGGGGCGGTCTATCATCGGTATGAATAGCCTGAGTGACGTGTATTGCATTGTTGTCAACTTGTGAACTGTATTAAAATTTGAACGCCGTTCGCCGTTCGCCGTCCGGCGGCGGCCTGGTCGTGGCTTGATGCCCGCCAGGAGTGGTCGTCGTCCATGTTGTCGGCGGCGGGTATCGGCTCCCACTGTGATTTTCACATGTGGAGTTATTTTTTTTTTTACAACAGAATGCTGACAGACCATCCTTATAATCATGCAATTATTGTTTAATAAAATTGATTTTTTAAATTAGTTCTATGTAACACGTTCTAGCTTGTATATTGAGTTATGAATATGTATATAAGTTATGTTCAAAGGAATTTTGAAATTAAAAACAATAAAAATGTTAAAGCAATACTGTTTAATTACAAATAATTAAAATACATGTAATTAAAATACAAAATATGTAAACGCACACAGTAGTGAAAATTACAAAATGTAAATATGTGCAATATGACAATTGTATACGAATTACATCTAAGTAAAAGTAATTACAAGTGCACTATGACATGACAAATATGTAAAAAAAATTAAATAAACACACACAGTAGTGTCAATTAAAAAAAAGCAATACTGTTTAATTACAAATAATTAAAATATATGTAATCAAAATATATTACAATTTAAAATACATAATATGTAAACCGCACAGTAGTGAAAATTTCAAAATGTAAACATGTGCAATATGTCAATTGTATACGAAATACAACTAAGTAAAACTAATTACAAGTGCATTATGACATGACAAATTTGTACAAAAAAAAATGAAATAAACACACACAGTAGTGAAAATTAAAAAAATACAATTGTATACAATTATATCAAATGAATTATGTGTAAGCACATTATATTATAACATTATGTAAACGCATACACAATTGTGTAGAATTACAATAAAATCAAATGAAATATGTGTAAATCACATTAGACAAATGAAGATGACCATTCGGTCCTACTGTACAATTTCTACTATGTAAGCTCTATCCTTTTCTCCACGATAAATTAGTTGCAGCGAACACGGTACTAAATTTTTTAATTTCTCATCTTCGAAAACGCCTGCGTATCTCTTTGGTAGATATACACGATATTTTAGTTTAGGGTCTCTGTAATCTTGGAGAGTGACGAGTACAACTTTCCCGTACTTTGCGTCTATATTCTGCATTTCTTCTATTGGATATTTTACGACGATTATCAATTCCTTAATTTTTTTTATACTCAATTGCGCTAATAGTTGCAAACTTTTCAGTGAATGATACCATTTTAAAATAAAAGAATTTATAATTTCTCGCGCGTCTCTCAACGAATGAACGAATAACGCTCGTGCACAGCGAATAAATAGGGAGGTAGTTGTGGAGGTGGAAAATCCGGAGAGGGGGAACCACTCAACGCACAGTAAGCGTTTATTTTTAACCGTGTGAACAGGATACGAGCTGATTTCTCACGGTTCGATGGGTAGGTGGGGAAGAGGGGAGTCGGTTATTTTTTATACGTCTAGACAGCACTCGTGCTTGTTCGAACATGTCGTCGACGCTAATTTATTTTTAGACAGGTGATGTATTTAACTGTGTGAACAGGATACGACTTGATTTCTCACGGTTCGATGGGTAGGTGGGGAAGAGGGGTGTCGGTTATTTTTATACGACTAGACAGCACATGTGCTTGTTTGAAATGTCGTCGATGCTAATTTATTTTTATACAGATGATGTGATCGATTGAAAGGCGACGCTGTTATTTTTACGTAAGCGCTAAACAATAATGTTATCATTTTTTTTTTATTAAAAAATGTAATCAATTTTCACGTATTTTATTTTCTTAATACCCGTAACCTTGGAGGGGAAACGTCTTATTATTATCCCCTCCCCGTTCTTCGGAACGTTTACTTTGTATCTTGTCTCCCCCTCACGGATCAGTGCAACAAATTTTTGTGTCAAAACGTTGTATACAAAACGTTTTACAGGGTACAGTACTACGTGCTTTAAGTCACTACAACGTCTGTACTCGTACGAAGTTAATAGCTCCATGCGTCCGTTCTCGACGCGTACTGTCGAAACACTGAGGTATACGAGATTGTGGGAGAGGTAGTAGTGAGATATCTATTAATTATAAATACTTCCATCACAGCAGCAGCATAGATTTTTAAACAATTTTTTACTGGTTTATTTCGTGCATTAGTCGAAACGTTCTTGTCCTTTTATTAACAGCTGGTAAGCGCGACTATGTATTTGCTGTGAAATCAGTTCTTCCGGCACTAGACTTTGTAAACGGAGTACACGTTCCCTGTTATTGTGTGCTGCCATGACGGACGCCTAATACATACTAATACGTTCGCACCAACCTGTTGGTCTAGGGCGCACAATGTCGAGCCCTACAAGGTCATTCTGCCCAACCGCCGCCACGCCTCCGCCTATCAACGCACAATTATGTATGCATTGCACAATATACCCATAACCGCAATGACAACCTGCCTATCGTTTCCGAAACGATTGCCACGTTCATTGAAAGCTGTCAGACCTAGGTACTGCATGCCATAACCGATCGTAACGATATACCCATAACCGCAATATTAACCTGCCTATCGTAAACGAAACCATTGCCACGTTGATTGAAAGCTGTCAGACCAAGGTACTGCACGCCATAACCGATCGTAACGATATACCCATAACCGCAATGTCATCTTGCCTATCGTTAACGAAACCATTGCCAAGTTCATTGAAAGCCGCCAGACTAAGGTACTGCATGCCATAACCGATCGTAACGTTATACCCATAACCACAATGTCAACCTGCCTATCATTAAAGAAACCATTGCCAAGTTCATTGAAAGCTGTGAGACCAAGGTACTGCATGGCATAACCGATCGTAACGATATACCCATAACCACAATGTCAACCTGCATATCGTTAACGAAACCATTGTCAAGTTCATTGGAAGCCGACAGACCAAGGTACAGCATGCCATAACCGATCGTAACGATATACCCATAACCGCAATGTCAACCTGCCTATCGTTAACGAAACCACTGACAAGTTCATTGAAAGCTGTCAGACCAAGGTACTGCATGCCATAACCGATCGTAACGATATACCCATAACCACAATGTCAACCTGCCTATCGTTAACGAAACTATTGCAAAGTTTATTGAAAGCTGACAGACCAAGGTACTGCATGTCATAACCGATCGTAACGATATACCCATAACCGCAATGTCAACCTGCCTATCGTTAACGAAACCATTGCCAAGTTCATTGAAAGCCGCCAGACCAAGGTATCGCATGCCATAACCGATCGTAACGATATACCCATAACCGCAATGTCAACCTGCCTATCGTTAACGAAACCACTGCCAAGTTCATTGAAAGATGTCAGACCAAGGTACTGCATGCCATAACAGATCGCAATGATATAAACATAACCGCAATGTCAACCTGTCTATCGTTAACGAAACCACTGCCAAGTTCATTGAAAGCTGTCAGACCAAGGTACTGCACGACATAACAGATCGCAATGATATAAACATAACCGCAATGTCAACCTGCCTATCGTTAACGAAACCATTGCCAAGTTCATTGAAAGCCGTCAGACCAAGGTACTGCATGTCATAACCGATCGTAACGATATACCCATAACCGCAATATCAACCTGCCTATCGTTAACGAAACCATTACCAAGTTCATTGAAAGCTGTGAGACCAAGGTACTGCATGCCATAACCGATCGTAACGATATACCCATAACCGCAATGTCAACCTGCATATCGTTAACGAAACCATTGCCAAGTTCATTGGAAGCCGCCAGACCAAGGTACAGCATGCCATAACCGATCGCAACGATATACCCATAACCGCAATGTCAACCTGCCTATCGTTAACGAAACCACTGCCAAGTTCATTGAAAGATGTCAGACCAAGGTACTGCATGCCATAACAGATCGCAATGATATAAACATAACCGCAATGTCAACCTGCCTATCGTTAACGAAACCATTGCCAAGTTCATTGAAAGCTGTCAGACCAAGGTACTGCATGTCATAACCGATCGCAACGATATACCCATAACCGCAATGTCAACCTGTCTATCGTTAACGAAACCACTGCCAAGTTCATTGAAAGATGTCAGACCAAGGTACTGCATGCCATAAGAGATCGCAATGATATAAACATAACCGCAATGTCAACCTGCCTATCGTTAACGAAACCATTGCCAAGTTCATTGAAAGCCGTCAGACCAAGGCACTTGCATGTCATAACCGATCGTAACGATATACCCATAACCGCAATATCAACCTGCCTATCGTTAACGAAACCATTGCCAAGTTCATTGAAAGCTGTGAGACCAAGGTACTGCATGCCATAACCGATCGTAACGATATACCCATAACCGCAATGTCAACCTGCATATCGTTAACGAAACCATTGCCAAGTTCATTGGAAGCCGCCAGACCAAGGTACAGCATGCCATAACCGATCGTAACGATATACCCATAACCGCAATGTCAACTTGCCTATCATTAACGAAACCATTGCCAAGTTCATTGAAAGCTGTCAGACCAAGATACTGCATGCCATAACCGATCGTAACGATATACCCATAACCGCAATGTCAACCTGTCTATCGTTAACGGAACCACTGCCAAGTTCATTGAAAGCTGTCAGACCAAGGTACTGCATGCCATAACAGATCGCAATGATATAAACATAACCGCAATGTCAACCTGCCTATCGTTAACGAAACCATTGCCAAGTTCATTGGAAGCCGCCAGACCGAGATACTGCATGGAATAACCGATCGTAATGATATACCCATAACCGCAATGTCAACCTGCATATCGTTAACGAAACCATTGCCATGTTCATTGAAAACTGACAGACGAAGGTACTGCATGCCATAACCGATCGTAACGATATACTCATAACCGCAATAAGTTCGCACCAACCTGTTGGTCTAGCGCCCGCTATGTCGAGCCCTACTAGGTCATTCTGTCCAACAGGTTGGAGCGAACGTATTAGTATGTATTAGACATCCGTCATGGTAGCACACAATAACAGGGAACTCGTACTCCGTGTACAAAGTCTAGCGCCGGAAGAACTGATTTCACGTAATGTAGGTAAATTGTTGGTGTATCAGGTCTGTTTGCATTTCGGTATCGATGTTGAAAACGATACGAAAAATAGATTTTTTTAGAGTACGTATGAAGTGTTGGTAACGTGTCCCGGAGATAATGTACCAAATGCAGTCATTGTGCTTTGTTGTTCACCAACTCGAACGCACTTTCCAGTTTGTTAACGACAACGATGGACAGTCTGTGTCAAAACTACTGATTGATTACTGATGCAGTCCGTTTACGGATCAGTTGTTTGTTGTTATTTCCGAAGTATGCCGAATTACGCTTTCGCGACGCGCGAACCGAATAACACTGGTACGTTGAACATTCTCTGCTTCCTCCACATCCATCTCAGACTCGTGAATTCTATAATGCCCATACGCTAGCGTTCTCTGACCGTCTTCCAGGATATATCGTTTATCATCGTACGGCGATAGCGAGAGTTTGACGATCTTGCGCGTGTACAGTTGGTGGTTTTCACTGCGGATAATCTGCGCCGACGTATATGTTTGACAGTTACTCGATTCCGATGACGAAAGCAAACACCGTTGTAATCAGCGTGCGTTAAACGGTTTTGTATTGCCACCCGCGGTACCCCTTTTGCTACACGCTTCTCATTTTTATCCCCGTCGTCTTGTAACACTAACAGTGAGTACGATTTTGCGCGCAACCCGACGAATTCTACAATAGGTTTTGCATGCGTCTCGTCCTTAAAAGTACCCAACCGTTTTTTATTTAGCACACTATAACACGGATGCGTCACGGGATATTCTGATGTATCGAAAAGATGAAGGTTTTCCTTAATGTCTGCGTAAACGTCATCAGTCCGTATATCATACAATAAAGAGTCCGTGTCTGTCATACACAATCGAACACGAGATCCATATTTCGCGATTATGTAATCGTAATGAAAACTGTACATCACATATTTACTAATGTCCAACACTGTGAACCCCACGTACAGCGGACGGTTGAGGTATACGGTTCTCTTTTTCATCATCACACCGACCAAGTCTTCGTTGTACACCTTTACGCGCACAAATCTTGGGCTTGCAGTCAGCTTTATCAGATCGCGTTCGTTGGACACCAAACGAAAATCTATCCGTTTTCGAACGTTTTCCAATGACTTTCCGTAAACAGCGTTAATCATCAGTTTAAAAAAATCCTTTTCAAAATCGTTCGCTGCGGCTTTCCGTTTTTCCGTATTGAAAACTATAAACGGCTTCATCCAAGCGCTCTGACGGAACGCCAACACGCGATTAACGGCTTTCAGTTCCATCCCGAGTTTTAGGTAAAGCTGCAACGTTCTGTAATGCACGATATAATTCTCCTTATCTTTCAGACTGGTGATGAGTTTTTCAACTGTACCGGTGGCAGACATTTTAAATTTCTTCAAGTAATTGAACCGTTTGCTGTAAGGCGACAATTCGTGTTCGTTGACTTTCCTGCGTTCCGGTGCCAGTGGATAGTCCGAATGCATATCATGTAAATTACGAGGATAACCAAGATCAACATCAAGAATATATCCGATTTCGTCTTCCACTCCAACTGTAGTCAAATCTAAAGCATCGATTTCTTTGCGTTGCATCCAACGGAATCCGGAATGAGGTAGCGGTTGTTCCATCGCTGTTCCGTACAGATTTGTACAGTCCAAGTAAAGAAGATAATTATTTTCGCGTTCCCGATTGTAGTCCGACACGTAAGGATTGTTGGCCTTGGCGTATCTATTAGATATCATCGCTATTCCGCCACGAACTCCGGTTTCTACGAACAGATGCATGTCGATATCCTTCAACAGTTCGAGTTGAATTCCAGTCATTTTCATCATAGCGTTCCAAGCTAGTCCCGGCGCGGAGTACACGTTACACGGATCTATCCCGTAGTACTGCAGATTTGTGTTGCGAAAATTTTCGAACACGTCAGCCAAAAGCAATACATCAGTTTTCAAATAGAGGTTATGGTAGTCCCCTAACGTTTGTATTCCAAAACTTGTCCAAATGTTTTGCGCATGAGTGTAGTCTTCGTCGGATAAGTATGTCTCGGCTAATTCGTTGTAAAAGTGTTCCTGTGCGGGCAGAGACGTGTCCTCGAACTTACTTTCGTCTGTCACATACGCATACGGGTAGACCCCCTTTCTAAGTAATAAATCGATACTATTTTCATTTCCACTGGTTTGCATGCACTGGTGTAAAATTTTAAAATTTTCTTTCCGCAAATTTTTTACCAGCTTCTCTAACGACGTGTTCATGAACTGCACGGAATCGAGAAACCGCAAGGGGCCGAGTGACACGGACACGTAACGCTCGCTGGTCGTAGCGATACATTTAATGTCTTCACGCTTGAATTTTCCGAAAGCCTGCACCAGATGGTGACAATCGTAGCCTCGCAAGTTGTGAAAGAACACGGGAACGTGTTGCGGTACCTTGTAGTTCAAATTACAAGTGTTATGCGCGGCTCCCAAATACTCGCCCGTCACATGATCATGGTTTCGCACTTTGTCCCCTTCGTGCTCGAGACACTTCTTACATAGATGACATATGGTAGCGTTTTGAAACTCGCGCTCGGCTTCTTCAGTCATGCGAATGGGTTTGTTAAAATCACGTTCGAGCTGACTAATGTCTTCCAACAGAGTTTGAAGAAACGTCTCCACAACGTCTTTACCGCGATACAAAACCGGTTCTTTAACAGTTTTTCCGGTCCAATCAACGATTACATAACAAAAACTACATGACACGTGATGCGCGTTGTCGAGCGAGTGCGATCTATCGTTTTTGTGCTCACAACCATGCACGGGAAGAAGGAAGGATTCAAAATCTGCATACACCGTGTAAGGTACTCTGTGGCACTTTGTGTAATCCTTAAAATACATATTACTATATTTTCCACTCGGTAATTTGACTTTTTGCGCTCCGTACGGTGTGCAGAGTACCTCGTGATCCTCAAGTCGTTTTTGTGAATTTTTAGGATCTGTATTATCTCGGAAACGTTGTAAGCAATAGTTGCAGTAGAACGAAGTGGTCTTACTTTTAGTTAAAGTATACAACAAGCGTGACATGTTTCTAATAAGACAATAATGTTTAACACCTTCATTGCTGACTAGCAGTAGAAGATTCACGTGCGTTCTACCTTTGTTCTTGGTTATCCGTATGGGGTACACTTCGTCTTTTCTGTAATCGAACTCATTAATTTCTCTTTCGTAACCGAACACGTTCACAGAAATATTCACATTTAATTTTTCAAATTTGTTAATTTGATTCACCGGTACCGGATAAACTATCCCTTCCATATTCAACTCGTTTTCATACTGTCTGTAATGATCCAAACGGTGCGGGTTAGAAGCGATCGGATGTAAACCGGCTAGAACGGACCAGAGGAAGCATTTCTCATCCAATAGATTCTGCACGTTTACTAATGCTTTCTTAAGTAATAATTTTTTCGGAGTGGGTACGAAACTTGATCCTGCCAAAGGACGCTACTTTACCAAATGTACTTCAACGGCTACGATACCGTTTACGACCCATCCGCTACCTTCACGAGTAAACTTTGATACCGAATCCAGCACTTTTTCGATACACTCCCTATATTGTTCGTACACGTCTTCCGCGTCCGAAGGTAAAACGAGCTGCGTACGCGAACGAAACACTCCCGTCTGCTCCAGCTCACGTTCTGCTATTAATTTTTTGAACAAGACGCGCACGACCAAGTACCACTTGTAACTTTCCCCCATATCGCGTGATTCCGCGAGAACGTCTTCTGGAATAACCTCCACCATTCTCTTCAATAACACGGATACCGTGTCTACTCCGTCTTGAAAATCATCGTACTTTATTGTTTTTACACTCCCATTGAGAGCAATGGTACGAGTGGCGTATACTGTCATGATTTTACGATCACTTTAACACTTTATATCACACAAAGTAAATTAGAATAACAATTTGTAACACACAATTTGTAGCGCACCAGTGTTCAGCAACATGAACGACTTGTAACTGAGACGCTGTTGCGAAGTTCACAGGTTATATAGTGCGAGCGTCGATGCGCGCGCAACTGTACTAAAAAGCCGTTATGCGCATGCGCAAATAATTCTAATGCGTATGCGCAGATGACTGAAAAAAGAGATGACTTACATAATAAAGGTACGCTTAGGCCAACGATATGATCTTTAACGTATCCTTGTTTCTTGATTATGAAAGAACATTCGTCTATCTCCCCATAATACATATCGTTATACATCAGAAGAGTACGACCTGTGTAGGTGTGTATCGCTGCGTTTATTTTCGTTAGCGTGCGAACGTCGAGCGTTGTGATCGGTGTGTGGATATCCTTTCACCGGCTGCAGACTGTGTATATCCAACATGTAAATGTATTTGACTATAAACAGCGTTATTTCTTCGGTCCGCGTTCTCTAGTACATTGTCGTAACGTTAACGGAAAGAACGTAAGCCAAACCGTTAATAAAAGTGGACACCCGCCGCCGTCCGAACGCTTCGACTCGAGTTCCAGTGTCCACGAAAAGTTATCGTGCACCATATACACATGTCTGTTAATTATTAAAAATTGATTAACTCTCATTAGTCGACATAAATCCGTCGTCGTCCGGATGGTGACTTTTGTCGTTCGTCGTCGTCGTCGTCGTCATAGTTGATGATGAGGTTATCCCGCTGCTCGGTTTTCCTTCATGTGGTGAGGTTAAACTGAATTTTATCGGTGACATCGGTTAGGTTTGTTAGGTTCATCCAGTATTTTTTTCACCGTTGTCGGTGAGGTTAAGCTGTGGTGAAGTCGGTTAGGTTATCATCGACGACGTCTGGGCGGCGGCCGGGCGGCGCCTAAAGCCAGATCACATTTTTTTTTTTTTGCCGCCGCCGCCCGGCCGCCGCCCAGACGTCGTCGATGATAACCTAACCGACTTCACCACAGCTTAACCTCACCGACAACGGTGAAAAAAATACTGGATGAACCTAACAAACCTAACCGATGTCACCGATAAAATTCAGTTTAACCTCACCACATGAAGGAAAACCGAGCAGCGGGATAACCTCATCATCAACTATGACGACGACGACGACGACGAACGACAAAAGTCACCATCCGGACGACGACGGATTTATGTCGACTAATGAGAGTTAATCAATTTTTAATAATTAACAGACATGTGTATATGGTGCACGATAACTTTTCGTGGACACTGGAACTCGAGTCGAAGCGTTCGGACGGCGGCGGGTGTCCACTTTTATTAACGGTTTGGCTTACGTTCTTTCCGTTAACGTTACGACAATGTACTAGAGAACGCGGACCGAAGAAATAACGCTGTTTATAGTCAAATACATTTACATGTTGGATATACACAGTCTGCAGCCGGTGAAAGGATATCCACACACCGATCACAACGCTCGACGTTCGCACGCTAACGAAAATAAACGCAGCGATACACACCTACACAGGTCGTACTCTTCTGATGTATAACGATATGTATTATGGGGAGATAGACGAATGTTCTTTCATAATCAAGAAACAAGGATACGTTAAAGATCATATCGTTGGCCTAAGCGTACCTTTATTATGTAAGTCATCTCTTTTTTCAGTCATCTGCGCATACGCATTAGAATTATTTGCGCATGCGCATAACGGCTTTTTAGTACAGTTGCGCGCGCATCGACGCTCGCACTATATAACCTGTGAACTTCGCAACAGCGTCTCAGTTACAAGTCGTTCATGTTGCTGAACACTGGTGCGCTACAAATTGTGTGTTACAAATTGTTATTCTAATTTACTTTGTGTGATATAAAGTGTTAAAGTGATCGTAAAATCATGACAGTATACGCCACTCGTACCATTGCTCTCAATGGGAGTGTAAAAACAATAAAGTACGATGATTTTCAAGACGGAGTAGACACGGTATCCGTGTTATTGAAGAGAATGGTGGAGGTTATTCCAGAAGACGTTCTCGCGGAATCACGCGATATGGGGGAAAGTTACAAGTGGTACTTGGTCGTGCGCGTCTTGTTCAAAAAATTAATAGCAGAACGTGAGCTGGAGCAGACGGGAGTGTTTCGTTCGCGTACGCAGCTCGTTTTACCTTCGGACGCGGAAGACGTGTACGAACAATATAGGGAGTGTATCGAAAAAGTGCTGGATTCGGTATCAAAGTTTACTCGTGAAGGTAGCGGATGGGTCGTAAACGGTATCGTAGCCGTTGAAGTACATTTGGTAAAGTAGCGTCCTTTGGCAGGATCAAGTTTCGTACCCACTCCGAAAAAATTATTACTTAAGAAAGCATTAGTAAACGTGCAGAATCTATTGGATGAGAAATGCTTCCTCTGGTCCATTCTAGCCGGTTTACATCCGATCGCTTCTAACCCGCACCGTTTGGATCATTACAGACAGTATGAAAACGAGTTGAATATGGAAGGGATAGTTTATCCGGTACCGGTGAATCAAATTAACAAATTTGAAAAATTAAATGTGAATATTTCTGTGAACGTGTTCGGTTACGAAAGAGAAATTAATGAGTTCGATTACAGAAAAGACGAAGTGTACCCCATACGGATAACCAAGAACAAAGGTAGAACGCACGTGAATCTTCTACTGCTAGTCAGCAATGAAGGTGTTAAACATTATTGTCTTATTAGAAACATGTCACGCTTGTTGTATACTTTAACTAAAAGTAAGACCACTTCGTTCTACTGCAACTATTGCTTACAACGTTTCCGAGATAATACAGATCCTAAAAATTCACAAAAACGACTTGAGGATCACGAGGTACTCTGCACACCGTACGGAGCGCAAAAAGTCAAATTACCGAGTGGAAAATATAGTAATATGTATTTTAAGGATTACACAAAGTGCCACAGAGTACCTTACACGGTGTATGCAGATTTTGAATCCTTCCTTCTTCCCGTGCATGGTTGTGAGCACAAAAACGATAGATCGCACTCGCTCGACAACGCGCATCACGTGTCATGTAGTTTTTGTTATGTAATCGTTGATTGGACCGGAAAAACTGTTAAAGAACCGGTTTTGTATCGCGGTAAAGACGTTGTGGAGACGTTTCTTCAAACTCTGTTGGAAGACATTAGTCAGCTCGAACGTGATTTTAACAAACCCATTCGCATGACTGAAGAAGCCGAGCGCGAGTTTCAAAACGCTACCATATGTCATCTATGTAAGAAGTGTCTCGAGCACGAAGGGGACAAAGTGCGAAACCATGATCATGTGACGGGCGAGTATTTGGGAGCCGCGCATAACACTTGTAATTTGAACTACAAAGTACCGCAACACGTTCCCGTGTTCTTTCACAACTTGCGAGGCTACGATTGTCACCATCTGGTGCAGGCTTTCGGAAAATTCAAGCGTGAAGACATTAAATGTATCGCTACGACCAGCGAGCGTTACGTGTCCGTGTCACTCGGCCCCTTGCGGTTTCTCGATTCCGTGCAGTTCATGAACACGTCGTTAGAGAAGCTGGTAAAAAATTTGCGGAAAGAAAATTTTAAAATTTTACACCAGTGCATGCAAACCAGTGGAAATGAAAATAGTATCGATTTATTACTTAGAAAGGGGGTCTACCCGTATGCGTATGTGACAGACGAAAGTAAGTTCGAGGACACGTCTCTGCCCGCACAGGAACACTTTTACAACGAATTAGCCGAGACATACTTATCCGACGAAGACTACACTCATGCGCAAAACATTTGGACAAGTTTTGGAATACAAACGTTAGGGGACTACCATAACCTCTATTTGAAAACTGATGTATTGCTTTTGGCTGACGTGTTCGAAAATTTTCGCAACACAAGTCTGCAGTACTACGGGATAGATCCGTGTAACGTGTACTCCGCGCCGGGACTAGCTTGGAACGCTATGATGAAAATGACTGGAATTCAACTCGAACTGTTGAAGGATATCGACATGCATCTGTTCGTAGAAACCGGAGTTCGTGGCGGAATAGCGATGATATCTAATAGATACGCCAAGGCCAACAATTCTTACGTGTCGGACTACAATCGGGAACGCGAAAATAATTATCTTCTTTACTTGGACTGTACAAATCTGTACGGAACAGCGATGGAACAACCGCTACCTCATTCCGGATTCCGTTGGATGCAACGCAAAGAAATCGATGCTTTAGATTTGACTACAGTTGGAGTGGAAGACGAAATCGGATATATTCTTGATGTTGATCTTGGTTATCCTCGTAATTTACATGATATGCATTCGGACTATCCACTGGCACCGGAACGCAGGAAAGTCAACGAACACGAATTGTCGCCTTACAGCAAACGGTTCAATTACTTGAAGAAATTTAAAATGTCTGCCACCGGTACAGTTGAAAAACTCATCACCAGTCTGAAAGATAAGGAGAATTATATCGTGCATTACAGAACGTTGCAGCTTTACCTAAAACTCGGGATGGAACTGAAAGCCGTTAATCGCGTGTTGGCGTTCCGTCAGAGCGCTTGGATGAAGCCGTTTATAGTTTTCAATACGGAAAAACGGAAAGCCGCAGCGAACGATTTTGAAAAGGATTTTTTTAAACTGATGATTAACGCTGTTTACGGAAAGTCATTGGAAAACGTTCGAAAACGGATAGATTTTCGTTTGGTGTCCAACGAACGCGATCTGATAAAGCTGACTGCAAGCCCAAGATTTGTGCGCGTAAAGGTGTACAACGAAGACTTGGTCGGTGTGATGATGAAAAAGAGAACCGTATACCTCAACCGTCCGCTGTACGTGGGGTTCACAGTGTTGGACATTAGTAAATATGTGATGTACAGTTTTCATTACGATTACATAATCGCGAAATATGGATCTCGTGTTCGATTGTGTATGACAGACACGGACTCTTTATTGTATGATATACGGACTGATGACGTTTACGCAGACATTAAGGAAAACCTTCATCTTTTCGATACATCAGAATATCCCGTGACGCATCCGTGTTATAGTGTGCTAAATAAAAAACGGTTGGGTACTTTTAAGGACGAGACGCATGCAAAACCTATTGTAGAATTCGTCGGGTTGCGCGCAAAATCGTACTCACTGTTAGTGTTACAAGACGACGGGGATAAAAATGAGAAGCGTGTAGCAAAAGGGGTACCGCGGGTGGCAATACAAAACCGTTTAACGCACGCTGATTACAAACGGTGTTTGCTTTCGTCATCGGAATCGAGTAACTGTCAAACATATACGTCGGCGCAGATTATCCGCAGTGAAAACCACCAACTGTACACGCGCAAGATCGTCAAACTCTCGCTATCGCCGTACGATGATAAACGATATATCCTGGAAGACGGTCAGAGAACGCTAGCGTATGGGCATTATAGAATTCACGAGTCCGAGATGGATGTGGAGGAAGCAGAGAATGTTCAACGTACCAGTGTTATTCGGTTCGCGCGTCGCGAAAGCGTAATTCGGCATACTTCGGAAATAACAACAAACAACTGATCCGTAAACGGACTGCATCAGTAATCAATCAGTAGTTTTGACACAGACTGTCCATCGTTGTCGTTAACAAACTGGAAAGTGCGTTCGAGTTGGTGAACAACAAAGCACAATGACTGCATTTGGTACATTATCTCCGGGACACGTTACCAACACTTCATACGTACTCTAAAAAAATCTATTTTTCGTATCGTTTTCAACATCGATACCGAAATGCAAACAGACCTGATACACCAACAATTTACCTACATTACGTGAAATCAGTTCTTCCGGCGCTAGACTTTGTACACGGAGTACGAGTTCCCTGTTATTGTGTGCTACCATGACGGATGTCTAATACATACTAATACGTTCGCTCCAACCTGTTGGACAGAATGACCTAGTAGGGCTCGACATAGCGGGCGCTAGACCAACAGGTTGGTGCGAACTTATTGCGGTTATGAGTATATCGTTACGATCGGTTATGGCATGCAGTACCTTCGTCTGTCAGTTTTCAATGAACATGGCAATGGTTTCGTTAACGATATGCAGGTTGACATTGCGGTTATGGGTATATCATTACGATCGGTTATTCCATGCAGTATCTAGGTCTGGCGGCTTCCAATGAACTTGGCAATGGTTTCGTTAACGATAGGCAGGTTGACATTGCGGTTATGTTTATATTATTGCGATCTGTTATGGCATGCAGTACCTTGGTCTGACAGCTTTCAATGAACTTGGCAGTGGTTCCGTTAACGATAGACAGGTTGACATTGCGGTTATGGGTATATCGTTACGATCGGTTATGGCATGCAGTATCTTGGTCTGACAGCTTTCAATGAACTTGGCAATGGTTTCGTTAATGATAGGCAAGTTGACATTGCGGTTATGGGTATATCGTTACGATCGGTTATGGCATGCTGTACCTTGGTCTGGCGGCTTCCAATGAACTTGGCAATGGTTTCGTTAACGATATGCAGGTTGACATTGCGGTTATGGGTATATCGTTACGATCGGTTATGGCATGCAGTACCTTGGTCTCACAGCTTTCAATGAACTTGGCAATGGTTTCGTTAACGATAGGCAGGTTGATATTGCGGTTATGGGTATATCGTTACGATCGGTTATGACATGCAGTGCCTTGGTCTGACGGCTTTCAATGAACTTGGCAATGGTTTCGTTAACGATAGGCAGGTTGACATTGCGGTTATGTTTATATCATTGCGATCTGTTATGGCATGCAGTACCTTGGTCTGACATCTTTCAATGAACTTGGCAGTGGTTTCGTTAACGATAGACAGGTTGACATTGCGGTTATGGGTATATCGTTGCGATCGGTTATGACATGCAGTACCTTGGTCTGACAGCTTTCAATGAACTTGGCAATGGTTTCGTTAACGATAGGCAGGTTGACATTGCGGTTATGTTTATATCATTGCGATCTGTTATGGCATGCAGTACCTTGGTCTGACATCTTTCAATGAACTTGGCAGTGGTTTCGTTAACGATAGGCAGGTTGACATTGCGGTTATGGGTATATCGTTGCGATCGGTTATGGCATGCTGTACCTTGGTCTGGCGGCTTCCAATGAACTTGGCAATGGTTTCGTTAACGATATGCAGGTTGACATTGCGGTTATGGGTATATCGTTACGATCGGTTATGGCATGCAGTACCTTGGTCTCACAGCTTTCAATGAACTTGGTAATGGTTTCGTTAACGATAGGCAGGTTGATATTGCGGTTATGGGTATATCGTTACGATCGGTTATGACATGCAGTACCTTGGTCTGACGGCTTTCAATGAACTTGGCAATGGTTTCGTTAACGATAGACAGGTTGACATTGCGGTTATGTTTATATCATTGCGATCGGTTATGTCATGCAGTACCTTGGTCTGACATCTTTCAATGAACTTGGCAGTGGTTTCGTTAACGATAGTCAGGTTGACATTGCGGTTATGGGTACATCGTTACGATCGGTTATGGCATGCGGTACCTTGGTCTGGCGGCTTTCAATGAACTTGGCAATGGTTTCGTTAACGATAGGCAATTTGACATTGCGGTTATGGGTATATCGTTACGATCGGTTATGACATGCAGTACCTTGGTCTGTCAGCTTTCAATAAACTTTGCAATAGTTTCGTTAACGATAGGCAGGTTGACATTGTGGTTATGGGTATATCGTTACGATCGGTTATGGCATGCAGTACCTTGGTCTGACAGCTTTCAATGAACTTGTCAGTGGTTTCGTTAACGATAGGCAGGTTGACATTGCGGTTATGGGTATATCGTTACGATCGGTTATGGCATGCTGTACCTTGGTCTGTCGGCTTCCAATGAACTTGACAATGGTTTCGTTAACGATATGCAGGTTGACATTGTGGTTATGGGTATATCGTTACGATCGGTTATGCCATGCAGTACCTTGGTCTCACAGCTTTCAATGAACTTGGCAATGGTTTCTTTAATGATAGGCAGGTTGATATTGCGGTTATGGGTATATCATTACGATCGGTTATGACATGCAGTACCTTGGTCTGGTGGCTTTCAATGAACTTGGCAATGGTTTCGTTAATGATAGGCAGGTTGACATTGCGGTTATGTGTATATCATTACGATCGGTTATGGCATGCAGTACTTTGGTCTGACAGCTTTCAATGAACTTGGCAATGGTTTCGTTAACGATAGACAGGTTGACATTGTGGTTATGGGTATAACGTTACGATCGGTTATGGCATGCAGTACCTTAGTCTGGCGGCTTTCAATGAACTTGGCAATGGTTTCGTTAACGATAGGCAAGATGACATTGCGGTTATGGGTATATCGTTACGATCGGTTATGGCGTGCAGTACCTAGGTCTGACAGCTTTCAATCAACGTGGCAATGGTTTCGTTTACGATAGGCAGGTTAATATTGCGGTTATGGGTATATCGTTACGATCGGTTATGGCATGCAGTACCTAGGTCTGACAGCTTTCAATGAACGTGGCAATCGTTTCGGAAACGATAGGCAGGTTGTCATTGCGGTTATGGGTATATTGTGCAATGCATACATAATTGTGCGTTGATAGGCGGAGGCGTGGCGGCGGTTGGGCAGAATGACCTTGTAGGGCTCGACATTGTGCGCCCTAGACCAACAGGTTGGTGCGAACGTATTAGTATGTATTAGGCATCCGTCATGGCAGCACACAATAACAGGGAACGTGTACTCCGTTTACAAAGTCTAGTGCCGGAAGAACTGATTTCACAGCAAATACATAGTCGCGCTTACCAGCTGTTAATAAAAGGACAAGATCGTTTCGACTAATGCACGAAATAAACCAGTAAAAAATTGTTTAAAAATCTATGCTGCTGCTGTGACGGAAGTATTTATAATTAATAGATATCTCACTACTACCTCTCCCACAATCTCGTATACCTCAGTGTTTCGACAGTACGCGTCGAGAACGGACGCATGGAGCTATTAACTTCGTACGAGTACAGACGTTGTAGTGACTTAAAGCACGTAGTACTGTACCCTGTAAAACGTTTTGTATACAACGTTTTGACACAAAAATTTGTTGCACTGATCCGTGAGGGGGAGACAAGATACAAAGTAAACGTTCCGAAGAACGGGGAGGGGATAATAATAAGACGTTTCCCCTCCAAGGTTACGGGTATTAAGAAAATAAAATACGTGAAAATTGATTACATTTTTTAATAAAAAAAAAATGATAACATTATTGTTTAGCGCTTACGTAAAAATAACAGTCGTCGCCTTTCAATCGATCACATCATCTGTATAAAAATAAATTAGCATCGACGACATTTCAAACAAGCACATGTGCTGTCTAGACGTATAAAAAATAACCGACTCCCCTCTTCCCCACCTACCCATCGAACCGTGAGAAATCAGCTCGTATCCTGTTCACACGGTTAAAAATAAACGCTTACTGTGCGTTGAGTGGTTCCCCCTCTCCGGATTTTCCACCTCCACAACTACCTCCCTATTTATTCGCTGTGCACGAGCGTTATTCGTTCATTCGTTGAGAGACGCGCGAGAAATTATAAATTCTTTTATTTTAAAATGGTATCATTCACTGAAAAGTTTGCAACTATTAGCGCAATTGAGTATAAAAAAAATTAAGGAATTGATAATCGTCGTAAAATATCCAATAGAAGAAATGCAGAATATAGACGCAAAGTACGGGAAAGTTGTACTCGTCACTCTCCAAGATTACAGAGACCCTAAACTAAAATATCGTGTATATCTACCAAAGAGATACGCAGGCGTTTTCGAAGATGAGAAATTAAAAAATTTAGTACCGTGTTCGCTGCAACTAATTTATCGTGGAGAAAAGGATAGAGCTTACATAGTAGAAATTGTACAGTAGGACCGAATGGTCATCTTCATTTGTCTAATGTGATTTACACATATTTCATTTGATTTTATTGTAATTCTACACAATTGTGTATGCGTTTACATAATGTTATAATATAATGTGCTTACACATAATTCATTTGATATAATTGTATACAATTGTATTTTTTTAATTTTCACTACTGTGTGTGTTTATTTCATTTTTTTTTGTACAAATTTGTCATGTCATAATGCACTTGTAATTAGTTTTACTTAGTTGTATTTCGTATACAATTGACATATTGCACATGTTTACATTTTGAAATTTTCACTACTGTGCGGTTTACATATTATGTATTTTAAATTGTAATATATTTTGATTACATATATTTTAATTATTTGTAATTAAACAGTATTGCTTTTTTTTAATTGACACTACTGTGTGTGTTTATTTAATTTTTTTTACATATTTGTCATGTCATAGTGCACTTGTAATTAGTTTTACTTAGATGTAATTCGTATACAATTGTCATATTGCACATATTTACATTTTGTAATTTTCACTACTGTGTGCGTTTACATATTTTGTATTTTAATTACATGTATTTTAATTATTTGTAATTAAACAGTATTGCTTTAACATTTTTATTGTTTTTAATTTCAAAATTCCTTTGAACATAACTTATATACATATTCATAACTCAATATACAAGCTAGAACGTGTTACATAGAACTAATTTAAAAAATCAATTTTATTAAACAATAATTGCATGATTATAAGGATGGTCTGTCAGCATTCTGTTGTAAAAAAAAAAATAACTCCACATGTGAAAATCACAGTGGGAGCCGATACCCGCCGCCGACAACATGGACGACGACCACTCCTGGCGGGCATCAAGCCACGACCAGGCCGCCGCCGGACGGCGAACGGCGAACGGCGTTCAAGTTTTAATACAGTTCACAAGTTGACAACAATGCAATACACGTCACTCAGGCTATTCATACCGATGATAGACCGCCCCGACAACATGCACAAATACACCTACCAATCTACGTCCAGGCGGCGGCCCTGGCGGTGACCTGGCTGCCGCCGGACGGCGACCAGACCGCCGCCCAGCGACGATGACGACGTCAACGACGACGTCAACGGCGAACGGCGAACGGCGAACGGCGAACAGCGAACCGCGAACAGCGAACAGCGAACGGTGAACTGCGAACCGCGAACGGTGAACTGCGAACCGCGAACGGTGAACTGCAAACCGCGAACGTAGCCAGTGACGTCACGATGACACCAGAGATACCTGACATTGGCCAGTGACGTCACGATGACGTCAGAGCTAGCTGTTTTAGAATCCCCCCCGGATGTAGGGGGGGTACTGGAACATGATGACGTCATTGTGTTTCAGTATCGCCGACGACGTCAACGGCGAACGGCGAACGGCGAACGGCGAACGGCGAACAGCGAACCGCGAACAGCGAACAGCGAACGGTGAACTGCGAACCGCGAACGGTGAACTGCGAAACGCGAACGGTGAACTGCGAACCGCGAACGGTGAACTGCAAACCGCGAACGTAGCCAGTGACGTCACGATGACACCAGAGATACCTGACATAGGCCAGTGACGTCACGATGACGTCAGAGCTAGCTGTTTTAGAATCCCCCCCGGATATAGGGGGGTACTGGAACATGATGACGTCATTGTGTTTCAGTATCCCCCCTCCCTCACTACTAATATACAAATCACTGATGGGCTGAATATTACAAAGCTCCTTAATTTTATCAAACATATCTTAGAATTAAAGGAACTGCAACAGCTAAGAGATAACCAGATTTTGCAAGTTATTTTACCTAAGTGTAGATCTCCATTAAAAGATAGAGTGTTAGAATCCCTAAGGTATAATCAATCGGTAGAAGAACTTCATACCACACTAATAAGACATTTCATTCCCACCGGTATTTACGAAGAATTGAAGCGAAACTTAGTACTTCGTGCACAAGGTACATACGAGAGACTAGCTCATTATATTTCTGAAGTAAGAGAATCTGCTTTATTGTTACAAGTTAAATGGAGCGAACAACAGTTAGTAGACAATATCATAGTAAGACTATCCCCCGAGGAGCGATCTCGACTAGCACTCGTCAAGCCACCTACAACTTTTACGGAACTAGAACTATGTTGTATACATTCGTCCGACGTCTGGTATTCTGACCAGAATAGAAGTGTTTCTATGTCCCAGAGTCAACAAAGAAATTCTTTCCAAACTAGACCTATTGGAAATGATACCCGAAACTACCGCGATAAGCGATTCGTAAGTACACATAAAACCCAAAACTATCCCCATGTTTCATACTCTAAACCAAAATCCCGACAACCTACGAGCGAAGTAAGTGAGGAAAGAAGATGTTATAACTGTGGAAAGGCCGGACATATTAGCAAGTTATGTAAACAAAAGCGTTATCTACAGAAAACCGACCAATCAAAAAATGTGTGAAGCTGGAAGACCGAAAATCCTACGTCTTCCGAAGCATCAGAAGGAAAGGTAACAACAATACTAAGCGTCAAATAAAGATGAGTAAAAATAAACGCAGAGATCCTTATTTAACAAAGTTTATCGAGAAGTGCAACTCTATTGGTGCATGTAAAACAAGTATATGCCAACTACCCTATGTACAGATAGACCTTGGAGCAACGAAAACCCTTGGTTTAATTGATTCAGGATCTACCCGTAGTATAATTAGTAAACAGTTAGCCACCTTATTAGCTAATCATAAACTGATTAAACGTAGCCAAATGGTGAACATAAAGTGTACCACCGCAAATAAACAAAACCTAAAGATATCTCACAGTATTACGGTGAAATTAAAAATTCAGAATTTTACTTGGTACATTCCCCTACTAGTAGCTGAAGAGTTAGGACAGAACTTAATATTAGGCGCGGATTTTATAAGAAAAACTGCTTTAATCCTTGATATATATGCAAAACAATATTTTTTCAGATTTGATCGTACTCAAAAATATCAGTTCGACTCCGAATTAAGTAACGACACTGTTAGTGAAACCGCAAATATTCATTCAGAGCCTAATGAATCGAGTCTAAGTCATTTAAAAGGAAATGAGAGACTAAGAATCCAAAAGTTAATAAAAGATTTTTCTGCTGTACTCACCCCCAAGTTAGGATTAACTCATTTAATTGAATATAAAATAAATCTTAGTGACAACAAAGTAATACGACTCCACCCATACAAACTATCTCCGCCCAAGATGGAAATCATGAGAAACCACATTAACAAACTCCTTGATCAGCACGTCATTGAACCATCAACGTCTCCATATTCATCGCCTGCATTCCTAGTACCAAAAGGAACTGACAAACATAGACTAGTCGTGGATTATAGACAACTAAATAAGAGTATAGAATTTGAATCGATACCACTGCCAGACATACACAGTGCGTTTCACTATTTTACAAAAGCGAAAATCTTCACCATAATGGATCTTAACCAAGCATTCCATCAAATTCCACTAGCTGAGGAATCAAAACATTTAACTGCTTTTGCTGTCCCATTTAATCTATATCAATTTACGAGAGTACCATTCGGTATATCACAAGGAAGTTCAGTATGCAGCCGACTGTTAGAAAAAATTTTCCATGATGTTAAATTTAAATTTGTATATCATTATCTCGACGATATAGTAGTATATAGTGAGTCAATGGATCAACATATTGATCACTTGCGTGAAGTATTATCCCGGTTAAAGAAAGCCGGACTGACCGTAAACCCTAGTAAAGTTAATTTCGCAGTGAAACAATTCTCATTTTTAGGTCACATAGTATCAGCCGAAGGTAAGGTTACCATCGATCCCGAACGTACACGCGCAATCCGAGAATTTTTACCTCCCAGAGAAGTCAAAGGTATAGCTAGATTTTTAGGTATGATTAATTATTTTCATAAGTATATACCCCACTTAGCAGATATAGCAGCCCCATTGAATGCCTTAAGAAAGAAAGGAACGAAATTCGAGTGGACTACTCTACATCAAGAAGCGTTTGAAACACTTAAAGAAAGTATTATATCCCCACCTGTATTGCAGTTAGCGGATTTCAGTAAACCATTTATCGTACAGACCGATAGTTCAAGTGTAGCATTAGGAGCCGTAATATACCAGGAAATAAATAATACTAGACTCCCGATCAGTTATGCATCCCGGACACTGACCGAACAAGAAAGGAAGTTCTCAGCCTATGAACTTGAATGTTTAGCCGTAGTATTTGCTTTTGATAAATTCAAACCATTTTTGGAACACAAAGAATTTCTACTAGAAACCGATAATCAAGCTTTATCATGGTTATTAAATCACCCAAAGCAATTAGGTCGTATAGGACGATGGGTGTTAAGATTAAATTGCTACAAGTTCAAAGTGCAACATATACGTGGAACTCAAAATGTAGTGGCCGATACTCTATCCCGCATGTTCCAACTACCCAATACAAGATCTGGAGAAGACAATATTGAAACCACTATCGTTAATACACTAATTACTAACTTTCCCCTTGCATTTAAGGATATAGCATATCACCAACAACAAGATCCGAAATTGTGTAAAATAATCGAACAAATAGAAAAAGGAAATAACTCTGATAAATATATCTTGAGTAAAAGAGTACTTTGTTTTAAGAAGGCAAACGGAAAATTACTAAGAATAATCGCCCCGGAAATAATCAAACCCATGTTATTGGAGTACTATCATTCATCTACTATTGGAGCTCATATGGGAATTAGGAAAACGATACATCGTATTCGCAAGGAATACCACTGGGAAAACATGAATAGTGAAATAAAAAAGTTCGTGAAAGAATGCGAAATTTGTGCGCTGAGCAAACCAGCAAGAACCAGTCAAGTCGGAAAATTAATCTCCGAAATACCTACTACTCCCTTCTCGAAAATATACATCGACTATTCTGGACCTTATCCCCGCTCTAAATCCGGAAATACTATGCTGTTAATTTGTGTAGACTCATTCACTAAATTCGTGTGGATGTATCCTATGCGTCGTGCATTAGCATCTACGACAATTAAAATTCTACAAGAACAACTATTTAAAGACTATGGCACACCTTTAAGCTTAATATCTGACAATGGACCCCAGTTTAAATCGAAAGAATTTAATGACATGTGTTTTAAATTAGGTATAAATCATATTACCGTGACCGAGTACAGACCGCAAGGAAATATAGCAGAAAGATACTTGCGTAACTTAAAATCAGCATTAATATCTTATCATGCTAAAGACCAGACAACCTGGGATCAAAATATTTCGTGGATACAATTTGCATTCAATTCAGCGTATCATGAAGGTCATAAATCAACACCATTTGATTTACTGTACAAGTACAAACCCAACCATCCTTTAACCACGAAGTGGAAAATCAATGAGTTATTACCCTGCGACGTGAATGGGAATAACATACGAAAAATATGGAACGAAGCTCGTGCAAATCTGAGAGCTAATTTACAGAAATCAAGGAAGTATCATGAGAATAATAATAAGCTAATAAAGTATAAAATAGGTGATTTAGTCATGTATAAAACTCATCCTATGAGTAAAGCAGTTGATAGGATCACTTCGAAACTATCTTATCGATGGTGTGGCCCCTACCAAATTCGTAAGTTCATCACCCCCGTTACTGTAGCTCTGTATGAACCCAATACAGAAAATTACGTTCGCAGAAGTCATTTGTCTCAAATAAAAAAATGTTTTTCGTGTCAAGATACAGAAGGAAGACTACGAGAAAGATAGAAAACCTAGAATACTATCTAAGTATTAAGAATAAAATATGTTGTATAGACTTATACCGAAATAGGATAAGATTGTGTAACATCCTATACTATAGGTAACTATAAACTCAAAACCCCCTCGTACGAATACAAGCGAGGCCTGATCAACCTTAGCTAATGTCCTGCGAGAATGGTATTATACATGAGAAATCTGATGACAAGTATAATGAAGATGAAGAGAAAGAAAGAAAGAAAAATAATCTTTAGCGCTGTAAACTAAAAGTAATTCTATTGTTCTTACAATACGGTATTATTATTAGTAAAATACTCATGAGTATAACTCCGTAAAAACGAGTGAGCAATTCAAGAAAAAAACCGGTAGTAGATATAAGAACTAAAATAAGGTAGATTTACGTTTTGTGTATTTTATATAGTAGATGTAGTAGAATTTACATGTGACATAAGTATAAGATAATCGATTGATGAATAGAAATAAGCTGAGAGAGAGAAATTTCAGTATGAAATATAATTGTTTATTAGAATTATATTATTACACCCCCCGTTTTTCATAGTTAAGTGCAGGAGGATGTGACGATTTTAAATGTATCAAAAAATCGCACAGATTAAAATTTTTTAATTTTAATAAGTAAGAGTATCATACACCCTTACCTAGACCCAGATTCCTGAATCAACTTGAAACCTTCCAGTACCAACACGCCAAGAAAAGTATTAAGTAGTGAATAATAATAATAATTACTTAAATAATTAAAAATGCGACTAGAGAAATAAAGAAATCCCTAAGTCATAATAAAATAAACATAAAGTATTTATCTTCTAATTAATGAATAAATAATAATAGAAAAAGTACGAACTATTTTCTTAGTGTGTAAATACGCCCTAGCTTACTGAGCCCTCTCCCCTAAACCGTACGGGCATTCGGCCGTAGAACGTCGCAATGAGTAGACGTGAGTTTTGGTGTTGTACACATATACGTATGTGTAAGTTCTCTAGAAGCATATCCAGCGTGAAATCTTGTTATTGTGAATAATGTAGTGTCTAGAGTTTGTGAGAAAATATATAAATAAAATAGGAAAAGGTAGCCAACACATCTCTTAAAAACAAAATCAAATGTAAGTGTAACATAGTTAACTACTAGACTGTAGTACTGCAAAGTGAGAACTATAACTGTAATTAAAATAAAGAAAATGTGAACTACAAGAATCTGCACTAAGAAAAGTGAAATTACAACATGTGGAACTTCAAGTAAACGACCTATCTTCGAGAGCTTCAAGTAAACTAAAAATCAACCCGATGTAGATACACCAAGAACAACGTACTCAACCCGTAGAAGACAACTGGAGATGTCCCAAGAATACACCAACAACCTCAGGTGATATCAAACCACAACTTTTGTAAATTTCCCCTTAATAAGAAGTAACAAAGAACTTTAAAGAACTTTCGCAATGTAATGAACAAATGATCAGATTTGTATATTTTGTAATTTTGTAAGAAGTAATAGTAACCGTAATGTATATATTGATAAATTAATAATTTTGAGAAAATTGAGACCCGGATCCGTGGTATTAAAAGCAACAGTTATATGAATAAATTTTGATATAACAAGAATAATATAATTAAGATCTTTGAAGCAGTAAAAGCGCTATTTACTAAAATAACTTTCTTTAAAATCAGGAATAATGTTTGATTAGTATTTCAATAGCAATAAAGAGATGTTTTAGCTAATACCTAGTGAGTGAATAAGTTTATGCAAACCTTGTCAGTTTCCTATATCATACTTGTTTTGTAATTTGTTAGTAAGCGTTTTACTAACAACGGCAGCTGGTTTAGTTTACTGGTAAAGAATTAAACTAGTTCCCGATTTTTGTGTTGTCTTGCCAAGGGGCGGCACAAAATTTAATAAATACTGTGTACAAAAACCACGTGAAAAAGACACACCGTACGAGTGTAGTAGTGAAATAACTGTGTACAAAGCGAAAGGGTTAAGTTGCAATGTCCAAAATTACAGTGAACATGTGTAGTGAAAATAGTTATAAGATGAGTATAAGAGTATACTCACAGGACTCTGCAATTCGCAGAAATATAAGAAATAGCGAAATTGACAAGGAGTGGGGGAACTGAACCCAGAGACAGTTTCTGACATGTCGATTTCGTACAACTGCAGGTGTTGACCAAGACATGGGTATAAATAGGACACACACGCTACAGTTGTTCTCTTTCTTCAATCCCCCGCAGTGCAGCGGGAGCTTCTGCCCGTCCGCACAGAATATTTAACTTGTGCTGAGTTACGAACACTCAGCGAGTTTTCAGTTGAAGAGGGGGCTGATATCTAGCGGTAAGACGGAGCCAAAAGACGGAATAGTCTGCTTGTAGTTATAGGCAGTACACAATTAAAGCGGTAATTAGTGCTGCGCCCTACCCGTGGATAGGAAAAACTCATAGTAAAGACAACGGCGGTCGGGGGTCGGCACCTGCCGACTCTCAGCAGTATGAACGTTCCTAGTGCTGCTTTCTGCCGAGAAGTACGGTAGGTAAACCAAGACGAAGGACTTCCATCTTTTTTTTTCGTCTCACAATATCCTTCGATGGTGAAGGTCGCAATCTTTTTCTCTCTGGTAGAGAGATGATTCTACACTTCTAAGTCTTCCTGCTATGAGTAGCTAATTTCTCTTCACGACTGCGGTAAGTCTCTCAAATTACTTTCATTCAATTAACAACAATATTTCGTTGGAGAAAACTGTTTTTTTAGTAAGCCTGAGTAAGCATGCCCACTTGTGGCATCGTGTATTTGTGCAATACGCAATTCGTTCGTAAAGTTTTTATAATCTAATAAAACTATATTGATTCAAGTGTCGGAATCTCGGCACTAAAAAGTAAAGTACATTGACAAAAAAATAATTAAGTTTAAAAGTGATTAAACACCGATGTAATGAGATACGTGTTACATCAATGTAGGTTATTTTAACAAGGCGTAGTTGATTTAAGTGGTATAACGTTTTGCTACAATTAATAGTAAAGCTTTATATATATATCTGGCTACTTACTCAGGCACGTTTTAAATGTAAATGATGTCCCATTCAAATTATTTGTGTAGTAAAAAAAAAACTATGTGTTTTAAACAAATTCTTAACCACGTGGTAACTATATATACACGCTAAGTACTAAGTTCATGAGATGTTACAGAGCCAAAATGAATTGTTAGATTGCAAACAAGGTAACTCACATTAGGTGAGGTTTAAATTATAAAGAATTATTGTTATAAAGATTTTTAAACAAGGCATGTTGGCCAAATAAATTTTATCAAGTTTAGTTATGTAGCACATAACTAGGTGTTGACTTTATATATGTATTTTGGAGGGTGTCCAAACAGTGGGGGCATTTGTGTGTGGTCTCTGACTAAAAATATAATGTGTAAGCAGGGTCCGCCGAACAGACGAGAAAAAAAGTCGTGCTGCATGGCTGAACGTTGAACATCAGAAGCTCCACTCGATACCGGAGAGAATTAGATCACCACAACAACACCTAAAATGCCAATCATGAGATCGCCACTTTACTAATAAAAGAGAATACCCTTCATGGACCAAATCAGGTGAAAAACAACCAATTATAATTTACACATAGAGTCAACACTCAATCATACCCGTGACCAGTTATATATAACCATCAACTTCTACATTTCAAGTTTTAGACATTCATTTGGATCCCCAATTGATGGGACAGTTTAGTGTGTAGACTGAGTAAAAAATTAATTGTAAAATTCAGAATATTTCTAGTAAAAATTGTCAGTTCAGGGACTGACATGGTTACAAGTCAGCATGCAACATAGATTTCCACTCATTCTCATTATAGGGGTTTCTCTACAGATTTTAAGTCATTTTTTGCTATTAGTAATTTAACATGTTCAATTCAGTTTACATATATATATATATTTTCTTAATTAAAAATCACTTTAATTCATTTGTATAAAATTTACTGGAGAGGTAGGTGTATTTTCAACTAGTTTCAACCAGAAGCAATGCATGTCGAAACACCTTTCAACTTGTTTGTTGAGACAAGTTTGTTGAGACAAGTTTGTTGAGACAAGTCGAAAGTTGAATCATCGGCTATTAACATGTCCGTCTCTGACCCAAGTGTATTTTTTTTTCATAAGGTTATAATATTATGCAATATTTCTCTTTTCATTAATTAGCCCTATTTCTGTATATATAAATTCTTTATATTAATTATGATAACTGGGGGGCGTTCATTATTTTAAACAATTTTTATTTCTCACCGTAATTAGGCACTTAGCCACTTAGCCACTTAGGCACTTAGTTTTGAATTTTATTATGTCCAGGGGACTATTGTATGCTTAAACATTGTATACACCTGATGTGTAATCAACCCACACCATGAGGGTAATTAATAAATGTAAATTTCTAATCCTAATTGGGATTCGTATAAAGAAGAAGTCAGAATTTATATACACCAGAAGGGTAATATAAAAAAAAGGGCGTGGCAAGAGACCTTTATGTATTTTATGTATACTATTGTATAATGTATTTTGTCTTGTGGAACATGTTATGTGTGTATATTTCCGTGTACATTTTGGGGGTTATAAATATTATGCATTTACTGTACTTTTGGTGGGAACTTTGGATATAGGGATTTATTGTTCCATGTCTTTTACAACAGAAAGTTAATACATGTAGTCATGTAGGTATATCCTTTTCATTTTTATAACAGGTATTCTATCTCAATAACCATTGCTGATCATTTCTTTAAGGAAATAATTTATTTTAGTTAACCTTATAACATGTATAGGAATTGTCACCTTTAAAATTTATTTAATTTGTTGAGTAATTATTTTATTATTAATAGTAGCAAGGAATATATAAAATAAATTTTATATTTTATTAATATTTTAATGGAAGCTTATTTCAAAGTTATGGTTTTATATTTCAATTCATTGATAGAGTGACATAGTCAATTATTTTCTTGGTTTCAATAAATATTTTTTTTCGGTGGCCTCGTTGAGAAAGTATACTTATTTATTTAACTATTTAAAGGGGAATTACAGATCACTGTTGGATTCATTTATTTTTATTAATTGTTATGAGATAGAATAAATAAAAAGGATTTGTTAATTGTTTAATTCTTGAGTTTTCATTGCAAGTCCCGTCTCACTGGATCCAGCGAATTTTTGGCTTCTCTAGGCCTTAGCCTAGTTTTAATTAACTTATGGCCCCTCTTTACAAAAAAAAAAAAAAAAAAAAATTCCCAAAAAAAAATTTTCTCAAAAAAAAAAACCTTTTTTTTTAACTGCGAAAGTTAAAGTGGGGTTACAAACTTTTTGTAAATAGTTTCATCCTTCCAGTTACATACAGTTATGTAACTGGATTGTAAAACAAACAATTTTTAAGTAGTAACAAAATTACATAAGAAGATCCACATAAGAAGATCAACTGACGGCCGAAACAGCACGAGGAGAAGTTCCAGAGAGCGATACGACGCTGGAGAGAGAGAGAGAGAGAGAGAGTCGACTCTGGACAAGAGAGGAGCGACGCTGGACAAGAGGAGAAGAGCGAGGCGACTCTGGACAAGAGAGGAGCGACGCTGGACAAGAGGAGAAGAGCGAAACGACGCTGGACTCTAGAGGAGCGACGCTGGACAAGAGGAGACGACGCTGGACAAGAGGAAGTGATGCTGGAGTTCGAGGCGAGGACGATTACAGATGGATCCAATGATTGAGTATGATTGACGACAATAAGGTGATAAACAACTTATTTATCTTTTAATCGAACAATTAACTCAAAGACAATTAAAGACATTCTTGTTCTATTTAAAAGTAAGAGCCAATGTTTATTGTAAATATAGAATTAAAATCATAGATGTTATTGAAGTAAGCTTAACGTAAACAAGAGCTCAAATTAGTATTGAAATGAAAAGAAACAAAGCATTTAAGTAAAAATTAGCGTTTTATATAAATCAGTACTGAGAAAAGAAAGATAAATTCAGTAACTATTAATATTTTTGAGTTACATTACAATATATAAAAAGATATTTAAACATTGATATTTTTAAACACACTAATTGACTGAGTAGTCTGGAAATGAGATTTTTTGTAATACAATAATTAGTAGAATAGAATATTTAGTCAGTAAGGACGTATATAGCATAAGCCTTACGGCATAGTAACAAAATAATAACGAATGTTTTAATTCGAATCAAGTGCCATGCGCACGATTTTATTAGTACCAAATAAACTTGAAATACCGTTTCAAGTTACATCGAGTTCTTATTACAGATACACCTGAAACCCAAATTAAATTATATTTATTGTTACATTTATTTGTCGCTCCAAGATCGTGGGGCTATTCAAACACAAATAGATGTGTATTTGTATTTGTGTAAAATGTAACAAAGATTTGTTACAATATATATATATATATATATATTAAACATGATACTGTAACTCTGTTGTGTATTCTTTTTGTTACAATACACCATTTAAATGTTTTTAGAAAACACAAAAAATTAACATACGTATTGATCTGTATATATCTTTATTACATTTATTTTTTTGTACACCACATATCTTTTTACATTATTTTTTACCACTGTAAAACGACAAAAATTTTCAATGTCTTTTACAGAAGGTAGCACTTAAATCATATGAAAGTAATCGACTCATTACAAAAATAAAACGACAACGATTTTCAATGTCTTTTACAAAAACGCATGAAGGTGGCCACTTTTCGTGTTCAACCAGTGGATCATCACCATCTTTCCAACGAATTAATTCTATACCACAATAAAAACATCGCACTCTGTCATCTACAGTATCACTACAATCACATGAATCTCGTGGACAATAATAAAACCCAGCAGCAGCAAAATCGGCTGATATGATAGAGCCTTGAACGATTTTTCTCTTTTGCTTTCAGATTCAAACAAGTCGTCAGGAGCTGTTACAGAATCACCTTCACTATTATACAATACAGGTCCGCAGTGACTAAATCGACTGCATCTCTCCTCATTTAAAATTTTTTTATCATGTCTCCTAATTTTAGATTTTTTATATGTACTTATGTATTCACTTTTCAATTTATAAAACAATTCATCAGAATCAGTTGTTGGATCTGACAGATCGTCTGGAGTAACATACCACTTTCTAAAGTAACGATTCACTGATGGCTCGTCTGGTCTAAAGTAACTATACGTTGACATATCGTCTGGAGGAACGTTCCACTTACCAAAGTAACGATTCATTTTCGACTGCTGTACAACGTAACAACACACGTTTCCATCGCTAGACATCAAAAACAAATATATATTAAAGACGACGCTATCTAAATTGTGAAAGGAAAACAGTTTACGTGTCAACGAACTCCAAATGTTTATGTTTACATTTTCAGTGTGCTAAGTTTACGTGTCAACAAACCCCGTGTGTTTATGTTTACACTTTTTACTAGACCAGTGTGTTACGGTCTAGTAACCTTGAGGTCATGTTTACATTGATTACAACGTTATCACAAGGTTCAATGGGGTTATCTGCAAATTAATTTGAGGTCAATTAGGGTTATCACTGATAACGTAAGGTTAAGTGGGGCTAATTGGGGTTATCAGTAAGTTAATTAGAGGTTATCACTGATAAGGCGACCTCTTGACCTGACATGGTGACCTCTGACCCTGTCCCAGGACGTACATTTATATACTACTGGCCTACTTTGAAGAAAAAGCAAAATATCAAACCCTAATGAGAACGAACAAAATAAAGTCTTGGAAAGAATATTGGAACATGACAACTATTACAAACCCATGGAACGCTGTATACAAACTAGCTTCAAGGAAACTTAAGAACAGCTCAACAATAACAACACTGAGCAAAACCGGATGGGTCACTTACAACCAATCTAAACGAAACGGTACAGTGCGTGCTTCAGTATCTCATACCTACGGACGAGAAGGGCAATGAAACAGACTACCACAAACAAGTCAGAACAAACGCAAAGCAGCCACTGGATACACAGGACGACCGAGAATTTACATCAGCAGAAATGCATTACGCTATAGAAGATATGGACCACAAGGAAGCTCTAGGTGAAGATGGCATAACAAACACAATTCATTTGCACGCATTCAGATTATTTCCACGACTTGTCAATGCATTGTACAACGGATGTTTACGAACTGCCAACTTTCCAAAAATATGGAAAAGAGCAAAACTTGTCCCCATAGTAAAGCCTAGCAAAGGAAACACAGTTGAAATGTCTAAATTCAGGCCAATAAGCTTGTTAAATGTAGGAGGAAAAGTACTCGAGAAAGTTCTAATTAATAGAATAATGCACCATATCTATAGTAACAATCAACTAAGTCAGAACCAATATGGATTGACACAACAGACGCAATTATGTCTGTAAACGAGTACGTAGAGGAAGGATTAGAGAAAGGCCATATCATTGTGCTTGTTAGACGGAATAGGTGCCTTTGACACTGCCTGGTGGCCCAGCATTCTTCTCTGATTAAAGAACTTTAAATGCCCTAAAATTCTATTTAGAACAGCTCAAAGCTACTTCAGCGAAAGAACTGCAACCTTGACAACAAACACTGTAAGCTTTGAGAGGGAAGCGACGAAAGGATACCCACAAGGGTCATGCTGCAGACCAGGGTTTTTGGAATATCCAATGTAATTCCCTATTAGGTTAAATCTAAATTTTAACAAGAGAACGAAAGCAATAGCGTTTGAAGATGACCTTATTTTGGCAGTGAGTGGGGAAACCAGAAGCGAAGGTGAAAATTCCACCAACATGGGCCAAAGTAGCATCATGGGCCAAAGATAAGAAGATATTTTTCAGAGAAGAAATAAAAAGTTATGCTCATTTCCGGAACGAAGAGAAGAGGGAGGAAAGAAATATCAATATACCTTAACGGCAGGGAGCTTGAACACGTATGCACTATGAAATACCCAGGTATTATCATCAACGATAAATTTAAATTCTAGTCACTGAGTTTAAATTCGAGCAGTCACTGATGCCTTTCTTGGTCTTGAAGGTCCCGCAAGGAGGCTGGGTCTCATAATAAACGAAAGCAAGACAAAATACATGGTTACAGGACTCCTAGAGAAGGAGAGAGCGTTCAAATTAGTATCTATTCCTTCGAAAAAGTCAACAACTTTGTTTATTTAAGCTGCCAAGTTAACTCCGATGGGGAAACAACAGAAGAAATAAAGCGAAGAATCACCTTAGCTAATAGATGCCTCTTTGATCTCAGACCCCGGTTCCAGAACAGAACGATTGCCAGGAGGATCAAGCTGCTTCTGTATAAAACACTGATCCGCCCAGTTCTAATCTATGGTTCTGAGACCTGGATCATTTCTAGAAAGTCTGAGTCAAGCCTGTTGGTTCATGAACGCAAAATCCTCCGCAGTATTTTTGGTCCAATTTGTGTGGGAGGTGAATGGAGGAAAAGGACCATCCAAGAACTGAACACTCTTCTGAATGAACCAGATATTGTGAAAATTATAAAACTTGGTAGACTCAGGTGGGCTGGACATGTGATCAGAATAGGGGAGAATGCTTTACCCAGAAAGGCACTCACAGAACAGATCTGTGGCACCAGGAGAGTTGGTAGACCCAAACTACGTTGGGAAGACGGTGTGAACTATGATGCGCGCTATATCCTTTTGACCCGGAATTGGAGAGCAGCTGCACTTGACCGGGACAAATGATGGAGGCTGTTAAAGGAGGCCTTGAGTCAGTAATGGATTGTCGCGCCGCTGAAGAAGAAGTAGAAGAAGAAAAAGAAGAAGAAGATGACCACATAAAGTACGCAGCAGAAAGATGTATCAAATTAATCCATACACTGTCTAAATTATCTGAACTTAATTGGGGACTTAACTCCAGAGCACTTGAGACAATTTACAAGGGTACAATTTTATCTCTCATGTTGTATGGAGCTCCTGTATGGACCAACGCTTTGAAATACAAAGCCAACAGAATAAAGTACACTAAGATTCAAAGGCAGATAAACATTAAATTGCAAAAGCTTTCCACACAACGTCAACCGAAGCCCTATGCGCACTCACTGGTTTGACACCCGTTATATTAAAGGCAGAGGAAACAGCAAAACTGTATCAAATACAAAGCGAGCACAGATCGATTATAAAATATAGCCAAATAATTGGTCTCATCAGGCCAATATAAACAAAATAAAACTACCAAAGAGAACGACGATGGTAGAATTCAAATTTTCGCTGACGGCAGTAAAAATGAACTCGGGGTAGGTGCAGGTGTTGCCATATTAATTAAAAATGATTTAATAGGAAAACTAAATCACAAACTTGATAACAGATGCTGAAATAATCAAGCTGAACAACTTGCGATTCTGCAGGCGTTAGAAGAGATTCACAGAGACTTACAACGTATAAAACAAGTAAACCCAAAAAAGTCACATTATATACGGACAGCAGAATAACAATAGATTCAATTAAGCAACCATAACTACCTTATAGAAGAAATAAGGAAAGCCACAACAATAACTGGAGAATAAACTTCAAATGGATCAAGATTCATGTTGGACTTTATGGTAACGAACTGGCAGACCGATAAGCAAAAGCAGCAGCACGGCATAATGAATTGGTAATCTCTTTTGACAAAATACCCAAAAGGAAGTGATTCAAGAATTAACAAAAGAAACTACACTTAAGTGGGAAAACGGATGGAGGGAAACAACGAAATATACAGTAAGTAAAATGTTCTTCTTCCCTAATATCAAAGACAGACTAAAAAAGAAACTCAAAATGACTCCCTATTTGACGGCAACAGTTGGGAGAAAAACGAACACGGAAAAACGAAATCTTACCTTAACCGCTTTAAGATAATAAACTACCCAATGTGCCAGTGCAGTGCAAGAAACCAAACAGTGGATCGCATCATATATGGGTGTGAGATGTTAAAAATCAGAGAAAAAATTTAATCAACAGTGTAAAAAAAACAAAATAACAGGAACTTGGCCACCTACAAAATCTTATTTTATTGACCACCTATAGATTTTATAAAGAACCATCTCGTAAACATGCGTACGGGTTTTGTGTACAAAAAACTGTCGAAACATTGTTATGCAAATGAACTTAAAAAATATATTCTTGTATGAAATATTATTTATTATTAATATTTACGTGTGTGTGTGTTTTATTAACTTAACCAACTTAATTTTTTAATAATCAAACATTCTTAATAATTAAAAACATTTTTAAAAATTACTTTTGTTATTTTTAAGTTGATTTTGAGTGTTTTACATTTATCGCATTCCAGTTTTCACTAAATTACTAAGACACACGCACGCTCGCGAATAGCCCCTCTCTCTTTCTCTCTTTCCCTCTCAATTAAAAAGTAAAATTTTTTTATTTATACTTATTTTTGAATTATTTTTATTATTTTGATTATTTTTTTGTTTACTTCATTTTGTATAGTAGCATACTAAATGCATTTACTAAATTATTTTTTTTATTACTACTACTACTACTACTACTACCACACACACACACACACCAGTTGTATATATTTGCCTTTGTTTCTTTTTAATTAGTTAAGTTTGCTAACGTAAGATAGTCTTGGGAAACCATCCAACATCAGAATCTTCTTCGAATCTTATAGTGCTCCTTGCAATTCTTTCATCCAATTTAGTATACTTTTTCTTTCTTGTCATGTCTTATAAATTCAACTCCATCCCTTTCTGACCACGACGTTCATTTTTTAACTCTATACAACGTTTTGAATAGATTTTTCAGCTTTACAATTTAAACATTTGGTAAGGTTATTCATTCTTAGAGTTGGTCTTCCAACGTGGCTGTCTGATTTTCGATGCTATGCATCTATTGGATTGCTGCATTATTCGTTCTATGATGTCGGCGGTAGCCTGAGGCGCTAACGAATTTTCAGACCACTGTTCCACGAAGTAATTAAAGAATTCATCGAGTCTTTCTTCTCCTAGAGCTTGACCGTGGACATACAGCCACTCATCTTCTACGTCTTAAGGCCTAAGGAAAACAAATGCAGTACACATTGGGATGTTCAGCCTAACTTTACCTTTTTCTATAACGTTGTTTCAGAGACATTGTGTGAAGTGAAAATAACACCCACGGACGTTCACTGAAGGAAGTACCTCCCTTAAAGTTGACACAGCGAACGACTCAAAATCTAAATGTACATATACTTCAGTTTTATACGTTCCATCCATGAAAAATGACTTGTATTTTTTTAAACTCGCTTTTCCTTTGGCTCCACCAAAAATTAACAGCTTATATTGCACACCATCTTTGGACAGTAGAAAACTGCTATCGTCGGACGTTTTGAGAAGTTACTCTTGAAGAACAAAATCCTCGGGACACGTCGGTTCTTCTTGCACTCCCTGCGTTCGGTTTCTATCTCGGTATAACGCTGCCTTCAAATTACAGAATTGGGGTGTTCGTCTGACGAATTCAAAAGCTCTGTTTAGTAAAGATTACAGTTCTACGTTATAGTTGCGTATACGCGTTCTGGTGCTTGAGGGTTCGTATCTTTACTCGGAACACTGCCTTCTGTACATCCAGGGTTGCTTCTTCTAGAATACAATGGTAGTCGGTCACTGTCATCACTATACTGCTCTGGAAAACTAATGTTCCTTTACACCGATTTTTCTTTAGTTTTAAACACACCCTTGTTACCTAACTTCCTCGACCCTCTTGCAACTTTCCGTACGAATAGATACTGTATAAAACACAAGGCTTACCCTTCGTCGTTTCGATAAACTCCATACTGAAAATGAAAATAGTGAGGAACGCAGAGTAAGTCAACGACGACTGCAATTGGAATGTTTAAATTCTAACGATTGGTTGTAAGAAGGGAATCGCAAGCCTGCATCCGTGGCTAGCGGTTGTATTTGGAGCTCCCTTACCAGAAGCGACAGATAAAGAGATACGTTTTCTGCGCTTTCAGGTAAGAGTGCTGTAAGTATTACATTAAATGGTGAAGTGATTTCCAGTTTGTACCAGTTATCAGTGGGTTTAGACTCTTCGACTTAAGGGTAGACAGTAGTCTAGTTAAGAAAAAAGTAACACTTTATATTCAAACAAGAGAAAATGAGAAGAGTACTGTGGACGGGCACCCACATCACGTCTATGTCCCAACGGTGAGCTTTCTTTGCGCAAATTAACAAATCAGTTTGTCCTAAAGAACCTTATTTCCATAAATATTAATTACCGTGCTCGACAATGCTGTTGATCAAACCAATATTTATATGTCTTTATAGTGCCACATTATTAGAATAATGTGTTGAGAGAACACAAATGTCCAATAAATCATGGAATCTTTTCTAAAAACTGTAATCATTGGCAAAGAAACACTAAATAATAATGTATCGGCTGCTGTTTTGTAATTATGAACTTTAGAACTTCCAATAATATATGTCGGTCAGTGGGAAATAAATGTGCAATTGGTTTGGTCTTTGAATGAACCTTTTCGAAGGAAGACTTTATTTAACTTGTTGAGAAAGTTCTCTCTAAAAGAGCAATGGAAACAAGAAGTCATTACAAGAGTAGAAGAGAGAATTATATTTAATCAAGACTTAATCCTTTAGAATGAGAAATAATTATTTTTTAGTATAAATGTGAATAGTGTAAAACCTTTCCTCCTGATTAATCAGGTTTTCAAAAGTTTTAGGTATTTAAGGAAAACTAAAAATTTACTCACAATAATTTCATTATTTGTACAATTTCTTGTTATTTTTTTATAACTGTTTTCAAATTAAAAAATTACTATTCATTAAAAAATTAAAAGATTTTTTCACTGTTTTGACCATTTAAACAAAAGTATTTTGTGTATCATAAATACATTTTTACTTTAAGCAAAAGTGTGTTTTAATAATTATAATATATTCAAGAAACTAGGTTTAATAGTTTTCTGTAAACGGTACCTAATATAATCAAATTTAGCATGCGTGAGAATGATACTATAGTCACAAATTTAATAGAAAATTTGTTAAGCGTTTTGTAAAATAAAAGTGTGCAGTTTTGGCTGAATGTTTCGGACTACTCTTTATGTCCGTACGTTTACGGTGACCGCAAGTGGGACATTAAATAATATTGTAAGATATCCCTGTTGATAAGGGTGATCGCAAGTGAGGTCGCCATACAACTGCTAACCAGGAATGCAGACACTCGCTACTCTCTTCTTCCAAGTAGTCATTAGAACTTACTTATTCTAACTGCAATTGTCGTTGACGTATTCTGTGTTGGTCTTTGTATTTTCATTTTCAATATGGAGTTTGTTGAGACGACAAAAGATACACGTTGTGATTTATACAGTGAATAATATTATAGAAAGTTATGAGGGATCCAAGGAGGTTCTAGTGGTATGGGTTAAAGCAGGCTGAACGCTCGACTGTATACTGCACTTCTTTTGGCTGTGTGGCCAATCTCCAGGAGAAGAAAAATCCAATCAATTATTTAACTACTTCGTAGAACAAAGTGGCAGAATCCATAAGTGCCACAGGAATTCTAGAACTGCTACCATCGACACAGTAGCAAGCACAGTGCAGTATAAGCATAGCATTAGAAACCAAACAGCCACCAGTCACGTTGGTAGACCACAACCAAGAATAAACGACATTATCAGATGTTAAAAATATGAAATTGAAAAATCTAACCAGAATATTCTAAGGATAACAGCTAAATTTGGAAGGCACGAAAAGAAAGAAGTAGTATGACGAATGGGATGAAAGAATTGCAAGGAGCCCTAAAAGGTACGAAGTAAGAATACACAGTATTTTAGTAAAAAATGTAGTAAATAGAAAAAAAAAAATAATGAAAATAATTGAAAAGTAAAAAATAATTTTTTTTAATTAAGAGAGAGAGAGAGAGAGAGAGAGAGAGAGAGAGAGAGAGAGAGAGAGAGAGAGAGAGAGAGAGAGAGGGGGAGAGAGGAAGGTTACCTTCCTATAATAATACAGTGACTCTCTCTCTCTCTCTCTCTCTCTCTCTCTCTCCCCCCCAGTCTCTCCCCTATGAATTAAAAAGTAAGTTTTACTCATCGATGTATACTATATGGATCGCGTGCTGACAGGAAAAGTGAACGGCAGAAAACGTTCCGAAGCACGTACAGCTTCCCCCACCATCGGGAGAATAAAGCGTTTGGCGCTAAGTTAACACGTGTACTAAACGAGTCATTCGGTCAGTAATGCACTTGTTTTGACACCTTAAAATTATTACATTTGGGACAGTTCTACTGAAAATTTGTGCTTATGAAGATTTTATTATTATAACAGTTTGTTTTTACTTTTTCCTAACTGATAACAGATGACAATAACTTGAGCGTTTACACTCATTTTACTGACTTTGTGTCAAGCGAAAAATTAATTAGAGCGTCATCAGACATTTTAAAGATTGTAAAATATATGTATAATTTATTGATTATATCTGACAGTAAACTTAATACAAAAAAAAAGATTATATTAGCTTGCAAAAACTTTGTCGGCACAGTGTTTAGAAAACATATCTCAAACAATGATTTTTCTGAAGACAGCCATGAAGTGAAACTTATAAAATTAATAGGGACATTACAGTATTTTATAAAATCTTGTGCTATGATATTGCTAAGGAAAGAACCGCTACAGCTACATTCTCAAAGCTCGGTGTCCGCTAAAAGTTAACTAAATTTATATTATTTAGTAATGTTTAATGTATACAATTTGTATACAGTTAATAGATATGGTAGCTAATAAAATAAAATAAAAAAAATAATTTAAATTAGCATTGCTTATTGAACGCTTTAACGACCATGGCGAGCGTATACGCTTCTTTTACGCAATAAACATTTTAACGTTTACGGCTCACGTCTTTTATTCTTTGTTTCCCTTATTCTTATCTTTATTCGTCTGGCTTTAACATTAAATGTTCATAAATAAGAACGCAACAGAACTTAGCGATAAACTGAAATAATGTGTCAGAACACTGAAATCGTACACTGAAACAAATGTGTTTATATTGGAACACAAACACGCACGCACACACGCGCGAGCACACACACACACACACACACAATACGATAAATATAATTCAGTAAATGTATTTAGTAATATTGTAAAAAAATTAGTGAATTAAATATAAAATGCAATACAATTATTAAAACATTAAAATAATTTAAAATAACAAAAAATTTTAAAATTAAAAGAATAATTGGTTAGTAAAGGTTAAAAAGTTAGTTAAGTTAGATGAAGGTAAGTTTTATATACATTGTCAGTGTGTGTCTGTGTGTGGGGAGGGGGTACAAATTTTAATTTGGTAAATGTGTTTAGTAATCTAGTTAATAAACAGCGAATGATATATATATATATATATATATATATATATATAAAACGAGATAGTAGAAAATTAAGTAAATACTATTTTAAAAATAATGAAAAGGAAAAATTGCGAAATGCCAAGGCAAAGTAGCTGCTCTACTTCAGCTGTCGTTATAAGCGATATCAATTTTTACTTTTTCTTGAGTACGTTTAAAGTGAAAAATGTAATTTTTACTATTTTCATTCGTATTTAATAAAAGAAACATAACTCCGATAATTCGTCTCACCCGTTTGTGAAGTACCCTCTAACGTCAACAATAAATTACTTATTTTATCCACCTGTGTGTTCGCAAGTGCAAGTGCCACTGTTTGGTACTGGGGGACACGGGTTAGCTGTATGCCATTCATTTAATTCAGCTGTTGAGAATTGATAGTTTTGTCTACGAGATGGGTGTCATCGAGCTGCAAGACGATTTCCGCTGTCTGGCAAAATTACGTAGCTTTGGTATCTCGCTTCGAAGTAGCAAGATTTGATAAGATCCGTGGTAAGAAAGAGTACGTATGTATGATGGTTTGCATAGGAGGATAAGTTCAAAATAACTTTTTTTGAACTTGGAACTGATGATTGATGCCGTGCAAGAACTTTCAGCACTCAGCGTTGACATACAAAAAAGAAACATTGACGTGTAAAAAGCAAACACAAAATATGGCGTAGTTAACATTTTTGAAAGAAATCCCCGGTGCTGCTTACAAACAGGTTCAACAGGCAGTAAACGTTTGGGATGTTCCTCTACATGAGACAGTCAAAGCAACAGACTTACAGATATATCCAAACGATTTGACAACAGCCTTAAGAAATCTGTAGAGAAACGACTTCTTTCAAGAGAAGATGTGGAACTGTTAAGATACACTTAAGTACTGGATGGAAGAAATGGTCTGATGAAGCGAGGAATAGCGTGCTGTTTGGAGAGAAACAAGTTCGCTGCTTACCTCAAAGGTAAATTAAGTGAAAGGAAAATCATTTGGGCATTTAGAGATATCTTACAGTCTCCAGATGACGTTGCCGAGAAAATCAGGCGTCACAGCCTATGTTGCACACTGTAGCTATTTTTTCGAGCGAATGTGAAAGAGGTTTTACCCAACTGAACTTAGTTGAACTCCACAACAATCATCACTGCTAATTGAAAGTATTATTAGAAAGTCTAATTAGAATCGTTGGGCCTCCTTTGATTGTTTACCTCAACCCTGACAATTAAGTTGATACGTGGCAACTCAAAGGTCGCCTTGCTGCACGATATGCAAAGAGAAGAAAAGACAGGGAAGAAAAACAATGCTATATAAATGGCTGTATTATGGAATCAGATTCGTATCAGGTTTACTTAACCTGTTTTTGAAAATTTCTAAATATTTTCGTCTAATTTGATTCCATTTCTATTAGAATATAAGGATGCACTGGGAAATGAAAATAAATCAAGGTTAATAATTTGTAATCTGAATTAATTTTCTTGTTATTTCTGAATTCCGCCTACAAACTCGTAAGTCCTAATTTTGCATTACTCATGATTAAAAATCACCGTGCACTGCAGACGATAACTCTCTCCGCCTTCCACATTTCAGCCATTTTCACACAAAAAAAAGCATCGAGTATGTTAAAGAACCGAGTAACAGTGAAATGTTGTTTTCTACCATCGGCGAAATTAGATTCCTAATCTTTTTCAACCCAAAGGTTTGACCCAATTATTTTCATAAATATCGGCGACGAAACTCGGCACACCCCGTCACAGACAATAGACCTATAGATCTACACAAGTCGTGTGTTATGTACAGGCCCGCGCACATGAGCATTTAATACAGCAGAAGTACTTTGGTTATTCCTACTATATTTATCATTTCTTTTTAAAAATAACATTTTTTTAGTTCAATAATCTTTAATTCCTTAAATGTAATTTAATATGTTGATTTTATATGTTTATTAATTATTTATGGAACCTAAGAATAAGGATTGCAGTTTTTGCACGATTGCGGGAATGTACTAGGTGTATTGGGACAATTGATTCGGCAAGTATCACCGCCATTATCCGAGTGACTGAATGTTAAACAAAATACAGAACGTTCAGTCAGTATGAAGATGGTGGTGACAGCTGAATTTTTATTTCTAAGATGGAAAAATATCACAACAGTAAAACTTTATTACGACACCTTACGTTCGCGTCATCGAGTTTTCACATAAATCTCCTGTAGTTGTTTCTCAAGCTTCCGAACCTATCCGCAAAAAAATATTTTTTGACTGTGTCCATACGATCTGAAAGACTAATACAATCGTATAACTTGTTTCAAAGAATACGTTACTGCCTAGTGAGGTTAGGCAGTGGCGTATCTAGAATTTGGTCTTGGGAGGGGGTGGGGTCCGGCCGAGTTGGCTTAATTCAAAAAAGAAAAAAACAAGTTAAGACTAATCAGGATTACTATCTTTAAAGTGGTTCAAAAACGTGTGATAACATTCTGAAATCAACTTCATTAAAGTAAAAGGTACACAATAAAAATACGTATCACTGTAACAGTGTTAAACATACTTATTGACTGAATTGATTTTTCTACATTTCGTGTTTCAAAGGTATAGCCTAATGATGTGTAATAAACTTGTTTGTATATTTAAAGAAGAGTTACTACTATATTAGCGTACAAAGCTGAAAAAATAAAATAAAACAGCATAAAAATTAAGACATTAACATAATCCGTCAACTTTTTCGAGCCTCGGGGGAGTGGTTCGGTCCCGTTCGTCCTCAACGTAAATACGCCCCTTGCACAGCACACAGAAAAGAAACGTGAATCGCGAATCGCAGATTTCCTTTAATCGGGAAATTTTTTTACGGAAGTTGAATGTCTACGATAAGAGTTAATTTTAAATTGAAAGTTACTGTAATGATTTGTGTAATTTTATAATATCCCGAGTCAAATATATTTCACAATAATTGATATAATCAGCCATTCAATATAATTTTCTTCCCTGTCTCTAAATGTTTCATAGTATTTTACAGATTAATCGAGTTTTGGTAGCACGTTTGTTTCAAACAAATGACCACAGTTTGAATCTATTTCAAATATGTTAAATCTACGTGTTAAAGCTTTTCTGATGTCTGATGACAGGTTGAGGTCTGCACATAGAATTGCAAATGTTTTAGGGCAAGTGATTAATACCTTTGGTAGTAATAGACATTTTGCAAAAAAATACGCGGTATTAAAACATTGTTTAGAAGATACTTATTGACTAAAGTGATTTTCCTATATTTCGTATTTTAAACGTACGCAAATGCTGTATAATAAACCTGTTTGTATATTTAAAAAGGAAGACTTACTATTAGCATACACAGCTGAAGAAAATAATAAAATAGAATAAAAAATAAGAGAGTAATAAAATTCGTCAACTTTTTGACCGTCTAGGGGGGTCCCGTCCTCCGTAAATACGCCCCTGGGGTTAGAAAGCAATAAGTTGTTTCGACTGGCGACGGGAGCCCAGAATCTTAAAACGTGTTCATTAGAACTAATACAATTTTAGACCGAGGTCAGGAAGATATTTGAAAATCGAACGTGGTGGAATAATATGCTCCTGAAGGCTGGCGGATCAAAGATAGTAAATGACGCAGTGGTGTACGGTACTAGTTTGACGCCACTAACGTTTAGTGCTTGTAAAATCATATTCGAAACCGTTAACCGTCAATTCACCGTTATTTCGTATAGAACGACAGGCAGTGCGACGTTATCCGTATCCGTCAGAAGGCGTAAACGGAGTTTTCCCGGAAAAACAGTGCACAGAATCAAAACAAATTTTTATCCAAGTCCACGCGAGTTGCGTTGGCGCGAGAAAAGGATGTCTGCAAAATTTAGTCAGTTTTGCAGAAAGGATGTTTTCGCAAACAGAATAAGTCCGCGAAAAACCTACTTCGTATTCAATAAGCTATAATTCGTCGCAGTCTTTACGTTTTATTTTGATATTTGCGAATGACAACACGACTTGTCCGTCTTCGCACTAACACAAACACATAATTTTATTTTACTTAATTTCAATTAGATTCCATTAATTAAAACTTAAGATTAAATAGTATTGAATCACCATTAAACTACTGATCAAAACAATCGATCAGTTAGTTAATTAAATGATACACTATTTCTTAAATAAAATTAACATTTTAATTATTTACATAAAATTAGATACAAAGATAAATTACAAAGTTTAAAATCGTCTCTTCCTCGATTTTTAGAACATAATAACACATTAACATACATCAAAACATTCAAAACAAATACCTGTACTAATTAAATCAGTAACATTATTTACAAATTTAAAATACCAGTGTGTTATCGTTATTCAGAATGCTATAATTGAGATAATCAGCATATAGGTAATATATACTACATACTATCAAATTAATTTCGTATATATATATATATTATATTATATATATATTGCAACAAAACACAGGATGATGATCTATGAATAAGTATATCAGAGCATGGATGACGGACATTAGCATGTTTTAAATTGATTTATGCAATTTTGTCAATTAGCTATAAGTTTTGTATTTAGTGATAGATAAGGACTTGTATTATACCAAATTCTTTGTCAAATGTTGCTCTATAATGTCATGTACTTTGTGTGTGAATATGTGGGTGCGTTCGCGTGTGGTGAACCTTCGTTGTTATATCTTCCGCGTTAGTTATCCTAATCGGCATGAGACTTGGACAGTGAATTACTTATGAAAATAGCTAAATTTCCTATATACTCTGTTGTTCTCAGCTATTTTTTAAATGTGGTTTTTTAGTATTTGAAAACTCAACTTTTCACGCTTATCAATTGAAGTGTAATAAAATTTCTAGATAAAATCTATGCAGGCTCTCGCAGACTTATAAGTAAACTGAACTATATATACTCTTTGATATCTAATAAAATACTGTACATGACATTTTGTTAATTTTAATATATTATATAAACAATTATTTACTTGTGTGATAAATAAATAATTTTTCTACACCTCCAATATAGACTTGTGCATAATTTATACACACAAAACTATCCTATGCGAAAATATTTATTTGTATCGTCGCATAGAAATATTTGGCGCCTGTCAACGTGTGGCACGATTTTATTATAATTTTATTAATATTATATATTTAAGTGTGTAAAGACTAGATTCATTTGGACTATTTGTGTGTGTTCTATTTGTAAGCAGGGAGTGTATATAATTTGTTGAATATTCTCTGTAAGCAGATATTTGAACAGTAATTTTAATTTAGTTTATTTGGAGGTTTGAATTATTATTTGTGTATGTATTAGGTTAAGTATTGTGAACATTTGATTAAGATACTAGACTGTGACGTTATAAACATTTAAACTGAACATTAATACTATAATAATAAGAGTCAATTATAGTGTCGTTTACGTTAAATAAGGACTATAATATTTGTTTGAATATATAAAACAACTATAAATATGGCTGAATCACTTGAATTACAAAATACGTTAGCTGCATTATTAGCCAATATGCAGAAAATGTCAGAAGGAAATAAAGCTAATATGCAGAAAATGTCAGAATAAAATAGAGCTAATATGCAGAAAATGTCAGAATAAAATAGAGCTAATATGCAAAAATGTCAGAAGAAAATAGAGCTAATAAAGAGGAAGCAGTAAAACAACATAGATCACTACATGACGAGAATAAGAAAATTTTTACCACTGTACATGAACAAGCTAAACAAAACAAACAACTTTTAGAATCGACAGAAAAGCGTATCGGAGAGAAAGTCGAGTTAATTCGTACTAACATTGAGCTAGCACTAGAAGCTAATAATTCACGTCTTAGCGACTGTGAAGCTAAGATCAATGTCATATAAGAAAGAATGGTAAATCATACATCGACGGTAAATGAATTACATAGTTACTGTATGGTCTCCAGATCACTGATTAAATAAATAATTACCTTAATTTTATCCACTAAGTGATCTTCTTTTAATAAATTACAACATGTTTCAGGGCATATATCCCCATCTTCAGGTAAAAACAAAATCTACCCTATTGTTAGGGTTTCGTTAAAAAGTTTACGAAGACACAAACACATAACACACTTAAATAAATTAACATAGAACATCGAGTTTGCATCGATGGTTCGGTTGTAGCGCGTTCCGATGCAAACTCGATGTTCTATGTTAATTTATTTAAGCGTGTTATGTGTTTGTGTCTTCGTAAACTTTTTAACGAAACCTTAACAATAGGGTAGATTTTGTTTTTACCTGAAGATGGGGATATAAGCCCTGAAACATGTTGTAATTTATTAAAAGAAGATCACTTAGTGGATAAAATTAAGGTAATTATTTAGTAAATGAATTGGCAGCGGAGCAGGAACAGCGGATACAGGAGTTAAAACAACAGCTGACCCGACTCCAGAGTACCTCGACACCAGCGAACCAGACCACATATATTTATAAAACTTGTGATGAACCAAATTCGCAATTAAAATTCTATGGCAGAGAGATAGAAAATCCCCTCCACTTCCTCAAAATCTGCGAGAGAGATATGGACGCGATAAATGATCACCTACGCGAAATGGACAAAATAAACTGGGTGGTGAGAAGGTTAAAAGGTACCGCGGCTGAATGTGTCACCGTCATACAGGACAAGGTATGTATGTATGAAGATCTGGTGCCGCATTTTAGGGCTAGGTACTGGAACAGCGAGATACAAAGAAAGATCCGTGTACAGCTGGAATTTGGAAAATATTCGAGTTTGAAAGGTTCAAAAGAAAACTATTTAATCCAGCTGATATCTCGAGCCAAGTATCTGGAACCTGAAGTGACAGAAGCAGAAATGGTAAGTAAGTAAGCTCACCATTTTGGATGCGGAATTCAAATCGCGGTTATTACACAAGGGGTTAAATCCTTAGAGGAACTACTCTTGTTATTGACTAAATGGGATAATGTGGATAACCCAAGTAATAATAATAATAATAATGAGCAATCACGTAAACAATTTCAGCCACAACAACAACAACAACAACAACAACAACAACAGTTTAAAAATAAACCAAGATTTCAAAGATTCAATAAAAGCAAAGTATCGGCAATTACCAAGACCAATGCAAATGAAGAGCAGCCAAAAATCAATGAAGAGTGCAATAAAATTAATAATATAAATAGAAATAAGAGTAAAAATACATTTAAAACTTACAATAACAAACGGCAGTATCAGAAATCATATGTTAGCAATCATGACGATAGTAATGTATACATTGCTTCTGGCTGATACCCTGTTGATGTTAGGAATGAATTAATATATAATAATTGTGTTGATGAATGTGTGGAAAATAATAGAGTTGAGGACAATAATGACATTGTTGTGATAGAGGGAATCAATGGTTGTGTTGGTAATGTTTTGCTTGATAGTGGTGCGCAAGTGTCATTAATTAATGAAAAATTTATTAATAAACATAAGCACCAATTTAAGAAAATACCTATCTTACCTGTAAATAATCCTATGGTTACTACGGCGACCGGAGATACACAAATTATTTGTAAACAAGCACTTATATCAATAATTACACAAGGCATAGAAATTGAAGTGCCAGTCCTTATAGTTAAAAATCGAGAATATGATGTTATATTTGGCACCGACACTTTAAGAAAAATACACGCCACAATCGATTTCAGTAACAAAAAACTTACATACACAATTCTAAATAAATTATACACAGTTAAATTAGGTTGTGTCGATAGTGACTTGAACCAGGTAGAGCAATGTACTGACATACAAAAGACAGTTTATAATCTCGTAGATAAGGTACCGAGTGGCGGCCAGTCCACCGGCAATAAACATACAGCTGATCAAGAAAAACGGGTAAATAATATTAAAAAAAAATACTCCTCAACAAGGAATGAAGTGCAGATTTTGACAGTTAAGTATGTATTACCAGATACATTAAAAACTAAGTTAAAAAATATAAACATCGAGCAACAGCAGGATGCTAAATTAAAGAAAATCAGCGATGATATAAGAGTTCAGGACAACCCAAAGTATAAAATAGAAAAGGATGTGTTATACAAGATCATAGACGGGCAGTGGAAGATAATGGTACCGGATGAACTAGTTGAAGATTTAACTTGGGCGTGCCACGAGAGTCTGGCACACGCGGGAGTATATAAATGCTATTTAGCAATGCGAGAAGACTTTGTGTGGCTAGAAAAGTTAAATCTATTTTGCGTACCTGCCACATATGCCAAACTGCAAAGTACCCGAATCAACATACGTATGTAGAAATGGGCAATATCATTACTAAAAACAAAAATGAGTTATTATGTATTGCTTTTTTAGGCCCACTACCGCGTGCATCGAGGGGTATGAGGAATCTGGTGGTGTGCACGGACGCGTTCTCTAAACTTGTAAGTCTTTATGCAATAGGACGACCCACCACGGCGGTCGTATTAAATGTCGTCTTAAATAAATACATCCCTCAATATGGTCACATTAGAAAAATTTTATCTGACCAGGGTAAACAGTTCACCAATAGGAAGTGGCAATCCGAATTGGAAAAGCACAGTATCCAGACTGTATTAACAGCGATCCGAAGACCGCAGGCAACCTCGCTGAAAGGGTCAACAGAGAGTTAGGTCGACTGTTCCGTACTTATTGTAATACCAACCAAAGTAGATGGCCGGATTATCTCGAGCTTTTCGAGGCGTCCATCAACGGGAATTACAATGACACGACAGGATTTACGCCTAATGAGTTGCAAACTGGAGAAATGCGCAAGCGTATCTGGGATGGGAGCATCAGGAGGATTGCAACGCAAAATTTGCCTATTCCAAGTGAGATGAAACGGATAGAAGCCAAGAGACGCATTAAGAAATGTGCCGAAGAAGAACGGACTGAAAAATTTAATGCTGACCACAAGCTGGTAACTTTTAAAATTGGCGAGAGGGTACCCCTGAGGGCTTTGAATGTCGGTCACAGGGAGGATAACACCGCAGCCAAATTCTTTAGGTTGTACAATGGCCCATATATTTTATCTGAGCAAGTTGGTAAAAACACCTATATTGTAACCAACCCTAGTACTAACCGTGTGGTAGGGAAATTCCATGCAGCATCCCTAAGAAAGTATTATGTCAGAGATAATTGTTCCTAATATGCCAGGGTATAGGTGGTATGAATGTTCTAAGAAAATTATGTGAAAAGTGAGTGAAAGTTAAAGAATATTAGATGAGATGCTAGAATAAATGATTTGTATGAACGGAGTGTACTTTCGGTTAAGAGAATGACGTCAGAAGTGTTGATACGCTTCTCTGTGTTTGAGAGTAAATGTCAGATTCAACCACATGTATTTGTTTGTATTATTACTGTCACAGTGACATTGGAGGAATGTTTTGTTTGAAAGAAGTTTATTTATTTAGTTTGATTTGGATTTATTATGTTTCTATTATGATTACTACTGGAAGAATGATATTTTATTTATTTAGGATATGAAGAAAAAAAATTTGTATTTTATGTAAACAAATTTTTTTTAATACGTGGTGGGGTTAATCCTGCAACAAAACACAGGATGATGATCTATGAATATACCAGAGCATGGATGACGGACACTAGCATGTTTTAAATTGATTTATGCAATTTTGTCAATTAGCTATAAGTTTTGTATTTAGTGATGGATAAGGACTTGTATTATACCAAATTCTTTGTCAAATTTTGCTCTATAATGTCATGTACTTTGTGTGTGAATATGTGCGTGCGTTCGCGTGTGGTGAACCTTCGTTGTTATATCTTCCGGGTTAGTTATCCTATCGGTATGAGACTTGGACAGTGAATTATTTATGAAAATAGCTACATTTCCTATATACTCTGTTGTTCTCAGCTATTTTTTAAATGTGGTTTTTTAGTAATTGAAAACTCAACTTTTCACGCTTATCAATTGAAGAGTAATAAAATTTCTAGATAATATCTATGCAGGCTCTCGCAGACTTATACAAAGATTCGCCTGCAACGCGTCTATTTTTTATCCAATCTACCACGTAGACAGTCGATTGACCAATCAGAAGCCCCTAATTTCAGTCAGATCCGTCGGTGGTCATGTGCGCACTTCGAGGGAGTTCATCGGAAGCCGTTGCATAGTGAACGTGTATTCTTTCTCAAGAGTTTTTCTTGTTCGAACTGGTTTAGTCGAGAGTAACTCTAAGTCTTGGGACTTTTGTCGAGTTTGTCGACTAGAACCAAGCGGGTGAACTACCAATTATATTATATTAAAAGCTATTACGTGTTAGTGGAAGATTTTCCGCTTAGGGAGATTTATCTACCGTGGTAAATCTTATTAACGTGGAACACTTCAAGAATAGCCGGAAGGTGTAAGCATTATACACCGCTTTTAAAATTATCACTCATTATCACCCTGAGAATCAATAATTAATAACATTCAATAATTAATAATAACCAATTCCGAGCGATAAAACTAACGATTCGGAAAGTGACAATTTGTGCGTAAAAGCAGTATCAGTGTTATCAGTTGTTCGGCGAACCCCAGCGCGGAGAGAAAGAGTGTGAGAGCGGAGAGTGGCGGTCATTGCAGAGACAGGTTCGAGTGGCGGAGCGAGTGACGTCACGCCTAGTGTAAAGGAATTCTACGTTCAAGTACAATTTACTATAACTGAACTATATAAACTCTTTGATATCTAATAAAATACTATACATGATATTTTGTTAATTTAAATATATCATATAAACAATTATTTACTTGTGTGATAAATAAACAATTTTTCTACATCTCCAATACAGACTTGTGCATAATTTATAAACACAAAACTACCCTATGCGAAAATATTTATTTGTATCGTCGCAATATATATTATTATATATTATATTTCGTATATATATGACAACAGTGAAAAATTTTTGTTGTCAAAATTTAAGTTTCAATGATAAATTGAAAGCTTATAGCACTCTTTAACGTATGTAATTTATAAGAGTATGAATTAATCGAACATATTTAATTAGTTTTGTTTTTGCTAATATTACATTTCGGCGTATCTTAACCAAAAGTCTGATTTTTTCGATCTTCCCCATTAAGCAACATTCTGACATTTCTTCTAGTACTCTCATCATTAATTTAAGACGTGTAATGCGATAAATTAAAAAAATACATATATATTCATAAATTGTTTGAATATGTGGGCGCGTGTGATTGGTTTTCTTATAGAGTAAACATAAGTGCTTTTGCTGTAGCTGTGCAAGTGATTCTGCTATTAAAATGTCGGTACCCACTTAAACTTGTTACAGTACGTAAAATAGTCGACTAGGTAAAATAGACAGGTACTTATTCGTATATTTAAACTTTTCCTGTAAATAAGCTGCTTTTATTTAATTAATATAAAGTAAGTTGATCTGTAAATTATAGTTTTTCCTGGTGAATAAAGTAATACAACTTACTATGTTTACGAGAGTAACAAAAGTAGGCCTACGTTGTGCTTATATTCATCAATGTATTTGTATTTGTGAAAACAAAATAAACAAATTTGAATTTGATTTGTTGATAAGGAATATCTACAATAATTAGACTTTAGAATAGGAAATAGAATCAGTTATGAAACAAATGTTCATAATTGATTCTCTTCCCATATATACCCGTAATTAATACAATCCTGAACTCGTGTCTTTCTTGAAAATAACTACTACCCTCTTCTCTCTCTCTCTCTCTCTCTCTCTCTCTCTCTCTCTCTCTCTCTCTTTATTCCTTATGTTTATGAGAAGCTTTAGTAAATGCCCAAAAGAGCCTTTACTGCACGTTTGACATCACATTGATTACATTAACCACAGTTCAAAATGCATACAACTTTACCACGTGCATTCAAATAATAAAAAGATATTCATTAATACATACTATATATTCGCACTTTTAAATTACCGGATGCTGTTATTAAATGAGTAGAATTATTATGGTAAAATCATATTATTTATTTTATTGTAGTTAGAGTTTTGTAGGATGGTGTCTGTTACACTCCTAATTCGCAAAAATGGTCAACTTGACATAACTAATTGTAACCAAGCTTCACGAAACATCTAGCTTAAGTTTCATACATTATTCAGTATGTATTTTACGAATATTTCGCAAGTCTACGTAAAGTAAAATTACAGTCGACACTTAAACTTGCACATTACCGATTCGTTGTACACGTGACATAGTTTATATTACTATTTTTGGTATTATATTTTTCGTTAAAATAGCTTTTTGCACTGCACACAAACATCCAACGGGTATTTTAACTACCGACTTCCCAGCAAAAAATGTGTATACTGTTCTTACTGAATACACTGTAACACACGTGTGAAGTCCACGTTTTGAACATTGAGAACCTTTGCAGAGACATTCTGAGACGATCAAGTTCCTCGGCCAGACGCGCTGAGGATCCACATGAGGGCGAAACTTGACAGGACACGAACCAACGGGCTCGGCTGCTTTCTGCGACAGAGCTTCACAGTCGTGCTTGTTGGACTTGAGCAACCACAGGGACTGCCACGGTATCGTCGCGAAGTCCATGCTGTTCAGTATGTCGAATTTGTCGTTGTTCTCTGTAAAAGTGTTTTCGTCCATCTCCACGGGCACTTCGAGTTCGGAGTTTCCACTGTCGTCAGTGTTAGTCGAAGTATGTTTATCGTCCATTAAAGATATGAAAGATTCGTCACGTTTGACTACGTCAGTCGAATAATCGTAAATGAATTTCTGCACGATAAGTACGTACAATTTTCTTGTCTGTATGTCCGTTTCTTCATATTCTTCACTGCCGATAATATATAAAAAATTAACTGTCAGTAACAAGTAACTGAATGTGACGAACCCGTTCATATTAAACTTCAAGTTACCGTCATGAGTGCCGAGTGCTCTCAGGACTGAATTGTTTATAATGCTGACGTATTTATACGAGGAAAGCACGTGTTCTCTGCGTCTGTATACAGTATATATATATATATATATATATATATATATATATATATATATATATATCTGTGTGTGGAAACTCGCCGCGCGCATCATCCTGTTTGCAGGCGTATTAAAAGAATCCTATTGAAACATCAAAGGCATTAACGGGAAAATACATTCGCACAAAGACGTTACGTGGGCCGCTAGTATTAGAATTCTCTAGGCATGTTTTCCTTTGAATTGTCCAGTATCGTATTTAACGTTTCAGCGTTTGAAACGTAATTCGAAGTTATTGTGGTAAAAGGAAAATCATTTTAAAATTCTAAGACTTGAAATATTTCTAAGAATAAAATTGTAGTCTTATTAAGATACAATAGTTCCTGCACCCATCCACGAGAGAACGTTTATGTCCGTCTTGGTCTCTGGAATACTAAGATGGGTCTGTGTAGATCGTGAAAGGGTGCCTTAAACGTTCGAAGCTCAATTTACACCGTTGGAGTACACCCTACGTCAAAAGAGTAGTTTTATTTAGTAAAGACGTGTAAATAAACAATTGTATTGTACTTCCCAAATATTTTCTCATATTTTTGCGCGTGCGCGGACATATTTAATATTCTTAGAAAATTTATTTGATTTATTATATTAATAAACTGTAACGAGACAATACACTATTGTTGCAAATTTAAAACCAAAAACACCTTTAAAATCTGGATGTGTGTGTTACAAGGACGTCTGTAAAGGAATTCCTACTACATATCTCATACTAGTTGTAAATAATTCTAGTATTTTCACACACTACTCTTTGCTACTAGTACATTCGCTACTCTGTGTGTGTGTGTGTGTGTGTGTGTGTGTGTGCGAGCGCGCGTGCGTGTACAGCTGTTCCAGGTGTTAATTGAAACTAAAGCATTGACCGTGTATCTAAAATGGGCGGAAACGCGCTACTAGCCATCCTCAAAAAATCGTTATCTGGAAGAACGTACTCAGATACATTTTTCCTTACATGTTTTCTATTATGAAATGCTGGTTAATGAAAAGTGTTCTGGTAACTTTAAAAACAATCAGATAATCAGTGTGACGAAAATTTACCATAGATTACTGACGAAAATAATTTTTTCGGCGTGAAATTGAAAATTTATGGAAAAACGTTCTGTGACTTTGAATTATAATCACCTGATTAACTTTCGTTCTATAAGAGACATGTCTAGGGTATAAGCAAACAGATTTTAGAACAAACGTATTACTTTGTAACAATTTTTTAATAATTTTGGTCGGAAGACAGGTTTTAGAGATTGAAACTTTATTTACGACATACCGCAAACAACTCGGCGCTCTTAGACTACTGTTTATAATACTCTTTAAGTAAATTTAATTTTGAAATACACTTTTCATCAAAAGTAGGGTTTTGTTTTTAAAAATGTTATTAAAATAGGCCTATTATTGATATTAATTTTTAAAGACAAACCAACAGTTTCCATAAGATGCAGTTTAGACACAGAGCAGCGTTAACTTTCCTGTATGGCACAATACCAACAGCATACGCAATTAGAAGTAATTTTTAATTTGAAAAACAAGAAAGTGTTAGTAAAAATTTGTAAAATTTACAATTTATGTTTATTATCCAAATAATAAAAATAATTTTCACGTAGGCTTCCGCGGCCGGTGTCCATTATGTTTTTAAAGCTTCTTCTTCCGGTATGGACCGCGTCAAAAATGTCTTGTATGACAGCGTTTCACTCATATTACAGTGAGTATCCTCAGGTCTACGTGACAAAAACGCCGGAAAGCGAACTCAGTTATATAGTGTGGAAGTGGCGGTGGGTGGTCCGGTAAGTGGACCCTGCCCTGTAGGCGTTACGCTGTGTGCATTATTTGTGGGGTCATTCAACCCGCGTGCAGTCAAACCAGAAAGTAACGGGTACCAAGTTGTACTGAGCGTGGCGGTATCCTCGTGTTTATTAATTTCTATTGCTTCTAGAATCAATCTGTCATAATACCTATTGTATGACCTTATTACAGATGCGTCTTCAAAGTTCACCATGTGATTCGTTAAGGCTGAATGCTCAGCAATAGCAGAGCCTTAACCAATCACATGGTGAACTTTGAAGACGCATCTGTAATAAGGCCATGTAATAAGTATTATGAGAGATTGATTCTAGAAGCAATAGAAATTAATAAACACAAGGATAACATCAACAGAGATACCGCCACGCTCAGTACAACTTGGTACCCGTTACTTTCTGGTTTGACTACACGCGGGTTGAATGACCCCACAAACAATGCACACAGCGTAACGCCTACAGGGCAGGGTCCACTTACCGGACCACCCACCGCCACTTCCACACTATATAACTGAGTTCGCTTGCCGGCGTTTTTGTCACTTAGACCTGAGGATACTCACTGTAATATGAGTGAAACGTTGTCATACAAGACATTTTTGACGCGGTCCATACCGGAAGAAGTCTTTGAAAACATAAAATAAAAAAATTATTTCTCAGCTGTGGTGCCGTCTGTCAGTCTGTATCAACAAAAATTTATTCTTGATGAAAACACTTTTATTAAGGAGAGAATAAAAGAATACAGGCAGAATTGGTAGTCCCATGTGGATCGCATGGTATGCACACGTATTCCTAAACAAGGGTTTGAATATAGGCCAATGGGGACGAGAGATCGTGGAAGATCCTGGAAAAAAATGTCAGAGACTCTGTGAAGTCGGAACGGGCTATACCCCAAGCCATGTAGTGAAGAAGGAGAAGAAGAAGAAGAAGAAGAAGAAGATAAAAGTACCTTTGCAAAGAATACATAAAATATAATTATTTAATTGAAACCACACATTTTCAAGCACACATGTGGCAGTACGTTCTTCCCTTATAATCGCAGGCACGCGCGCGTACACACACACAACACACACACACATTTCTCTTCACATGGATAATATCGGTGAATATTACTCTGTGATATTGAAATATCTTTTAAGTTTATACAGCCTTTGTTATATTTTTATTCCATACCAACCCAAGATATACATCTTGTTAATAGTAAATTTACTCCGAATAGCAAAATGTGTTACATAAGAACGCACGCGCAGGTGTAGGTCTGAAGTGATTGCCTTAATACCGGTATGTGTATGTTACAAAGTTTTATATTTTAAGCATATACATTCCAACAGGATAAGCTTGTATTTTTAAATTTTGTTTTAAATATTTCATTTACGCGTAACCGTTAGTATTTTAAACAGTGATTGTGTTTTACGGTAATCGAGCGTACACAGTACAAAACAGGTGTGGGAGCATTCATGTTTCTGTCAACCAACTTTCCCTTGGTTTAGGTTATACCAGTTGTTTAAGCAGGGGTAGTTTGTTTGAGCCCAGTTACTTTTCGTGACGCGCAAGACAGTGTACATTTGGGCGATATTAAAGACATCAGTAGTAGAGTGTTGACGCTTTGTTAATTTGTGTTATGGATTTACTGTTTAAGTACAGTTAATTAACAGTTAATCAACAATTATTATTATAACCGGTTAGGTAACAGTGTTATTAGTATTAATATAATTTGTGCCAATAGTTGAACTGAATTAAAGGATTTAAGTGGACGATGTCACTCGTAGGTGGCAGAGAAGTTACCCATCAACAGGTATTTCTCTAGGGAAAAGCGAATTTGTTAATACGCTGTTGTTTGCTGACGACCTGCTGCTTATAGATACCATCGAAAGTGGTTTGCAAAAAGCCCTACATAATTTACAACGGTGTTCGATTCAGAATTTCCACAAGCAAAACGAAGCCGACGGCTTTCATCGGAAGAAATCCTGTAAGAGCCAAGATAATGATTAACAACCAACTAATTGGACAAGTCTCTCACTTTAGCTACCTAGGGTATGATATGTCATACGAGAACAGTAGAGACATAGACAATAAACTACATAAGTTTCAAATGATGTGGGGCACCATAAGAAGAACACTACAAAACAAGACGTGGAAAGATATTCAGCTAAGTTTTATAAGGTAGTGGCTGTCCCTGTGTTTCTTTATGGAAGTGAGTCATGGATAATGAGAAAGGGAGGAAAAAGCCGCATACAAGCGGCGAAGATGAAATTTCTAAGATCAGTGAAAGGTTTTTCTAAACAAGATCGATTTCAAAATGAAGAGATTAGAGAATAGTTGAAAATATACAACCTGAGAAAAATGAGAATAACAGAAGGAATTGGAAGGACCGTCTGGAGCGTACGGATGATCGAAGACTACCAAAAGCGGCAAGTAGATACAAACCAGCTGGAAGAAGAAGCGTAGGGAGAACAAAGAAAAGATAGGAATAAATCCTATGAAGCCGGATCAGATCACCAAGCCCTAATTCTTGTTGGGGAAGAAGAAGAAGAAGAAGACAAAGAAGAAGAAGAAGAAGAAGAAAAAGTGCAATAAAATCTTTATGAAATGATTACCGGACCACACAGAAGAGGAAAGCTAATAAGAAGTGGTGACAGATAATCCGAATTAATGGGTTTAAGCATTAAAAAAAAACCTTTTTCCTCAGGAAAGTGTAAACTCCGTTGTTTGTAGAACGTCTATACTAGTACAACCAGCCAGGCATTTCAACCTGGGACGATGCAAACACCACGCGAGGCACGGAGACCGTCATCTTGTGCACATGCTCGGAACGTTACATGTAACGATGTTGTCAGAAGTGCAATCAGAAACATTATACACAGTTACTTTTTAAATAATTGACCTCCCACTACGCTTGGAACATTACGTACTGTAAACGCAGATCCACAGATCCACAGATCTACTGTAAACGCCATCAACAAGTCTAACCTTTACGTAGGCTTACCTGTGAAGGAAATGGAATTTACTTGCGAAAAGAGAAATCGCAAGTCACTTTTAATAGAACGTATGATATAATTGTATGGCGGCATTCTTATTTAAGGGATACAAGATAATACAGGAAATGAAAAGAAAACTATTTACTTAGATGAAACATGGGTGCACGTGGGTCAGTCATACAATAAAGTGTGGAGCGACACAACAATAAAAACTGCGAAAGACGCTGTCCTTGCGGTCTCGCGACAAGACTGAAGGCTCCAACTGTAAAAGGCAAATATTTTTGTAATTCTTCACGATGGCGGTGAAGATGGCTTTATTCCCGACGTTCAGTTAGTGTTTATGGTAAAGAAAAACACATCAGATTACCACAAAGAAATGGACAGCACACGATTAGAAACATGGTTCGAGATTAAACTGGTCCAATCGGTTGCACACGGAAGTGCTGTAATGGGTGTAGCGGACAAATTGGCGAAAAGAAGTTATTAAAGTTTGGCTTAATCAAAAAAGGGTGAACATCCCAGATGGCTATTTGGAAAAGGAACTACTGAATGAAGTAAATAAAATAAAATATAAATTTTCATGTCGGGTGGTCGATTAAAAGAGAAAACGTTACTATTCTCCGTTTACCACCGTACCGCTGCGAGCTAAATCCTATTGAGCTGGTACGGAGCCAAATGAATAGACATTTAAGGCTCAAGATGTTGAAAAATTAACTAACGATGGAATTACTGTAGTTAGAATTTTCCATTGGAAAAAATACTGTGAATACATCAGACAATTGGAGGATGAAATGTGGCGGGCTGATGATCTGCAAGACGGTGTCGAGCCATTCATTGTTCAGCTGACAGGTTCTGGTAGTTCAAGCACTAATTCGACACCGGGCAGTGTTATATCTGGCGATGAATCTTTGTATTAATATATGCACTGTTTTAGTACGAAATTGTAATCGGTGAGACTGCTTCATGCAAGCCACAGAGTAATGCTGCTAGTTCACAACAATTAAATGTGCATCCTGAACACAAAATATATATGAAAGGATTAACAAAGGCTGCATTGAAGTTAGTTATATCAAGTGTCAGTAACGATCTAGTTCAGAGATACAGAACTAGAGAGCGAGAGTGATACAGATAAACGAAGTAAATTTGTGCAGGCTGTGAACAAACTCAAATATCGCAAACACAATGACTATTATGGGGATTTACCGATTTGCAAACAGGGCCGTTCTAAGTATCTTCTGAGGCCTACACGTCCGGCGTCAATGTTGTTAAAATTTTCTGATTCCGGACTGTTTGGCCGTGGTCCGGTGCTATATACGTTAGCAAACGTTTCGGCTGTGCCATTGACGGGCGTCATCAGTGCAAATCGAGCTTCGCCTTAGTGATGGCTTACCACAGTAATGGCTGATGATGCCCGTCAATGACACGGCCGAAACGTCTGCTAACGTGTATAGCACCGGACCACGGCCAAACAGCCCGCAATCAGAAGATTTTAACAAATCTTCTGGGAAGTTCTAGTCTTGGAGCAAGATAATAAGGAAGAAATATTTAAAGTACAAGGTACGCAAACTCTACTAACGAACAATAGAATTTTTATTGTGTGTGTATGTCATTTTGTGTGAATTATGGTCGTGTATATATTAGAAGGTCGTATGCTTTGCGAACCAAAAGTAGTTCGCCACTACGCGCACGCTCGTTTTGCGCGCGCGTTTGTGTGTACGTGTTGGAAAGGGGCAAAAGCGATGAAAGGTTTTTATTAGATTGCTAACTTTCAAGCTTAGGTCTCCACAATACTAGGCTCACTTCTATAACGTTTCTGGTAATAGTTTCTCTTACTGCTTTACTTGAAAATAAAAATGGATTTAAATGTGCATTTAATTATGTAACGTTCCTAAAATCCTTCTAAGAACAATAATTATACTAAATACATATTATTTATACTAGACTACTGTTACTTATTATCACTAATTACTTATTTACAAACAATATAGACATCACAATTTATACCAAGTTACTGTCATCAGAGGCGATCTACCGATCACTTTGATAAATATACATATAACTGATCTAATACATAACAGTGAACTCAGCCTGTTTTTAGTTTGTTTATATAGGCTAAATAAAGAGTAATTTGTAAGTAATGTCATTGACGTTTCTCAATGTCAGCGTGTGGCGCGAGTTAGACACCACAGCCTTGACGAGAATTACTTTAATTTTGAAATCAGCTCGTTATTGTAGGCAAATGAGCTTCCCTATCAGAAAGTTCATGAAACAAAATACAACATATAATCCATTAGCTACAGCTTTTTCACTGTGAGTTTATGCCCGGTCAAAAAATAAAAAAATCGACGCTTACTACTTATTTTAAGTCATAAATACAAATTTCACTTCAAAAAAAAAATTTAAGTTTTGCAAGAAATATCTGATTATTTGAAACTCTTGAATTTTTTGTTGTCCTTATAAATAACATTGTATTCCTTAGCATTTTCCTTTCGAATCTATAGGCCTATATGATAAATATAACTTAGAGTTTTGGTACAGCGGTAATCAAATTAAATTTTTAAAAAATTTTTACCTTAATCCGTCTATGTGACCGCTTGGTTTCTGTCTTCTAACGCGTTTCGGATTAATTTAATCCATCATCAGAGTAAAAATTCGTCGGTTATGGCTTCGTTAAAACATTAAAAAGACACTAAAATACATTTATGTATATGTTCTACAAACACAACGACGTACGCGGATGTGAGTGCGCACTCGACACCGGTTGACGACGTACTGCACAGTTTATTTAAGTTATCATGTTATCTATTGTTGTGTTGGGGCGTGTACTCTATGGTTATGTTATCTATAATCTTATCATATATTGTATGTGATTTAAATGCCAATTGTTCGTTTAGTATATTATTAGGATTATTTCTGAAGGCCCGGTAAATTTCGAACTCTTCTACTGCATCCATATATCTTCCCTTTTTGCAAATGTGTAAGGGTTTGCAATTTGCCTCAAAATTTGTGTAATTATGATTTAATGAAACGAGATGTTTAGCGTAATTTGATTTATTTATATTTGAAATGCTCGTGGGTAAGTGTTCTTTATATCTTTCGAAAAAACCTCTGCCAGTCTGACCAATGTAATGCATGTCGCAGTCATCACATATCATCTTGTATATGCCCGTTCTTTTTTCAATTGATGTTCGTGTGGCATTATTTAACATTTTTTGGATATTGTTATTTGTTCTAAATGTGATGTGGATGTTATGTTTTTTAAATGTATTTCTAATGAGCATTGAGAAGTTGTTAGTATAATAAACCGCCCTATATATTGCGTCCATCGTGACACGGTGAGGGTTGTCAGTTCTGCGTTTGTGTCTAAGCATCAAGTGTTCAACTAATGAGCTGCGGTAACCGTTCGCAATTGCAATGTGTTTAATTATATCTATTTCTTCCTTGTGGTTTGTTGGATCTAAAGGTACACTGTATAGTCTGTGTATCAGACTGTTGAACGCGGCCATTTTTTGTGAGTGCGGGTGGAAAGAATCAGCATGTATGACACCATCAGTTGTGGTGGGTTTTCTGTATATCCTGTACTGAAATTTATTATTGTGTTTCATAAAAGTTAAATACAAAAAATTTATTGCGTTGTTTGACTCTATTTCGAGTGTGAACTGTATGTTTTTGGTGATGTTATTCATGTAATGTAACAGCATGTTTGCCTGTCTCGTTGTCCCGTCGAAGATAACAAATGTGCCATCTACGTATCTTTTATAAAATGTAATGTTACGTTGCCATTTATTATGTGGTGATAGCAAATATGTATTTTCGAAGTTATTCAGGAAAATGTCAGCCAACAAACCGGACAAGGGTGAACCCATTGCAAGACCCTCCTCTTGAATAAAAATTGTGTTATTGAATGTGAAATAATTTTGTTTCAATATTACGTCTAGTAAAAGTAACAATTCTGTTACTTCTTGTAGATTTAACTTCCCTGTTCTTATTAAATTATCTTTTAGAATGTCCAAGGTTGTCTGTACTGGGACGCTTGTATAGAGGTTTACTATGTCAAAGGAGATTAACTTATGCTGACTATTAATGTTAAGGTCTTTAGTTAGTTTTATTAATTCAATGCTATTTTTTATAGAATGATTGTTGTCTATGGTTATGTTATTTTTTATTAAATGGACCAATTTCTTGGATAATTTATAACCCGGGGCTGTTGTGTAATTAACGAGAGGTCTTATCGGTATACCTGGTTTATGGATCTTAGGTAAACCGTTGAACATGGGTGCATGTGCGATTATGGGTTTCAACTGGCGGCGTGTAGTTTCATCGAAAAGGTGTGTGCATTTATTAATCGTTTGGTTGATATATTTTATATACTTAGTTGTGGGATCGGAATCTATGGCTCTTATGTTGTTGCTATGGATAAATTCATATACTTTTTGTTGATGCATGTCTATCGGTAAAATAACCATAGTGTTGCCCTTGTCTGATTTAGTGGCTAAGGCCTTATGTTCGTTTAGTTTATGCTTAATTTGTTTAATGGTTTTCATTTCACTTGCGTATTTCTTTTTTAAACTGTCAGATAATGGTTTAAAGTTGTTGTCATGTGTTCGTATATGTCAAATGCACGTTTTCGTAACGGAAGTGTAGGATGATGTTTTTAGAATAGTTACGGGGTCAGCCTTCTCCCACCTATCTAACGGTCTCGACTAACCTCTGGAATAGCATGTGGGTGTGAGAGGAATTGATTATCACGGACTCTCACAATTGTAAATATATCCACTTTCTATATTTGACGTATGATCAGCCAGTTCCGTACTCATTTTCTTTCTTATGGAATCCTAAGTAAAAATAAATCATGGCATCCCCCTCTCACGCGCGCTCTCTCTCGCTCACCACGTCTTCTCGCTTTATTTTGTGTTATCATTAAAAAAACGTAGCGCGTATTGTCTTTTCACGTTGGTACCATTTGATATCGTCTAACTTGCAATCTATCAATAAAGGCTTAAACCAGATACAGACCAAAATATTTCTTGCGCTGTTCCTTCGCAAAGGAAGAAAATGTGACTCCAAATTCACGCGTTATTCACCAAACAACTATACAGGTTTAAAAGGATTACTACACTTTCGAGACTTTGTAGTAATCCTGTGTTCGTGTTCGTCTTTCTTCATAATTCGTTGCAAAACCTTTTTATTCTTTCACCTTCCAAATCTGTTACACGTGTTGGTTTCGGCAACTTCATGGAGAGTCTACAGAGCTTGTAAGACCTTTATTCTCGAAAAACTGAATTGCATTTAATATCACTCCTTTTTACGAACCTAAAGGTGAATACCATGGGGCCGAATAGTCTTTAAGATTTGTTCATGAAGAAGTAATCGCTACGTACTGACAATACAATATTCCCCAGTTATAAACAGTAGAAACAGAGGATACGTGTCAGAAGAGTTGTGCGCGTGGTAATCGATTTGCCAAAATGAATATAAGTCAGATGATAGAAACTTTCCAAGCACTGCTGTTGCAGACAAAGGAACGACGCCGATGGGAAGCAGAAGAAGCAGAGGAGCGACAAAAAGCACTCTTGCTGGAAACACAGGACAATTCGAAAACTTGTTCTTGCTTTAAAGGACCCACCGCAAAGCTACTGCAGAAACTGCGACCTGATAGCCATAATATCTATGCCGAATTGATAAAAGCTCTAAAACTACACCACGGTGACAAACATTTACGCGACGTGTACTACGGTCAGTTGGAAGCGAGACGACAGGATTCCGGGGAGACTCTTCGAAAGTTTGAAGCAAGCATCGACAGACTAAACAGACTGGCCTATCCTACAGCGTCAAATGGATTTTCGAATGAGGTTTGCAGTGCGGACATGTACTAATGGTGTCAGAGATTGTGAACTTCAGCAAATGTTTCGAATGACAAAACACCAAAGTAGCTCACAGGTTTTTGTTCACGCCCTCGAGTTTGAATCTGCCAAGTCAGCGTCCTGCCATATTAATGAGTTTATGTCATCACACTGTCGTCAAAAAATTACAGTATCACATTGTCGTTACGACGGAGGGAGAAAAGAAATGTTGCAAGACAAACAATTCAAAGGCTCAAGAGCGTCACAGCGATTTGGACGATGGGAAAGAGACAGAAAACCGAAGTGCTTCAAACGTGGGAAACGTGGTCATGTACAGGCATATTATTGGGAGAATAAAATACAGAGAGAAAGGCGTGATAGCACAAATTAGAGGAATATAGTTCCAGAACAGCACACAGTTTCCACGCTTCGTAAGACCAATGGAATCGTTAATGGATCGTTAATGGATTTGCAGAAAATAAACCAGCATCATTTACAGTTGTAACATCATTTACAGTTGGAGCTTCTGGAAGCCCCGTCAAACCGTCAGGAAAGTGAACGCCTGAGACTCCTCAGGTTTAACAACCAAATGCTCATTCCATGTATTGTCGATGAAGTGATTATTGGCATGGATGTTGTGAATGTCTATGGGTGCCTTGTGGACTTATGAGAGAAAGTCTTGAAAGCTGACCAAGAGAAGATTAGGGTTTCCACGGCTGAAATGACAGAATCAACAATCATTCGATCAAGCAAGCGACGGTGGCAAAAAAAAAGGAATCGACAGGCGCGGAGGAGAGGAACACATAGATTTGCATGCGGAAACGGAAGAAGAACTAACAGATGAAGGACCAATTTATATGGCGACGGAAGAGGTGATTGGAAAACCTACTGTGGTCGTTGGGGAAAGTCTCCTGTTCCTGAGTTAAGGGAAGCAACAGGGTTGAAAGTCGCTGAAGAGGACGTTAAGCAAGAGGTGTTGACGAGAACCAAACTGAGGGGGAAAGGTTCTTACATTGTGAGAAAGGGAATCAATGATGTTGTTCAAGATCGTCCGCCTAGACCGCCTGGCCAAGTATTGCTGCAGAGACGGTATGTCAGTTCGGGACGAACATGCTTAAGGAGAGGGCCTGCTACGCTGACGAAATAGATAGTACCTCATCGCTGGGTGACTACGTAACGCCTTGCACTATATTTGCGTGGAAAAATTACGTAGCGCTGTGGATTGTTCTAGGTCATGCGAGGTGCCTCTTCCAGATGTTTCTCGACTATCCTACCGGGATTGAGGACCGTTATCTCACTACAATGCAAGACGGCGAAGGTGTAAACATTAGATTTCGAAGCGGCTCAATTCAGTTTAGACCTGGCGATATTAGAGTGCGGAGCCAAGTGCTAGTCGCGATGATTATTTTATTAGTGCGGAACTGTATTAAGGTGACATTTATTATTGTGGTTGGACACATTAACCTGAATTATTGTATAAGAGTGCCTTTGTATTTATAACTGTTGTTTGATTCCAATTAAAGTTTGTGATTAATTAGTCACTTCATTGGTGTCAGTCATTCTGTCTCCACTGAACAACACAACGATCGCTGTGACCATCGATAATTTTCTTATTTTATAAATAACGAAACATTTTCACTTAAAGACTTAAAGATTTTTTAAAGATTTTTGTTGCCTATGCTCTTACAGGTACAAAAACTATTCCAGTGGTGAAGAACATAAGGAACGCAACATGTTACGTAAACAACTTGTTGTGTCCGCAATTTATGTGTCCTTTAAGTGGCGTACACAATTTGTGTGTACGGTGTTCAGTGAAAGAAAGCAAGATTTCTTGAACACATTCAAATTTACGTGGATAGTCAGATTTTAATAACTAAAATACTGTTTGTTTAAATAACTCATAATTTAATAACATTAATGCTGTTTTTCTGTGTTCTTGGCAGCTTGTGATAACAGATTGACCAAGACGGCTGCAACGCATTTTGGTCTTCTGAAATTTATTTTCGCTGAATTATTGTTATAATTTTTTTTTATTAGCACAGTTCATTGTTGGGAAAATATAAATTAATAATAATTTACCATTCAGTATAATGGCGCCTCAGTAGACCAGTGGGTCTATCTGGCTATTAATCTAGAGGTCCCGTGTTCGATTCCCGGGCCCGCACCATAAAATCAAGGTTCGTTTTTCAGCCCCAGGTCGACTCAGCCTGTTAAATATGAGTACCTGGGATAACATCCTGGGGATAATAATGGGCGGCTGAAGCGTAGTGCTGGGCACGCTGCCTTCCTTGTGTGCCGTACGGCTCGCACAAAGCAGCCTACCCTGCCTGACTCTTAAGCTGCTTCGGTGGTACACATGGGAGCCATTATTATTATTAATTTACCACCGGAATATTTTAGAAGTTAGGCAGGTATAGACTATATTATATAAGTCGTTTGGCATACAATGTGACCAGTAATTCGTTTCGGCCGCTGAAGCAAACCAAAAAAAAAATATTAAAATTAAAAATAATTCGTTTACCAAGTGGGTTTTGCTGGTAACGTTGCCTTTACCTGGACAAGGAAATAATAATCACGGAGAAACTGTTACTCAGCTGAAGGATCTTGGGAATCATTAATAACGTTTGCAGTGATAATGGAGATCACGTGACTTCCGACATATCTTTGAACAATGATTTTCGACTTGCATTATGATCAGAGTATATCTCACTTTAACGATACAAAGTCACTGACTCTAGAACAGTAAATGGAAATTGGAAGTACAGTGATTGATTTGTTGCGTCGATCTTGCAGTAATTTTGGATACGTTGTTGTAGAAGGGGTTGCTGGTTCGTTATCTTTAATTGAAGACGCTGGCGAAGACATTCGATCGAAATATCGTTAACATACTATGCCGGTGGTGTAAAGGGTCGTCTGTGTTGTTTGGAGTAACCTATACATCACCCTAAGTAGCATTACTTCTGCACCGTAGCGGTAAAAGAGGCTTGTCTAGAGCAGTGATTCCCAAAGTGAGGCCCGCGACAATATTTCAGGGGGGTCCGCGGACACTTTTAAGAAAAAATAGAATATACCGTAACTTTCTCCGATTTTTTTATAGTATAATATCTAAATTAGTTGAAGATTCCAGTATTTTTATAATGGTTGAAACTAATTGTAATTGTAAAAGTAATTTCAAACTAATGGCTTTAATAATGTCTTTAAATCATGTCGTGTAGTAGATCTGTTTGTCAGCCGAACGACTAGAGCGCCGGATCAACGCAGAACTGATCGTGTTGTTTTAGTACACGTATAAGCACTGTGTCTTGCGTATAATAAGCACTGTATCTAAGCAAAACTTTTTTCCGTGTAGATGGTTTTACGCCTAAGTAGTTAGATTTCGACACGTGTGGCTGGAAAGATAGAACCGAGGTTGCTAAAGTTAAGAAATATACTTGATGTCGAGAGTGACTTAATATTGAAATTATCAGACATTAAACCCAATATTGCAGAGCTAATTGTTCATAAGCAGCTTTACTGTTCACATTAAACCATATTTGATATCATTAATATTATAATTTTTCAAGTTAAAAGAATTTTGGTTTTAGAGATTTTAATTAAAATATAAGAGTTTGTGTCATATTTACTGTATGTTTTATTTCATAACTCAGACGGAGCCTGTGAAAGTTTTAATTTTGATGGGGGTGGGGGGGCCGCTGACTGAAAAGTTTTGGTCTAGAGCATTTCAAGAGGTGTCAAGTTTGGGGACAGTGGTTAGTAATCAACACCGGATACGCTTTGTAACTACGCTCAGAATACAATCTAGATGGAATGCTCATTAAAGGTACAAAAAATTTGATGAGGTGTAAGAAACCGATTAGCAGTAAAAGCGTGTGAATTTATAAAACAGTCGTTTGTCCAGTAGTAATGTAGGCAATAGAAATAATGTGGGTCTCACGTACGGACATTGGTCAATGACGCAGCCCCCCCAAAATTCAATTCCTCCAATTTTCCCTTCAGTCTATGCCTCAAGCGTAATTAATATTAGTTGTTGTAATTCACCAAAAGACTTGAAGTACTTATTTTTATTCACTGAAAAATTACATTATATTTGAAAATCAGAATATATAAACTGCATTATTACTATTAATACTGCATTAGAATTCAGTAATAATTGTGTGTAACAATTCAATGAAATTTGAAAACTGAAATTTAAAACTACTCGACTACTTTTAATACAAAATTTTCTTTTTCTTTTATGACTCTTTAACAATTTATCCCAAAAATACTTTGATTTTTTAAATATTTTATAAAAACCGTTTAATTTGCTTTAAGGAGAATAAGAAAAATAAATAAAAATAAATATTTATTTTAAAAATCCCATTAAAGCACGCGTTAATAAGATAAAAGTTATTTACCATTTAAACAACGATACATATAGCACGAAATCAATATCCATTAATGCCAAACTTAGGTATTACTCAACAGTAATTGGCCCGGAAGCACTTTATGCAGCTGAGTGTTTTACTCTGAACAAGAAAATGATGGATGGAAAAACTGGAATTGGTCGGAAAAATTACGAAAATTTTTTAGGACCAATAAAAGGTGGAGAACAGTACACAAGACGCACATAATAATGAGCTGTAGACACATGTTGAAAAAATCACATAAGTAATTAGAAAAAGAAGAATTAATTTTTTTAAAATGTCCAAGGTTTTCAGGAAAACCCCAAGAAGAGGACAGGTGCCATCTGGACTGATGAAAGGAGGGAAATACATCGAGCAAGATTGAAGGAGATATGGGAGAAGAGGAAGAGAGAAGAGAAGAAGTGAGGAGCTAGGTGAACCAAACGTAGTCCACAGTGGCTCATACGAAAAAACATTTATTTTAAGTTTTACATATGATTATGTAAAATTAAATAGCGTTACACTTGTATTTAAACTACCTCTTTAGCTGTTTGGGCATTTTGAAAACATATTGACACAACAGGCATAAAAGAAATTGCTTCAGTGCGACGCAGAACAACCACTGACAACTACTTCTGGTAGCAGATGAAATTGTTGTGCAGGCTGACAGTCAGATGTCACAACACAAAATTTACACTTTTTGACTTTCAAGTTTCTTTGAAATTGTAGTATTTCTGTTCTGTTCGTCATAATGATTACATTTTTTCCGAACTTGAGGATCAATTTTCACTGAAACAAATGAAAACGTTCACCGCCAGTAGCGTAACCAAGGACCGCGAGCCTGCCTCTTTCCACATCCGAGCAGTCACGAGAACGAAAACCTGTAGAAAAAATATCGTAAGTGACGCGTTTGTTAAAAATTGTAAAAAAAGCATAAGTTGTAACAGAACCGTTAAAAATTGTAGAAAAAAACGCGTTTTGTTAAAAAGCGTATACAAAGTTAAATATCTGAATATCTAGGATAAGTGAAAAAAGAAAAAAGAAATTCACGTAAGATGCGAAACATAACATCTTATATGGCCCTGCTTAAGCAGTGACGTAACATCTTTAGTTACGTCACTGCTTATTGTCTGCTTTTGAATGGTGTGCCTAGGTTAATACGTTTTCTCTGTGTTGTTTGTACGGTGGGAATCTTAAACACATGACAAAATCATCTTCTAAAATACATGAAAGTAAGAAAAAGTCGTCTCAGTCGTCGGATGGAAATAAATAAATATCCAGACAAGTGGCTAGGTGGATAAAGACGACCAAAAGTCTAAAACTATACGCTCGTCGGTTTGTTTATAATCTAAAATGCTGAATTATGTTAACTAAGCAACACTGGCAACTTGATACGAATGCCAACTCTGAAGTAGTGGTCACATATCAGTACAATGACGGATATCACAAACCGACTGATTGACTGTTGATAAAAAAAACGAGTTTTTTTTCCTTTCACCTCGGTTATTGATAACAGTTACACGAATTCTATGTACCATTAGTGACCGTTGTGTTCATGGGCAGACTGGCATCCCTGGGGGCCCTCGGCTGGAAGCAGTCAGGGGGCCCCTGTAGCTACACATACAAACGCGCACGCGCGTATTTGTGTGCGTATACTGTTTTAAAAATTATTTATTTACTCTTTATAGATATATGGTATGTACAGTATTTACGTAAGTGAACGTTTTAATACAAAACATACAGGACAGTTTATTTGATTATTTAGACTTTAACATATCGCAAGCAGAATGATCACTGTTGCACACCACTATATAAAATTATCCCGATTAGCGCTTTCAAGCTTCACAGCTCATCGTCAGATCGGAATTAAACCAAAAACCTGAAAAAACCCTTCACTCACATCTCACCCCACCCTACTCACACACAACAAGCTATAATTGAATGTTCCTTCCCCACCCTCAGCCCTGTCCCACCATCTGGACAGTTACATATTGTTCTATGTAACATGAGATGAGAAAGACTACGTTTAAAAGGAATGCACACACACACACACACACACACACACACACACACACACACACACACACACACACACACACACACACACACACACACACACACACACACACACACACGCACGCACGCACGCACGCACGCACGCACGCACGCACGCACGCACGCACGCACGCACGCACGCACGCACGCACGCACGCACGCACGCACGCACGCACGCACGCAAGGAATTTGCTAGAAAAAAATAAAATTCGATAGAATTTGCTAGAATTCTCGAAATAAAATTTTCATGGCTCGGGTGGCCACTAAGCCTCATCGGCGCCCAGGGCCCTCGGCGATCGCCGACCTGCCGACGTGGCCAGTCCGCCCCTGGTTGTGTTAGTGAACCATGTGTCGAGTGAATGTTATGCAACATTAGTGCTGTCACTTGTCACCGTCGCATTGCATGCAAAAATGTCGCTAGTTATTTTTTAGAGTTTTTTTTTTTTGAAATTACTGTTGTTTAAAATATTCACACACGTACCGTGCTGCGATTGTGTAACTGAACGACCGAAGCGAGTTCTCAGTTTTAACTTGCCCTTTTTGGATTTGTCCGCCTATTTACTGTTTGGGGACTCCTGATAACTTTTGAAAGCATCAACGCATCAACCGATTTTCTTAGAAATTGGCATGCATGTTCATACTTTTACAATACAGAGCCCTATTGTTTTTGAGATTGATACCTCCAGAAATAGGGAGTGGGGGACAAAAATGTGAAGGCGTAAAAAAATCGCAGAGGTCCATGTGGTGTACCAGAGTAAAGGGAATTTTTTACCACAATCTGAATACAATGTTCAGTTTTGGAAATTTTATTAAAATTTTAGAACCCAAGAACCCGAAAAGAGGAATAGAAAATTTGAAAACATCGAAATAAGAAATTGTAAAAATCGAGCCAGGTGTCACAATAAACGGAATTTGAACGTCAATTTGAACGTAACAATGAAAATTTTAAATTTTAGGGCACCAAGGGCCAAAAAAAGGACTCAAAATTTTAAGACTATTGTAATAGTCTATGTGGAGGTTTATATTTTTTATATTGTGACCGCAAGTGTGCTGTATATGACCTGACGGTGGTCTATGACCGAAATCGATCGTTTTTAAGAAGGGTGAGTAATACAAATTTTATTGCAAATCTTATGTATGGTACCTTTAGGCTATGAAAAATAAATACACTACAATAGAAAATAACGAAGTAGTCAAAGTGCTCATAATTTTTCTGATAACTTAAAAAAATTATCTGATATTGAAATGTGTCTAACTCAATAGTATTATGTGCATTCCGTTCACAACAGAGAGAGAGAGTTCTGCGGGTCAAGGAGCTTACTAGTTTCCTTGTTGTGTTGAAAATCTGTTTACGTATAAGTTTGCAGCTTATACTACAGATTATGACTCATTGTGTATTGTGTATTGTGTGTATTATGTGTATTGTGTGTTTACACCTGCTTTGTGTGTTGGGGCAACATCTGAACACACTCGTCCACTTTCCTAAGAACAAGTGTAATCATCGGTGTACTCAGGATTAAATTCTGGGAGGTTCTTTTGAAGTGAAAAGGATGTGGAATAACTCCTTTTTAACCTTTCCCTCAACCTCTCAAGTATGGTATCCACGCAATCAGTATGTAAACAAAAATTATTATTAAGTACCATATGTAAGTACAGATATCGTTTGTACTTTACCATGAATATTTTGAGCCATACTTATGAAAAAATATTTTCGTATACGTATAATAAGTTGAAATAGATGAAAATATTTCAGCAAACATGAAAGATCATGAAAAAAACAGAATCATCTAACAAGAAAGTATAAGGGTGTTGTTCATAAAGATTTTAATCAATATTATAAAATTACGTATTTATAATCTTTATAAATAAAGATGTCATAAATTATTATAAATTATAATTCATAATTTAACAGGATAATGTGTTTACTTATTTTTCAAAGATTTATGATATGATACAAGTTACTGATATAATCAAGTAATGGAAAAATATATAGTTAAGATAGCTAGAACATCCCTAAATCATTTAATAAACATATAGTAAAAGGGTTGAAATCAAGAATTTTATAAATTATAAAATTTATGTCAAACTTGATAGCTTGTTGTTACTAATACAGGATTTTACATTCTTTAGTTTTCCAGATAAGTCAACATATAAAGGATCAGTTAAAGGAACGTGTTTATATTGAATTAAAATCACTCTACTGAATATGATATCAAACCGGAACCTTTACCTTGGAATTCATTTATTTCAGTTATAAATTGTCCTAACTGAGTTATTATAAAAACAAATTGGAATTTTTTTGAAATGTTTACATTTTTAAATTTACTGCTTCAGTTATACTTTAATTGTTAAAATTACAATGAAACCTTATATTAATTTTAAATTACTACTCAGGCATAACAAATGTTTAATTTTCCTTGAAGTTCGAATAAAGATAACTTATAGGACTTTAACATTACCAGTAGGCCTATTATTTATTTTGTAGACTTTTCAATTGGTTATAGATCATGGCTTGTTTTTAAACCATTTTATTTCACTTAACTACTTCTGATTTCTACCTTTTCATTTCTTACTGTTTTTTGTAATTACTTAAGTATAACACTGTTCAAGATGTGTTTGTCACTCCATTTTTGTTCTATTTACATAATGAAAATTTAGTAAAGTATAAACAATTAAATGATTACAATGTCCATAAAATATTTTTTAATTTTAATTTTGGTTCTTTTCTGGTTTTATTAAATTAGTAGGATCTAACTTACGTTATTTAACGTGGTTTTCATGTAAATTCCGTACTACAATTACATTGTTCTTCTTCTTACTTCTTAATTGTGTATGGTATTTTTGAATGGTAGGCCTATAGTAATCTTTCTTCTTAGTAATAGTTTTTTTCTAAACAAATAAAACAAAATAGTCAGCTTTACAACATCATAATTTACTTATCAATTGATCATTTATATGAAAAATTTAACGGTACAGATAAAAATATTAATTAAACTAGAAATTTTGAAAGAATGTAAAGTTTGTAATTTTTATTTATTTTATATGAAGTATAGAAAACAGGCAACCGTTACTCTTGATAACAATTTAAAAATATACAGCTGCTACTTCGAAAGAATAACTTACTGAAAATCCGATTTAAAAAGTGCATATGAAAATACAGGAGCTAAATTTTCGGCGGATCTGTTACGTGCATGCATTGTCTGTGTGTACGCGCGCGAATGTTTTGCATTATTTAAAGCAAAACTAAAGAAGAAACTTAAATTAAAAGAAACTATAGTAATAATTTATATCCTTACAAAACCTATTAACATTTTTATATTCCAGTAGCGTAAATGACTAATTTAACCAGTGTAACCTTTGCTACTAGTTCAAGCGTCCACGCACTTCAAATGGTATATCAATTTTATCCAAGAGTTTATTACTTCTTATGTATAAATGTGTGTGTGTGTGTGGAAGTGGTAACGTGTTCGTTCATGGAGTTTGGTCATCGAGTGAGGAAAGATATTTACGAACAACCCACACTTACTACAGAATCCAGAAGAAATCAAGTGGTCATAACAAGACCTCACGCTGCTGACTCAAAAGCACATCTTCACGAACGAGACTCCAGCAAGATGCAACCACTACGACACGGCTTTGACAACATTCCGTCTTGTTTCAGAGTGCCCTGTTATAATATCCCTTCTGACGTTAGATGTTCGAATGACAAGACTGCGGCCGCTGGAATATTTCTCCTCGTAAAGAAGGTACAGTTGACTACAAAAATATAACTACCGGATTAATTTTGTAAAGAGGAAATTAAAGTTCATATAATTTCTAAACTGTTTAACTTAATGTACTAATATGTTGTCAAGATACTTATTATTGTTTTAATCATTATATTCTTAGGCCCTATATATTATATTTATTATTACATATACATTTATGTAGGTTACTAATTAATAATGTATTCATAATTGCACAAATTTTTCTGATATTTTATATTATTATTAATAATGAAAACTTTTAAAAAGAATATATTTTATTTTGTAATTTACATATGTTTTCATCCAACTATCATCATCAGATATATAAATTAATAATTAAACAATTTTTAAACCAATTGTTCAAAACATCTGTTTTTGATATGTAGACTAAATTTAATGTTTTTATATGTGTATATAAAATATGTTATATAATTAGTTGTAAAATGTACTATAAATATTTATTATTTTATTAAATTAGTAATTTTTAAAATAGCCCATTATCATTTTTTGTATTAATCTGAATTTGTTCTGGTATTAATTTATTACTTGTTTTATGTTTAAATTTTTATAAATTTTCCCATAACGTCATTTTTGGACCTTCGGAAATGTGTTTTAATAAATTGATATCATTTAAATTTGAAAATGTGTGTTTGTTTTTTATTGAGTGTGTAGCTAAATCTGATTTATATATATCTGGTTTTAAATATGAATTACGGTGTTATATATATCTTTTTTTAAAGGTTTTCTAGCTTGGCCAACATAAAATTTGTTACAGTCAGGGTATTCAATTTTATATACTCCATTTAAATTATGAATTAATTTATCTGTTTAGGTTTGTTTCTATCAAAATCTGTTTTATTACTGTTATAGGTAATTTTTATATTTTGCTTTTTAAATAATTGTGTAATTTTATGATTAATATTGCCTATGTATGTGAAATTAATACATTTAATACTTTGATTTTTCTGTGTTTTGTTACTGAAAGAAAATTTAGCATTTTTTGATTAATTTTGTTTACTATGTTATTAATAATTTTGAGGTTATATCCATTTTTTATAGCAATATCATATATAATTTTCTTTTCTTTTTGTATTTTAAATTTACTTAAAGGAATATTATTCTTCTATATATCATAGAACTGAATGCAGCATACTTGTATTGAGGAGGATGAATTAATTTTTTAGGAGTTGTTAATGAAGTTTGAGTTGGTTTTATGAATATATTGTATTCAAATTTATTATGCTTATTTATAATAGTAATATCTAAAAAATTTAATTTATGGTTTATAGTTTTTTATATTTTTTATAGTTTCATGTTCTATAGTAAATTTAATATTTTTATGGAGATTATTAATTCAATTATAAATTTGACTAACGTTTATATAATGTTTATAAATAATGACCATTATTTTAAGATATGTAGAGGGTGTCATCTACATATCTGTAATAATGACCTAGATGATCTAGATTTTTAATAATGTATTTTTATATCTAAATGTCGTAAAAATATTTCTGATATTATTGCGGAAGTAGGAGATCTCACTGCTAGTCCATCAATTTGTTGATAAATATTATCATTATATATAAAATAATTTTGGTTTGAAATAGTATTTAAATGTTGGTTATTTGTTTTACATATTGAGAATTATTATTATTGTTTTTGAGATTATTATTAATAATTTCAATTGTTTCTTTAAATCTATATCTATATAAATATAAAATATATAATATATATAATATAATATAAAATATAAAAATATATCTATCTTATACATGTTAGATATATCAAAAGAAAATAGTTTTGTATTTTTATCAATTTTAATTTTATCAAGTATATATATCAAATATATAATTAATAATGATATATTTCTATGTTTTGTATTTATATTATTTGTGTTGTATAAAGCAATATTTACCAATGTATTTGTTATTCTAATACTATTTATTTGCTAACATATAATCTAATATCTAATAATCTTAATAATGTAGTTCTGCAATTTTCTGAGTACATTGTTTCAATATAATCTTTGCTTAACAAATTGTAGTTTAATATGTAATTTTATTACATATATATATATATAAACATTTATTATAATAATTTTTGTAGTCGCTAATGACCTACGCTGTTGCAGGCACCTCATAAATAAATTAAAAAAAATTATATTTCTGTAACGTCAGACTCTATTTTAACCGGTATATATTTAGGCTGTCTCTTTTGCTTCCTACTAGTAGATACGCCTACGGTACTGCTAGACAAAACGGATTCAGTTAGAATCGATTTAAATAATAATACATTTAAAGCACAAGCGGTACGTCAGCTTTATCCAGGCATTTATTACTTCTTATGTAAATGTGTGTGCGTTCGTATTAGGTGCATCCACAGTGTATGGGGAACAGAGAGCTTACGGCGTTCTGCTCATTTGAGCTTCTTTGTTGTTTTAATCGCAAGAAAATGTTTTGTATTGACTTCTCACATAATTTTCTTCCTTAACATTTGCGTCATCTTTTACGTCCAATGATGTAAATTTTAAAAGATTTTATTTCAAACAGCGTGAATAGTACGGACTTAAAAAAATAAAATAAAGAAATAAGTGTAGCGTAAATAAAGTTTCAAGACGTTTATTAAATTCGATATAGTGTTTTACTTACGGTAGAAAATAAACTTTTATGCACTTTGTTTTAGATCTAAGTGGACTTTATTGAAACGGATTGTTAAAAACGTAAAGCACGTTGTGTTCTATACATATTACATAACGTTATTGTTTCATATAAACTGAAGAATGGGGTAAGAGAGGTACAGAGGGTAGATTGAAAGTCTGCATTCACTTGAATAGGAGCAGCGAACCGGAATAAAGCAGAGTAGAGTCTCGGCAGAAAATGTAATCAAACTTGTTATGGGCCTGGAAACCCTCCTCTGACTGACTATATTAGCCCGAGCATAATTGTCTTGTAGTCATAACGACACGCTGCGTAGCTTGAATGTGTGTGCGCGCGCACGCGGGCGCACATTTGGAGATATAAATGAGTAAGCATGTACGGTCCAACATGTACAAGAGCATAATGTGTATCGCACAGTGGAAGTCATATATAACTCATGTAGTGAGTATACATTAGGTTTGTAAATTTTGAGGAAGACTTAAAGAGAAACAGAAAACATCGTATGGACGAACGAAAATCCGTAAAATAATAGTAACGAAAAGTTAATGAATAAAGAAGATTCGTGATAATAAATCGATTTGTAAAAAAAAATTGAAACTTGAAGAAATTGGATTAAAAAAAAAAAACTGATAGCGACTAAATGACGACAGGAAGAAAGCAATGGTAGTGAGTCGGTTGTGATGACAAGGAAAGTTGTGATAAGGTCGTATTAAAACTCCGTTTGCAGTTTTCCTCTTTTTCATGTGAGAGGGAAACGTCCGATCGGTATTTTTGTTCAAGGATTTTATCGTCCTTAAAAAACGGTTGGTAACTCCGATTTTAAGAAAAGAAACCTGTTTAACTAGGCTGGACATAAGTTGCACGATTTCAGTTGACAAATATTTTTATAGGGTGTGAGATTATATATATATATATATATATATATATATACACATACATATTTAAAATCTTAAAATAAATACGCTGCAAGTAGGTTTATTTTCACCTGACGCACGTTCCACAGAAATTATTCTGTATCTTCAGAGGTTTTTTTGAATTGTAATTGAATGTTTCGCTTACAATATAGTTGTAATTATAGTTCAGTTATAATATAGTTATAATATTAGTTACTGTATAATAATAACAATATAGTTATAATACATTTAATAATGTATGATTTTAAATAAATCGTCTTGTTTTGTTTTTTAATTAGTTGATTATTATTATTGTGTTTGTAAATATTAAAATTTTCCCAGATATTCATTTTGTTACCTTTTTTGTTATTGTTTAATAATTATATATATTATTTGTTGTTACATATATATTATTTTATATTATATTTATTGTTACATATAGATTTATGTAGTTTACTAATTACTAATGATTTTTCCTTATGTTATGTATTTATATTATTTGTGTTTATAAAGCAATATTTACCAATTTAATTTTTGTTCTAATACTGATTAGGTGCTAACGTATAATCTAATATCTAATTTAGTTTTAGATAAAAAAACCTTCAACGGTCTCGTGTTCTAATGTTTTTAGGTAAATTTCATCAACAGTCTGTTAAATGAACACCACTACAATTTGGTTGTAACTAACTACAATTTGTTCACCTTGTTATTTGAACTAGCAGTCTCTGTAATCCCCCCCCCAAATAAAAACTAGTCTTTATATATAAAAAAAATCACAGTATTTTCAGAAAGTGGCAAAGGGAGGAGTTAATTGATTATTCAAAGCGGGAGCAGTTTTCGTGTTACAGTAAAGGGAAAGGTGTAAGTATTCGTGGTTTACGACCTCCGGAAAACGTTTAAACTTCCTCAAAGGTCTAATTTATTGAGTTAATTGAATAATTAAAGGTTTAATTGAGTTAATTGATTATTCAAAGCGGGGACAGTTTTCGTGTTACAGTAAAGGGAAAGGTGTAAGTATTCGTGGTTTACGACATCCGGAAAACGTTTAAACGTCTTCAAACGTTTGCTAAATGAACACCACTACAACTTGGTTGTAACTAACTACAATTTGTTCGTCTTCTTGTTTGAATTAGCAGTCTCTGCAATTCCAACTTTGACAAGCTTACTTGCTGAACTGCTACCTGTCATGCTCCGGACGAGGCCTTTCAGAGTCTCCACCATCTTCACGTCCTAAACCACGACCTATACATGTTGTAGTTTAGGACTTGATAATGGTGGAGACACTGAAAGACCTCGTTTGGACAGGACAGGTAGCAGATCAACAAGTAAGCACGACAAATTTGGAACTACAGTTTGATTAGGAATCTGTGTCGAGGTGCTGTTTCGGTGGCTAGTTGTTGTGACATTTGCTTATAGTATTAACGGACGGCGTGATGAACAAAACACATAAAATTACCGTATTTTTGACAGACGAAGCAGTTGTCTATGGTATGGTACACGAGAACGTGAAATCAAGATGCATATTTCTTTCACCAGGTCGATTTAGCCTATGGAATTGGATACCTAGGGTAATAAATTGTCGGCTAAAGAGCAGTGCTGGCCACCCTTCTATGCAATTCGGTGCACACAGACAACCTACCCTGCCGCTCCTAAGTATTGTGATGACAAAAAAATGACTGCATTACTTAAGAATGTCTTCTAGGTTAGTTAAGCTTCATTATTTTAACCTCGCATCACCCAGCATCACGCCTAGATTGACCTTACCTTGTAGTCGGTTAGGCAACATTATAGCTGAATAGACAGTCTTATAATTGCTGAGTACTTGTGTGCGTACGTGCATGGAGTGTCACAAATAGTAAGGACAGAGAAGTGTGTGAAGAACAGGCGTGTTTCGAAGAGTGCGGACAGTGAGTCACTCTGATACCTAAGGATGGTACATCGCGAAGTCACAAACGTTTGACATGCGAAGTGTGCGGACAACAGGAATGTTGCGAAGAGTGCGGACAGTGAGTCACTCTGATACCTAAGGAGGGTACATCGCGAAGTCACAAAAGTTTGACATGCTAAGTGCGCGGACAACAGGAATGTTGCGAAGAGTGCGGACAGTGAGTCACTCTGATACCTGAGGAGGGTACATCGCGAAGTCACAAACGTTTGACATGCGAAGTGCGCGGACAACAGGAATGTTGCGAAGAGTGCGGACAGTGAGTCACTCTGATACCTAAGGAGGGTACATCGCGAAGTCACAAACGTTTGACATGCGAAGTGCGCGGACAACAGGAATGTTGCGAAGAGTGCGGACAGTGAGTCACTCTGATACCTGAGGAGGGTACATCGCGAAGTCACAAAAGTTTGACATGCGAAGTGCGCGGACAACAGGAATGTTGCGAAGAGTGCGGACAGTGAGTCACTCTGATACCTAAGGAGGGTACATCGCGAAGTCACAAAAGTTTGACATGCGAAGTGCGCGGACAACAGGAATGTTGCGAAGAGTGCGGACAGTGAGTCACTCTGATACCTGAGGAGGGTACATCGCGAAGTCACAAACGTTTGACATGCGAAGTGTGCGGACAACAGGAATGTTGCGAAGAGTGCGGACAGTGAGTCACTCTGATACCTGAGGAGGGTACATCGCGAAGTCACAAACGTTTGACATGCGAAGTGTGCGGACAACAGGAATGTTGCGAAGAGTGCGGACAGTGAGTCACTCTGATACCTGAGGAGGGTACATCGCGAAGTCACAAACGTTTGACATGCGAAGTGTGCGGACAACAGGAATGTTGCGAAGAGTGCGGACAGTGAGTCACTCTGATACCTGAGGAGGGTACATCGCGAAGTCACAAAAGTTTGACATGCGAAGTGTGCGGACAACAGGAATGTTGCGAAGAGTGCGGACAGTGAGTCACTCTGATACCTGAGGAGGGTACATCGCGTAGTCACAAACGTTTGACATGCGAAGTGCGCGGACAACAGGAATGTTGCGAAGAGTGCGGACAGTGAGTCACTCTGATATCTGAGGAAAGTAGAGCGCGAAGTCACAAAAGTTTGACACCAAAACTTGCACGATTCTACTGTTCTGCCAGAAATCAATTTACATTTTAACTTTATCTATAATGTTACTCATTACCCGTAACACAGTAATACATCTACTTATTACTTTGAACACATTTATTTACAGTTTTTGGTACTTTTGTTATTTGCATTAATTTTTTAATTTACTTTTTTTCAGAATCATTCAGTGTTTGAAAAAGGAAGCGGTGGTCACCAACAGTATGTACATGTGAATGGAATTGAGCACGGGAAGAAAGAAGATGAAAGATGGACGAAATTGTAGCAAGAACAGTTGAAAAGATTTTCGTGAAGATTTTGAGTATGTTTTAGTTTCCTTAGTAGAGGTTAGCAACCTGTAGCTAAGAAGTTAGGTGGTGGGGCTGCCATCTTCAGGTATCCTAACACGCCTGTTTTATGTTGGGGTTGTCTCCGCTAACCGAAGGTTCCAGTTTTAAGGCGCTGGAAACTAGCCTTTCAGCCTCTTCCGACATTTACATAACGCACATCCATTGTACGCCATGCTTTCCAGGGGTCATGCGGCTTTCGCCTTCGAGGATGTGGAAGTAGGCTTTGCTGGCAGAGCTGACCAAGAAAGAGATGGTTCAGTGAAGTCGGAACAGTGTAAACTTATACCTTGATGTGGAGAAGAAGAAGAAGAAGAAGTTACGGTAGTTCAAAAATATAAAGAAACAGGCGATATCAAAGCATGCTAAAAAGCTATTTCTTTCATTCAGAAACTGGAGGAGTAGGTCGATGTTGTGTGTGTGTGTGCGTGTGAGCGCGCGTGTGCGTGTGAGCGCGCGTGTGCGTGTGATTGTGTGTGCCATATTTACCCAGGACAGTATTTTTGTAAATAATTAATATAGAGAAGTTGTTAGAAATAGTTTTAAGTAGCGGTACGTGTATGTACAGGCAGATTACAGGCTGTATCCTGTCAAAAGTGAATACCTGTCGATTTTAAGCTGTATGTATGTGTATACTGTATTGGGGCGCACGTGTGTGGTCTGGCGACAGAAACAGGCGTTGTGTTACAAATAGGCGAGTACTATGTACGCATGTATTTTGTTTGTGTTACTGAACTCCGGTTCGAACATGAAATAAGTACAATAATTAAAGATGGTTACTTAATGAAACTTGCATTTTACAAAACACATTTTGCAATTCAGACAATGCCGTCGGAAGTACTGCATAGAGACGCGTGTGTTGATGTAAGATTACTGTAAAAAGGTGCAATAATAACGGAGTTATACAAACTAAAGTTAATTCCGACCGTATTTAATAAATAAATAATAAACAATTGTGTAATAAACAAAGAACGTGTGGAAAATTACACATTTAAAACGAAGTCTTGTTTGAACATCAATTCTACCGTTTTGCAAAAATAGACAAAACGTTGAAAACGTTAAAAAGGTCACGCTACGCAGGAACAGAGTAAATTGAACATGTTGGAAACGGAATATTTCGATATCTGACATGTCAGAATTACTGCACACTATAAATACTTCCGACAATTTTGAGCGAGGCACAGACGCTAATAACTTTCTCACGGGACACTACGTCTGTTTGATTAGCGACAGAGAATCGACATCGGCAACATCATCACCATCAAGCAATAAACCGAACATACCACGATTGACGAAGGAGCACATCATCATGCAATAGTAACACAAGACAACTAACGATCTACAAGGGAATCAGAACATCACCACCATCATCCACATCCAGGAGCCGCATACACACGCGCGCGCACTTAAAAACAGCTTCGCAACGGTAACTCAGCAAATACACAGGTGACAAATGAATAATTTTTTTTTTAACACAAAAAGAACTCATTAAGACTGAAGTATGATCTAACGAAGTAAAATCAATACATAAATGTAAATAGTGTAAATATTCAAAGTAAAATAACTAATGTGTCATTTTAAGTTTTATTAAAACTAATTTTCCTACATAATTTAAAATGTCTGCTCAGATGTAAATAATAATTATGTTACTTAAAGTAAATATTATTTTATAAAGATATGAATAGTAAATTTTCAATTGATTTGATAAACATAGCCTAATACTACTTTCATAAATAATTTTCTACGATTTTAAATTTTAATAATGATTCAAAATTGAGATTCTTGTCAGACACCCAAGCAATTTAAATAATTTTATATTTTTCTTCATTATGTGTTTTTATGTTTTGATGTTTATATGCTATTATTGTGTGTTACATATAAGAGATATATTGTTATTGTATCTTCTTATGAAAATAAATATTCTGAACTGACATTATAAGTTTTAATATTTAATTAATTTTTTAACGTAATAATTAATAAATCATTGATTAATTACCTTTCAATATTTTAATTGGTTGTCGCAAAATTCTATGCAGTATATTCCCACATAGTGCTATGAATAGATGTCGCATAGAATAAGTAGTCGAGATAATATGTTACTGGAGTGAAGTGGATTGATTAATGACGCTATTCTTTTATGACAATCTACTGAGCTTATAATACAGCTTATAAAAAAATAATTAATCTGTCTCTGTTGACTTTTTAACACAACTAAAAATTTGCTTTCAATACAATGAAATAAATTAATATTAAATGTTCTTTTTATCTTATTTACTATAAAGTTTTTACTGATGTAAATACTTTTCCCTTCCAAATTCACTAACAGTTTTCTACTTTTTTTCTGACCATCCCCTGACTTTGTGAATTTAAAAAAATCAAACTAACACCCTCATCTTCCAAATAAGGTACTATAAATTTTATAAGTTTTGTGTGATTATAACTTACAAAGTTGGAACGTAGGAGTCTGCAGTACAATTAGAAATAATAATGAAGGTAACTGAATGTAAGTAAAATTTTATAAAATGTGTTTAAAATAGAATTCAGGTTTGCTAACGGTGATATTGGTGTCGCTTGTGTTCACCTGTAATGAAAAGAATGATGGAAAAGAATGTTATGGAAATACTGAGATAAACGTCAGGGAATGAAAATGATCTTGAAGGCGTTTTGCGGGATACATGATGAAGTAAATAGCATAACTGTAAGTAACAAGGTATGTAAAGAGATATGTAAGTTATGACGGGAGGCAAGCAGTAGCAGAAGTAAAGAAACGAGAATAGCACTGAACAAAAGAAAATAATTAAAATAAGAAAATAAAAGGGAGAAGACATTTTACTTAGAAAACAGGATTCAGGACTGGTCTTTACTTTACACGACAAAGGTTGAAATGTATTTTTACGACTAAAGAAAATGAACCTTTATGATGAAACTGCACGTTTTTATACTCGATCTGACTTTAAATAACTTATCTGTTGTCTGGTCGAATTATAATTGTTGAACGTGTGCGCGCTAGTCCTGCGTATAGTTTAGTGTTAAAAAATTAAAAAATTAACATTAGATTCTCCGAAAATTATAGGCTCTGATTTTTTAAATATAAAAATTTACCGAGTATTCCCGTTTATTATTATTATTATTGTTTTTTAAGGAAAACTTGTTCCGATGTTGTCGACTTGACGAAGGATACGTCTAGTAATCTAAAAGCTTTTACAAAGTGACTGACTGATTCTTAACATTAATAAAAATAAATAAATAAAATAAAAATAAAATAGGAAATAAACTAAGTGGGACACCTGATGTACCTACACATATTTCATTGATACGTAAAATATCATTCTACACTAGATTTCTCCACAGTAGGATACTTGCAAATTTTAAAATTATTTTCTTTTTGCAGGAAAATTTTAAACAAAAGTAAGCTTTTTTTACTACAAATCCGTAAATTTTCTTGTTTAAGTTCCTCGAAAAACTTGATAAATACACAGAGTACACTCATGTGTTCACAGATGGTTCTCGCACAGACGAAAACAATGGATGTGCAGTAGTATTACCTGGACATGAATACTTATTCGGGTTGGGCGAGGTCTGCTCGGTTTTTTCTGCAAAGAATATGCAATTCATTCAGCACTGGAAATAAAAAAAGATTCCATGGGCTCCAGGTATATTATCTTCTCAGATTCTCGAAGTGTTTTAGATAGTCTGCAACAGGAGGACAGCAAAGAACCCATTATTCAAGAAATAAGTAACATAACCCTTGATATCTCAGCTAGACAGTGCAAGGAAATTATTTTCAGTTGGATACCATCGCACATCGGAATTAAGGGTAACGAAATGGCTGATAAAGCTGCAAAAACTGCTACGTCGAGTCAATATCATCCTTACAATTTATCCCACGATAACCTTAAGAAATATCTGTATTTAAAACTTCTGGAGCACTGGAATGATGAATGGCTTAAGTCACCACCCGCCAAGCTATTCCGAGTGAGGAAAAATATTTACGAGCAACCCTCACTTGCTACAGACTCCAGAAGAAATCAAGCAGTCATAACAAGACTCCGCATCGGCCACACGCTACTAACTCACAAACACAAGTGAGCCTCCTGCTAGATGTAATCAATGTGGCACGGTTTTGTCAGCTTTCCATCTCGTTTCAGAGTGCCCTGCTCTTTAACATCTGCGAAGAAAATTTAATATCCCTTCAGATGTTAGAAAAAGTTTAAATGACCTCTAGGACATTAACATATAACATAGGACATTAGTTAATGGATTGATATGTGGTCGAGATTGTTATTACTGTTTTATATATATTTATTATTATGTAACTTGTTGTTACATTTATTGTTATATATTGTTTGTCGTTGAATATGTTATTACATGTTATATTTATTATATTTATATTTATGTTATATATCTGTATTTATAATGTTTGTGTTGTGTGGGGTAATATTTCTCATTTTATTTTGGATTATTTAAACAAATATTTTAATTGTTAAATATTTTTATTTATCTCATTTATTTCCATTATTTGGTATTTAAACAAATATTTAATATATATTACTGCATCTGTATAAGAATCTGTACAAATTCATTTTTATAATTTTTGTGGTCGCTAATGGTTGCAGCGACCTTATAAATAAATAAATTTAAAAAAGTAAGCATTTTAAATAATACTCTTATAAGTCTTTTTAATAATACAAAAATAAGCTAATTTACTAACACTACTTTCACTGATAATGGAACACCGAACTAACAACAATATCCTTGTTTCTTAATACAGTTATAAGGAATAACATTTGCGAAGTTACTCGTCTCCTGATTGATTGTGTGGAAGTCGTTCAACGAGCTTTGTTACTGTGTCGTACTGTGCTTTGTTTTAGTGTAACTCTACTTGCCCTTAAATTCTTAAAAATTTGATTATGTAACCTGCGACTACCTCTGTGTGATTATAAGCTTGACTTTTGCAAAAGGTCATACGATGAGGGTACCGTTCACGGTGTCACGTGACTATACTCGGCTCAACTTGTGCTCTGCAGTTTCCAGTGTTGTGCCGACCAACAATTTTTCCTTTTCGTTTTAGTGACAATGATCATCTGTTGTTCGCCCCACGATAGTAGAGGGGTTTACATATCTCAGGATAAAAATATGGGGGGGCAATGAACGGTTGTTCTCTCACTACTTCACTTATTGCATTTTTTAAAGCTTAAAATTTTCATAACATTATTTATAAAGCTATACCTACAATCCAGTACATTCGCAGCGTAAGACTGTGAGAATTACAGAACAAAGAAAATGCCAAGTGTCAGTAATTGAAAAACAAACACATGCACCAGTATAGGGTAGACCGGGGCAGATTTGGTACAGGGGCAGGTTTACACAATGTTCATAGTTCACATACTGTTCGTCAGAGGGCTCTACCTGTCAGGCCAGGAGAAGCATCACGGCCGCCATTAGCGCTCACATCAGTCTGGTGTCAGTTGTGTGGGTGGCAAGTGATCCGAACAACTTTTTCAGTTTTTTCATTAGGTAAGTAAATTTTTACACTAATGTATTAGCTTTAACAGAATCTGTAATTTTAGATCTTCATAAGCCATTATGGCTTATCCTACTAGACTGTTCTTTTGTGGTTATTTTAAGCTATTACATTAATTGTTTACCTCATGAATGAAATTTGGAGGTTCAGTTATAACGAAAACATGACGAATGGGCAAGTTTACACAGGGTACACGGTGCAGATTTACACCGTGTGTAAATCTGCCCCATGCTTGTGTAAATTTGCCCCTTGTCGTTAATATTCTTTGTTATTAGTTTTTAATGGCTAAACTTTTTTCAGATGAAAAGATGGTTCGTAATTACAAAAGGAAAACCAATAGAAGCCAAAATATTGATGCAAACGTGATGATGATGGCAGTAGAAAATGTCAGAGGTTCTTTGAGAAAAGTTTTGCAGCTTTTGGTTTCAATTTCAAGACGCTTGCTAATTAGTGTAAAAAATACAACCCCCCGGAAGAACGTGCAAATGTTTCGATCGAGGCGACGCTGATAGTCCCCCCAACACTAAGACCTGAGGAGCCTTTGATGCCGGAGCCAGAACCTGCTGAGATATTGGGGGAGGAGCCAGGACTTTGGAGGTAAATAAATTAGATAGCCTAAGTAATCTTATTGCACTAAACAGTATGCATTGCGTTGCAGCATAAATAAAATAACACAATTGAAAGATTATTATTTTAAATTTACAAATAGTTATGTGTTAACTAAAAGTCAACATAAATTTTTTTCTTTTTAAAAACTTTTTTTTATTATTAAAGGACATTCTTTAATTTAGTTATCCCAGATAAATGCTATATACTCGTATATTGTGTAAAAAGCTTTATGACCTAAAAGATTTTTTAAATTTAGATTTGAATTGATTTTTATTGTTTAATTTTTAATTGTTAAAAGGTAGAGCCAGAACCTGCGGAGACTATGGACGTGGAACCAGGACATAGTGCGTAGTCTTCCGAAACGGTGCCAAGACATGTTGATGACCTCGGAGAGCATCTTTAGTCTCGATTTGGCTACGCTAAGATGAAAGCGGTGAGTTCTACAGTATGGTATTTATACTAGTATTACAGTCAATCCTCGCTAATTGAATTCAATTCACCTCTTCGAAAATTTTAAAACAAACAGTAATCCTAACTCTGGACGCTCTTATGCTTACCTACAGGTGTTGGAACCGGAGCAGGAAAATCTTCTTGTACGGTATTTGAAGAAGGGTTCGGAAATTTACTTTGGGCTAACACGAAAGGAAGTCAGAAGATTCGCTTATATATATGCCGTTGCGTGTAACCAAAAATTCCACCATCTTGGGCGGATCGTGAAATCGCGGGAGTGGATTGGTTCTCGTGTTTCATGAAAAGAAACAAATGTTTGTCTATCAGGTCAGCTCAAAGTACTAGCCTAGCGAGAGCAACAAGCTTTAATAGGACAAACGTTGAGGCTTTTTTAAAGAATTTGACAACTGTTATGAAATGTCTTAAGATTGGGCCATAGGACATATGGAACGTCGACGAAAGCTTGCGTGACTACAGTCCATAAGCCTAAGAGGGTGGTTGGACGGAAGAGATTTCGCCAGATTGGCAGAATTATATCCGCTGAACAAGGGACTCTCGTTACAGTGGCAGTTGCTATAAATGCTGTTGGTAATAGTATACCTCCATTCACAGTGTTTCCCAGGGTTAACTACCAGCCACATTTCGTTCGTGACCGTCCTGTGGGTTGTGAAGGGGATGCGAATCCCTCAGGGTGGATGGTAGAGAAAAATTTTTTAAAATTTGCCAAGCATTTTGTTCATCATGCTCGATGTTCTCCTGCGAGACCCTGCCTATTGCTGCTCGACAATCACGATTCCCATCTCTCAGTTGAGGCCCTAGACTACTTTAAAAACAACGGCGTGACACTTCTGTCGTTTCCTCCCCACTGCAGCCACAAGCTCCAGCCACTTGACAGAAGTGTATACGGACCTTTGAAAAAGTTTATCAACACGGCTTGTGATTCGTGGATGTCAAACAACAAGCGTCCAATGACAATTTATAACATTCCAAGTATTTTAGCAACAGCACTACCCCTGGCGACCACTCCTGTGAATATCAAGGCAGGCTTTAGAGTTTCAGGGATTTACCCTTTAAATACTGAAATATTTCAAGACGCAGATTTCATGCCGTCTTCTATTTATTTAGTCGTCATGCAGATTTAGGCCTGCTCCTATTATATCCAGTCCAACCCCTCAAACTTCTAGCCACACTTCTGGTTATTCAACACTGTTGCCTTTCGAACCTGTTCCATCCACTTCCACATCAATGCCTACAGCTCTAGAGCACCCTGTTCCTAGCAAATCCCCTAAAAAGTCATTCCCAACACCTGAAAATGTGCGGCCATTTGAAAAAGCAGGACCTAGAAAAGGAATTAATAAAAGTAGGAACAAGAGACAAACTGCTATTCTTACAGACACACCTGTAGGAAATGCTTTGAAAGAAGAACAGGATAAGTCAAAAAAGAGAAAAATTAATCCAACCACTCCTACCAAAAAAAGACAGCAAATCCCTCTAGAAAATTATTTGATAATGGAAAAGCAGGAGCAGCGAAAAAGGTAAAACATGACAATAACCTTGGCCTTAAATCAAAAGTAGGAACCTATATAAGAAAATCAAAAAAACAAAAAATATTTGATTCTGATGATGAGTGGGACGATGACAAATGTGTATATTAACTGTTTGAGACCATACCAAAAGTCAAAACCTGGAGAACAGTGGGTACAATGCGGCCAGTGTAAGAGGTGGTCACATGATGGTTGTATAATATTCTTTGTTTGCAAAAATTGTGAGAGCGAATTTGAAACCGATGAGGACTCATCCTAACTGATTTGTATAATCTCTTATGAACTTTTTGGAATAAACTAAAGTAATTTTGAAAAAAACTTGTATTTTATTTACAATAAGCCTTTTATTTCACAGTTTTTAGTTGTGTGTAAATGTACCCCAGGTATTGTGTAATCCTGGCCCGGTCACGGAGCAAGTTTACACAGGTGACATCACCGCACGAAAAAATAGTTAAATTTAATAAATATAATAATTTAAGGTACATTAAAGGCGCCACACTGTAGCTTAAAGTTCAACTAATGAATTAGTATTAAAAACAAGAAAAATAGTGCAATATCTAAAAATAGAAAAATAATATTTAAAAAAGCGTGTAAACCTGCCCCGGTCTACCCTACAAAATTGTTTTAAAAATTTGACTTATTTTATCGTTATCCACAAAATTCTATCTCTTTTTCTACTAATAAAAGAAATTACTGTTATTCAATACTAAGTCTAGTTCAGATTAATAATAAAAATAAATCTTCTCGTAAACCAAGCGAAGTTATTTTTGACCCCCCCAAGCACCATCCTCTTACAGAAGACTCCAAAGTGTATACAGCGCGGTGGTATGTAAATAGTTTTTTTTGTAGAAGTAGTTTTTCTCTGCTATTCTCTTTTATCTCTCAATGTATTGTTTATATGATTAGTGCTCTCTATTATGTTAATCATTCTATTTCTTATTCTTCGTATGTTTTATCGTCTTCAACAATTTTCACTATTTTGTTCTTGTCTGCGTTTGACACCATACTATTTATATTTTGTTCCTAACTTGTCCTTTCATACTGTTAGCGTCTTCTGTAGTTGTCTTTTACTTGTCCATATAAGCCGTAAGCCATCACATTACGTCAGATTCTCTGTCAAAACTGGATTTCCGTTTACACTGACCATTCCTACGTCAGCAATAAAAACGGTTCTTATCCCTAGGAACGCTATGAACCGACGTACCTTTCGGATTTCTAAAGCTTAGATCGTTTTCAAAAGATCTAAGCTTCTTTTAAAAGGTTAAAACGACTTCAGTACATGCTTCTGAAGTAGCAAAGATAACGGGATCTCTACCGCAGGCCACAATCTGGGCTGGCCAATTGGGTGCTATCGTGCCTTAAACCATTAGATTAATGTGAAGTTCTGTTAGTGTGACCTGTTATTTTACACACTTGCCGCCACCTCCTCCTGTTCGTAAACACACACGCGCGCACGAGCCAGTGTAAACATGTCTATACTTTGAGCGCATAAAAACATAAAAATTAAATGGGAGTTTTTATTTACGGAACAAGAACTTATACTTAGATTCCTTAATGTTTACATCGCTGAGAGCGGGAAAAAATCGACGAAAACTTTCATCCCTCGCATTAAATAATGTTGTTCAAACTGTAAAGAGGTATTTTATTAGAGTGTGTTAGGGGTCGAGGGGAGAGTTAATCTTCTAATTGACCTCCGTCCTTGGTTGTCATGGCAAAGTTGTGCGCCGCGTGTTTCTATGCTTCACCACCTTTTATCAACCGACTCTGCTATTAATTTTGGGATGCAATTCAATCAGCAACGGTTCAACAGTCAGATTCACGTCCGCGTCCGGTCGACGTATGGGCTCTTCTTATATGCAAATTAATATCTTAAAGCGATTGAATTACGTACGGTCCCACGGTCCCACACAACAAGTTCAACGTATTATTGCCTGACTTTCGTAAGGTGTAAGTATACCTTTAAGCATCATTCAGGAAGCGCTAAAAATCAGTTATTAATTGTTTATTACGATTGTCAAACGCTGTTATGTAAAACGTTAATAAATTTACTGCAAACTATACGTTGGGTAGTGCTGCAAACTATTCAAGTATCCGATAATATACGCGTATAGTAGCATAAATAAGTGCTAACTTCCTTGAAAAAATACTTTTCCTACAAAAGTTGATCTTCCTTTTATTACCCTCTTTATAAAACGATATTATGTTTATCAATATACACTCTTTGGAACCTCAGTTGCTTCCAATACATATTAATTAAGTAAAAAGTTTTGAGTTTAAATGTTATACCTTCTTACTTCAAGAGTTCTATAATTATATTATCCATGCTACACATAATCCGTTTCGGTACCCTCTGGGTGACCAATATCGGCCTGCTTATCCTAACTACTTATTTCTTATACTCACTTATCCTTGAACTTACACTTTTTCTTATTCCTAAAGCTAAAGAAGGAGTTTGTTATCCTAAGATGATTAAAAACAACAAATTGCCGACATTTTCTGCCATTACCAATCAGTATGAATCTATTTGCCTTAGTACGTATAACATCATGAGAGGTTTTGCCAGCCCTTGCATGAGGTTCCGATAATCTGCATTAAAGTGTTCTTTTTTATTTTTACACTCACTGCTTATTAACACACACAAAAAGGATTGATTTTCCTCTTCTGGAGCATAGGCTCGTATTGTTACGAGTGGCCTTTTCTTAGTCCTCATTTCGGTAACCAATATTCTTTCATTCTCTCGTCTGGCACTACGGTCCCTGTAGAACCCTGTTCATTGATTCTCCTATATTCTTCTCTGTTCAGAGCCTTATTCCTCCAACCTGCCACTCGCATCCCCCTCAAATCCCCTACACATCTTCACACCATCTCCTCCACGGATGTCTTATCCTCCTTACTCCCTCCGGCTTCCTATCCAATGCCATTTTTGGTCCTTGATCATTTCTCATTCTCACCACGTGCCCCAACCATCTCAACCTTTGCGCCTTCACAACTATGTCCGCTTCTCCATAAAGGTCTCTTATCCCACGATTCTTTCTTAACCTCCACATCTCCCCGTCCCACACTGGTCCATAATGTCTTCTCAGTATGTTTCTGTCGAAAACACCAAGGTTTTTCATATCTTCCAACTTCAGCACCAATGTCTGAAGTTACTACAAGTCTGATTACCGTGGAGTATATTTTCTTTTTGAAATTTTTTGATACATTACTAGAGTGGAATTTTTTTTATAATGCGTAGTAGTTTCTGTTCCCTGTTGCTATTCTTGCTTTGATTTCTTCGCTTGTTTCATTATTCTCTGTTATTGTGCTTTCGAGATATTTAAATTCTTGGACCTCCTCAAAACTGTGGTTGCCTATTCTTATTCTTCCTTTCTCTCTTGTCTCATTCCCTGTTATCCAAATACACTTCGCTTTCTCTTCATTTATTTTTAATCCGGCCTTTTGTCCCTCTCTTTCCAATTCCCGATATGCTGCCACCAGCGCTTGTCTTGTTATTGCCATAATTACCACGTCGTCTGTATATGCTAGGTATTGGCAGGATCTGTTATATATTTCCTCCAGGGTTTCTTTATATTTTTCTTATACATCTCTCCGGCACTAGACTGAATATCACTGAGGAAAGCGGATCACCCTGTCTTAGCCCTCTTTTCACTTTAAACTGTTCTGATAGAAGTCCCTGTTTCTTCACCCTATTTATTGTTTGTGATATCGTCATTAACCAATATTCTGTCCTTTATGAAAATATAAATATTTACTGTCTTCCGCTCCCTTGAATCCATTATTAATTGTTATCATTGATAATTGAGCTTTTCCCGGAATTCTGAAGAACCCTGCTCCAGATCGCTATCATATTCTAGAAGTAAAATATTTCCTTAAGTTCCTTTTTTGTGTCAGTTGTTACCAATCTTCTTCATCATGAAAACGATTATTCAGGAATTTACGTTTTATTTTTTCGTATGCATATGTTGTATATAGATGCGACAAGTATAGAACTGTGTAAGGTTGCAACCTTACACAATGCTATAATAGGGATAACGTTTTAAGGGGAAAAACTGGAGAAAACAGGTCATTGGAGAAACTCATATGGGGTGCTTCCCCCTTCAGTGAAGCTGTATGTGTAAAAAGATCCTGACTACGGTCGAGCAAACGTGGAGAAATAGTACCTTGTTCCGGATTTGACTGGGCACTAATCATCTCAAGTTCTCAACACTGATGTCGGCTCCAAACGGAGCACTTAGCCCTGCTCCATACAAATCAGTTCTGGGTGCAAAAAACCGCATCCTACGAGAAATTACCTTGTTGGCACAGAACAGTACAGATTTAGAGAAGAAAGTCAATAAATTTCTTGCCGGAGGGCAGTGGTACTCACCAATACCAAGCTTCGGCGTATAGGAATGATTCTTGGATCGTCTTAGGCCTATCTGTTGCGTTATCATCTGTTAGATTATACCTATCTAACCCGCTATAGTACGGCGATTGAACGAGGCGGATGAAGGAATGCATCCAGAGGAGTAAACCTTAATTACAAATCCTATCCCTCAAAGTCAGGGGACGGGGTAATGGGGCCGTTCTTGGAAAATCAATATTAATATGAAATCTAAAAGTATCTGATGGATTTCTGTTTAGGAAAGAAGATTTTAGGAATGATGAAAAATTAATAGGATACGGTGAGTAAGGATGATCTAGGGATAAAACGGCTAGTGAAGAACAGTCTGGCAGGAGGCCAGAAACTAATTTGTGTGTCAGAGTTGTAGAAATAAAAAACAGGAATGTTTTGTGTTTAGACAATATTTACACTGTATTTACAGATTCCGTTACTGAGTAACTATTGTCAACTACAGAGTCTTGTTACGAAAGAAAAAAAAACAAAAAGTATTAGGGGAAACTTGCGGAAAACGACGCTGTTTTACTAAACTGAAACTTGTAATAATCCTTCTTAACTGAATTCTGCTGCTTCTCAGATTTTAAGTGGTAGTAATGATGCAATTAAATTGGACTTCTTTTAATTCCATTTAAGGTAGTGTAGAGGACAGAGCGTGCTGTGAATGTAAACTGTACTTGGTATATAATACGTCATTGTGGCTGGGACTACGTTCAGCCGCCTATTTTTATTCTACTTACTTAATGACCGAATCATTCTAAGGTAGCAGTCGGCAATCCTGCGCCCGGGGGCCCAAGGGCGCCCGTTGATAAGGTTTGACGTGCCCACGAACCAATTTGTAATTTTGTTTTCTTTTGAACGAAGGAACCTGCTTCGATGAACTGTATTATAAAATAGTACCAGCCATTTACCGAACCGCGCGCTATGTCTTCCCCTAATACGACTGTCGAGCTTGTCGCCTAGAGCCTGTAAACACCTTTCTCCCCAACGGAGAAACTTGATTTTTTTCAAGTTTTACATTTCTGTGCACTTTATGAAAATAAATAGTGTTATTATGTTCTTTAACATATTTTTATTTAAATATTTTCCTGTTTAACATTTTTCGTTTAAAGTTTTATTGGTTTTAACGTGTGTGTGCATGATGACAAATTGTTGATAACCTAGTCCTAATGTAAAAAATTTTCACAAATTTATATGAAAAATACTACAAACCTTTTTTTGATTCGGTGTTCCACGTCGTTAAAAAAAGCGCAAGGGTATTATAAAGCGACAGTTAATGTTTGTAACGTCCGGCTAATGAACTCCGCACCTTTCTATTTTCCACTGTGGGGGCGCATGTCGATCTGGTCCTCAGTTATATATGCGCCCTCACAAAATTCAAAGGTTGTCTATGACTGTTCTAAGGTATCGAAAAACGTTCGCTGATTTTTATCACGGTTTCCGTTTGACCAATCGCCGCAGGCGTACATCAAGGTTCTGTCCTCGGTCCCGTTCTGTACTTTGTGTACACGAACGATCTGCCTGTACTCTTTCTCTGGCCAGTCACTCTTTCTCTCTATGCGGATGACGCCATGTATCACTGCAGCTCAGCTAACTCGGTTATGCTGCTGGAATGGTGGAACGTCTGCTCGCCTTCTTTTGGACTGGCTAAGGATATGGCGGGTGGCGATAAATACCGAGAAATCCGAGGCAATAACCTTCTCCTGACAGCTCACTTACAGATGCCAGACTCTCTCCCTGAACGGGAGCCCTATCGAATGGAAACGGACTGTGAAGTCTTTGGGCGTCACTCTTGATCGACGCCTATACTTCAGAGCCCAGGTCTCCCAGTGTCTATAACGCGCCCGCGGCGTCAAAGCCAAGCTATTTTCATTTATTTCCTATCGAGGTTCAGTGCCTGTGAACAATAAACTCTCAATTTATCTGCTCTTCCTTAGAGCCATCCTATCACACGTAGCACCCGCATTTTGGTCCCGGCTTCGGCCCGACGATGTTCCCCGAATTCCAATCTCAGACACTCCGATAGATCTTCAGCTCTCCCTGGTTTATCAGAAATTATGTAATGAGGCGAAGGTTGAAGGTTCCTTCTACCAATGCATTTGTTCGATTAAAATGTTCACTCGTGCCTCCAATGAATTACCTTAAAATGTTCACTCGTGCCTCCAATGAATTACCTTAAAATGTTCACTCGTGCCTCCAATGAATTACCTTAAAATGTTCACTCGTGCCTCCAATGAATTACCTTAAAATGTTCACTCGTGCCTCCAATGAATTACCTTAAAATGTTCACTCGTGCCTCCAATGAATTACCTTAAAATGTTCACTCGTGTCTCCAATGAATTACCTTAAAATGTTCACTCGTGCCTCCAATGAATTACCTTAAAATGTTCACTCGTGCCTCCAATGAATTACCTTAAAATGTTCACTCGTGCCTCCAATGAATTACCTTAAAATGTTCACTCGTGCCTCCAATGAATTACCTTAAAATGTTCACTCGTGCCTCCACGTTTCCGCCGCCTTAGCACAGACGTAGGCTCACCATCTAGAAGACGTAGGTGCTCGATGATTCCCCTTAAGACATCTTTTGTCCATTTCGCCTTCAACCCCTCCTGCCTATACCATGTCCGTGGCTGTGCTTGGTGACAGACAGGGAGAGGGTTCCCTTAGTGCCGTTTCCTGCGGGAGCTTCCTTTCGTTCTGCTCTCTCCCATGACACGACATTGCCTTACAACAACCTCTGGAGACCTTTTCGGGGTTGTTCTGAGGCGATCGACACGTTGTGGACGGTTAATCTCTGCCTCCGAAGACCTCTGAAGACTCCCCATGTTCCGCCGTTGCGCATCCTCCATGGTCCAAAGTTAAAAAAAAAAACAGCTTATCCATCCCTATACGTGAAAATTTAACACAGAGGTCCAGTCCCTGCATGCATGAGATCGCTGTTCATATAACAAGCAGGCGACATGCAGTCATCGGGCTCGCCTGGACACTGTGACCAACGGGGCACGTCAAGCTGCTGCCCCTCCCACTTGGACTTGGACTTATAATAACGCTGTCGGCGTCCCAACCAGTGATGTCGAAAATTAGTTACCAAGCACCCTATACTCCAGTCATTAAATTCGTCCTGTAAATCATATTAGGCTACAGATCTGAACGTGAGAACGCTTCCTAGATTCGGTGTCTGTTCAGTGCGCCAAACATATTAGATCATCTCACGTACTGTCAAGATGGGTTATTGCCAAAAGGCGTTCTACGTTCTATAGCTTACGAATGAGTGATAATTATATAGTGAGAAATATGGGTTCTATCTGAAATGTGATCCTTAGACCTACGATAGTTGTCGCGGTTTTAGTGGTGCGTTTGAAATCCGTCACACTCAGCCAGGCGAAGGTAGGCCTAAGTCCTGAAAGGTAAGTGGGATATTATATATTTTAATACAATAATATAATTTTAAATTACTTTAACACATTTTCATTTATATTTTAAGTCTGTTTATGATTTGTCATTTGATCATTTTACGTTAATTGATTCGACGATTGTTGGTTCAGGTAGATAGTTTGTTCTGCTGTTTATTTTAATTTTGTTAGCTCACCAGAAGGCAACCGTGCATTCTTAGTGTCTGAAACGTTGTGGCTTTTTAAATTATTTGCGATGGTAGGTGCCCGAAACGGTATAGTTAATAATACCGGATTCTAATCTCAAATCGGTGAAATAACAGATACACCCGACAAGTATGTTACAAGTAAATTAGGCTAAAGGATATGCTTACTAGGAGACTGTTAAATGTTTTAAAGTTTGCTGATTGTATAATTTCTTTTAAATATCTACACTTCAGCGCATAAGCATTACCGATAGTGTATCGTAAATGCACAATTTTTACAAACTTCCCGAAATTTCCCACTCAACTAAATGTTGTATCATTTTACTTGTTGCATACTGTAGTTTTATTTTCTACCAAACCCATATGAACTATGCAGAGAATTGGCTTTGAGCAAAGTTTTTTATGTTCATTATCGTATGCATATATACTTATATTATTACATTTACGCTTTTATCTTGAAAAAATGTCACATTTTACACAAATATATATTATACTAGCAATACATACACTAGTCAACAACCATTTTACATCTGGTGTGGAACGATCAATTCTTACATATTTTTTGCTATAGAATCCTAATCGGGCTTAGGAAATGTTGTATCACTAAAACTTTTGTAAGTTATTTTTAGTTTTTATATTGTATGTTTACCCATTTTTCTCCCTTTTTACCAATAAAAACCGTCTTCAGGTTTCCGTGTTGTGGAATCCTGACATTAAGAAACTTCAAAATTATGAAATCAGGACACCAGGCAACCAAAATAAAAATTAGTATCTACTACAAAAGCAATTTATGTGATGCAGTACTGCATACCAATTATAGTTATTGGTGTTTTTCTGGGGAATGTAAATTTTGTGGGACATAAATTTTATGGAACAACATTAGTCACCTAACAACATTAGGATAAGAAATCAGAAAAAATATCGTATGTAGCACATTTGCTGTGATTTAAAAGTGTCGCACTAATTATAGGTTTCCAGGATGGGTTACAGAACTAACTGTTTTATGTGCTTGAGAGACAAACTGAGATTCCAAGAACCATATTTAAAGGTTTTACGTTAGCCTGTGAGGAAATTGTACTGCAAAAGAAAATGTGAGGTGCTCCATCGGTTGAAGCGAGGAAATTATTTTACCTCTGCTTCATATAAAAATGGGCTTGATGAAAAACTTTACTCAAGCTATTGATAAAAAAAAGTAAAGCTTTCAGTTATATAAAAAAACAATTTAGAAGACGAGGGAAGCAACGCCAAAAGAAGTATGTCGATTGGGTCACAAATAAGGGAATTAATGAAAGAGGAATTTTGTTAAAACTTTCAACGTCGATTTAGTTGCGTAGTCGTCTTTCATAATCATTTCGCGGCTTTTTGGTAAACAGAAAAGAGGATAATTCTGTTCCAGTATTTGATCTATTAGACACCTACAAGGATGTTGGCTGAAAAATATCATTAAAAGTTTTCTTTTTCCACTGGCGCCTTGGCTTCCTCTGGAAAACACGGGTGCTTGTTAGAGATGAACAGGATATCACCAGGACTTCCTTATCAAGGGCACCGGATCGTTTAATGACGACGTTCGTTTTACGAGGACTGGTAAGAAAACGTACCAAAGTATCGTTAATACATTTTTGGCAAATAAAATAACCATTAAGTTTTGACAATATTAATATATTGGAAACTGTGTATTATTATTTTGGTTCATATAAGTTTTACGGCAGAGAATTAGATTTTTTTACTGAATTCAGCGCCCCAAAATCAAGTAAATCAACACCATTTACAATCCAGAAACCCAAAAAAGTTAAAGTTTAATGAATATAGATCGATTAGATCGAATATAATAATGAATAGATTTAATAGATATATACATCGGCCAGACGGGAAGATCTTTTTCCTCCAGATTTTCAGAAAATTTAAAAACCCTCACCACAAACTACATATATTCCACATTTGCCACACATTTACAAAACGAAAACCACAGTTACACAAACATAGAACACAACATGGAAATATTACACTACTTACCTAACAGCTGAACAATTTGAAATATACAGACATCACGCACTACAACCAAACAACATATTAAATGAACAATTACATTATAGATCACATACACTATTCGATACATTGATCCAAACACACAATTTGAACCTCAGCGCCAATTCCCTCCCACCATCAACCCCCACCACACACACCAGTCCATAACCGTTATACTGTTAAAATGACATTCAGTATTTAATCCCACTGAGGAAGAGGAACATCACCTCGAAACGTTTGGGAAAGATAAATGAAAGTAAGTTCAATTGTGAAAGTTTATATATATATATATATTAATGGATAGTGTTAAACAAAAGTAAGCAAACAAACCAAATACACTGCACTCACCGTCTATGGCTTTTTTCCGTGATGTTTTGTCCAGTTTACATGTTTCAAGGCACTTGCCTCATCATCAGAACTTATAAAATCAATCTATGTCATAAAAAATGACATTTGTCAAAATATTAAAAACACAATACGGTAATTAAACTATGTACATAAATTCGTTTTAAAAATGTTCGGTGTGCCTTGCAAGACAACACGCGCCGTACTGACGTAATCTAAGCCTTATCTCGACTATATCTCATAGCGGTATCGTACAGTATATTTGATTTATACTGTAATTGGTCGTTCAACACATGTGGCTTGGTACTGGCGTCGTTGTATGATTTGTAAATTTCATATTCTTCAAGGGCATTCAAATAACTCCCTTTACTGCAGAAATGAAGGGGTATTAAATTTGAGCTAAAATCCGTGTAACTGTGACTGTTGTCTATGAGGTGCTTGGCGAAATTTGACTTGATATTGTCAAAGTTGTAAACTCGTGTAGGGGGTCTATGTTCAGAAAATCTTTTCAAAAAACCTCGACCCGTCTGGCCCACATAAAAAGCCTCACAGTCGTTGCAGACTAGCTTATAAACACCCGTTTTATTTTCAAGACTGGTATGTTCACGGGTGCGGAGATTATTCAAGATGTTATTACTAGTCTTATAGGAAACGACTATGTTGTTAACTTTATTAATAGTTGACTTAAAAATCCCCGGCATGAAATGCGTATAAGGTGCCGCAATGTACTTGCGTGTCTTTGTTTCGAGGTTCTCATTTCTATTATTTACATCTTTAGTTTCATTTTTAATAGTGTTACTCTTCTTTTTCTTTTGTTTTTTAAAATATTATCTACTATTCTTTCATTGTACCCGTTGTTAAACGCAATGACTTTAATGGTACTTAACTCTTCGATATAATCCTCGATGCTAAGGGGTATAGACAACAAGCGATGTATCATGCTATGGAATGCAGCTAATTTCTGTGAAATGGGGTGGAACGATGAGGCATGTATGACAGCGTCAGTCATCGTGGGCTTCCTAAATATATTAAAACACAGTTTTTTAGTAACAAAATTCTTAGTTACTGTCAAATCTAGAAAATGTAACCGACCTCCAACTTCATTCTCCAAAGTAAACTGTATCTTGTTGTTAATGCCATTCAAGTAATTGTGGAGCTTGTCAATTTGGCGATTTGTGCCTTTATACACCATAAAAGTGTCGTCGACATATCTACCATAGAACGCCACATTGTAATTATATGTAGGGTTTGCAAACAAGAAAGAATTTTCAAAGTAATTTAAGTATACCTCCGCTAGAATACTAGAGAGTGGGGAACCCATAGCTAACCCCTCCAGCTGTCTGAAAAACTGTTTGTTATGTGTGAAATAATTCTGGTCCAAAATCACTTCCAACAATTCTAATATTTCATTTATGCAATTAGCATCCAGTTTATTGGTGTTAACAAGGTTAGACCTTAATAGGCGTAAGGTTTCACTCACCGGTACATTTGTATACAAGTTCACAATGTCAAAAGAAATAAGTTTATAGTGGGGTTCAATCATCAGGTTTTTCACTTTTTCAACGAAATCACAACTATTAATCAAACTTCGATTATTAATCAAATGTAAATTATGTTTTAATATACTCACTAATTTTCTAGCTGCTTTGTAACCGGGTGCAGTGGTAAAATTTACTAGTGGTCTAATAGGAATCCCCTCCTTGTGAAGCTTTGGCAGACCTGATAAAACGGGCGCTTTAGAATTAATTGGTTTTAAGGAACGTCTAGTACGTTCATCAAAGAGATGTGTACACATGTTTAAGCTACGATTAAGACGTTTTACGTATAAATCCGTGGGGTCAGAGGTTAGCAGGGTGATATTATTATTTGCAATGAAATCGCGTATTTTATCGTCATAATCATTCTTATTTATAATAACCAGAGTATTACCCTTATCCGCTTTAGTGACAAGGGCTTGATCGTCAGATAGTTTTTTCTTTAATGTTTTTAAAATCCTACGTTCGGCATTATAATTAGTCATAGAAGGAATGGGAGAATGTACGTTATTAAGTTGGTTACGTATAATTTTGTTAAATTTGTTATTTATTATGAACCGTGCTTCATCTTGTTCTTTTTGTTCACTAATTGCTTTAATCACAGTTTCGGCACTAGCAACTTCAGTTAGAATGTGCCTTGTGTTGAAGTTCGGCTTATGTAATGGGAAATTGTATTTTAATCCTTTATTTAAAAGATTTTCTTCGTCAGTATTTAATTCAATCGAAGTCAAATTACATAGTCGTGTATGGAATACGTGTTTACAACTAGTATTACTGGTTTTAGGTATCTGAACGTCTATTAACCTTTGTAACTTGTTAAGCTGCGTCGTACGCATATTGTGAACAACACTTTCTATCGTACTGTTTATAAATTCCAGATAATGATCTAGTGCAGCTGGATGTATGTCATTAAGTAGTTGTAAGTGTGCTCCATACAATTTAGAATTAAGAAATGATTTCTTAATATATAACGACCTCAATTCCTCTTTAATTCTAAAAATCTCTGCGCGTTTTTTAGCTTTCATATCTGCAATAGACGTGCCTTTAAACTTTATAATAGCGTAATTCGGGATAACCTTATTTTTCAAGCATGCTTTATTAAATCTAATATGCAGAATGGTCTTATGCAATTGTGTTTTAATATTCTGAAATCTGCGTACTACGTTATCACGACTATTGTTATTCATTTTGAATTAAACGGAATAAATCCTATTGTAGTCCCAAGCCACGTGTTTGTTAACCAAATACACTGCACTCACCGTCTATGGCTTTTTTCCGTGATGTTTTGTCCAGTTTACATGTTTCAAGGCACTTGCCTCATCATCAGAACTTATAAAATCAATCTATGTCATAAAAAATGACATTTGTCAAAATATTAAAAACACAATACGGTAATTAAACTATGTACATAAATTCGTTTTAAAAATGTTCGGTGTGCCTTGCAAGACAACACGCGCCGTACTGACGTAATCTAAGCCTTATCTCGACTATATCTCATAGCGGTATCGTACAGTATATTTGATTTATACTGTAATTGGTCGTTCAACACATGTGGCTTGGTACTGGCGTCGTTGTATGATTTGTAAATTTCATATTCTTCAAGGGCATTCAAATAACTCCCTTTACTGCAGAAATGAAGGGGTATTAAATTTGAGCTAAAATCCGTGTAACTGTGACTGTTGTCTATGAGGTGCTTGGCGAAATTTGACTTGATATTGTCAAAGTTGTAAACTCGTGTAGGGGGTCTATGTTCAGAAAATCTTTTCAAAAAACCTCGACCCGTCTGGCCCACATAAAAAGCCTCACAGTCGTTGCAGACTAGCTTATAAACACCCGTTTTATTTTCAAGACTGGTATGTTCACGGGTGCGGAGATTATTCAAGATGTTATTACTAGTCTTATAGGAAACGACTATGTTGTTAACTTTATTAATAGTTGACTTAAAAATCCCCGGCATGAAATGCGTATAAGGTGCCGCAATGTACTTGCGTGTCTTTGTTTCGAGGTTCTCATTTCTATTATTTACATCTTTAGTTTCATTTTTAATAGTGTTACTCTTCTTTTTCTTTTGTTTTTTTAAAATATTATCTACTATTCTTTCATTGTACCCGTTGTTAAACGCAATGACTTTAATGGTACTTAACTCTTCGATATAATCCTCGATGCTAAGGGGTATAGACAACAAGCGATGTATCATGCTATGGAATGCAGCTAATTTCTGTGAAATGGGGTGGAACGATGAGGCATGTATGACAGCGTCAGTCATCGTGGGCTTCCTAAATATATTAAAACACAGTTTTTTAGTAACAAAATTCTTAGTTACTGTCAAATCTAGAAAATGTAACCGACCTCCAACTTCATTCTCCAAAGTAAACTGTATCTTGTTGTTAATGCCATTCAAGTAATTGTGGAGCTTGTCAATTTGGCGATTTGTGCCTTTATACACCATAAAAGTGTCGTCGACATATCTACCATAGAACGCCACATTGTAATTATATGTAGGGTTTGCAAACAAGAAAGAATTTTCAAAGTAATTTAAGTATACCTCCGCTAGAATACTAGAGAGTGGGGAACCCATAGCTAACCCCTCCAGCTGTCTGAAAAACTGTTTGTTATGTGTGAAATAATTCTGGTCCAAAATCACTTCCAACAATTCTAATATTTCATTTATGCAATTAGCATCCAGTTTATTGGTGTTAACAAGGTTAGACCTTAATAGGCGTAAGGTTTCACTCACCGGTACATTTGTATACAAGTTCACAATGTCAAAAGAAATAAGTTTATAGTGGGGTTCAATCATCAGGTTTTTCACTTTTTCAACGAAATCACAACTATTAATCAAACTTCGATTATTAATCAAATGTAAATTATGTTTTAATATACTCACTAATTTTCTAGCTGCTTTGTAACCGGGTGCAGTGGTAAAATTTACTAGTGGTCTAATAGGAATCCCCTCCTTGTGAAGCTTTGGCAGACCTGATAAAACGGGCGCTTTAGAATTAATTGGTTTTAAGGAACGTCTAGTACGTTCATCAAAGAGATGTGTACACATGTTTAAGCTACGATTAAGACGTTTTACGTATAAATCCGTGGGGTCAGAGGTTAGCAGGGTGATATTATTATTTGCAATGAAATCGCGTATTTTATCGTCATAATCATTCTTATTTATAATAACCAAAGTATTACCCTTATCCGCTTTAGTGACAAGGGCTTGATCGTCAGATAGTTTTTTCTTTAATGTTTTTAAAATCCTACGTTCGGCATTATAATTAGTCATAGAAGGAATGGGAGAATGTACGTTATTAAGTTGGTTACGTATAATTTTGTTAAATTTGTTATTTATTATGAACCGTGCTTCATCTTGTTCTTTTTGTTCACTAATTGCTTTAATCACAGTTTCGGCACTAGCAACTTCAGTTAGAATGTGCCTTGTGTTGAAGTTCGGCTTATGTAATGGGAAATTGTATTTTAATCCTTTATTTAAAAGATTTTCTTCGTCAGTATTTAATTCAATCGAAGTCAAATTACATAGTCGTGTATGGAATACGTGTTTACAACTAGTATTACTGGTTTTAGGTATCTGAACGTCTATTAACCTTTGTAACTTGTTAAGCTGCGTCGTACGCATATTGTGAACAACACTTTCTATCGTACTGTTTATAAATTCCAGATAATGATCTAGTGCAGCTGGATGTATGTCATTAAGTAGTTGTAAGTGTGCTCCATACAATTTAGAATTAAGAAATGATTTCTTAATATATAACGACCTCAATTCCTCTTTAATTCTAAAAATCTCTGCGCGTTTTTTAGCTTTCATATCTGCAATAGACGTGCCTTTAAACTTTATAATAGCGTAATTCGGGATAACCTTATTTTTCAAGCATGCTTTATTAAATCTAATATGCAGAATGGTCTTATGCAATTGTGTTTTAATATTCTGAAATCTGCGTACTACGTTATCACGACTATTGTTATTCATTTTGAATTAAACGGAATAAATCCTATTGTAGTCCCAAGCCACGTGTTTGTTAACCAAATACACTGCACTCACCGTCTATGGCTTTTTTCCGTGATGTTTTGTCCAGTTTACATGTTTCAAGGCACTTGCCTCATCATCAGAACTTATAAAATCAATCTATGTCATAAAAAATGACATTTGTCAAAATATTAAAAACACAATACGGTAATTAAACTATGTACATAAATTCGTTTTAAAAATGTTCGGTGTGCCTTGCAAGACAACACGCGCCGTACTGACGTAATCTAAGCCTTATCTCGACTATATCTCATAGCGGTATCGTACAGTATATTTGATTTATACTGTAATTGGTCGTTCAACACATGTGGCTTGGTACTGGCGTCGTTGTATGATTTGTAAATTTCATATTCTTCAAGGGCATTCAAATAACTCCCTTTACTGCAGAAATGAAGGGGTATTAAATTTGAGCTAAAATCCGTGTAACTGTGACTGTTGTCTATGAGGTGCTTGGCGAAATTTGACTTGATATTGTCAAAGTTGTAAACTCGTGTAGGGGGTCTATGTTCAGAAAATCTTTTCAAAAAACCTCGACCCGTCTGGCCCACATAAAAAGCCTCACAGTCGTTGCAGACTAGCTTATAAACACCCGTTTTATTTTCAAGACTGGTATGTTCACGGGTGCGGAGATTATTCAAGATGTTATTACTAGTCTTATAGGAAACGACTATGTTGTTAACTTTATTAATAGTTGACTTAAAAATCCCCGGCATGAAATGCGTATAAGGTGCCGCAATGTACTTGCGTGTCTTTGTTTCGAGGTTCTCATTTCTATTATTTACATCTTTAGTTTCATTTTTAATAGTGTTACTCTTCTTTTTCTTTTGTTTTTTTAAAATATTATCTACTATTCTTTCATTGTACCCGTTGTTAAACGCAATGACTTTAATGGTACTTAACTCTTCGATATAATCCTCGATGCTAAGGGGTATAGACAACAAGCGATGTATCATGCTATGGAATGCAGCTAATTTCTGTGAAATGGGGTGGAACGATGAGGCATGTATGACAGCGTCAGTCATCGTGGGCTTCCTAAATATATTAAAACACAGTTTTTTAGTAACAAAATTCTTAGTTACTGTCAAATCTAGAAAATGTAACCGACCTCCAACTTCATTCTCCAAAGTAAACTGTATCTTGTTGTTAATGCCATTCAAGTAATTGTGGAGCTTGTCAATTTGGCGATTTGTGCCTTTATACACCATAAAAGTGTCGTCGACATATCTACCATAGAACGCCACATTGTAATTATATGTAGGGTTTGCAAACAAGAAAGAATTTTCAAAGTAATTTAAGTATACCTCCGCTAGAATACTAGAGAGTGGGGAACCCATAGCTAACCCCTCCAGCTGTCTGAAAAACTGTTTGTTATGTGTGAAATAATTCTGGTCCAAAATCACTTCCAACAATTCTAATATTTCATTTATGCAATTAGCATCCAGTTTATTGGTGTTAACAAGGTTAGACCTTAATAGGCGTAAGGTTTCACTCACCGGTACATTTGTATACAAGTTCACAATGTCAAAAGAAATAAGTTTATAGTGGGGTTCAATCATCAGGTTTTTCACTTTTTCAACGAAATCACAACTATTAATCAAACTTCGATTATTAATCAAATGTAAATTATGTTTTAATATACTCACTAATTTTCTAGCTGCTTTGTAACCGGGTGCAGTGGTAAAATTTACTAGTGGTCTAATAGGAATCCCCTCCTTGTGAAGCTTTGGCAGACCTGATAAAACGGGCGCTTTAGAATTAATTGGTTTTAAGGAACGTCTAGTACGTTCATCAAAGAGATGTGTACACATGTTTAAGCTACGATTAAGACGTTTTACGTATAAATCCGTGGGGTCAGAGGTTAGCAGGGTGATATTATTATTTGCAATGAAATCGCGTATTTTATCGTCATAATCATTCTTATTTATAATAACCAGAGTATTACCCTTATCCGCTTTAGTGACAAGGGCTTGATCGTCAGATAGTTTTTTCTTTAATGTTTTTAAAATCCTACGTTCGGCATTATAATTAGTCATAGAAGGAATGGGAGAATGTACGTTATTAAGTTGGTTACGTATAATTTTGTTAAATTTGTTATTTATTATGAACCGTGCTTCATCTTGTTCTTTTTGTTCACTAATTGCTTTAATCACAGTTTCGGCACTAGCAACTTCAGTTAGAATGTGCCTTGTGTTGAAGTTCGGCTTATGTAATGGGAAATTGTATTTTAATCCTTTATTTAAAAGATTTTCTTCGTCAGTATTTAATTCAATCGAAGTCAAATTACATAGTCGTGTATGGAATACGTGTTTACAACTAGTATTACTGGTTTTAGGTATCTGAACGTCTATTAACCTTTGTAACTTGTTAAGCTGCGTCGTACGCATATTGTGAACAACACTTTCTATCGTACTGTTTATAAATTCCAGATAATGATCTAGTGCAGCTGGATGTATGTCATTAAGTAGTT